>OY019130.1:50152620-50752620 GCA_955652365.1 Eristalinus aeneus
AACCGAATGCCTCGGATATAGATGGATACACTGTTGACGACCCACGCAAACGAAAAAAGGATAATGCTCTACGGATATGCACGTGGAATGTGAGGTCCCTAAACAGACCACGTGTAGCCGATGAACTTGCGGAGGCCCTGGAATGCTATAAAGCAGACATTACCGCGATTCAGGAAATGCGGTTTGCCGGGCAAGAGAAGAGTGAGAAACTGCGACATATACCACGGCGACTGCTACAGGGAGAGAGGGAAACGCTTATTTGGATGCGGTTTTGTTATTCGAGGCAGACTTAGTCAAAAATCCTTAAGCTTCCAATACATAAGCGAACGCCTCATAACAATCCGCATCAAGGCTAAATTAATGAATATAAGCCTTATATGCGCCCACGCCCCGACAGAGGAAAACGATGACAGCAGTAAAGAGGACTTCTATCACCTCCTAGAAAGGACATATGATCGATGCCCCAGCTACGACACTAAGATAGTTCTAGGAGATTTCAACGCTCAGCTGGGAAGAGGAGAAGTCTTTGCTGAAGCCATCGGAAGACACAGCCTGCACGCCAACACCTCCGGCAACGGACTCAGGTTAGTTGACTCTCTGTGGCCAGCAAGCGGTTCCCACACCTCAACATTCATAAAAATACCTGGTGATCACCTGATCAATCAACCGTCAACCAGATTGATCATGTTGCGATCGACGTCAGACACTCCTCCAGTATTCTCGCTGTCCGAACCTTCCGAGGTGCAAACATCGGCTCGGATCATCACCTTGTTGTAGCCAATGTAAGAACCCGGATATCGAGAGAGCAACGGAGTCGAGACAGGCCAAGACGGTTTGATGTCGGAAAGCTACAATCGCAGCCGATCGCTAGAGCCATTGCCGATCGATTCTCCCTGAAACTATCTCAAAGTTCGACGCTGCCTACACAAACAATAGAAGACAAATGGAAACGTTGTCAAGAAGCGAGAATCTGGAAAGATCATTTCTGCAGACTCCTAAACCGCGATGACGACGCGAATTCTGTTCTTAGGCAGAATGTCCCACTCAATTTGGACGACGATGAACAGGAATTCCGTCCCCCTGACTTCGACGAGGTCAAGACTATCCGCAGAGCTGTTCAAAGCGGCTGGGATGAGCTTGTTGGGTGCATGCACCAGCTCATCTGTGAGATATGGTCGGAGGAAAGCATGCCCGACGAGTGGAATCTCAACATCGTTTGTCCGGTCCGCAAGAAAGGAGACTCTTTCGACTGCGCCAACTACCGAGGGATCAGTCTCCTTAACATCGCATATAAGATTCTCTCTGCCGTATTGTGTGAGCGTCTGAAACCATTTGTCCATGACCTGATAGGTCCCTATCAGTGTGGTTTCAGACCAGGGAAGTCCACAATAGACCAGATCTTCACATTATGGCAGATCCTGGAAACGACCCAAGAAATGCAAATTGACACTCACCACCTATTCGTCGATTACAAGGCTGCATATGACAGCGTGCATAGCGACGAGCTATACAGTGCCATGTCTAGTTTTATCATCCCTACCAAATTCGTCAGACTGTGTAGGATGACGATGGGGAACTCTCGCCGCTCTGTCAAGGTCGGTAGTTAACTCACCGAGACCTTCGATGTCAAAAAAGTATTTAGACAAGGCGACGCGCTGTCATGCGACTTCTTTAACATCATCCTTGAGGGGATCGTCCGGAACTCACACGTCAACACCAGAGGCACGATCTTCCACAAGTCCGTTCAATTGCTAGCTTATGCGGATAACATTGACGTTATCGGCCGAACTCAGCGAGCCGTCAATGCGGCGTTTTCTAGTATTGAAGCGGAAGCGGCTAAGATGGGACTGGTCGTAAACGAGGGCAAAACGAAGTATATACTGTCATCGAAGAAGGACGCAGAACATCGACGTCCTGGACAGAGCGTCACAGGGCAGCAGACACTTCGAGGTAGTGAAGGACTTCGTGTATCTCGGCTCCGCGGTGAATAGGGACAACAACATCTGTACCGAAATCAAGCGCAGAATCACTCTTGCCAATCTTTGGGCTTAGGAGGCAATTGAGTAATAAAGCCCTCTCCCGAACGACCAAAGTGACTTTGTACAACACCTTGATCATCCCAGTCCTGCTTTATGGCGCAGAAACCTGGACGCTACTAAAAGCGGAGGATTAAGCCATTGGTCTCTTCGAGAGAAAAGTTCTGCGTGCGATTTTTGGTCCTGTTTGCGTTGATGGCATCTGGAGGAGAAGATTCAACCACGAACTGTATGGGCTGTACAGCGGCATGAGCCTAGTCAAGCGTCTACGTATACAACGCTTAAAGTGGCTAGGCACTGCTCCGGCCCGAAGAGTTTTCGAATCCGAACCACAGGGCGCACACAAGTGGAAAAGGACCTCAACCATCTTGGAGTGCGCAATTGGAGACAGCTGGCAAGAGATCGTGCTAGCTGGAGAGGCATGTTGGTTGAGGCCCAGGTCCACCCCGGACTGTAGCGCCATCCGAAGAAGAAGAAGAAACAGGAGTTTATTATTTTTTTTATTTATTTGTATAAAACTATGTATTTAGAAAATTATGTAAGGTGGCCACAAGGTCAATTTTCGGGGTCAATTACCACTGTTCGTTCGTAGACTAAGACTTACTCGTCTTAAAGTTTAATTCGCCTTGAATTTCTATATACTAGTAATTTTTCCAATACCACCAATAGCATTGATGGCTTAAAATATTTTATATAGAGCGATTGTATCAGATGGTCCATGGCGAAATGCATTTGCGAACACGTTTCAAACAAAGCCCTGCAAGGAACATACGAATCGTAGCCAATCACAAGACCTTTTTGAAGACTCCTTCCATCTGCGACCCATATGGTTTGGATGTTGTCTGGGTACTCGATCATCAATTTCCCTTATAAAGTGTTGATGGTCGCTGTGATTCTATTCCTCGCTGACATGCCACTTTGTTTTCCTTAGAATAAAGTTACACCCGAACATAATGTCGACTATTGACGACATGAGAACCTAACCAAATGTAGCTGTATTGTCGATATTTAGAAGTAGTATCCCTAAACATGCATATGTGCAAATGTTTCCAGCAGAGCTCAGAGCCTTATAGATCTGCTGACTCGAGTCAAAATGTCGACACAAGAAAAAGAGGCATCGTCGTGCCGGCAGCCTGCAGTAGCTCGTCAGCTTATCGCAAGCTCGCAAATCAAGATGCTAGCCAACAAGCCCGGCCTACCAAATGTTGCAGCAGACGATGTTGCAGCAGACGAAGTGCCCAGCCAACTCAATGACAGAAAGAAGAGGAGGGGGAAGATGTAGATGCACCCTAAACCGATTAAGCGCCGAACTACAACAACAACAACAGCATCATCTGAAGAGGAAGCGGCTATAGGCAAGGCAACGTCCATCCGAGCAACATCCACTCAGAAAACCACACAAACAACGAAAACAACAGCATTGAAAAGGGACAACGATATTTTTTAATTTTTAATTTTTAATGCACTTCTATTTCAAATTCTTAACAAACTTACGTACTAGACAACAATGCTAAAAACTAGTTGAACGGACATTTTTTTTTTTTTTTCTACAATCTAACTTACTGGCCCTCTTTATTTACTTACTGGCCCTTAATCTATTATCTTTCGACCTCACTTTCTTCTTCTTCTTGTGGCGCTACAGTCCGGGGTGGACCTGGGCCTCAACCAACATGCCTCTCCAGCCAGCACGATCTTTCGCTAGCTGTCTCCAGTTGCGCACTCCAAGTTGGTTGAGGTCCTTCTCCACTTGCGTGCGCCACTTCAGTCTAGGCCGTCCTCTGTTGCGTTGTCCCAATGGCTCGGATTCAAAGACTTTTCGGACCGGAGCAGTGGTGTCCATACGCTCTACATGGCCTAGCCATCTTAAGAGTTGTATCCGTAGACGCTTAACCAGGCGCATGTCGCTGTACAGCCTATAGAGTTCGTCATTAAATCTTCTCCTCCAGATGCCATCAACGCAAACAGGACCAAAAATCGCACGCAAAACTTTTCTCTCGAAAAGACTAAGGGCTTCCTCATCCGCCTTTGCTAACGTCCAAGATTCTGCGCCATATAGTAGGACGGGGATGATCAAGCTGTTATATAAAGCTAATTTAGTCCTTCGAGAGAGGGCTTTATTACTCAATTGCCTCTTGATCCCAAAGAAACAGCGGTTGGCAAGAGTGATTCTGCGTTTGATTTCGGTACTGATGTTGTTGTCCCTGTTTACCGCTGAGCCGAGGTAGACGAAGTCCTTAACTACCTCGAAGTTTCTGCTGCCTAGTGTGACGCTCCGTCCGAGACGTCGATGTTGTGTGTCCTTCCTTGATGACAGCATGTACTTCGTTTTGCGCTCATTTACCGCAAGACCCATTTTAGCCGCTTCCGCTTCAATGCCAGCAAACGCCTCATTGACGGCTCGCTGTGTTCGTCTAATCACGTCAATGTCATCAGCGTAAGCTAACAATTGAACTGACTTCTGGAAGATCGTGCCCCTGGTGTTGACTTGTGAGTTACGCACGATCTTCTCGAGGATGATGTTAAAGAAGTCACATGACAGTGCGTCGCCTTGTCTAAAACCTTTTTTGACATTGAAGGTGTCGGTGATTTCGGTACTGACCTTGACGGAGCAGCGAGAGTTCTCCATCGTCATCCTACACAATCTGACGAGTTTGGTAGGAATGCCAAAACTAGACATGGCACTGTATAGCTCGTCTCTATGCACACTGTCATATGCAGCCTTGTAATCGACGAATAGGTGGTGAGTGTCAATTTGCATTTCTTGGGTCGTTTCCAGGATCTGCCATAATGTGAAGATCTGGTCTATTGTGGACTTCCCTGGTCTGAAACCACACTGATAGGGACCTATCAGGTCATGGACAAATGGTTTCAGACGCTCACACAATACGGCAGAGAGGATCTTGTATGCGATGTTCAGGAGACTAATCCCTCTGTAGTTGGCGCAGTCAAAGGGGTCTCCTTTTTTGTGGCCCGGGCAAACGACGCTGAGATTCCACTCATCGGGCATGCTTTCCTCCGACCATATCTTACAGATGAGCTGGTGATGCGCCCAACCAGGTCACCTCCAGCTGCTTTAAATAGTTCTGCGGACAGTCCGTCCGCTCCAGCAGCTTTGTTCGACTTTAGCTTGGATATTGCTATCTTCACCTCGTCTAAGTCGGGGGGACGGAATGCTTGTCTATCATCGTCCAAATTGAGTGGAACATTCTGCCTAACAGCGGGATTTGGGTCGTCATCGCCGTTTAGGAGTCTGCAGAAATGATCCTTCCAGATTCTCAGCACAGACTGCGACTCTACTACTAGTTGTCCATTTTGGTCCCGGCAGGCCTTGGTCCGAACCTTGTATCCTCCGGATAGCTGTTTTACCTTTCGGTAAAACTTTCGGACTTCATTCCTGCCAAAGCACCTTTCCATTTCCTCGACCGCGCGCTTCTTATGCTCCTTCTTCTTCCTTCTGAGAAGCCGGTGCTCTTCCCTTCTTCTCTGTTCGTAGAGTTCACGAATAGCTCGCGTTGTTCGATGCAGAGTCGCCTTATAGGCGTCTTGTTTAGCTGCGTGCGCTTGCCTGCACACGTCGTCAAACCATGGGTTCCTTCTAGGTGGTGACGTGAAACCCAGCACATCAGTGGCAGCATCTTTGATGGCTTCTTGACAATGTTTCCATTCTTCTTCTATGCTTAGTGCAGGAAGCGTCGAACTTTGGGCGAGTTTCCGGGAGACTCGGTAGGCAAAGTTCAGCAATCAGCTGCGATTGTAGCTTTTCGACGTCAAACCGTTTTGGCCTGTCTCGACTCCGTTGCTCTCTCGATATCCGGGTTCTTACATTGGCTACAACAAGGTGATGATCCGAGTCAATGTTTGCACCTCGGAAGGTTCGGACATCGAGAATACTGGAGGAGTGTCTGACGTCGATCGCAACGTGATCAATCTGGTTGACGGTTGATTGATCAGGAGATCGCCAGGTTCCTTTGTGAATGTTCAGGTGTGGGAACCGCGTGCTAGCCACAGAGAGGTTTCGCCCCGAGGCGAAGTCCAACAGCCTGAGTCCGTTTCCGGATGTGTTGTCGTGCAGGCTCTCTTTATTTACTTACTGGCCCTTAATCTATTATCTTTCGACCTCACTTTCTTCTTCTTCTTGTGGCGCTACAGTCCGGGGTGGACCTGGGCCTCAACCAACATGCCTCTCCAGCCAGCACGATCTTTCGCCAGCTGTCTCCAGTTGCGCACTCCAAGTTGGTTGAGGTCCTTCTCCACTTGCGTGCGCCACTTCAGTCTAGGCCGTCCTCTGTTGCGTTGTCCCAATGGCTCGGATTCAAAGACTTTTCGGACCGGAGCAGTGGTGTCCATACGCTCTACATGGCCTAGCCATCTTAAGAGTTGTATCCGTAGACGCTTAACCAGGCGCATGTCGCTGTACAGCCTATAGAGTTCGTCATTAAATCTTCTCCTCCAGATGCCATCAACGCAAACAGGACCAAAAATCGCACGCAAAACTTTTCTCTCGAAAAGACTAAGGGCTTCCTCATCCGCCTTTGCTAACGTCCAAGATTCTGCGCCATATAGTAGGACGGGGATGATCAAGCTGTTATATAAAGCTAATTTAGTCCTTCGAGAGAGGGCTTTATTACTCAATTGCCTCTTGATCCCAAAGAAACAGCGGTTGGCAAGAGTGATTCTGCGTTTGATTTCGGTACTGATGTTGTTGTCCCTGTTTACCGCTGAGCCGAGGTAGACGAAGTCCTTAACTACCTCGAAGTTTCTGCTGCCTAGTGTGACGCTCCGTCCGAGACGTCGATGTTGTGTGTCCTTCCTTGATGACAGCATGTACTTCGTTTTGCGCTCATTTACCGCAAGACCCATTTTAGCCGCTTCCGCTTCAATGCCAGCAAACGCCTCATTGACGGCTCGCTGTGTTCGTCCAATCACGTCAATGTCATCAGCGTAAGCTAACAATTGAACTGACTTCTGGAAGATCGTGCCCCTGGTGTTGACTTGTGAGTTACGCACGATCTTCTCGAGGATGATGTTAAAGAAGTCACATGACAGTGCGTCGCCTTGTCTAAAACCTTTTTTGACATTGAAGGTGTCGGTGATTTCGGTACTGACCTTGACGGAGCAGCGAGAGTTCTCCATCGTCATCCTACACAATCTGACGAGTTTGGTAGGAATGCCAAAACTAGACATGGCACTGTATAGCTCGTCTCTATGCACACTGTCATATGCAGCCTTGTAATCGACGAATAGGTGGTGAGTGTCAATTTGCATTTCTTGGGTCGTTTCCAGGATCTGCCATAATGTGAAGATCTGGTCTATTGTGGACTTCCCTGGTCTGAAACCACACTGATAGGGACCTATCAGGTCATGGACAAATGGTTTCAGACGCTCACACAATACGGCAGAGAGGATCTTGTATGCGATGTTCAGGAGACTAATCCCTCTGTAGTTGGCGCAGTCAAAGGGGTCTCCTTTTTTGTGGCCCGGGCAAACGACGCTGAGATTCCACTCATCGGGCATGCTTTCCTCCGACCATATCTTACAGATGAGCTGGTGATGCGCCCAACCAGGTCACCTCCAGCTGCTTTAAATAGTTCTGCGGACAGTCCGTCCGCTCCAGCAGCTTTGTTCGACTTTAGCTTGGATATTGCTATCTTCACCTCGTCTAAGTCGGGGGGACGGAATGCTTGTCTATCATCGTCCAAATTGAGTGGAACATTCTGCCTAACAGCGGGATTTGGGTCGTCATCGCCGTTTAGGAGTCTGCAGAAATGATCCTTCCAGATTCTCAGCACAGACTGCGACTCTACTACTAGTTGTCCATTTTGGTCCCGGCAGGCCTTGGTCCGAACCTTGTATCCTCCGGATAGCTGTTTTACCTTTCGGTAAAACTTTCGGACTTCATTCCTGCCAAAGCACCTTTCCATTTCCTCGACCGCGCGCTTCTTATGCTCCTTCTTCTTCCTTCTGAGAAGCCGGTGCTCTTCCCTTCTTCTCTGTTCGTAGAGTTCACGAATAGCTCGCATTGTTCGATGCAGCGTCGCCTTATAGGCGTCTTGTTTAGCTGCGTGCGCTTGCCTGCACACGTCGTCAAACCATGGGTTCCTTCTGGGTGGTGACGTGAAACCCAGCACATCAGTGGCAGCATCTTTGATGGCTTCTTGACAATGTTTCCATTCTTCTTCTATGCTTAGTGCAGGAAGCGTCGAACTTTGGGCGAGTTTCCGGGAGACTCAGTAGGCAAAGTTCCCAGCAATCAGCTGCGATTGTAGCTTTTCGACGTCAAACCGTTTTGGCCTGTCTCGACTCCGTTGCTCTCTCGATATCCGGGTTCTTACATTGGCTACAACAAGGTGATGATCCGAGTCAATGTTTGCACCTCGGAAGGTTCGGACATCGAGAATACTGGAGGAGTGTCTGACGTCGATCGCAACGTGATCAATCTGGTTGACGGTTGATTGATCAGGAGATCGCCAGGTTCCTTTGTGAATGTTCAGGTGTGGGAACCGCGTGCTAGCCACAGAGAGGTTTCGCCCCGAGGCGAAGTCCAACAGCCTGAGTCCGTTTCCGGATGTGTTGTCGTGCAGGCTGTATTTACCGATGACTCCAGCAAAGATGTCCTCCTTTCCCAGCTGAGCGTTGAAATCTCCTAGAACGATCTTGGTGTCATAGCTGGGGCATCGATCGTATGTTCTTTCTAGGAGATCATAGAAGTCATCCTTGATGTTGTCATCCTTCTCCTCTGTCGGGGCGTGAGCGCATATTAGGCTGATGTTCCCGAATTTAGACTTGATGCGGATTGTCATGAGGCGCTCGCTGACTGGGTCGTAGCTCAAGACTTTTCGCCTAAGTCTGCCTCGAACAACTAATCCGCATCCGAATAAGCGCTGCCTTCTCTCTCTATAGCAATTGCTGTAGTAGATATCGCAGTTCTTCATCGCTTTTATGCCAGGCCCATCCCATCGCACTTCCTGGATGGCGGTTATGTCAGCTTTGTAGCTGTCAAGGGCCTCCGCAAGTTGTTCGGCTGCACGTGGCCTGTTAAGGGACCTCACATTCCACGTTCAAAACCGAAAATCGTTGTCCTTTAAACGTTTGCTGGGGTCGTCAACAGTTAATCCGTCCTTATCCGAGGCATATCGGTTTTTCTGAACTATTTTATTTTTACGTGGTAAGGAAGTTACCCTCACGCACAACCCACAGACTGATAGGCCAGGCCCATTATTTAAATCCTCGGGCAGAGGGGGTCGCTGCATACATTAGTTCACCATACAATGGGTGTTGTGATGGCTATCCAGGGGGCGCCATGTGGAGGCTGTATGTCAACTTGACCTATGCACTAACGAGGATTGCCTTAGCAGCTCGCCATGTTGAGCGCAATCAACAACGTTAAATCGCGTGCATAGGCCCATGCCCCCTCGACCTAACTTTACATTTGATATATTTATCGACTCCATTGTCATTTTTTTTTTTATAATTGACGCGTGCAAAAGGGGTTGCGAGTACCCTTAAGTGACCGGATCAAGTTACAGCACGGGCCGAAGGTATATAGGAAAAGAGGGAGAGGAGGTACCGATGCACATTGGTTTTAAATGCCTCTGGATTGTAATGAGGAGGAAAAATCGAACTGGGAAGAGCACTCCAGATTCGTGTAGTGCGGCTAAAGAACGAGTCTCTGAATTTGACTGTACGTCCGAAAGACGACTTGAGGGTGAATTGGTGGGCATTCCTAGCGAGGCGTGTATTGCGTGTGAATTCTTGAAGGGGAGGAATGCAAATGGCTAATTCATCTGAGCATTTCTTGTTAAAATAGCGATAAAAGAGTGACAATGACGCGTCATTACGTCGGTGTTCTAACGAGTCAATCGACTTGGCAATATTACTGTCACCTTTAAGTTTTATCGCTCGCTTTTGAATTCTATCCAGCAGGTGCAGGGAGGTCTTAGTAGCACCTGACCAAATAGGAGCGTTATACTCAAGTTTTGGGTGTATGTAGGCCTTGTATATTGTAGCCAGATCAGAAGGGGTGAAGTACTTCTTGCATCGTTTAAGGAAGCCTAGACATTTCGCAGCATTTTTGGCGACCTCAAATATGTGATCGTGCAAAGATTGGTTCCACTTCTCAGTGAGGTATGCCAACAGATCACCAGTGGAACGGTTGCTTCGGAAGCCGTACTGCCGGTCATTAAGAAGCTTCCGGGACTCAAGATATTTCATAAGCTGACGGTTGATCAGCGTTTCCATGACCTTGGAGAGAAGGGACGTTAGTGCTATGGGTCGGTAAGAGGTGGGTGACGAACATTGGCCCATTATAGGGACGAGCTGGACAAATGCAGTTTTCCACTTACTCGGAAAGAGCCCTGAAGAGTAGGACAGATGGAAAAGCTTACGCAGTGGTTTTGCCAGCGTAGAAGAACACCTCTTCAGAAGAACAGGGGGTATACCATCCGGGCCAGCGGATTTGTGTATGTTTAGATCTTTAAGTACTCTTGCTACTGTACGAGTGCGAAAATGGATTTGCCCCATGGAGAAATTTACGCTCTCGGCAGCGTTGAGCTAGCCGTAAAGTGTGCAGCAAGCAGATTAGCTTTGTCCAAAGAGCTGACAGCTGGAATGTCATTGCAAATGAGCGTTGGGATCGAAGACGAGGCTGAATTCCTTATGTTTTTTACGAAAGGCCAAAAGCTTCTGCTACCCTTGCGGCAGTGTAGAACTTTTTGCCTCAACTTTTGGTCAAAGGAGAATTTAACACGTCTTATTAATGCATTACAGTCATTACGGATCCGATTAATTTTTTTCCGGGCTTCCTCAGAAGGGTTGGCTTTATAATCCCGGAAACTCAACTCTCTCATCCTGATAGCCTCTTTGCAGCTCAAGTCGAACCACGCGTTTTCCTTAGGCTTGATGCTCTTCACTCTGTGAGGAATGAAGGACCTCATGCCCAGCGAAATAATGTTTGTGATCGCATCAGTAGCGGCATCCACGTCACTATCGAGGAAGCATAGTGACCAGTTAAAATTCCTAAAGAAGTTGTTAAGTCCGCTCCAGTTGGCTTTCTCGTAGAGCCATACTGTTCTTTTCGGAATTTGTTCTCTAACTGTGTGGGAGGAGTACGAGAATTTGGCTGACACGACACAGTGGTCGGACGAGCCTAGAGGCGACAATATATCAATTGAATATTCTTCCGGCTGAGAGGTACGAAACAGATCCAAGGTGTTAGCGGTATGATCTGCAGTGTCAGGTATTCGTGTTGGCTCATTCACAAGCTGGGTTAAACTATTTACCTCAGCGAAAATTTCAACATAGCTTCCTTCGGGTGTTGTCTGGCCTGAATGTCGAAGCCAAGTAGAATTGTGTACATTGAATTCGCCCGCAATAGCGATTTCAGTGCGAGGATACAGGGATACAATTCTTGTGATGGAGTCGGACAGCGCATCAAACTCGTTATAAGTTGAGTCGCTGGATTAAATGCTTACGGACAAAGAGTTTTAACCACAGAAAATTAAATTCCGGATTGGAACAGTGGCCATATTGTGGTTAAATTTGGTAAGCAACATCACTACGCACATAAATGGCGAGACCACAGTGTAAAAAGAATAAGGGCACCAAGCTATATCCAGGCAGGTTCAAATCCGATTAATCGGTATTTTCACCCACCTGCGTTTCACTCAGTGCTAAGACAGCTGGTTTATGGCGGGAGAGGTGGACGTAAACGGTAAAGAGATTAGTTCTCAGTCCGCGAATGTTGCTCACGTCAACACGAAATTGCCCCCTCATATCAGTCGTAGGCATCTGAGAACCAACTCCGACAATGCAGTTGGTGAAAGTGAGCAGAGTTCAGAAGTGTAAATTCTGCGTTTAGCTTCGCAAAACAAATCAATGTAGGTGTTATGCCCGTACATTGACTTGAATTGGTCCACTAACAAATATTCACACTTCCGAATCCGCTATGTCAGATGTTAGGCAGACTCTGACATCGCTCCAGCCCGTCTGGTAGATCAAACGGGAGTTGCGACCGAGAATGCCCAACAGTGTTTTGTGAAGGAGTGGGAGAGGGGGGAGCGGACCGCGTGCGCTCTACCAATACACTTCACTGCACTACACTGCACTTTATGTTAGATTTTTGTTTTTTTTCGTTACACTCGCGGAGGTGTTGGGCGGACCGCGTTAATTGTTGTTTATGTTTTTCGGCATGAGGAATAAAATTATTTTTTTTTGTTTTGAGTGCATGCAGCGACGACACGTCTGCATGCGTCGGAGGATGACACGGCACTTAATGTGTACTACTTATTATTAAGAACAATTTTAAAGAAAAAACTTAATAGCTGAACGATTTTTTTTAAACTTATATGCTAATGTTAACTGCTACGTTAAAGCAACTACCAACCACCTTAACTAAACATACACGCACATATACATGTGTGTATAATAAATACTATATGCCCATATATACATGAGTGGTAGAGTTTTTTTATTTTATTTTTTTTTATTTATTTTTTTTTTAATTTTGTTCTTTTTTATATATATTTATATGTACAACTTACACCTATCTTACACTAAGTCTATAAGTCGGCCATAGATAGCTAGATCACATCCACGGCAAGACTGACTACTCCTTTAAAGGAGATCTGTACTACCCATTCTACCCCGGGTTTAAAGGGTTCGACGAGGGAGTTGTTGTAACGCAACATCTCTCTAACCCCGACTCGACACAGCCATACTAAAACGGAGGAGATCTTCCTCAGCTCGTTGTGCGATGGAATGGTCGTGGTTTAGTCGCCCATATTGAAACCCTTCCGACAACGATATTAAAACCCTTCATTACCAATTGGACGGTAACGAAGAGCGCTACATGGGGAGCAACAACTCCCTCATGCTCCTCGCCTCCTCTGATACTGAGTACAGTGTGACATCAGGAGCTAGAAGAAAGTACGAAGACGTGTGACAACAGCAGCAACAATAGAAACTACAGCAGCAACAATCGCAGGGTCAGTCCCAGGTGGAGCTGCCCTCTACTTTTAAAGCAGCTCATTTGCTGCAGTAGCAACAACATCACCAGCAACAAAAGCAAAAGCAACAACAATAAAAGTAGCAGAGACAGCAGCAACAGCACAGAAATCCGTAGAGAAGAAAGAGAGGTGTCCGCCTATAAACATCTTTGTACTATGCAAGAAGGATATTGATAAAACGTGTAAGTTGGCCACAAAAATTCCTTTCTTCTTAAATACAAGGGTACCAATCGATCCACTGTAGTTCAGTGGCCGACTTTAAAAAAATAAAAGAGGCTTTAATGGTTTCTGGGACTCATTTCTATACATACACCTCTGAAGGGGAAAATAGGAGCATTGTAGAAGATCATCGAGGAGCTGCGCGCCCACAATAGCGACGAGGTCCGATTTTTAGGAATATAGCCCTTCACCACTTTGGCTACGGGGAAGAATAATGACGTTAAACTTCCTAAGAAAAATTCGATCCATAGGCTCTCCAGCTGTTAAATGGGAAATATTAAGAAACTCCGACCAAGTACTTCAATGTGAGCAGTGTCGGATGTTGGGACACATAGGGGACAACTGCAATATGCAATACAGATGTTCAATATGTTTTTTTTTTTATAATTGAAGCGTGCAAAAGGGGTTGCGAGTACCCTTAAGTGACCGTATTAAGTCACAGCACGGGCCGAATGTATAGAGGAAGAGAGAGAGGAGAGGAGGTACCGAAGCACATTGGTTTATCCAGCAGGTGCAGGGAGGTCTTAGAAGCACCTGACCAAATAGGAGCGTTATACTCAAGTTTTGGGCGTATGTAGGCCTTGTATATTGCAGCCAGATCAGAGGGGGTGAAGTACTTCTTGCATCGTTTAAGGAAGCCTAGACATTTCGCAGCATTTTTGGCGACCTCAAATATGTGATCGTTCCAACTAATTGTTGGGTTGATACACATACCGAGGATGGAAAGTCTTTCGGTTTCAACAACGCAAGTGCCGTTCATGGATAACGGCTGATTATTTTGTGATCGCTTTAACGACAGTAGACAGCACTAGGTTTTGGAAGCATTAAATTAAACTCTATTCTTATTTCCCCAATCGATTATGCTGTCAAGGTCGGAATTTAATGAGCTTAACATACGCTGCCGTTCCGAGTCTATGGCCGAAGTGGAGGGACGTGAGCCAAAAAACGAATATGAAAAGCTAAGGGTACTGTCATCAGCGAAGTAATGAATAAGATTAGAAGTAGCAGACAAGAGATCATTTATAAAAATGAGGAAGAGTGTTGGAGACAAATCAGAGCCCTGGGGAACACCAGCATTAATATGGTGAATATCAGACTTGAATCCATCCAAAACGACTTGTATTCAACGATTCGAAAGGTAATTTCTAATCCATTGAAGAAGAGACTCATCGATCCCAAAAGCACGCATTTTCGACAAGAGAGCCTGGTGCCAGACCCTGTCAAATACCTTTGGAATATCCAGCGCAACAATCTTGCTTTCTCCTACATCGTGCAAAGATTGGTTTCACTTTTCAGTGAGATATGCCATCAGATCACGAGTCGAACGGTTGCTTCGGAAGCCGTACTACCAGTCATTAAGAAGCTTTCGGGACTCAAGATATTTCATTAGCTGACGGTTTATCAGCGTTTCCATGATCTTCGAGAGAAGGCACGTTAGTGCTATGGGGCGGTAGGAGGTGGGTGACGAACATTCGCCCTTTTAAGGGACGGGCTGGACAAATGCAGTTTTCCACTTACTCGGAAAGAGCCCTGAAGAGAAGGACAGATGGAAAAGCTTACGCAGTGGTTTTACCAGCGTAGAAGAACACCTCTTCAGAAGAACAGGGGGTATACCATCCGGGCCAGCGGATTTGTGTATGTTTAGATCTTTAAGTACTCTTGCTACTGTACGAGTGCGAAAATGGATTTGCCCCATGGAGAAATTTACGCTCTCAAGTACAGGCGGGGACAAAGTGCTATCTGGCAGCGTTGAGCTAGCTGCAAAGTGTGCAGCAAGCAGATTAGCTTTGTCCAAAGAGCTGACAGCTGGAATGTCATTGCAAATGAGCCTTGGGATCGAAGACGAGGCTGAATTCCTTATGTTTTTTACGAAAGACCAAAAGCTTCTGCTACCCCTGGGGCACTGTAGAACTTTTCGCCTCAACTTTTGGTCAAAGGAGAATTTAACACGTCTTATTAATGCATTATAGTTATTTCGGATCCGTTTGAACTTTTTCCGGGTTTGATGCTCTTCACTCTGTGAGGAATGAAGGACCCAGCGAAATAATGTTTGTGATCGCATCAGTAGCGGCATCCACGTCACTATCGAGGAAGCATAGTGACCAGTTAAAATTCCTAAAGAAGTTGTTAAGTCCGCTCCAGTTGGCTTTCTGGTAGAGCCATACTGTACTTTTCGGAATTTGTTCTCTAACTTGGTGGGAGAAGTACGAGAATTTGGCTGACATGACACAGTGGTCGGACGAGCCTAGAGGCGACAATATATCAATTGAATATTTTGCCGGATGAGAGGTGAGAAACAGATCCAAGGTTGGTACCGAATCCAATGCGTAAGGTGTTTCGGTATACTAGGTAAATTAAGTTTAATAAATGAAATTGGTATACCATCATCACCAATTGCATTTGATTTTATACTCATTACGTACGAAGCCAATTCATCTTCATTCACCGTCCCAAAACCAACCTGATTGACAAAAACAGTATTGGGAGCGTAAAAATCAAATCTTAGAGTATCAGTTGAATTATTTCCTAGAAAACAGTAATTTAATACTTCAGGGTCGATCTTACACACATTACCATTTTTACCATTCACAACCATCTGACGAAGATTTCTCCAGATAGTTTTGGAATCCGACCACCTTTTTCAATGTGCGCAGTGTCGGATGTTGGGTCACACCGGGGAGTACAGATGTTCAAGATGTAAGGTGGCGTAAGGTGCTTCAGCATGCTAGGTAAATTAAGTTTAATAAAAGAAATTGGTATCGAGCCACTTCATTTTCATTCACCGCTCGAAAATAAATCTGATTGACATAAACAGTATTAAGAGTGTTGCATTATTTCCTAGAAAACAGTAATTTAATACTTCACGGTCGATTTTGCACACATTACCATTTTTGCCATTCACAACTATCTAACGAAGATTTCTCCAGAGTTTTGGGGGTAAAGAGGTATTTAATTTGGATGCAAAGAATCTTCGTTTTGATGTTTGAATAATGAATGTACCAGCATTACGAGCTTCCTTAAAAGCTAACCAATTAGTAAAACAGCTGTTACTTTTCCACTTACTATAAAGCCTAATTCTTTTTTTTCGGATTATTTATATCACAAAACGTGAGAGTAGCTCATGTGGCAACCAGAGATAAGGGAATCAAGGAGATACTCATCTTAGACCAGTTTTTGCCCCTGGCCAAATGCCTGTCCAATCCAGGGATTTTGTAGTTGTGTGAGAAATCCCTTGAGAATCGCCAACCCTTCTACGAAATCCCTGGATGTTAGACCAAATCGGTGGATAATGGCGGCAAATCAGTGGATTCACCACAATAATCCATGGATTCAGCTCCGTAAAGGTCTAGCTTTTCCAACATAGCGGCAAATTAGGCGATTTGGTGGAAGGTGTTCAGAAATGCAACATGAGACTAAAAAAACTATTTCGCAATGAATGCTTGCCCATGCTTGTTAAACAATGTTTTTGCAAGAATATTATGAATATTAATAGATTACTTCGAAAAGATAAATATTTCGTAGTGTTACTATGAATTGAAAATGACATTCATGCATTTTTCACAGAAGGTGAATTCGTTCTAAGACCCGCAATCACCTGATTTTTATTATCTTTAAAAAACAGATGTTACACATTGATGTTTTGTACACAAAAAAAATATATATTGAAATTTTATACAAAAATCTGTGTTTTCATCAATGGTATAAATGAAAAAATTTTATGAATACATCGAGCATAGCTAATGAACTCCTTTATTACCCAGTTTTTCGTGGTGAAATCGCTGGAGTGTTCGCGTACTCGTTAATTTTGCAAAATTTTGCACAAATTTGCTTATTCGCTATACGATTCTGCGTACGAGAACAAAATGTTTAGTAAAAGTGAATGGGTACGGTTATAAAAAAAGCAATTATAGTTAGAGTAAATTACTCACTGATAATCACTACTAATTGTTCTTTTAATTCCTTTAAAGCGATCTAAAGTGTATTTGTATTGTATATTTGGTAAGAACTAAATTATTACAAAGTGCCTGCTTGTTCTATTTAACCAATTGTAATTGTAGTGAATTGTGATAAAAGAAAATTTAATCAAGATTGTTTGAAGCAGTTTTTCGGTGAAGCCAGAAGTGCTAAAGGTAAAAATACACGCGTAACTGGTCAACAGTTCAATTAAATTTTCCAAAAACTTTGGGGCATTCAATATTCGAAAATTGTGAGAGCTGGAAATTGTGAAAATGTTGAAGCAGAAAGGTTGCAGTCCATCAGCAATCAACGTCTAATGTAATGGAAACATCTTGGGTGCAAGGCAAAATGTGCGACAGGCCAAAGTGCACTTTCGCGTTGTATCTTAAAACACCTTCTTACTTTACTGATAACTGAAAAGAAATGTACTTGCTGTAAAATTTTGCCACCAGACTTCAGCTTAAATTATTTTATTAAGATTCGAATTTTTTTTGTCACTGAATTTTGGAACAGGGATTCGAGCGACCCTAATTTTAAAAATAAGATGCACCGTGTTAGACATATATCAAAATATTTGAATCAAAAATGTATCTTCCATATATTCATGTCGTTAATATTTTATTATTTTTCAGTTAATTTTTTAAGTTAAATGCAATTCTTGTGAGATCGCTAAATATACAGAAACGAATATGATTTATTTTAGTTAGGGTGCAATAGGCCTCCGAACACCTGGTTAACAAAAAATCGTTTAAGGCACCATAAGCATACCCCATGGGTGGTGTGGAAATGCTTTTCAAAAAGTATTTTAAGCCTTATAATCAATTTGTATTTACGTCTTCCTTCCATATAGTCGAATACCTAATATAAGAGAAACGATTAATAACCAACAATTGTACTCTATATTATAACATATTTATGGCTGGCGTTAAATCCTTGCTATCACCATATATCATACTTGCTTATTGAAAGAGTTTAAGCAGTTCTTTGTTTGTCAACTTAATTAGTGTATTGGTGATATTTCAGGTTTATTAGGCAACATACTTTATTGTCGTTTCACGCTTTAAGAATAAATATCCATTATCTGATGTATACTCTCGCACCCTTCATACTTACGCACCTTTATGATTTTACTCCCTGTCAAGATATTTCACCTCAATAACTGATCAGCTGTTTGCAATCAGCTGATCAAGAAAGTTCACACGTATTCACAGACAGTGGTTTATAAAGAACACTTTCAGTTCACCTCAAAGGGTGGAAGACGAGGGAGTTGGATATCTCCTTGCTTATCTCTGGACAATATGTTCGCTAAACTTAACCTTAGTAAGATGAGGAGTCCAATAATTGTTTAGCATGAAATTTTTTCTTAGGACAATCAGAGTTAAAATCTCCACAAACAATAATATTGCAGTATAAGGGAGAAAATTGGGAAAGACAAGTATTAAATGGTTCAGTTGAAATACTTTTATCGGGTACATAACAACACGCAACCAGCCATTTTACTCAACTGCCAGATACTTTTGCAATCAATTATTTCACTTCAGTGTTCGAAGACTTGCGTCAGAGATAAGGGAATCAAGGAGTTTTGTCCCCTGGCAATATGCCTGTCCAGTCCAGGGATTTTGTAGTTGTGTGAGAAATCCCTTGAGAATGGCCAATACTTCTACAAAATCCCTGGATCTTAGACCAAATCTGTGGATAATGGCGATAAATCGGTGGATTCACCACAATAATAGCGGCAAATCCGTGGAGTCAGCTTCGTAATGGTATAGTTTTTCAAACATGGCGGCAGATTCGGCGATTTGCCCAATGGTGTTCAGAAATGGAACAAGAAACTTAAAAAAATATTTCGCAATGAATGCTTGAATTTTTGCAAGAATATTATAAAATACCTAAACTACTTGAAAAAGATAAATAATTCGTAGTGTTACTATGAATTGAAAATTATATTCACACATTTATTACAGAAAGTGATTTGGTTCTAAGACTAGCACTCAAGTCTTTTGTGTGTGAAAATTATTCTCTTTGAAATCATATGTTACACATTGATGTTTTCTACTACATACAAAATATATACTGACATTTTGTACAAAAATCTCTGTTTTCATCAATGGTATAAATGAAAAATTTTATGAACGCATCAAGCATAATTTATGAATTCCTTAATTACCCAAGTTTTCGTGGTGAAATCGCGTTGTCGTCGAGAACAAAATGTGCAGTGAAAGTGACTGGGTACCTTTGTAAAAACACAATTTTAGTTAGAGTAAATTACTCTCTGATAATTACTAGTAATTGTTCTTTTAATTCTTAAAAAGCGTTTTCAAATGCTTAATATATTTGCATATATAGAAAAGACTAAATTATAAAAAAGTTTTAAAGTGACAAAGATATTTCCATACCTATGGAACTGTTACGGATTTAGTCCGAACGATGTTTATTTAAAACATAGGCTTACAATATTTAACATCCGGGTGAGACACGACCAAGCTGATTCACACTCGTAGCAAAAGTGTCCGTCATACCTCCGCTGACAGCAGTGAGTCCGGAATTCTTATAGTTCGGCGGGTACGTTCATTGATGTTTATTGTGGTTCACCACAGTACTCCTCCCTCAAGAAAGAACAAAGCGTACCGGTGGTTTACTTATCCTTCCGGCACGTGTAGTACGAACTTTGTCAGGGAGGTCATCGCTGTTAAGCACGGATTTCGGGGTGTCTTCTTCTGTTGACGAAGTAGCGTCCTCGAGACTATAGGACGGTTTCAAACGTTGGATGGACACATATACGTCCCTAGACGGCATAGCCAGTTTGAAGGCGTGAAGCTGGCGATCCAAGACTGCATACGGGCCGGAGTAGGGTGGTTTTAGTGGCTTTTGTGTACCGTCGACGCGCACATACACGTGCGAAGCGCTGTCCAGGTTCTTTGGAATGAATATGGGTTTCGTTTGGTATCTCGCGAATGTAGGAGATGTCCTCTGAAGAGCCTCCCTAAGCTCCTGAAGAAACACTATAGGCTCCCGAGCAAGTTTGTTGCTACGTTCAGCTAGCAGATCGCCTGGTAGTCGCACTTCAGTGCCGTAAACAAGCTGAGAAGGAGAGGTACCTGATTCGTTTATCATTGCCCGAAGCCCAAGGAGAACAGCAGGAAGCGCCTGAAGCCAGTTTTTGGGTAGATGAGTGATAAGTGATGTCTTCAGTTTCCGGTGTCACAGTTCCACAATACCATTTGCTTACGGGTGGTATGCTCGTTAATTTTGCAAAATTTTGCACAAATTTGCTTATTCGCTATACGATTCTGCGTACGAGAACAAAATGTTTAGTAAAAGTGAATGGGTACGGTTATAAAAAAAGCAATTATAGTTAGAGTAAATTACTCACTGATAATCACTACTAATTGTTCTTTTAATTCCTTTAAAGCGATTTAAAGTGTATTTGTATTGTATATTTGGTAAGAACTAAATTATTACAAAGTGCCTGCTTGTTCTATTTAACTAATTGTAATTGTAGTGAATTGTGATAAAAGAAATTTTAATCAAGATTGCTTAAAGAAGTTTTTCGGCGAAGCCAGAAGTGCTAAAGGTAAAAATGCACGCGTAACTGCTCAACAGTTCAATTAAATTTTCCAAAAACTTTGGGGCATTCAATATTCGAAAATTGTGAGATCTGGAAATTGTGAAAATGTTGAAGCAGAAAGGTTGCAGTCCATCAGCAATCAACGTCTAATGTAATGGAAACATCTTGGGTGCAAGGCAAAATGTGCGACAGGCCAAAGTGCACTTTCGCGTTGTATCTTAAAACACCTTCTTACTTTACTGATAACTGAAAAGAAATGTACTTGCTGTAAAATTTTGCCACCAGACTTCAGCTTAAATTATTTTATTAAAATTCGAATTTTTTTTGTCACTGAATTTTGGAACAGGGATTCGAGCGACCCTAATTTTAAAAATAAGATGCACCGTGTTAGACATATTTCAGAATATTTGAATCAAAAATGTATCTTTCATATATTCATGTCGTTAATATTTTATTATTTTTCAGTTAATTTTTTAAGTTAAATGCAATTCTTGTGAGATCGCTAAATATACAGAAACGAATATAATTTATTTTAGTTAGGGTGCAATAGGCCTCTTGGGGTACCCGAACACCTGGTTAACAAAAAATCGTTTAAGGCACCATAAGCATACCCTATGGGTGGTGTGGAAATGCTTTTCAAAAAGTATTTTAAGCCTTATAATCAATTTGTATTTACGTCTTCCTTCCATATAGTCGAATACCTAATATAAGAGAAACGATTAATAACCAACAATTGTACTCTATATTATAACATATTTATGGCTGGCGTTAAATCCTTGCTATCACCATATATCATACTTGCTTATTGAAAGAGTTTAAGCAGTTCTTTGTTTGTCAACTTAATTAATGTATTGGTGATATTTCAGGTTTATTAGGCAACATACTTTATTGTCGTTTCACGCTTTAAGAATAAATATCCATTATCTGATGTATACTCTCGCACCCTTCATACTTACGCACCCTTATGATTTTACTCCCTGTCAAGATATTTCACCTCAATAACTGATCAGCTGTGTGCAATCAGCTGATCAAGAAAGTTCACACGTATTCACAGACAGGGGTTTATAAAGAACGCTGTCAGTTCACCTCAAAGGGCGGAAGACGAGGGAGTTGGATATCTCCTTGCTTATCTCTGGACAATATGTTCGCTAAGCTTAACCTTAGTGAGATGAGGAGTCCAATAATTGTTTAGCATGAAATTTTTTCTTAGGACAATCAGAGTTAAAATCTCCACAAACAATAATATTGCAGTATAAGGGAGAAAATTGGGAAAGACAAGTATTAAATGGTTCAGTTGAAATACTTTTATCGGGTACATAACAACACGCAACCAGACATTTTACTCAACTGCCAGATACTTTTGCAATCAATTATTTCACTTCAGTGTTCGAAGACTTGCGTCAGAGATAAGGGAATCAAGGAATTTTGTCCCCTGGCAATATGCCTGTCCAGTCCAGGGATTTTGTAGTTGTGTGAGAAATCCCTTGAGAATGGCCAATACTTCTACAAAATCCCTGGATCTTAGACCAAATCTGTGGATAATGGCGGTAAATCGGTGGATTCACCACAATAATAGCGGCAAATCCGTGGAGTCAGCTTCATAATGGTATAGTTTTTCAAACATGGCGGCAGATTCGGCGATTTGCCCAATGGTGTTCAGAAATGGAACAAGAAACTTAAAAACATATTTCGCAATGAATGCTTGAATTTTTGCAAGAATATTATAAAATACCTAAACTACTTGAAAAAGATAAATAATTCGTAGTGTTACTATGAATTGAAAATTATATTCACACATTTATTACAGAAAGTGATTTGGTTCTAAGACTAGCACTCAAGTCTTTTGTGTGTGAAAATTATTCTCTTTGAAATCATATGTTACACATTGATGTTTTCTACAACATACAAAATATATACTGACATTTTGTACAAAAATCTGTGTTTTCATCAATGGTATAAATGAAAAATTTTATGAACGCATCAAGCATAATTTATGAATTCCTTAATTACCCAAGTTTTCGTGGTGAAATCGCGTTGTCGTCGAGAACAAAATGTGCAGTGAAAGTGACTGGGTACCTTTGTAAAAACACAATTTTAGTTAGAGTAAATTACTCTCTGATAATTACTAGTAATTGTTCTTTTAATTCTTAAAAAGCGTTTTCAAGTGCTTAATATATTTGCATATATAGAAAAGACTAAATTATAAAAAAGTTTTAAAGTGACAAAGATATTTCCATACCTATAGAACTATTACGGATTTAGTCCGAACGATGTTTATTTAAAACATAGGTTTATAATATTTAACATCCGGGTGAGACACGACCAAGCTGATTCACACTCGTAACAAAAGTGTCCGTCATACCTCCGCTGACAGCAGTGAGTCCGGAATTCTTATAGTTCGGCGGGTACGTTCATTGATGTTTATTGTGGTTCACCACAGTACTCCTCCCTCAAGAAAGAACAAAGCGTACCGGTGGTTTACTTATCCTTCCGGCACGTGTAGTACGAACTTTGTCAGGGAGGTCATCGCTGTTAAGCACGGATTTCGGGGTGTCTTCTTCTGTTGACGAAGTAGCGTCCTCGAGACTGTAGGACGGTTTCAAACGTTGGATGGACACATATACGTCCCTAGACGGCATAGCCAGTTTGAAGGCGTGAAGCTGGCGATCCAAGACTGCATACGGGCCGGAGTAGGGTGGTTTTAGTGGCTTTTGTGTACCGTCTACGCGCATATACACGTGCGAAGCGTTGTCCAGGTTCTTTGGAATGAATATGGGTTTCGTTTGGTATCTTGCGAATGTAGGAGATGTCCTCTGAAGAGCCTCCCTAAGCTCCTGAAGAAACACTATAGGCTCCCGAGCAAGTTTGTTGCTACGTTCAGCTAGCAGATCGCCTGGTAGTCGTAGTTCAGTGCCGTAAACAAGCTGAGAAGGAGAGGTACCTGATTCGTTGATCATTGCCCGAAGCCCAAGGAGAACAGCAGGAAGCGCCTGAAGCCAGTTTTTGGGTAGATAAGTGATAAGTGTTGTCTTCAGTTTCCGGTACCACCGTTCCACAATACCATTTGCTTACGGGTGGTATGCGGTGGTATGAATGCGGTTGCATCCGATGAGCTCAGTGAACCTCTTAAATAATTAAGATTTGAACTGCCGTCCTTGATCCGTAGTAAGCCGGACGGGACAGCCGAATCTGGACACCCAATGTTGGAAGAATGTGTCGGCTACAGTAGCTGCTTGAATATCTTCGATTGGTATGGCTTCCGGCCAACGCGTCGCTCGATCTAGGCAAGTCAATAAGTAACTGCGGCATAAACGTTGTAAAAGTGGTCCGATGATGACAATGTTCACATGTTCAAACGTCGCACCCCGGGATGACAAAGGTTATGAACGAACTGGAACGCTGCTTGTCATCATGACGGAGGTATGTATGGACGAGCGCGTCTAGTAGATGTTTCGCAAAATACAGCAGTGCATGAGCCTGGAAGAACAAGCTTGTCAAAAGTAAGTTTAAGGTTACGTGCTTAAATTCTGCCTAGCTGCGGGTCGTTGATTTGTTCTTTTGCGATAGCTGCGTAGTCCAGTTCTGGGGAGCTATCGATGGCTGCTATCCGTGATAGGGCGTCTGCGGCTGCGTTGTCCTCGCCTTTGATGTGCCGAATATCTGTCGAGAACTGTGCTACATATTCCAAGTGTCGTTGACGTCGTGGTGTTTCAGCGGGTGATGGAGCGTTTTTGAAGACGAAGGTCAACGGCTTGTGGTTGGTAAAGATTGCGAATTCTCGACCTTCCACAAAGCATCGACAATTTTGAATCGCCAAAAATTTCCGATCGAAAGTGCTATAGCGCTTTTGCGCTGGCGTCAATGATTTAGAAAAGTACCCAAGCGATTCGGGTTTTCCTTGAACGACTTAAAGAAGCACAGATCCCACTGCGGTATTTGATGCGTCACACATCAGCCGTAGTTCCGCGTCTGGGAAGGGGTGGTTGAGTGAAACAGCTTCCATGAGTGCGGCTAGACAATTGGTTGAGCGTCGCCCAAGTCGATACCTTCTACGAGTCGCTGGAGTCGGAGTTCCTGTCTTTCTTCGTACGCTTGTATGAGGCGTGCTTTTACCGCCGCAAATTTTTCGGTAGCCGGTGGCGAAAGGAGTATGTCGGACACTTGCTCCAGATCTTGACGCTCCAAATTTCCAATGACGTATTGATATTTCATTTCGTCGGATGGTTTGGACGGTGCTAGGATTGCTTCAATTTGTGCAAACCACAGCGACGGGCGGTCACGCCAGAGCTGCGGTAAGCGAGCTGCTAGAGAGAGTCCTGCGACATGTTCTGTTTCATGTGGTTGAGGTGCGGATGAGTTCGCATGTGGAGTATCTGGTACCGTTACCAACGGATCGATTCCGTCTGCCTTTGTGGCCATTTGTCACGCGGTGCACTGAGGTGAGAATTTATTTTTTATTGTAGCGGTGTGATTTTGTTTTTTTATGAACGTATAAACGCGGGGTCACCAATGTTACGGATTTAGTCCGAACGAACTACGAACACAATAAAATAGTTTATATATATATGTTTATTTAAAACATAGGTTTACAATATTTAACATCCGGGTGAGACACGACTAAGCTGATTCACAGTCGTAGCAAAAGTGTCCGTCATACCTCCGCTGACAGCAGTGAGTCCGGAATTCTTGTAGTTCGGCGGGTACGTTCATTGATGTTTATTGTGGTACACAACAGAACAAAAGACGATAACATGTAAGTTTAATTTTTGCTTATATTATATACTTTTATGTAATTAATTTATATTTAGTTTTTTGGATAAAAATATGTAATATAAGTGTTACACAAAGTTAAATTATCTAAACATACAAAGACGTATCTTATTTATTTTAGTTCGGGTGCAATAGGCCTTCTGGGGAGACCTAACAGCCGGTTGACAAATACCCTATGGGTGGTGTGGAAACGCTTGTCAAAAAAAATTGTAAGCTTAATAAACAATTTTTGTTTAAGTCTTCATTCCATATATTCGAAAACCTAATAAAAGTAAAATGATTAATAACCAACATTTGTACATTATATTATTACAAATATATCACTGGCGTTAAGTCCTTGCTATTACCCCCTCTATCACTCCTGTCTCTTATTTGCTTATTAAAAGAGTTTAAGCAATCGTTTGGTTGTCAACTTTTTAATTACTATATCATATTCGTGATATTTCACGTTTATTAGGTAACATACTTTATTGTAGTTTCGCGTTTTAAGAATAAATATCCATTACGTGATCTGTACTCTCGCACCCTTATAATTTTAATCTCTGCCAAGATATTTCACCTCGCTGGCTGCTCAGCTATTTACAATCAGCTGTTCAAGACAGCTCACACGTATTCACAGACAGGGGTTTATAAAAATCGCTGTCAGTTCACCTCAAAGGGCGGTGCCCCTGCGATTATTTAAGGCTAGAGTGCTAGTCATATTCATAGTTTTTGCACAAGATACCCTAAACTCTAAAACTACGTCAGATAGAGGAAGAGAGAGAGAAGGAAAAAACGAAAGAGAAAAAGAAATCATAATAATTTTCAAATACTAAAAATAAGCTTAAATTAGTTCAATAAATTTCTAAGTCTGCATTATTTACTACGGCGATGATCTTCGGCGACAGCAAACAAGCTTTCAGAGCTTTCGGTGAGGAAGCTTTCATCAGCAGCATCTTTCTTCACAAACACATGCCCAAATATGGTGTAAGCATTAAACAGCTGCTTTTTCTTCTTAGAAGTGATCGGGTCTTGCTGGTTAGACTTTCTTTAAGGTAACAGCTGTTGTCTTTATCTATACCCATATCACAAAGACAAATGTCTCTGCTGTTATTTTTGCGGAAAGCAGCTAGAAGCACACAATTTCTCTCTTGTGCACTTTGGAATTTCAGCACAATAGGTGAAACATTGTTGACATAAGTGTGCTTACCATACATGCCGCGTCCATACATGCCGCGTCCAAATTGGTATCCGACATTCAGTGCAACAAGAACAAGAACCAAAGCACAGGTGCTTTCCTGATAGACATGGAAAAGGCGTTCGAAACTGTTTGGTTAGAAAGTCTCTTCCTCAAGTTAGTCAGACTAGGTATAAGTAAAACACTGCTGTATATGATCTATGATATGGTTACAGGTAGAAAGTTTGTTGTGAAAAATGGCAACGTTACATCCACCACAGTATTTCACATAAAAAATGGGTTGCAAGAGGGGGCAGTTGGTTCACCCATCCTTCTCGCTATATTCACTAGCGATCTTATTGCTTCCATGACGCATTTTATCGCGAAAGCCGATGATCTTATAGCGTACAGATCATCCCCGAAAATTTGAGTGATAAATAACTTTTGGCAGCATTACTTCTACGAAATTCAGCGATTTTGCGACGACTGGAAGTTGAATATCAACTTCTCTAGAGCCCCACTGTCCAGGGTCTCAAGAGATACGAAGAAAAACTGGCGCAAGTTCGGGATATTTGACCCGCGCGACCAGTCGATAGCTGTGCAAAATGTAGTTAGATATCTTGGCATTTGGTTGGACCCTATTTTTACTCCGGTTGTATCGAACACCTGAATCCGATTAGAAGAAATTCTATCCCAACGAGGTCTTGTATAACGAGGCAAACCTAATCAATATAGATAATTTTATTATTAAGCTGGCTCAAAGGCATATTGCACGAACGACGACTTAAACAAAGAGTCTAATCTTTGGGGCTTACTACCCAAACCCTATGCACCATGAGAAGGTGAGGCAAAACGGCTTCATTCTGTGAGAAACATTTCTCTATCTAGACTCCAAAGGACTGATACAGAATACGAAAGGATGTCCTATCACCTTCCATGTCGTACGCAGAACAGTGGATAGGCGACTCCAAAATGAAGCGGACGTCGCTTGTAAATACGAGGACCTTCTTCAGTATGTTGAGCGATCTCCGCCTGAGACAGGGCACAGCCTGCCAAAGAACGTCACTTTTACTGGTGTCTTCACCAGAACTAGCCCCCGCCACAGTTCGTAATTATCCCCGGAAGTCGATCTTGTGACCAGCTTACATAGTTTATAAGATGTCGCTAGGTTTAGAAAAAAACAAAAAAAAAATGGTTGGTGCTCCATGATATATTAAATATATATGTCACGCATACAAATCTTCATAACTTACGAGCATAGTTAAGTACTTGTAAGTAGTTTAAGTAGTTAGGTCGTTGTAAGCATTTTTTTAATCTAACTTTTTAAAGTTTTAGTTTAGTCCTATTTTAGGATAGCGTGAGTATATACAAAACAACACACTACCAAGTTTTTGTTTACACATATTTTTCTTGGAACAAATTAACACATATACGTATTGCAAATAATTCCACTCTAATTATGTCCAAAGGCAATTTCAACTAGACTATAAAAAGATTAACTTAGAGCACGTGTTTAGGGTCACTAAGTTAGATGTTAAAGCATTGTTAAGATTCAGTTACCTAGTTTTAAGTTTTTTTATATGATTTAATCATAAAACAATTATATACAGTTCAATTAAAATGCGCTAAAGAAACAAGATAAGTGGAGTAAATATACACGGTTCAAAAAACACCGTTAATTGAAATTTTGTGCCCAAGTTACATTCGGTTATCGATTTTTTCATTTTGCTATGTTGGTACACTCATCTCAAATATATGCAATTAGCATATTTATTTTTTTGTGAGAGGCATAAAAGTTAGATGTGTTTTCCCTGCTCAGCAATTTTCTGTTGTTGAAAAAAATGGTTCAAAGTATATGCATTCAATTTTGTGTGAAAAATGGAATTAACTGCTCAAAAACACTTGAAATGTTGACAGTGGTGAGTGACATACGATGAGTGTACTCTTAGGAAAATAATTTTTACAAGTGTTATACAAGTGTTATACAATGACGAAGAAAATGGTTATGGTGAATTGTCGAATCACTATTAAGGAAGTTACTGAAGATGTCGGCATATAGGTTAGTTCATGCCATGCAATTTTTTCTCAGGAGAGCATAGCCCAAATCGCTGAACATGCAAAACACTTAAAATTTGTATGCCTCTCACAAGCATACTGTAAGCCTTTTTCACTACCCGCCACCTGTGACCCCACAGCAGCTTGAGCTACAGCTACAGCTACGAATTAACCAGGTGCGAAAGATTGAAGAGAGAGGGCATGGGCCTATGCACGCGAGGCAACGTCGTTGATTGCGCTCAACATTGCGAGCTGCCAAGGCAATCCTCGTTAGTGCACAGGTCAAGTTGACATACAGCCTCCACGCGGCGCCGCTTGGATAGCCATCACAACACCCGTTGTATGAACTAATGTATGCGAACCCCTCTGCCCGAGGATTTAAATAATGGGCCTGGCCTACCAGTCTGTGGGTTGTGCGTGAGGGTAACTTCCTCACCACGTAAAAATAATATAGTTCAGAAAACCCGATATGCCTCGGATAAGGACGGATTAACTGTTGACGAACCCAGCAAACGTTTAAAGGACAAAGATTTTCGGTTTTGCACGTGGAATGTGAGGTCCCTTAACAGGCCACGTGCAGCTGAACAACTTGCGGAGGCCCTTGACAGCTACAAAGCTGACATAACCGCCATCCAGGAAGTGCGATGGGATGGGCCTCTCATAAAAGCGATGAAGAACTGCGATATCTACTACAGCAATTGCTATAGAGAGAGAAGGCAGCGCTTATTCGGATGCGGATTAGTTGTTCGAGGCAGACTTAGGCGAAAAGTCTTGAGCTACGACCCAGTCAGCGAGCGCCTCATGACAATCCGCATCAAGTCTAAATTCGGGAACATCAGCCTAATATGCGCTCACGCCCCGACAGAGGAGAAGGTTGACAACATCAAGGATGACTTCTATGATCTCCTAGAAAGAACATACGATCGATGCCCCAGCTATGACACCAAGATCGTTCTAGGAGATTTCAACGCTCAGCTGGGAAAGGAGGACATCTTTGCTGGAGTCATCGGTAAATACAGCCTGCACGACAACACATCCGGAAACGGACTCAGGCTGTTGGACTTCGCCTCGGGGCGAAACCTCTCTGTGGCTAGCACGCGGTTCCCACACCTGAACATTCACAAAGGAACCTGGCGATCTCCTGATCAATCAACCGTCAACCAGATTGATCACGTTGCGATCGACGTCAGACACTCCTCCAGTATTCTCGATGTCCGAACCTTCCGAGGTGCAAACATTGACTCGGATCATCACCTTGTTGTAGCCAATGTAAGAACCCGGATATCGAGAGAGCAACGGAGTCGAGACAGGCCAAAACGGTTTGACGTCGAAAAGCTACAATCGCAGCTGATTGCTGGGAACTTTGCCTACCGAGTCTCCCGGAAACTCGCCCAAAGTTCGACGCTTCCTGCACTAAGCATAGAAGAAGAATGGAAACATTGTCAAGAAGCCATCAAAGATGCTGCCACTGATGTGCTGGGTTTCACGTCACCACCCAGAAGGAACCCATGGTTTGACGACGAGTGCAGGCAAGCGCACGCAGCTAAACAAGACGCCTATAAGGCGACGCTGCATCGAACAACGCGAGCTATTCGTGAACTCTACGAACAGAGAAGAAGGGAAGAGCACCGGCTTCTCAGAAGGAAGAAGAAGGAGCATGAGAAGCGCGCGGTCGAGGAAATGGAAAGGTGCTTTGGCAGGAATGAAGTCCGAAAGTTTTACCGAAAGGTAAAACAGCTATCCGGAGGATACAAGGTTCGGACCAAGGCCTGCCGGGACCAAAATGGACAACTAGTAGTAGAGTCGCAGTCTGTGCTGAGAATCTGGAAGGATCATTTCTGCAGACTCCTAAACGGCGATGACGACCCAAATCCCGCTGTTAGGCAGAATGTTCCACTCAATTTGGACGATGATAGACAAGCATTCCGTCCCCCCGACTTAGACGAGGTGAAGATAGCAATATCCAAGCTAAAGTCGAACAAAGCTGCTGGAGCGGACGGACTGTCCGCAGAACTATTTAAAGCAGCTGGAGGTGACCTGGTTGGGCGCATCACCAGCTCATCTGTAAGATATGGTCGGAGGAAAGCATGCCCGATGAGTGGAATCTCAGCGTCGTTTGCCCGGGCCACAAAAAAGGAGACCCCTTTGACTGCGCCAACTACAGAGGGATTAGTCTCCTGAACATCGCATACAAGATCCTCTCTGCCGTATTGTGTGAGCGTCTGAAACCATTTGTCCATAACCTGATAGGTCCCTATCAGTGTGGTTCCAGGCCAGGGAAGTCAATAATAGACCAGATCTTCACATTATGGCAGATCCCGGAAAAGAACCAAGAAATGCAAATTGACACTCACCACCTATTCGACGATTTCAAGGCTGCATATGACAGTGAGCATAGAGCCGAGCTATACAGTGCCATGTCAAGTTTTGGCATTCTTACCAAACGCGTCAGATTATGTAGGATGACGATGGAGAATTCTCGCTGCTCCGTCAAGGTCGGTAACGAATTCACCGACACCTTCAATGTCAAAAAAGATTTTAGAAAAGGGAACGCACTGTCATGTGACTTTTTAGTATCAGCCTCGAGAAGATCGTGCGTAACTCACAAGTCAACACCAGAGGCACGATCTTCCAGAAGTCAGTTCAATTGTTAGCTTACGCTGGTGACATTGACGTGATTGGACGAACACAGCGAGCCGTCAATGAGGCGTTTGCTGGCATTGAAGCGGAAGCGGCTAAAATGGGTCTAGTGGTAAATGAGGGCAAAACGAATTACATGCTGTCATCAAGGAAGGACACACAACATCGACGTCTCGGACGGAGTGTCACACTAGGCAGCAGAAACTTCGAGGTAGTTACGGACTTCGTCTACCTCGGCTCCGCGGTAAACAGGGACAACAACATCAGTACCGAAATCAAACGCAGAATCACTCTTGCCAATCGCTGTTTTTTTGGGCTCAAGAGGCAATTGAGTAATAAAGCTTTCTCTCGAAGGACTAAGCTCGCTTTATATAACAGCTTGATCATCCCCGTCCTACTATATGGCGCAGAATCTTGGACGTTAGCAAAGGCGGAGGAGGAAGCCCTTAGTCTTTTTGAGAGAAAAGTTTTGCTTGCGATTTTTGGTGCAACGCAAGTTGATGGCATCTGGAGGAGAAGATTTAATGACGAACTCTATAGGCTGTACAGCGACATGCGCCTGGTTAAGCGTCTACGGATACAACTCTTAAGATGGCTAGGCCATGTAGAGCGTATGGACACCACTGCTCCGGCCCGAAAAGTCTTTGAATCCGAGCCATTGGGACAACGCAACAGAAGACGGCCTAGACTGAAGTGGCGCACGCAAGTGGAGAAGGACCTCAACCAACTTGGAGTGCGCAACTGGAGACAGCTGGCGAAAGATCGTGCTGGCTGGAGAGGCATGTTGGTTGAGGCCCAGGTTCACCCCGGACTGTAGCGCCACAAGAAGAAGAAGAAGAAGAAAGATTTCAGAGAAACCAGTTAAAAGAGTGCAATTTTTGTGTGGGAATAATGTTATTGTTAATGTCTATAGCGTCGAATAAATCACGAATGGTTTGCCATTCATTGAAGGCCCCAGAGAACATAGGAATGTTAAATCTTGGAAGCGCAGTTGAATTCAAGCTCATTTGATTTGATGGATCTTCAGCAACGAACTTTGTCTTTAGCGGATTTATTAACGGCGTTAATTTCCGATTGTTGTCTTCCGCGAATCGCTCCTGCAATTGTTTGAATGATTTGAGGAGACACAAATTTTAGCCACCAACATTCAATCGTATTTCAAGCTGCTCTTGAGGCGTAAGTTCGTATAATTTAGAAAAATAAAGACCCTTTCGCGGACTTATGATTAAAACACATATTTATTAAAAAATAATTGAGTAATCCAAACATAATTCAATTTAATAATTCAGTTTAATATAACAAAATAAAAAATTCAACTTCATATTGAGAGTACAAAAAAAAAATTTTAAATTCGCAAGTGTCAAAAAGAAAAGGGAATGAAATGAGAGTGAGACGGATGCTGGTGGCAAATTCTGCGATGTAAAGGTGCGATTACATTTCATAGCTGTAACATTCTCCCGGGTCAACCTATTGTGGATAGATTATTATGGATATCATTTAATGGCTGCATCTTCTCTGAAACTGCTAGATACGGATGAACGAAGGCTAAAACGAATGTAATCACATTTTCAGAGTTGCAAATTGAAAAACTTGTCGAGATTCCGATTCGTTACTCCTATTCGTAGAAAGCAGATGTTCGTAACACGTCGTTAAAGATTACCATTTGCAGTTTTTACAATTGCACTCCTACTTAGTCATCGAAACTAGGCTGCGATAATACGTCCCAGACTTCACATACTTAACGCCTGCCCCCAACAGTTCTCCAAAATGCATTGAAGAAGAGGGAATAAAGTGCTATTGAAAGCATAAAGTGGATATATGTGGAAGTATATCTTTTCTGATGAAGTTTTGATAAGCCATGCAATCTGCTCGCAACAATTTATTTGCATTTAAGAAATTTGTCGCTGAAGATGTTATTACAGAGACCACGTCGATCGATGAAGGCTACCAGGAAGGCTTCCAAAGAGAGATCACACACTGCCTCATAATGAATTGTCTTTGTTGTGAGGCATATAAACAACGCAACGTAACGTTTCGTCGATATAATACCTCTTCCTACCCTAGGTGTTTATCAAATGGTACGGCATAATCAATTCCGTTTGACTCAAATGTACATGTAGTACAAACTTTTTGCCGTGGTAAGCTTCCCATCATCTGTGATGGTTATCACGGCTATGGCTTTGCGACCAATTGCTTCCGCGTATGATTAAGTGTTAATTGAATTCCAACATTCACAGTAAACTATACATGGCTATAATGGATGATAAGTATGCTTGGAATCAAAAAACGGATTAGGTGAGGGTAAATTACTTTTATCAAGTGAGGAGCCGTTGAAGGAAAGTGCTTTAAATTCCGTCAAGAAATGTTCAATTTGAGTTAGACGTGCATATTTTGGTAAGATGACTCGTTGTATTTCACTCACCATCAGTGGTTCTGTCTGCCGATCTGACATTTGTTGAATCTTACAGTTGGTTTCAAGACGATTACAATAAGCAATAATTCTGCTTATATGAAAATTGTTTGGCATGAAGAATACGTTATTTTCGATGCTTCACAAAATATCTGTAATTCCAGTGATTTCCAATATTTTTGTGTATTTAACAACTGGAGAATCTGCAAATGGGAAACATTTGCTAAATCAGTAAGGAATGCTTCCATCCATGTTGATGCTTATCTTGGATAGGTTCATCTTAATTTACGGATAGTGATAAATCACTATATAAGCTAAATAAATCACTTGTCTCTGGACGTTCAGTTGGGACGCTTTCTAAAATGATTGGCTGATTGACTGCCCATTTCCTTAACTCAAATCTACAACTGTGAAGCATTTATTCCAGTCCGGAGGTGAAGATATGATGCATCTAATGAAGGTGTAAGAATTTCTTTATATTATTTTTATATCCTTCATTTCATTGTAACTTTTTCTCAATGGATAAGAAGCTGCTAAGAGCTCGCTTACGTGACAGCCCAACTACAATACTTGTCGTGCATAGAATAATGACTTAAAGGGAAAACGAACCAGGCACTGACAATCGGCCATACAATCGTTTGTGTGAGTCTCTAAGATATTTTATCGTAAAAGCATCACAAATAAAATTAACCAAATTATTGTGAATAAGGCTGAAACATTGTTAGAATAAAATGTTAAAACTTTAATCAATCTTAACTTATGTAAGTTGGCCCTAGTGAGCAACCCTGTCTTTGCTTTAAGAAATTTGCGGCATCGAAAGCTGACTCTGGTGCAAACACCAGTACAAATACCGTTCCTTGTCAGAAACTGCTCTGTCTTGGGTAGAAATCGTACTACTGAACAGTAGGAGATCCTCATGGCTGCGAGCGAAGTCTGGCTAGTATTGGAGTTGCTTTTCTACTGTAGCAAACTTGATATGCGTCATATTACGTCTGGCCACAATTCCCAGACATAATCTAAGTCGCACTGTATGAACGCTTGGGAACTATTGTTATCAGTAATTCTCAGGAGTTTGGCAGTGTGCACGCATTCATCGATTATGCTTACCTTGCATTTTGGCAAGCCTTGATTGTCGAAATGTATTAATGAAAACAGTGCAGTCGGCGATCGAACTCCAAACAAAGCGGACGTTTTTATTGAAAATACATTACATGGCGACCGTGACAGCTTGAAAAAAATAACCTTTCTCGTGTGACTCGGTTCGTGAGTGAAAAATTAAAATGGACAAACACCAGTCCAAAATAGAAAGGCCGAGTGCCAATATAATAAATAAAGTGGAAGTGAGCCAAGAAACAGACAGTACGGAAACGTGCCTACTTATATATATGTATCATATACATTTAACGTTAGTGAAGCTCAGAATCAATTAGCAATTCGACAATTCGAAGTCTTTGATTTAAAAACAGTAAAAAAAAAACAGTGAAACAATAAATTCGAACTGAAACATTTTGTTTGATTTTCGCCTGAGAAAAAAAGTGAAGAAAAAGATATTAACATGTTTGACGAAGGAGTAGCTACATTCGTTTTCGACAACGGATCCAGTATATGCAAGGCCGACTCCACCATGTACCCAGGTATCGCTAATAGTAAGCAGAAAAAAATCACCGCCCTTGGATCATCCACCATAAACACCAAGATCATTCAAAACGGTAATTAAAAATTGTTATCAAAACACAAACATAATTGTTAAAAGCACTATTATATATGTATTCATACTAAGTAAAGTAAATATGTATAAGTTAATATGTATAAGTAAATAGGTATAAGTAAATATGTATAAATATTTATAATATATAAATGGAACAATGGTCCGATATTCTACATAAGGTAGAAGAGTACACAATCGATTTTAATAAATCGTACAAGTGCCTAAACAAAAAATCAAAAATAAAAAAAGAAACAGTGGAAAAGCATGTTGTCGTGTTGATTGACACTTACAATAAGGTAAGGACTGTACTTCACGTACATTATGAAAGATTAACAACACAGCACAAAAAGGAAGCCCAAAATATTTTCTGGAATTTACGAGACAAGCTTCACAAAGTTTTCTCCAAACAAGGAATTCATTTAAAAATTCCTCTTGCTCTCGACCAAGAACTTGGCTCCGAAAATATCGCTACCGACAGTAGTGAATGTGAAGATGAACTAAGTGACTTAGAACAATCAGAAATAAATTCATTCAAAATGGGACAAACAATAATCGAATTCCTGAACACAGCTTCGAGATTGATCCCTGATTTCGATGGACAGTCAAACAATTTACAAAGTTTTCTTGATTCTTTAAATTTGGTGGACTCAATCAAAGAGAGTCATGAGCCAGTAGCGGTTGAGTTAGTAAAAACGAAGCTCAAAGGTACCGCTCGAAATTTAATCTCGAATGAGTCTTCTTTACAACAAATTATTGCGAAGTTAAAAGCAACGGTTAAAGGAGAGTCAGTCGAAGTATTGGCAGCAAGAACTATGAATATAAAACAACATAATAAGTCTGCCAATACATACGCAAAAGAAATTGAAGATTTGACTAAATCCTTGACTAATGCTTACATTTCTGATGGGTTAACCTCAGAGTTAGCTGAGAAGTACTCAACGCAAACAGCTGTGCGCGCGATAACAAAGAACGCTACAAACGATAGAATTAAAATAGTAATGGAGTCTGGACAATTCAATAATATTAACGAAGCCGTAGCTAAATTTGTAAATAGTTGCACTGAAGCCGGTCAGTCACACTCCATTATGTATATTAACAGAAATAATTACATTGCGAATAACTATCAGAACATTTGGAATCATGGTAGAAGCCGTGGACGTGGTCGAAACAATAATTTTTACAGAGGCCGTGGTCGCGGTGCCTCTCAGAACAGTGGCCGATATCGTGGTAATTATCGTGGTAACCGGACCAGCGTAAGATACATAAACCACGGTCAAGGTTCGGAAAACTCAACTATTTCCCTAAATACTCAAGACTAAATTCTACGAACAAGTCACTTACTCTCAATCTTAACCTCAGTAGTGTAATAACGTCAAGATTAAGCTTCAATAATAAATTTTCGACATTTCTTGTAGACACAGGTGCGGATATTTCTTTAATAAAAGAGACAAGTATTGACCAGAATATCTTCATTGATAAAAGATATACTAAAAAAATAAGTGGTATTGCACAGGGCGAAATTAAAACAGTGAGTATAGTCAAATCAGATCTGCAGGTTGAAAACATATTAATACCTGTAAATTTACAAGTTGTTGATAAAGATTTTCCAATTCCTTGTGATGGAATACTTGGTCTAGACTTTATAAAAAGGTACAATTGTGTACTAGATTATCAACATAATCAAGACTGGTTAATTATACGCCCAAACAACTTTCCGGAAAAAGTTGCAATACAAATAAATAATGCTCCACATCCAAACACCTTTTTAGTACCTGCAAGGTCAGAAGTAATTAGAGTTATTCCTGTCAACAGTAACAAAGATGAACTCTTGATTCCAAATCAAGAACTTGAAACTGGAGTTTATGTAGCAAGTACAATAATTAGTAATAAAAACCCATTAGTGCGTATAATTAACACTACAAATAACAACATAACAATCAATAATCCAAAAATAAAAACCGAATCTCTTTCCGATTACAAAGTTATTGAGAATAAAATCTCCGTAGAAAAACATAAAGAAAAAGTACTTGCCTGCTTATCTAAGAACTTTCCAAAGTTCGTAAAATCTGAATTGACTGATCTATGCAGTGAGTTCGATGATATTTTTGCTTTGGAAACAGAAAATATTTCTTGCAATAACTTTTATACCCAAAAGTTCAGATTAAAAGATTCATTCACAAAAAGAAGAAATAATTAGACAGGTAGATAAATTAATTGAAGATGGTATAGTTGAACCATCAATATCGGAATATAACAGTCCGATCTTATTGGTTCCCAAGAAATCATTACCAGGAAAATCAGAAAAACGATGGAGGCTTGTGGTTGACTACAGGCAAGTAAATAAAAAACTTATTGCTGATAAATTTCCTTTGTCAAGAATAGATGACATTCTGGACCAACTTGGTAGAGCAAAGTATTTTTCTTGCCTTGATTTAATTTCCGGTTTTCACCAAATTGAGTTAGAAGAACAATCTAGAAATATTACATCATTCTCTACTGACAAAGGATCATACCGCTTCAAACGACTTCCGTATGGAAATAAAGTAGCGCCAAATTCGTTTCAAAGGATGATGTCGATCGCTTTTTGTGGTCTTTCTCCAGCGCAGGCATTTTTGTACATGGATGACCTTGTCGTTTTAGGATGCTCAGTGAGGCATATGTTGAACAACCTCAAAGACGTTTTTTCAATCTGTCGAAAATACAATTTAAAGCTTCACCCGGATGAATGCTAATTTTTCAGCCACGAAGTTACATATTTAGGACACAAATGCACCGATAAAGGCATACTTCCAGATGAAAGTAAATTCAGTGTGGTACTAAATTATCCAACTCCTCAAAATGCCGATCAAGCAAAAAGGTATATTGCCTTTTGCAACTATTATCGACGTTTTATTCCAAATTTTTCCGAACATGCGCGTCATCTTACACAACTTTGTCGAAAGAACGTCCCATTTGTATGGACAGCTGAGTGTGAGAACGCATTCCAATATCTCAAAAATTGTTTACTTAGTCCGAATATTTTGCAATATCCCAATTTTGAGCAACCATTTTGTATAACCACGGATGCTAGTAAATATGCTTGTGGTGCTGTACTTAGTCAGGAGTATAACGGAAAACAACTATCCGTCGCATTTGGTTCTAAAGCGTCTACGAAAGGTGAAAGCAAAAAATTGACCATAGAACAAGAACTGACTGCTATCCATTGGGCCATAACTCATTTTAGACCATACATATATGGTAAGAAATTTCTGGTAAAGAGCGATCATAGACCTCTTACCTATCTCTTCTCTATGAAAAACCCATCTTCTAAACTGATACGAATGAGGTTAGACTTGGAGGAATATGATTTCGTAATCGAGTATATTAGGGGTAAGGAAAACTATGCGGCAGATGCTTTATCTCGCATAGATTTTTCTGAAATAAAACAAATTCCAACACATTCAAATAATGTTTTAAAAGTCACTACAAGACTTCAAACGAAACAGTCCAAATTAAGAAAGAATATACAAGAACGAGAATCTAAGCATTCAGACACCGTGGCTGAAAATGTCAAAGTATATGAAGCCCTGAATTCTCATGAAATAAGTAAATATGCTAGTCTGATAACCGACCATCAAAATATTGTTATCAAAAAAGGTAAAAAAAAGTTGGTGCAATTAAAAGAAACGAATTTATTACTAATGAGACCTGGGTCAGTTATTCTCAAAGCTTGAAAAACTAGCTGGTAATAAAGGATTAAAAAAGTTTCAATTGTCACTTAGTGACAAAATATTTAATGATATCCGGATCAATCAATTCAAAGAAAAAGGAAATACGTTGTTAACAAATGTGAGCATTGCTCTAGCACGAGGATGAAAAACTAAGAATTTTGAGAAAATATCATGATGACCCTGTTTCTGGTGGCCACCCAGGGATCACACGACTTTCTCATAAATTAAGAAAATATTTGTATTGGAAAAACATGAGCAAGGACATAAAACGTTATGTAAAAGCATGTGAAAAGTGTAAAATGAACAAAACTGGTGTCAAAAGCAAAGAAGAATTAACAATTACACCAACTCCAATTAAGCCTTTTCAGATTGTATTAATAGATACTATAGGACCTTTGCCAAGATCACATAAGGGTAATGAATATATAGTTACCATAATTTGCGAGCTAAGCAAGTACCTAGTAGCAATTCCTATTCCTGATAAGAAGGCAACTACAATCGCAAAGGCTATTTTTGAACAGTTTGTTCATGTTTATGGTCCAATGAAAGAAGTACGTACGGATCTAGGAACAGAGTATAAAAATAAAACCTTCGAAGAGGTTCTCAAATTGCTAAATGTCACCCATAAGCTTTCCACAGCACATCACCACGAGTCCCTAGAAACTGTGGAGAGATCCCATAGATCTTTGAACGAGTATATTAGATCGTATATAAACAATGACAAGTCAGATTGGGACGAATGGCTTTGTTTCTTTGTTTATTGTTACAATACGAGTCCATCTACTGTTCACGGCTACTGTCCTTACGAACTTATCTTTGGTAAATTACCAGAGTTAATTTCATTGATGAAAACAAAGTAGATCCACTTTATAACATTGATGAGTATAGCAAAGAATTGCAGTATCGCCTTCAACTTGCTAATCTCAGACCAAGTGAATTTGTTAAAAACAGCAAACTTATCAGGAAGGCAACACATGACAAATATGCTAAGCCACAAAAATTGTCCATTGACGATGTGGTTTTAATTAAAAATGAACCTAGACATAAGTTTGACCCAATTTATAAGGGTCCCTTAAGAGTAGTAGGTTTACAAAATCCAAATTGTGTACTTTTAGATAAGAATAATAAAAAATAATTATCCATAAGAATAAAATTAGAACTACAAAATAAAAATAATCTTACTGTTAAGTTTAGGAATAAGCATTTTTCTTAACATTTACTATATTTAAAATAATTGTTATATTATAGATAAGAAAAAACTTAAACATAAGGATACACATGTGTTATTATTAAGAATAAAAAGCAATTGTATTTTTTTCAAATATTTTGATCATTATAATAAATCAGAAAGCTGGTGCGTTGTTTTCAAATATATGATTTGGTAAATCATACTTCCAAAAGGGGAAGGTGTAGCAAACTTGATATGCGTCATATTACGTCTGGCCACAATTCCCAGACGTAATCTAAGTCGCACTGTATGAACGCTTGGGAACTATTGTTATCAGTAATTCTCAGGAGTTTGGCAGTGTGCACGCATTCATCGATTATGCTTACCTTGCATTTTGTCGGCGATCGAACTCCAAACAAAGCGGACGTTTTTATTGAAAATACATTACACTACTGTTCGGCATGAGACGTGGAAGATGATAAAGCAGCCTTCCCTAAAATTATCTATCCTTATAAGGTTTGCCTGTGTGTATAGGACCTCATTGGGATAGAATTTCTTGTAATCTGATTTTGGTGTTCAATATAATCGAAGACTGGCCCGAAGGAGTGGCTTCTCGAGCACCCTCACCTTTTCCATCTGGGAAGGACTAACGTTGAACCACACAGGACAACCATATACCATGATTGGCCGGATGAGGGCCATGTAGCAGATTACTTTCACTGTGGTGTCAAGTTGACTGCTATAAAACAGCCCTCTTGCCATAGCGAAGGCATTCTTAGCCCTGGTCAGAGCTGTGTCTACATGAATACCACCATATAGAAACTGGTCCAACCAGTTGCCTAGATATCTTACTACATTTTTCGCGGTCAGTGTCCGTCCCAGTGGGCCAACTGTGCCGGACTTGCGCAAGTTCATTTTCGTGCCCTTTGAGGCTCTGGATGGCGAGGTTCTGAAAAGGATAGCTTTACACTTGTGGTAGTTGATTTTCAACTTCCAATCGTCGCAAAATCGTTGAATCGTATTGAAGTCACTCTGCAACAAACCGTTTATTACCTCTATCTTCGGACCTGATCTGTACACGATTACATCATCGCTTTTATGTTAGGCATAGAATCTATAAGATCGCTGATGAATTTTGTGAACAAGATCGGCGAACCCACCGCCCCCATTCTTTCAGAGTCTTAATGACTATCTTCCCAAATACCTGGCTTATTCACGGAAGAAGGCTTTTAGAAGGAAGATTCGTCGGGATGGGCTATACCACAGCTGTTTTCCAAAGCATTACTAAAAGCATTGTTGAAAAGAGTTGTGTATACGTCCACCGATTCAGAGGGTAGATGGCGCAGAACAATATTTAGTATCCCACCTATTCCCATTGAGTTCTTCTTTTTCAGTGAGTTGAGGACACCTTGGAGTTCATCTTTCGAAATAAGGATGTTGTTGTTTCCATTATAATCGACGAAACCGGGGTTTCTGGATCACCATTGACTTATTTCATTACAAAGACGGAAGTGGTTTAGCAACACCTTCTCCTGGGGCTCTTCATCTACGAAATAGTCATTGTCAAGCGCTGTCCTATCTGGGTCGATGCCAACTGTCCTCAGTAGGTTCGTGTTGTCTGTTGTTCTGTGAAGTCAAATACTCTGGATGTCATTATTGTCTTTCCTCGGGAAGATTTTATATACTTGGGGCAACATGCTCGGGTTGTTGGAACTTACAGCCCGAATCTTATTGTCCAAATGTAAGCTTACATCTAGTCTGTAAATATGTTTGATTAACTATTGAAGTACTTTTATCTGACACTTCAGAGAGCGAATTTGTGCACTGTGTAGGTCCGTAGGTCCGCCTGTACAAGAGTTTAAGTCTTGACAGGAGTGTACTTTTTTGCACGTGAAGTGCATCAAAAGAAGCATTCCGATAAATGTCATTATAATCATAGTTCGTTTAATGGCTTCGTCCATTTTTGTGAGATACTCATCTACCTCTTCGTTCGTTAGGTTTCCGTTTTGTAGGAGGATTGATCACACGTGAACTTTTTTCTCTGGTTAAGGTTCTAGAGAAACGTGACCAGCGTGCCTTTTTGTAATTATAAGGATGCGTTTGCACTTATTCCTCCAGGAGCTTTATTACCGCGGCGAGACCACAGTGATCACTGTCGTACTCGACCCTTGTTAAACAGTTACTCGTGTGTCGAACCGGGTTTACGTAAGTCGCCTGTCTCTATCATCACATCCAGATAGGACCCGCTTTTAGGAAGGGATGGTCTATCAGTTGCAAATAGATCTAGCCTGAACTCGATATTGTTCTGCTCCGAGCGCGTCCTCTCTCATTCGTAACAGTGTTATCCCATTCACCGTGTTTAGCGTTTAAATCTCCTGCTTAAATGTAGTAACTTTCTTCCGAATCCAAGCGGAGGCTAGAGAAGAGAGCCTCGAGATCCAAAAAAAAATTAGGATTTTGAGTTTCTGATGCATAGGCAACGATCACAAAAAACTTCTTTCCACCTTGGAAAGAGATGAGTGCGACCGCTGCTTTTAGCACACTACATCTATGTACATCACTGCTATACACAACCTTAAGATAAATGCTACTTTTTATCAAGAGGCCGACCCCGCCACCTCAAGTGGATTGGGGTTGGTCCTTCTAATTATATGGTAATGTTTGTACCTAAGATTGCGCGTCTGGTTTAGCTTTGTATCACTAGCCATCAGGACATCAGGATTGTGGGTTTGCAACAAATTAGAGAGCGATAGTTTTCGTTCGATCCTAATCAGAGAATTTACATTCACTGCAAGGATCTTAAGGTTTCTTACCTCGCGTGAGCCCATTATATCTGAGCGCAATTCTCTGCAGATAGCTGAGAGAAGAGGAAATCTACTCTAGCCGTCTGCATAAAGAAGCTGGTCTGTAGTTCGACCATTGGTTTCTGTGCCATCTGTATCTGCGTCTGCATCTGTATCTGCGTCTGCAATTCTCTGCAGATAGCTGAGAGAAGAGGAAATCTACTCTAGCCGTCTGCATAAAGAAGCTGGTCTGTAGTTCGACCATTGGTTTCTGTGCCATCTGTATCTGCGTCTGCATCGACTAAATGGAGGACATAACATCCCTTACGGAAGGCTCTGTCTCGGGTTGCTTGACCATAGGGATCGGGCCAACCTTTGGCACTGTCCGTTGTGCCGGTTGTCTGCCTGACACCATTTGGGTGTTGGAGATACCAGACGTAACAGAAGTATCTACAGCGCGGACTATTGGTCAGCTCCGGTCAGTTTTATTTAATTGTTTCCACTTTACACACAGACCACCTACGAAACGGATTTTTCGTAACTAGGAAGAAAGGAAATGCCTTCTTCCTTGCTGTCTCCGCCGCAGTATTAAAAGGATTAACCTCTACGAATTGGACCTCGTCGCTCTCAACTTGGAGCAGCTAGTTGAGGAGGACTTTCACGTCAATAGAGGGACCTACACCTGTACAAGGTATGTGTCCTCTTCCCTCTGGAGTGTACTTGTAGAAGTGAGCGTTCGATGCCGTTAACTTCTCTTTTAAGAATTTAAACCCTTCCATTGTAGACGGTGTGGACTTGGGGTGTTTCATACATAGTATAGAATGTTTTATTAGATAGGGCCAACTTGCATAAGGTCTCCAGTTCATCAGTCCCCATACCGAATACGTTTATGGGCTGGCAGCGTAATTTGGAGTTCTGCTGTTGTTGCTGTGGTTCCTTTTGTTTTTGCTGCTATTAATTCCGCTGCTGTTGATTCTGCTGCTGTTGATTCTCCTTCTGTTGTGTCTTTTGCGTTTTCTGCTATTGCTTCTTCTGCTGTGGTTGATATTGTTGCGCCGTCTTTTGTTTCTGTTGTTGCTGTCTGCAAACTTTGCGCTGCCTTTGATGTGGAGGGCACCGATTCTTGAGGTATATGCAGGTTTTCCTTCTCCTGTTGCTTTTGCTGTCTCTTTTTTTCAGCTTTAAGAGTTCCCGATGCTCTTCCTTTTGTGTTGCTGCTTTCTCGGCAGCCTTCCTCGCCGTAGACTGCTCTAATGGAAACTTGATGTGGGTGTCAAGTTTTGCCCTCTCCTCATTCAGTAGGGCTAGCCACGCGGATGCTACTGTCACTGGTATGACGTCCCAGCCACCAGAGTTTTAAAATCACCCGATTTACTTAGTTCGAGCCGCTCGTCACTCTCCATTTTCTAACTCACACCACGTGTCTTTATTTATTTTTGTTTTTAAATAAAAAAATCACGCTTTTAATGTTTTCGCCCACGGGATTTCTCATTTGAACTCTGGCTCGAAACACATTGTACCGGCGGCCTACCAATTGAGCTAGCACCCTGATTTAAAATCACTTGATTTTTTCTACACTACAAATGCACTGAGGAACTACATTTTAGAAGCCGAAACACGTACGATTTCTGCGGTGGTCTGTGAACGACTGTGAAACGAGCTGGTCTAAAGATCAACGAGGACAAAACCGAATGTATGTTGTCGAGCAAAAAAAGTTCCGCCGCACACAACCTGGGCCAAAACGTTACAATCGACAGCTACAATTTCGAGGTAGTTAAGGAGTTTGTATACCTCGGGGCAAACGTAAAGTCCACGAATGACATCGTAGCGGAAAACCGACGTAGAATAACCCCTTGGCAACGGATGTTACTTCGGTCTGTCAAAACAACTGGGCTCGAAACTCATAACCACAACGACCAAAATCATGCTCTAAAGAACCCTAATTCTGCTAGTCCTGCTGTATGGAGCCGAAAGCTGGATATTAGGTAAGGCTGCAGAGCTGATTGTTGTTGCCTTCGAAAGAAACATTCTATGTTGGATATATTATCCCGTCTGTAAAAAAGGCGAATGGAGAAGAAGACACAACCACGAACTCTACGAGTTATACAAGTATGTGGATGTAATCTGGAAGGCAAAAACCCGTTCGCCACATGGAGCGAATCCGAGCCTCCTGGTTCGAGAAGGAGAGGAAAACCGAACCTCCGGTATAGAGACCAGATTTTCGCGGATGTAAGACTACTTGGCCTTAATGACTTTAAGCAGCGTGCCCAGGACCGTCACTGATGGGAGGCAGTAATTCTTTAGGCTCCGACCCTTCATGGTTCGTCTGCTTGATAAGTATGTAAATGCATATAAATTGAAAATCATTGGTACATTAATATTTATAAATATATATAAATATATATATATATATTTATATAAATTTATATATATATATATCTATATAAATAAATAAATATATATATATAGAAATATATATATATATATATATATATATATATATATATATATATATATATATATAGATATATATATATATATATTGTAGAAAATAAAATAAAACTATATTGTACTCGTACATCAACGTCTGGCATTTTACAAAACCACGAAATAAATAAATATATAAAAGAAATATCACGGGAGTTTAGAATTAAAATCCTTATTTCCATAAATAAAGATCGATATTCGGGTGAGCCGCAGTTGCCAAGTGTCATTGCTAGTATGGATGAATTCACAGAATTTCTGGAGACAAGGTTCCGAACATCAAAACCCTGTTCATAGAAGAATTCACTGCATATGCGGAAAACAACGGATGAACAGAAAGGTTTCAATTAACAGAATCACACTTACACCACACAACACCATTAACGCGATACCACACTCATGCATAGGCAAACCAAATTAAACTACACATACCCCAACCAACCCATTCATTTCATACTACAACAACAGAATTAAGCACACCATCATTTCATTCAACTACAGAGACAATGTACAGACGCATGGCCACACGGGCCTCTGTCTCTCTCTGAAAATGCTTTTACCTGCCAAAGAACTAACCATCAACAATTTCACAAACCCACTAAAGTGGACTTATTACTTTGTAGGGAATTTTACGCTGAACTCATCTTGCCGGAACTCAGTCATGGCGGAGAGATGATGTCGCCATAGCAGAAACACGCAGGTCGACTTGATACTTCGGGGTAAAGTAACCGAAGAACCTAGACGAACAGTTCGAAATTTCCAGCAGGTAGTCGACATCGACACGTAACTTCGAAAGTTCTGGGAGATTGAGGAATGGTACCAGCAATGTAAGACAGAGTAAAGTACAGTAAAGCGTCGGAGGGATGGGCGCTATCGGCTATCATCATTTAAGAAGGGGTGTCGACCTGCGCTTGGATCCTCGTTATGCGTAGGTTTCACCAACTGCAAAAGAGATTCCGGCAAAACAAAACACAACACCGAATGTATAAGTCTCTGCCAAGTGATTAGGTCGCGTGACAGATCGAGTGGTTTCAAAACTCAATTTCTCAAAATAAAAAACCCATACCATATATAAAGACACAAACCAAACGCATGACTCACATCGGCGCATCGGTGGACACTATCACACCACACATCACCAGCCATCAGTAGCTGATGTTAAATAAAAAGGTAAATTCTCATTCGCGAATAATACCCATGTTTTCGGTGACAGCTGTGTTTGGGGCAAAGCTCCTTGCGAAAGGTGTGTAACCTAAAAACAAAAATATCAGTTCTTTTCAGTGCTACAAATTTCATAAGTTTTAGAGGTTTAAGCATATGCTAAGCCTAGCTCAACTAAAGTTAAGTAGTATAACACTCATTTTATTGCATACTATTGGGCGTGTATTGCAAACAAGATGAGTGTTCTACGATCACCCCCTTACGAGTGTGACATCAATGCATATCCGGACCTCTGTGTCTACAATAAATACATCACTATGAATACCACAACTAATATTACATCTGCCAGAGTAATAACAACAACTGCCTTCTCAAGCACTACACCAACTATAACAAAACCCTTTATAGCAACCTCGAAAAATACAACAGTACATACAATACAACAAATCCTAATCCGACAACTCAAAAAAGAAACAGGTCTCCACCAATTAGAACAACTGAAAAAACAATAACTCCCAAAAGAAACAAAACAAAAACTTTTAAGCTACTGGTTGAACAATCCCAAAAAAAGTAAAGCTCATCGAAGCGTTTTGACATCCTCAGCTTGGAAGACGAGCACATCGATAACGATAACACATAAACAACAGACTCCTAGCAGTACACGGCTGTCATAAAAATGTTAAGAAAAAATTACACATTTAGACCAAAGGAAGAAAGAGGATTTAAAGTGATGTTAAGAAACATGCACCACTCTACTGACACAGAAACATCAAGAAAGAACTTGAACAGAAAGGACATTCTTCTTCTTGTTGTGGCGCTACTATCCGAAGTGGACCTGGGCCTCAACCAACAGGCCTCTCCAGCCAGCACGATCTTTCGCCAGCTGTATCCAGTTGCGCACTTTAGTCTAGGTCGTCCTCTGTTACGTTGTCCCAATGGCACGGATTCAAAGACTTTTCAGGCACGAGCAGTGGTGTCCATACGCTCTACATGGTCTAGCCATCTCTACATGGTCTAGCCGTCTTAGCGTTCACCAAAAATCGCACGCAAAACTTTTCTCTCGAAAAGACTAAGGGCTTTCTCATCCGCCTTTGCTAACGTCCAAGATTCTGCGCCATATAGTAGGACGGGGATGATCAAGCTGTTATATAAAGCGAGCTTAGTCCTTCGAGAGAGGGCTTTATCACTCAACTGCTTCCTGAGCCCAAAGAAACAGTGTTTGCAAGAGTGATTCTGCGTTTGATTTCGGTACGAATGTTGTTGTCCCTGTTTACCGCGGAGCCGAGGTAGACAAAGTCTTTAACTACCTCGCAGATTCTGCTGCCTAGTGTGACGCTCCGTCCGAGACGTCGATGTTGTGTGCTCTCCCTTGATCACAGCATGTACTTCGTTTTGCCCTCATTTACCGCCAGACCCATTTTAGCCGCTTCCGCTTCAATGCCATCAAACGCCTCATTGACGGCTCGCTGTGTTCGTCCAATCACGTCAATGTCGTCAGCGTAAGCTAGCAATTGAACTCACTTCTGGAAGATCGTGCCTTTGGTGTTGACTAGTGAGTTGCGCACGATCTTCTCGAGGCTGATACTAAAAAGTCACATGACAGTGCGTTCCCTTTTCTAAAATCTTTTTTGACATTGAAGGTCTCGGTGAATTCGTTACCGACCTTGACGGAGCAGCGAGAGTTCTCCATCGTCATCCTACATAATCTGACGCGTTTGGTAAGAATGCCAAAACTTGACATGGCACTGTATAGCTCGGCTCTATGCTCACTGTCATATGCAGCCTTGAAATCGTCGAATAGGTGGTGAGTGTCAATTTGCATATCTTGGTTCTTTTCCGGGATCTGCCATAATGTGAAGATCTGGTCTATTATTGACTCCCCTGGCCTGGAACCACACTGATAGGGACCTATCAGGTCTTGGACAAACAGTTTCAGACGCTCACACAATACGGCAGATAGGATCTTGTAGGCGATGTTCAGGAGACTTATAACTCGGTAGTTGGCGCAGTCAAAGGGGTCTCCTTTTTTGTGAACCGGGCAAACGACGCTGATATTCCACTCATCGGGCATGCTTTCCTCCGACCATATCTTACAGATGAGCTGGTGCATCTGCCCAACCACCGTCCGTCCGCTCCAGCAGCTTTGTTCGACTTCAGCTTGGATATTGCTATTTTCACCTCGTCTAAGTCGGGGGGACGGAATGCTTGTCAATCATCGTCCAAATTGAGTGGAACATTCTGCCTAACAGCGGTAGTTGGGCCGTTATCGCCGTTAAGGAGTCTGCAGAAATAATCCTTTCAGATTCTCAGCACAGACTGCGACTCTACTACGAGTTGTCCGTTTTGGTCCCAGCAGGCCTTGGTCCGAACCTTGTATCCTCCGGATAGCTGTTTAACCTTTCGGTAAAATTTTCAGACTTCATTTCTGCCATAGCACCTTTCCATTTCCTCGACCACGCACTTCTCATGCTCCTTCTTTTTCCTTCTGAGAAGCCGGTGCTCTTCCCTTCTTCTCTGTTCGTAGAGCTCACGAACAGCCCTCGTTGTTCCATGCAGCATCGCCTTATAGGCGTCTTGTTTAGCTGCGTGCGCTTGCCTGCATTCGTCGTCAAACCATAAGTTCCTTCTGGGTAGTGACGTGATATCCAGCACTCCCTCTTCTATGCTTAGTGCAGGAAGCGTCGAACTCTGAGCGAGTTTCAGGGAGACTCGGTCGGCAAAGTTCAAAGCAATCAGCTGCGATTGTAGCTTTTCTACGTCAAACCGTTTTGGCCTTTTTTCGACTCCGTTGCTCTCTCGATATCCGGGTTCTTATCTTGGCTACAACAAGGTGATGATCCGAGTCGAAGTTTGCACCTCGGAAATTTCGGATATCGAGAATACTGGAGGAGTGTCTGACGTCGAACGCATAGTGATCAATCTGGTTGACGGTTGATTGATCAGGAGATCGCCAGGTTCCTTTGTGAATGTCCAGGTGTGGGAACCTCGTGCTAGCCACAGAGAGGTTCCGCCCCGAGGCGAAGTCCAACAGCCTGAGTCCGTTTCCGGATGTGTTGTCGTGCAGGCTGTGTCATACTTCTCCTCTGTCGGGGCGTCAGCGCATATTAGTCTGATGTTCCCGAATTTAGCCTTGATGCGGATTGTCATGAGGCGTTCGCTGACTGGGTCGTAGCTCAAGACTTTTTGCCTAAGTCTGCCTCGAACAACAAATCCGCATCCGAATAAGCGCTGCCTTCTCTCTCTATAGCAATTGCTGTAGTAGATATCGCAGTTCTTCATCGCTTTTATGCCAGGCCCATTCCATCGCACTTCCTGGATGGCGGGTATGTCAGCTTTGTAGCTGTCAAGTGCCTCCGCAAGACCTCACATTCCACGTGCAAAACCGAAAATCATTGTCCTTAAAACGTTTGCTGGGGTCGTCAACTGGTGATCCTTCACTATCCGCGGCATGATGTTGTCTCTGAACTTCTGGTTTTTACGTGGTGAGGAAGTTACCCTCACGCACAACCCACAGACTGGTAGGCCAGGCCCATTATTTAAACCCTCGGGCAGAGGGGCTCGCTGTATGCATTGGTTCACCATACAACGGGTGCTGTGATGGCTATCCAGGGGGCGCCGCGTGGAGCCTGTATGACAACTTGACCTGTGCACTAACGAGGATAGCCTTGGCAGCTCGCCATGTTGAGCGCAATCAACGACGTTACCTCGCGTGCACAGGCCCATGCCTCCCATGCCCCCCAACAGAAAGGACAAAGGCTCCTGAATATACACAACATACAACAGAGACATGCAGAAACCACGAGCGACACAACGACGACTTATATGACATCATATACTGTGTATACATTGTAGATTATCTTTCGAACCACCTTACCAATAAAGAACCATATCGTAGTGCAGGATACGGTCAGACAAAGAATTACTGCAGAAGAAACCCTGTACACGTAAAATGTACGGGTCCTCACAAAACTTTAAAGTGCCAAATAACTTCAAATGAAGGCACAATAAAATGCGTCTTATTTAATGGCTGTCATACGGAAAATTACAAGGGTTGCGAAATTTCCAAAGCAAAGATAGAGCGATCCCCCCACCTCCTCCGCACTTCGAAAAAAGGACCGCCCAAAAATTTGTTAAAAAAGAAACAAAGGACCCACAAAAGTAAGACAAGATATAACCTATGCTCAAGCAGCTGCACACGAAACATCCGACTAACACGATTCCAGAAGTTGCATCACTCCAGTTGAAAGTCTTGACCCAGGCAGAGACACACCAGAAGAAGCAACACCAGTAGAAAAAGGACAAACCCAACAAGATAGGTATCAACAAAGGTGTCTTTACTGAGGTAAAATAAATTATGAAGAATCTCATCCAACAAATGACGAATATGCTCCAGATTTTAACTATACTACTAAAAAACTTAATGTACAAAATGCGTTATGAAATACTATCATCATCTGGAATGCAAATGAACTAATTCTATATTTACACCGCCGCCAAATGGACCATTTCAGAAATCACATTCTGGAATTGAATTATTCGTTTACACAGCAGCTTTTCCATTCCAAATGACAGGTGGTGACAGATGAGTCTGACATTTTTGCTATTTAGCAATCAGAAGTTGTGTTGAATCTATTTATTCTGATTTTTAAATAAAGATGGATTTAAGTAGTTATGCAGACAAATTAAAAATTTTGTTGACTCAGGGAAGAGGTATAGAGTTCGCATTGACACTTGAATCCAGTCGAATGTTGAAATTAATAAGAAGAAAACGACGACTATTATTACAATTGAGAAGACTTTTACACCCAGGACCAATGTATAGAGCACCCAGAAGAGTCTGTATTCTTGTAAGTAACAATTGGAAATCATATACATTATGCAGTTTTCTTTTAAAAATTATATTTACAAATTTTAGAAACGTACGAGTACTTTCTGGGGAAAAGAAGTTCCTGAAAAAGATGATATATCTTAAAGCAAATTTTCGAATATCTCGTGAAAATTTTCAAATACTGTGCAACGAACTACAATGCCTAACAAAACAATATGCTAACTACAGAAAGTGTATTACCTTGAAGAAAAGAATTGCAATTGCTTTGTATACAATTGGATCTTCGGCGGAGTATCGAAGTATTTCCCATCTGTTCGGCGTTAGTAAGGCCACGGCAGTAAGCAGTATGTTGTACAAAGATTACAGATTTGTTCATGGTATTCTAGCGTATTGTTGGCTGCTATTGATTATCGGTGCGTTTATTATCTATACATGTGGTATACAACTCCGCTTTTGCATACATTCTTCAACAGTTACACATTTTTTTACATATGCGTTGGAACCCCTGGCCGATGCAATGATTCAGAGATATTTGAAAATTCTAAAAGTGGAACACCAAAAACCAATTTTTTAAGAGTTTTCAAGAGTTTCAAGGTTGTCCATATTTTAGATTCTGCATTTCGCTTTTCCAATAAAATGAAGCCTTATCCTTACAGCATCGCAAGAAGAAAACAATTTCAACTATGCATTGTCCAAAATGGATTTGGGCATTTGAAAGGACGATACAGGCGAATTGGAAAGGGACTAGGTAACTTCATGGATAACACCAATATCATTATAAAGTCATGCTGTGTTATGCACAATTCTTTAAATGAGCATAATGAGATATTTAACACTCTTCGGTTACAACATCAAGAGGGAACTCGAATTAGAGAACAACCAGAGCATGGATCTCACATCGGTGACTATAATATATCAGCTGAAAGTATTAGAAGGGCTATCAGTAAATACGTAGGTAAGACAAACTACTGATTTTTCACTTTTTTAATAATTTTAATATTTCGGAAGAAATTCCAAGAAGTTCATTTCTTTTTTTCTCTATTGCAATTATCTCCTTGCTTCCATTTTTTGAACCACGCTGCATTTCACATTAACTTAGTTATTAATTTCAGCATCGTTTCTTTGTCGTTTTGCAGCTTGTCGTGGTGTCTTACAAGCTGCTGCCGATGTTGATGGCAGCGACACGTCCGACGTTGACGCCGAAGTCGAAGGGTGATGGCAAATTGACTTCCTTAAGGGAGTTAATTATCAGAGATAAGGTTATCAAGGAGATACTCATCTTAGAGACATTTTTGCCCTTGGCACTATGCCTGTCCAATCCAGGGATTCTGTACTTATGTGAGAAATCTCTTAAGAATCGCCAATACTTCTACAAAATCCCTGGATCTTAGACCAAATCGGTGGATAATCTCAAAATCAGCTCCGTAATGGTCTAATTTTTTAAACATGGCGCCAGATTCAGCGATTTGCCCACTAGTGTTCAGAAATGCAACATGAGACTAAAAAAAATATTTCGCAATGAATGCTTACGCCCCTGATTGTAAAACAATGTTTTTGCAAGAATATTATAAAATACCTAAATTACTTGAATAAGATAAATAATTCGTAGTGTTACTATGAATTGAAAATGATATTCACGCATATATCACAGAAAGTGATTTCGTTCTAAGACTCGCACACAGCTCTTTTATGTGCGAAAATTATTCTCTCTAACATATGTTACACATTGATGTTTTTTACAAAATACAAAATATATACTGAAATTTTGTACAAAAATCTGTGTTTTCATCAATGGTATAAATGAAAAATATGAACACATCAAGTATAATTCATGAACTCCTTAATTGCCCAACTTTTACGTGGTGAAATCGCGGGAGCGTTCGCGTACTCGTTAACTTTGCAAAATTTTGCCACAAATTTGGTTATTTTTTATGCGATTCTGCGTACGAGAACAAAATGTGCAGTAAAAGTGACTGGGTACGTCTGGGTATTAAAGTGCTTAATATATTTGCATATTTGGTAAAGAGGACTTGAGCAAACGTTTTTGAACTCGTTCGACAAATGTTATTACGTAAGGGGAGTCGCGCAACACCTTCTTACTTTACTGATAACTGAATATATATATACCTGCTCTACAAATTTTCCACCAGACTTCATCTTAAATTATTTTATTAGAATTCGATTTTATTTTGTCACTAAATTTTGGAACAGGGATTTGAGCGACTCTAATTTCAAAACTAAGATGCTCCGTGTTAGAAATTTGTAAAAATATTTAAATCAAAAGTTTGTCTTCAATATATTCATGTCGTTAATATTTTTTATTTTTCTGTTAATTTTTTAAGTTAAATGCAATTCTTGTTAGATCGCCAAATATACAAAAACGTATCTAATTTATTTAAGTTCGGGTGCAATAGGCCACTTGGGAAACCAAACACCCGGTTAACGCACCATAAGCATACTCCATGGGTGGTGTGGAAATGGTAGTCTTCCTCCCTTTGAGATGAACTGACAGCGTTTTTTTATAAACCCGTGTCTGTGAATACGTGTGTGCAGCACTTGATCAGCTGATTGCAAAAAGCTGAGCAGCCACACTCCCTTGAAAGGGAGTAAAATTCATGGGTGCGGGAGTATAAATCAGGTAATGGATATTTATTCTTAAAACGCGAAACGACAATAAAGCATGTTACATAAAAAACCTTAAATATCACCAATAAATTAATTAAGAACTTGACAAACAAACAACTGCTTAAGCTCTTTTGATAAGCAAGTAAGAGACAGGAGCGATAGAGGATTTAACAGAGGTATAATACAAGGATTTAACGCCAGTCATAAATTCGTAATAATATAAGGTACAATTGTTGGTTATTAATCGTTTTTTTGTTTATTAGGTATTCGACTATATGGAATGAAGACGTAAAAACAAAACGTTTATTAGGCTTAAAATTCTTCTTGAAAAGCATTTCCACACCACCCATGGGGTATGTTTATGGTGCGTTAATCGATTGCCTAAAAATTTTCCTATATGTGCTTACACTGAGCGGGAAGATGAATTGAATATATCAAACAAATCATTGAAGAATCGTATGAATTCTGCAGTACTTGTTGCTGTTTCAGATCCACGACCTGACCTTAAGTTGGTGGAACAACCCGCTGAAACTGTGTGACTCAGGACTTGGGAGATAAACTTCACTTTCATTCTCTGGAAAGGGTTTGGCCTTATATGCACCTCGGTCAATTTGGGGGCAAGCTTAATATTTAGCTTGCTATTTTCATTATGAAGATTAATTATTAAAAGGAACAATTACTAGTAATTATCAGTGAGTGATTTACTCTAACTATAATTGCTTTCTTATAACCGTACCCAGTCACTTTTACTGCACATTTTGCTCTCGTACACAGAAATAGGAAATGAAATAGAACGAAATCAATTTCTGTGGTAAATTTATTAATTTATTTAATCTATTTATTTATAATTTTATAATTATAATTTATTTATTTCAAAAAACATTGTTTTACAAGCATGGGTGTAAACATTCATTGCGAAATATTTTTTTAAGTCTGCGAATCTGCCGCCATGTTTGAAAAACTAGACCATTACGGAGGTTAACCCACTGATTTGCCGTCATTATGGCGGTGGATCCACCGATTTGGTGTAAGATCCAAATTTTGTAGAAGTATTGGCGAATCTCAAGGGATTTCTCACACAACCAAAAAATCCTTGGATTGGTTAGCAATTGTCTAGGGGGGAAAACTGGTATAAGATGAGTATCTCCTTGATTCCCTTATCTCTGATCCTACTTAACCTCGTGGTGTGTTCATATAATTGAGGATGCCTAGCTGAATATCCGTGTTATCGTAGTAGGACTTCTTGAAGATGCCCTTTGTAATTTGAACTGCTCGCTCCGCCAGGCCGTTACCACATGGATGATATGGTGAACTTGTACTCTGATTGAATTTCTAGTCTTCTGCAAATTGCTTAAATTTCGTGCTTGAAAATTATGGTCCGTTGTCAGTTTCTAAGGTGCATGGAGAACCAAATATAGAAAAGATTTCGTTAAAGAAATTAATAACAGATTGTGAAGTTGTCAATGAAAATAATAAACTCGTTGCAGTGAAAACCAAAGAGATCTGACACTCCTATGTCAAATAAATGTTTGGGGATTTATTTCGTTCCAAATTTTATTTGAATGTTGTTACGTTGATGAACTTGGCACGCTGCTCCGTTGTTAACGAAGTTGAATATGTCCTAGCTCATTTTGGGCCAGAAAATTGTTTGCCTTGCCAATCTCACACAGTTAGCGTAACCGAAATGCCCCTTGTGGATTATCTTTAACATTTCTAGTCTTAGAGATGCAGGTATTACTGGTTTATCAGATTTATATATGATGTCACTTGAGCCAACGGAGAGTTCGTCTCGGAAATTGCAATGTTCTCTGACTATTTTCGATAATGATTCGATAGTCGGGGGTCATCCTTTCGTTATGATTTTAACTAATTGTTGGAAGGCTGGGTCCTCTGCAGTTAATTTTTTCAGTTTTTCGAATTCCTTGTCGAAGATTGATAAGGTTAGTATTTCGAGAGAATGATTGTGTTCCGCAGGGTATAACGACCCTTTGATGGCTTTATTTTGGCAGTCACGACTAAGGGGATTTGCTAAAAGCATTTCCCTGCCTGGTAAGTAGACAACTTCCGGATTGAATGTTAAAAGTGACATCCTACATTTTTCACAACCAAACTGCATAGCCAATGCTTCCTCTTCGAGTTTTAAGTATCTGCTTTATGTATTGCTTAGGGATTTCGACGCGTACGCCACCGGATTTCCTTCTTGCAGGAGCACTGCGCCCATTGCAAATGAACTGGCGTCAACTTGAACATCACATAACATCCTTCGTTACGTCATAAAGCCTGAGTACTGGAGGCTTGGTAATTATTGACTTAAGCTTCCCAAAGGCTGCTTGTTGAACCCAATAAAACGTTTTTGCTTTTTCTAGCGGACTTCTCAATGGAGTGGCGACGGCTGAGTAATTTTTAATGAACTAACTGAGATACGTGATTTTTCCCAACAATCTTTGAAGTTCCTTTTTGTTTGTTGGCGGCTTTATTCAATGTATGGCTTTTGTTTTTGCTGGATCCGGTCTTATTCCGTCGCCACTAATAATGTGCCCAAGCAATTTCACTGGAGGCTGCTCAAATTTACAATTGTTTTTGTTGAGCTTTAACCCATTTTCCTCAATTATTTAAAGAACTTTTTGTGTTGTCTGACGGAGTTCTGCCAGGCTCTTCGAATAGATTAAGATGTCCACGGAGACTTTAACGTTTAACACTTTAGCGAAAAGTTTGTTTATAATGCTTTAAAAGACTTTGGGAGCTGATGAAATACCGAAGAGTAGTCTTTTACATGAACAACGTCCCCATGGGGTGGAAAACGTTAATATCTTTTTCGTTCGTTCCGTAACACGGATTTGCAAAAATCCTCTAACACAATCTAGGAGTATGAAGTATTTTGCGCCTCGCAACTAAGCCGCAACCTCCTCGAAACTGTTTATCGGGTAATGACGTCGGACTATTTCTTGCTAACGATGGTTGGATCGATACATATCCGTATTTTATTGTCCTTTCTGACAATGACCATCGGTGAAACAGCCGGGGACGGTTCGCTAACTGGGTCAATGACACCCAACTCTACCATTTTGTACAGCTCTGCTTTAACATCATCTCAAATTTTGAATGGAATCTTACTTGGTGGACAATGTTGTAAACGAAGTTTCTTAAGCATCCCAATCTTTCGTATGCCTTCGGTGTCAAAATTATTTATTGCTCTTCTTTTTATCAAATTAAGTTTTTCGCAAGAATTTGCACCAAGAATAGGGTTCACATCGTTTGCTATGATTTTAAATGTTATTTTGCACTTGATACTTAAGATCACACAAGGAACAAATGATTCGCGGAGAACTTTTATCTTTTGATTCCCAAATGTAATTAGCTGTGTTACTCCACATGGATGGATTTTCATGTGCAAGTTGTTCACTATGCTTGTTGGAAAGACATTGCACTGAGCACCGGTGTCTGATTTTGTAATTCTGTCCGCAAATAGTCATTTTTTCGTGAATTTATCGGTGGCATTTCTGTTTCTTTTAAGACACCCAATAAATACCTCGCTCTAGTCACTCGATATTATTTTGTAATTGCTCACAACTTTAGGTGGTTTTTTCACTTTAAAGCTTTTGCACATCTTTTCGAAATTATGTTTCTTTTTGCACTTTTTACACATATGCTGATTTGCTGGGCAGTTGCGAATGCCATTTTTGCTGCCACAATTTCTGCAATAGAATGACTTGTTGGTTTGTTCTTTCTGCACGATGTTGACGTTAGCGCTTGCATTGTGGTGAATCTCTGCACTCTGCCTCTGAGAAAGTTCCGTAGCTTGACAGATACTTAAAGCCTTTTCTAATGAAACGTCTTCGGATAGAAGTTTTGTGCGAAGATTTTCATGTCTTATTGTTTGTTTTAATTAACATTTATTAACAGCACAACATTTAATTAACAGCAAGGCTATACTTATGTACTAGACAAATTTTCTTAAAACTAGCATAGCAAATTCTTTTCTTACATCTATCTTACTGATGAACTACCCTACCAGGTATACCGGTATGAAATGATTTTGAAATAAAACACTAATTATTAATGGGAAATATTTTATTCAAAGTATTGACCATTGTTTTCTACACATTTTGAAGACCTTTCTGGCAATTTGTGAATACCACGCCAATAAAATTTTTCGTCTTTTAGAGCAATCCAATCAGACACCCAATTTTCGAGCCAAGTCTGGTGAATACGGCGGGTGGGGTAGCTGCTCCCAGCCATGTGTTTTGATTGTATCCTGAACCGGTTTTGCTTTGTGTGCATTGTCATGGAGCAAAATTACCTTGATGTGTCTTCTGGCCCATTCTGGTCGTTTCTCGATCCATGCATGGTTCAAATTGTTCATTTGTTGTCGGTAGCGATCAGTATTAACGGTTTCACCAGGTTTTAGGAGCTCATGGTATAGCACAACTTTCTGGTCCCACCAAACACACAGCATAGTCTTCTTGCCGAATGAATTGAATATATCAAACAAATCACTGAAGAATTATATGAAATTTGCAGTACTTGGTGCTGTTTCAGATCCAAGACCAGACCTTAAGTTGGTGGAACAACCCGCTGAAACTGTGTGACTCAGGACTTGGGAGATAAACTGCACTTTCACTCTCTGGAAAGGGTTTGGCCTTATATGCGCCTCGGTCAATTTGCTATCTTCATTATGAAGATGTAAAATATCGCCCCATGTGGCACGAAGATTTTGAGAGGTCCCATTGAAAACCATGTCATTTTTCATGAGGCAATTTCGACAGCTTGTTCGAATGAAATAATATGCGATGGGATATTCCCATCTCTTCGCGATGCAAGTATATTAAGCACTTTGAATCGCTTTTAAGGAATTAAAAGAACAATTACTAGTAATTATCAGTGAGTGATTTACTCTAACTATAATTGTTTTTTTATAGCCGTACCCAGTCACTTTTACTGCACATTTTGCTCTCGTACACAGAAATAGGAAATAAGCAAATTTGTGGCAAAATTTCGCAAAATTAACAAGTACGCGAACACTCTTGCGGTTTCACCACTAAAACTTGGGTAATTAAGGAGTTCATAAATGATGCTGGATGTGCTTATAATATATTTTCATTTAAAAAAGCACATATTTTTGTACAAAATTTCAATATTTATTTTCTATTTTGTACAAAACATTAATATGTAACATCTGTTACATATAAATGTTTCAGAACGACATCAATTTCTGTGGTAAATGCATTAATTTATTTAATTTATTTATTTATAATTTTATAATTATAATTTATTTATTTCATAATATTCTTGCAAAAACATTGTTTTACAAGCATGGGTGTAAACATTCATTGCGAAATATTTTTTTAAGTCTGCGAATCTGCCGCCATGTTTGAAAAACTAGACCATTACGGAGGTTAACCCACTGATTTGCCGTCATTATGGCGGTGGATCCACCGATTTGCCGCCAGTATCCACCGATTTGGTGTAAGATCCAAATTTTGTAAAAGTATTGGCGAATCTCAAGGGATTTCTCACACAACCACAAAATCCTTGGATTGGTTAGCAATTGTCTAGGCGGGAAAACTGGTATAAGATGAGTATCTCCTTGATTCCCTTATCTCTGATCCTACGTAACCTCGTGGTGTGTTCATACAATTGAGGATGCCTAGCTGAATATCCGTGTTATCGAAGTAGGACTTCTTTAAGATGCCCTTTGCAATTTGAACTGCTCGCTCCGCCAGGCCGTTACCACATGGATGATATGGTGAACTTGTACTGTGGTTGAATTTCTAGTCTTCTGCAAATTGCTTGAATTTCGTGCTTGAAAATTGTGGTCCGTTGTCAGTTTCTAAGGTGCATGGAGAACCAAATATAGAAAAGATTTCGTTAAAGAAATTAATAACAGATTGTGAAGTTGTCAATGAAAATAATAAACTCGTTGCAGTGAAAACCAAAGAGATCTGACACTCTTATGTCAAATAAATGTTTGGGGATTTATTTCGTTCCAAATTTTATTTGAATGTTGTTATATTTGATGCCACTTGAGCCAACGGAGAGTTCGTCTCGGAAATTGCAATGTTCTCTGACTATTTTCGATAATGATTCGATAGTCGGGGGTCATCCTTTCGTTATGATTTTAACTAATTGTTGGAAGGCTGGGTCCTCTGCAGTTAATTTTTTCAGTTTTTCGAATTCCTTGTCGAAGATTGATAAGGTTAGTATTTCGAGAGAATGATTTTGTTCCGCAGGGTATAACGACCCTTTGATGGCTTTATTTTGGCAGTCACGACTAAGGGGATTTGCTAAAAGCATTTCCCTGCCTGGTAAGTAGACAACTTCCGGATTGAATGTTAAAAGTGACATCCTACATTTTTCACAACCAAACTGCATAGCCAATGCTTCCTCTTCGAGTTTTAAGTATCTGCTTTATGTATTGCTTAGGGCTTTCGACGCGTACGCCACCGGATTTCCTTCTTGCAGGAGCACTGCGCCCATTGCAAATGAACTGGCGTCAACTTGAACATCACATAACATCCTTAGTTACGTCATATAGCCTGAGTACTGGAGGCTTGGTAATTATTGACTTAAGCTTCCCAAAGGCTGCTTGTTGATCCCAATCAAACGTTTTTGCTTTTTCTAGCGGACTTCTCAATGGAGTGGCGACGGCTGAGTAATTTTTAATGAACTGACTGAGATACGTGATTTTTCCCAACAATCTTTGAAGTTCCTTTTTGTTTGTTGGCGGCTTTATTCAATGTATGGCTTTTGTTTTTGCTGGATCCGGTTTTATTCCGTCGCCAATAATAATGTGCCCAAGCAATTTCACTGTAGGCTGCTCAAATTTACAATTGTTTTTGTTGAGCTTTAACCCATTTTCCTCAATTATTTAAAGAACTTTTTGTGTTGTCTGACGGAGTTCTGCCAGGCTCTTCGAATAGATTAAGATGTCCACGGAGACTTTAACGTTTAACACTTTAGTGAAAAGTTTGTTTATAATGCTTTAAAAGACTTTGGGAGCTGATGAAATACCGAAGGGTAGTCTTTTACATGAACAACGTCCCCATGGGGTGGAAAACGTTAATATCTTTTTCGTTCGTTCCGTAACACGGATTTGCAAAAATCCTCTAACACAATCTAGGAGTATGAAGTATTTTGCGCCTCGCAACTAAGCCGCAACCTCCTCAAAACTGTTTATCGGATAATGACGTCGGACTATTTCTTGCTAACGATGGTTGGATCGATACATATCCGTATTTTATTGTCCTTTCTGACAATGACCATCGGTGAGACAGCCGGGGACGGTTCGCTAACTGGGTCAATGACACCCAACTCTACCATTTTGTACAGCTCTGCTTTAACATCATCTCAAATTTTGAATGGAATCTTACTTGGTGGACAAATTTCGAATCTAGGATTTGCAACTGGATCGATGTTGTAAACGAAGTTTCTTAAGCATCCCAATCTTTCGTATGCTTTCGATGTCAAAATTATTTATTGCTCTTCTTTTTATCAAATTAAGTTTTTCGCAAGAATTTGCACCAAGAATAAGGTTCACATCGTTTGCTATGATTTTAAATGTTATTTTGCACTTGATACTTAAGATCACACAAGGAACAAATGATTCGCGGAGAACTTTTATCTTTTGATTCCCAAATGTAATTAGCTGTGTTACTCCACATGGATGGATTTTCATGTGCAAGTTGTTCACTATGCTTGTTGGAAAGACATTGCACTGAGCACCGGTGTCTTATTTGATTTTGTAATTCTGTCCGCAAATAGTCATTTTTCGTGAATTTATCGGTGCCATTTCTGTTTCTTTTAAGACACCCAATAAATACCTCGCTCTAGTCACTCGATATTATTTTGTAATTGCTCACAACTTTAGGTGGTTTTTTCACTTTAAAGCTTTTGCACATCTTTTCGAAATTATGTTTCTTTTTGCACTTTTTACACATATGCTGATTTGCTGAGCAGTTGCGAATGCCATTTTTGCTGCCACAATTTCTGCAATAGAATGACTTGTTGGTTTGTTCTTTCTGCACAATGTTGACGTTAGCGCTTGTATCGTGGTGAATCTCTGCACTCTGCCTCTGAGAAAGTTCCGTAGCTTGACAGATACTTAAAGCCTTTTCTAATGAAACGTCTTCGGATAGAAGTTTTGTGCGAAGATTTTCATGTCTTATTGTTTGTTTTAATTAACATTTATTAACAGCACAACATTTAATTAACAGCAAGGCTATACTTATGTACTAGACAAATTTTCTTAAAACTAGCATAGCAAATTCTTTTCTTACATCTATCTTACTGATGAACTACCCTATCAGGTATACTGGTATGAAATGATTTTGAAATAAAACACTAATTATTAGTGGGAAATATTTTATTCAAAGTATTGACCATTGTTTTCTACACATTTTGACCACCTTTCTGGCAATTTGTGAATACCACGCCAATAAAATTTTTCGTCTTTTAGAGCAATCCAATCAGACACCCAATTTTCGAGCCAATTCTGGTGAATACGGCGGGTGGGGTAGCTGCTCCCAGCCATGTGTTTTGATTGTATCCTGAACCGGTTTTGCTTTGTGTGCATTGTCATGGAGCAAAATTACCTTGATGTGTCTTCTGGCCCATTCTGGTCGTTTCTCGATCCATGCATGGTTCAAATTGTTCATTTGTTGTCGGTAGCGATCAGTATTAACGGTTTCACCAGGTTTTAGGAGCTCGTGGTACAGCACAACTTTCTGGTCCCACCAAACACACAGCATAGTCTTCTTGCCGAATGAATTGAATATATCAAACAAATCACTGAAGAATTATATGAATTCTGCAGTATTTGTTGCTGTTTCAGATCCAAGACCAGACCTTAATTTGGTGGAACAACCCGTTGAAACTGTGTGACTCAGGACTTGGGAGATAAACTTCACTTTCACTCCCTGGAAAGGGTTTGGCCTTATATGCGCCTCGGTCAATTTGCTATCTTCATTATGAAGATGTAAAATATCGCCGTATGTGACACGAAGATTTTGAGAGGTCCCATTGAAAACCATATAATTTTTCATGAGGCAATTTCGACAGCTTGTTCGAATGAAATAATATGCGATGGGATATTCCCATCTCTTCGCGATGCAAGTATATTAAGCACTTTGAATCGCTTTTAAGGAATTAAAAGAACAATTACTAGTAATTATCAGTGAGTGATTTACTCTAACTATAATTGTTTTTTTATAGCCGTACCCAGTCACTTTTACTGCACATTTTGCTCTCGTACACAGAAATAGGAAATAAGCAAATCTGTGGCAAAATTTCGCAAAATTAACAAGTACGCGAACACTCTTGCGGTTTCACCACTAAAACTTGGGTAATTAAGGAGTTCATAAATGATGCTGGATGTGCTTATAATATATTTTCATTTAAAAAAGCACAGATTTTTGTACAAAATTTCAATATTTATTTTCTATTTTGTACAAAACATTAATATGTAACATCTGTTACATATTAATGTCTTGTAGAGAATCATTTTCACACATAAAAGAGGTGAGTGCGGGTCTTAGAACGAAATCAATTTCTGTGGTAAATGCATTAATTTATTTAATTTATTTATTTATAATTTTATAATTATAATTTATTTATTTCATGATATTCTTGCAAAAACATTGTTTTACAAGCATGGGTGTAAACATTCATTGCGAAATATTTTTTTAAGTCTCATGCTGCATATCTGAACACCATCAAATCGCCGAATCTGCCGCCATGTTTGAAAAACTAAACCATTACGGAGGTTAACCCACTGATTTGCCGTCATTATGGCGGTGGATCCACCGATTTGCCGCCAGTATCCACCGATTTGGTCTAAGATCCAAATTTTGTAAAAGTATTGGCGAATCTCAAGGGATTTCTCACACAACCACAAAATCCTTGGATTGGTTAGGTAATTGTCTAGGGGGTAAAACTGGTCTAAGATGAGTATCTCCTTGATTCCCTTATCTCTGATCCAACGTAACCTCGTGGTGTGTTCATATAATTGAGGATGCCTAGCTGAATATCCGTGTTATCGTAGTAGGACTTCTTTAAGATGCCCTTTGCAATTTGAACTACTCGCTCCGCCAGGCCGTTACCACATGGATGATATGGTGAACTTGTACTGTGGTTGAATTTCTAGTCTACTGCAAATTGCTTGAATTCTGTGCTTGACAATTGTGGTCCGTTGTCAGTTACTAAGGTGCGTGGAGAACCAAATATAGCAAAGATTTCGGTAAAGAAATTAATAACAGATTGCGAAGTTGTTTGTTTTAATTTTTGAAATTGCAGAAAACCAGAGAAATTGTCGATGAAAATAATAAATTCGTTGCAGTGAAAACCGAAGAGATCTGACACTCCTATGTCAAATAAATGTTTGGGGATTTCTTTCGTTTCTATTTTTATTTTAATGTTGTTACGTTGATGAACTCGGCACGCTGCTCCTTTTTTAACGAAGTTGAATATGTCCTGACTTATTTTGGGCCGGAAAATTGTTTACCTTGCCAATCTCACACAGTTAGCGTAACAGAAATGCCCATTGTGGATTATCTTTAACATTTCTAGTCTTAGAGATGCAAGTATTACTGATTTATCAGATTTGTATATGATGCCACTTGAGCCAACGGAGTGGCTCTCTGACTATTTTCGATAATGATTCGATAGTCGGGGGCCAGACTTTCGTTATGATTTTAACTAATTGTTGGAAGGCTGGGTCCTCTGCAGTTGATTTTCTCAGTTTTTCGAATTCCTTGTCGAAGACTGATAAGGTTAGTACTTTGAGAGAATGATTTTGTTCCGCAGGGTCGTTATCTTTGATGGCTTTATTTTGGCAGTCACCACTAAGGGGATCTGCTAAAAGCATTTACCTGTCTGGTATGTAGACAACTTTTGGATTGAATGTTAAAAGTGACATCCTTATTCTACGTAAGCGTGGTGGCGACGAGTGGATAGGTTTCTGAAATATAGAAGATAGTGGCTTATGATCTGATTCCACAGTTACTTTTTTGTCATAAATGTACTGCTGAAATTTTTCACAACCAAACTGCACAGCCAATGCTTCCTTTTCGAGTTGTAAGTATCTGCTTTGTAGTGCTTAGGGATTTTGACGCGTACGCCACCGGATTTCCTTCTTGCAGGAGCACTGCGCCCATTAAAAATGAACTGGCGTCAACTTGAACATCACATAACATCCTTCGTTACGTCATAAAGCCTGAGTATTGGAGGCTTGATAATTATTGACTTAAGCTTCCCAAAGGCTGCTTGCTGACTTTTATCCCAAAACGTGTTTGCTTTTTCTAGCAGAATTCTCAATGGAATAGCGACGGCTGAGTAAATTTAAATGAACTAACTGAGATACGTGATTTTTCCCTTTTTGTTTTTTGGCGGCTTTAACCAATGTATGGCTTTTATTTTTGCTGGATCCGCTGCTGTTCAAATTTACATTTGGTTTTGTTGAGCTTTAAATCACTTTCCTCAATTATTTTAAGAACTTTTTGTGTTGTCTGACGGAGTTCTGCCAGACTCTTCGAATAGATTAAAATGTCGTCCACGGAGACTTTAACGTTTGACACTTTAGCGAAAAGTTTTTCTATAATGTTTCAAAAGACTTCGGGAGCTGATGAAATACCGAAGGGTAGTCTTTTACATGAACAACGTCCCCATGGGGTGGAAACGGTTCATATCTTTTTCGTTAGCTCCGTAACACGGATTTGCCAAAATCCTCTACCACAATCTAGGAGTGTGAAGTATTTTGCGATTCGCAACTAAGCCGCAACCTCCTCGAAACTGTTTATCGGGTAATGACGTCGGACTATTTCTTGCTAACGATGGTTGGATCGATACATATCCGTATTTTATTGTCCTTTCTGACAATGACCATCGGTGAGACAGCCGGGGACGGTTCGCTAAACAGCTCAATGACACCCAACTCTACCATTTTGTCCAGCTCTGCTTTAACATCATCTCGAATTTTGAATGGAATCTTACTTGGTGGACAAATTTCGAATCGGATTTGCAACTATATCGATGTTGTAAACGAAGTTTCTTAAGCATCCCATATCAAATTAAGTTTTTCGCAAGCATTTGCACCAAGAATAGGGTTCACATCGTTTGCTATGATTTTAAATGCTATTTAAATGCTATATTGCTATTGTATTGATTCCCAAACGTAATTAGCTGTTTTATTCCACATGGATGGATTTTTATATGCAATTTGTTCACTATGCTTGTTGGAAAGATATTGCACTGAGCTCCGGTGTCTAATTTGATTTTGTAATTCTGTCCGCAAATAGTCATTTTTTCGTGAATTTATCGGTGGCACTTCTGCTGTTTTTAAGACATCCAATAAATACCTCGCTCTAGTCACTCGATATTATTTTGTAACTGCTCACAACTTTAGGTGGTTTTTTCACTTTAAAGCTTTTGCACATCTTTTCGAAATTATGTTTCTTTTTGCACTTTTTACACATATGCTGATTTGCTGGGCAGTTGCGAATGCCATTTTTGCTGCAACAATTTCTGCAATTGAAAGACCTGTTGGTTTGTTCTTTCTGCACGATGTTGACGTTAGCGCTTGTATTGTGGTGAATCTCTGCACTCTGCCTCTGAGAAAGTTCCGTAGCTTGACAGATACTTAAAGCCTTTTCTAATGAAACATCTTCGGATCTTCGAATTTGTTTTAATTAACATTTATTAACAGCACAACATTTAATTAACAGCAAGGCTATACTTATGTACTAGACAAATTTTCTTAAAACTAGCATAGCAAATTCTTTTCTTACATCTATCTTACTGATGAACTACCCTACCAGGTATACCGGTATGAAATGATTTTGAAATAAAACACTAATTATTAATGGGAAACATTTTATTCAAAGTATTGGCCATTGTTTTCTACACATTTTGACTACCTTTCTGGCAATTTGTGAATACCACGCCAATAAAATTTTTCGTCTTTTAGAGCAATCCAATAAGACACCCAATTTTCGAGCCAAGTCTGGTGAATACGGCGGGTGGGGTAGCTGCTCCCAGCCATGTGTTTTGATTGTATCCTGAACCGGTTTTGCTTTGTGTGCATTGTCATGGAGCAAAATTACCTTGATGTGTCTTCTGGCCCATTCTGGTCGTTTCTCGATCCATGCATGGTTCAAATTGTTCATTTGTTGTCGGTAGCGATCAGTATTAACGGTTTCACCAGGTTTTAGGAGCTCATGGTATAGCACAACTTTCTGGTCCCACGAAACACACAGCATAGTCTTCTTGCCGAATGAATATATCAAACAAATCACTGAAGAATTATATGAATTCTGCAGTATTTGTTGCTGTTTCAGATCCAAGACCAGACCTTAAGTTGGTGGAACAACCCGTTGAAACTGTGTGACTCAGGACTTGGGAGATAAACTTCACTTTCACTCTCTGGAAAGGGTTTGGCCTTATATGCGCCTCGGTCAATTTGCTATCTTCATTATGAGGATGTAAAATATCGCCGTATGTGACACGAAGATTTTGAGAGGTCCAATTGAAAACCATATCATTTTTCATGAGGCAATTTCGACAGCTTGTTCGAATGAAATAATATGCGATGGGATATTTCCATCACTTCGCGATGCAAGTATATTAAGTACTTTGAATCGCTTTTAAGGAATTAAAAGAACAATTACTAGTAATTATCAGTGAGTGATTTACTCTTACTATAATTGTTTTTTTATAACCGTACCCAGTCACTTTTACTGCACATTTTGCTCTCGTACACAGAAATAGGAAATAAGCAAATCTGTGGCAAAATTTCGCAAAATTAACAAGTACGCGAACACTCTTGCGGTTTCACCACTAAAACTTGGGTAATTAAGGAGTTCATAAATGATGCTGGATGTGCTTATAATATATTTTCATTTAAAAAAGCACAGATTTTTGTACAAAATTTCAATATTTATTTTCTATTTTGTACAAAACATTAATATATAACATCTGTTACATATTAATGTCTTGTAGAGAATCATTTTCACACATAAAAGAGGTGAGTGCGGGTCTTAGAACGAAATCAATTTCTGTGGTAAATGCATTAATTTATTTAATTTATTTATTTATAATTTTATAATTATAATTTATTTATTTCATGATATTCTTGTAAAACAAGCATGGGTGTAAACATTCATTGCGAAATATTTTTTTAAGTCTCATGCTGCATATCTGAACACCATCAAATCGCCGAATCTGCCGCCATGTTTGAAAAACTAGACCATTACGGAGGTTAACCCACTGATTTGCCGTCATTATGGCGGTGGATCCACCGATTTGCCGCCAGTATCCACCGATTTGGTCTAAGATCCAAATTTTGTAAAAGTATTGGCGAATCTCAAGGGATTTCTCACACAACCACAAAATCCTTGGATTGGTTAGGTAATTGTCTAGGGGGGAAAACTGGTCTAAGATGAGTATCTCCTTGATTCCCTTATCTCTGATCCAACGTAACCTCGTGGTGTGTTCATATAATTGAGGATGCCTAGCTGAATATCCGTGTTATCGTAGAAGGACTTCTTTAAGATGCCCTTTGCAATTTTAACTGCTCGCTCCGCCAGGCCGTTACCACATGGATGATATGGTGAACTTGTACTGTGGTTGAATTTTTAGTCTACTGCAAATTGCTTGAATTCTGTGCTTGACAATTGTGGTCCGTTGTCAGTTACTAAGGTGCGTGGAGAACCAAATATAGCAAAGATTTCGGTAAAGAAATTAATAACAGATTGCGAAGTTGTTTGTTTTAATTTTTGAAATTGCAGAAAACCAGAGAAATTGTCGATGAAAATAATAAATTCGTTGCAGTGAAAACCGAAGAGATCTGACACTCCTATGTCAAATAAATGTTTGGGGATTTCTTTCGTTTCTATTTTTATTTTAATGTTGTTACGTTGATGAACTCGGCACGCTGCTCTTTTTTTAACGAAGTTGAATATGTCCTGACTTATTTTGGGCCGGAAAATTGTTTACCTTGCCAATCTCACACAGTTAGCGTAACCGAAATGCCCATTGTGGATTATCTTTAACATTTCTAGTCTTAGAGATGCAGGTATTACTGATTTATCAGATTTGTATATGATGCCACTTGAGCCAACGGAGTAGCTCTCTGACTATTTTCGATAATGATTCGATAGTCGGGGGCCAGACTTTCGTTATGATTTTAACTAATTGTTGGAAGGCTGGGTCCTCTGCAGTTGATTTTCTCAGTTTTTCGAATTCCTTGTCGAAGACTGATAAGGTTAGTACTTTGAGAGAATGATTTTGCTCCGCAGGGTCGTTATCTTTGATGGCTTTATTTTGGCAGTCACGACTAAGGGGATCTGCTAAAAGCATTTACCTGCCTGGTAAGTAGACAACTTCTGGATTGAATGTTAAAAGTGACATCCTTATTCTACGTAAGCGTGGTGGCGACGAGTGGATAGGTTTCTGAAATATAGAAGATAGTGGCTTATGATCTGATTCCACAGTTACTTTTTTGTCATAAATGTACTGCTGAAAATTTTCACAACCAAACTGCACAGCCAATGCTTCCTTTTCGAGTTGTAAGTATCTGCTTTGTAGTGCTTAGGGATTTTGACGCGTACGCCACCGGATTTCCTTCTTGCAGGAGCACTGCGCCCATTGAAAATGAACTGGCGTCAACTTGAACATCACATAACATCCTTCGTTACGTCATAAAGCCTGAGTATTGGAGGCTTGATAATTATTGACTTAAGCTTCGCAAAGGCTGCTTGCTGACTTTTATCCCAAAAAAACGTGTTTGCTTTTTCTAGCAGAATTCTCAATGGAATGGCGACGGCTGAGTAAATTTAAATGAACTAACTGAGATACGTGATTTTTCCCAACAATCTTTGAGGTTCCTTTTTGTTTTTTGGCGGCTTTAACCAATGTATGGCTTTTATTTTTGCTGGATCCGCTGCTGTTCAAATTTACATTTGTTTTTGTTGAGCTTTAAATCACTTTAGCGAAAAGTTTTTCTATAATGCTTCAAAAGACTTCGGGAGCTGATGAAATACCGAAGGGTAGTCTTTTACATGAACAACGTCCCCATGGGGTGGAAAACGTTCATATCTTTTTCGTTAGTTCCGTAACACGGATTTGCCAAAATCCTCTAACACAATCTAGGAGTGTGAAGTATTTTGCGATTCGCAACTAAGCCGCAACCTCCTCGAAACTGTTTATCGGGTAATGACGTCGGACTATTTCTTGCTAACGATGGTTGGATCGATACATATCCGTATTTTATTGTCCTTTCTGACAATGACCATCGGTGAGACAGCCGGGGACGGTTCGCTAAACAGCTCAATGACACCCAACTCTACCATTTTGTCCAGCTCTGCTTTAACATCATCTCGAATTTTGAATGGAATCTTACTTGGTGGACAAATTTCGAATCGGATTTGAAACTATATCGATGTTGTAAACGCAGTTTCTTAAGCATCCCATATCAAATTAAGTTTTTCGCAAGCATTTGCACCAAGAATAGGGTTCACATCGTTTGCTATGATTTTAAATGCTATTTAAATGCTATATTGCTATTGTATTGATTCCCAAACGTAATTAGCTGTTTTATTCCACATGGATGGATTTTTATATGCAATTTGTTCACTATGCTTGTTGGAAAGACATTGCACTGAGCTCCGGTGTCTAATTTGATTTTGTAATTCTGTCCGCAAATAGTCATTTTTTCGTGAATTTATCGGTGGCACTTCTGCTGTTTTTAAGACATCCAATAAATACCTCGCTCTAGTCACTCGATATTATTTTGTAACTGCTCACAACTTTAGGTGGTTTTTTCACTTTAAAGCTTTTGTACATCTTTTCGAAATTATGTTTCTTTTTGCACTTTTTACACATATGCTGATTTGCTGAGCAGTTGCGAATGCCATTTTTGCTGCAACAATTTCTGCAATTGAAAGACTTGTTGGTTTGTTCTTTCTGCACGATGTTGACGTTAGCGCTTGTATTGTGGTGAATCTCTGCACTCTGCCTCTGAGAAAGTTCCGTAGCTTGACAGATACTTAAAGCCTTTTCTAATGAAACATCTTCGGATCTTCGAATTTGTTTTAATTAACATTTATTAACAGCACAACATTTAATTAACAGCAAGGCTATACTTATGTACTAGACAAATTTTCTTAAAACTAGCATAGCAAATTCTTTTCTTACATCTATCTTACTGATGAACTACCCTACCAGGTATACCGGTATGAAATGATTTTGAAATAAAACACTAATTATTAATGGGAAACATTTTATTCAAAGTATTGGCCATTGTTTTCTACACATTTTGACCACCTTTCTGGCAATTTGTGAATACCACGCCAATAAAATTTTTCGTCTTTTAGAGCAATCCAATCAGACACCCAATTTTCGAGCCAAGTCTGGTGAATACGGCGGGTGGGGTAGCTGCTCCCAGCCATGTGTTTTGATTGTATCCTGAACCGGTTTTGCTTTGTGTGCATTGTCATGGAGCAAAATTACCTTGATGTGTCTTCTGGCCCATTCTGGTCGTTTCTCGATCCATGCATGGTTCAAATTGTTCATTTGTTGTCGGTAACGATCAGTTTTAACGGTTTCACCAGGTTTTAGGAGCTCATGGTATAGCACAACTTTCTGGTCCCACCAAACACACAGCATAGTCTTCTTGCCGAATGAATTGAATATATCAAACAAATCACTGAAGAATTATATGAATTCTGCAGTATTTGTTGCTGTTTCAGATCCAAGACCAGACCTTAAGTTGGTGGAACAACCCGTTGAAACTGTGTGACTCAGGACTTGGGAGATAAACTTCACTTTCACTCTCTGGAAAGGGTTTGGCCTTATATGCGCCTCGGTCAATTTGCTATCTTCATTATGAAGATGTAAAATATCGCCGTATGTGACACGAAGATTTTGAGAGGTCCCATTGAAAACCATATCATTTTTCATGAGGCAATTTCGCCAGCTTGTTCGAATGAAATAATATGCGATGGGATATTCCCGTCTCTTCGCGATGCAAGTATATTAAGCACTTTAAATCGCTTTTAAGGAATTAAAAGAACAATTACTAGTAATTATCAGTGAGTGATTTACTCTAACTATAATTGTTTTTTTATAACCGTACCCAGTCACTTTTACTGCACATTTTGCTTTCGTACACAGAAATAGGAAATAAGCAAATCTGTGGCAAAATTTCGCAAAATTAACAAGTACGCGAACACTCTTGCGGTTTCACCACTAAAACTTGGGTAATTAAGGAGTTCATAAATGATGCTGGATGTGCTTATAATATATTTTCATTTAAAAAAGCACAGATTTTTGTACAAAATTTCAATATTTATTTTCTATTTTGTACAAAACATTAATATGTAACATCTGTTACATATTAATGTCTTGTAGAGAATCATTTTCACACATAAAAGAGGTGAGTGCGGGTCTTAGAACGAAATCAATTTCTGTGGTAAATGCATTAATTTATTTAATTTATTTATTTATAATTTTATAATTATAATTTATTTATTTCATAATATTCTTGCAAAAACATTGTTTTACAAGCATGGGTGTAAACATTCATTGCGAAATATTTTTTTAAGTCTCATGCTGCATATCTGAACACCATCAAATCGCCGAATCTGCCGCCATGTTTGAAAAACTAGACCATTACGGAGGTTAACCCACTGATTTGCCGTCATTATGGCGGTGGATCCACCGATTTGCCGCCAGTATCCACCGATTTGGTCTAAGATCCAAATTTTGTAAAAGTATTGGCGAATCTCAAGGGATTTCTCACACAACCACAAAATCCTTGGATTGGTTAGGTAATTGTCTAGGGGGGAAAACTGGTCTAAGATGAGTATCTCCTTGATTCCCTTATCTCTGATCCAACGTAACCTCGTGGTGTGTTCATATAATTGAGGATGCCTAGCTGAATATCCGTGTTATCGTAGTAGGACTTCTTTAAGATGCCCTTTGCAATTTGAACTGCTCGCTCCGCCTGGCCTATACCACATGGATGATATGGTGAACTTGTACTGTGATTGAATTTCTAGTCTACTGCAAATTGCTTGAATTCTGTGCTTGACAATTGTGGTCCGTTGTCAGTTACTAAGGTGCGTGGAGAACCAAATATAGCAAAGATTTCGGTAAAGAAATTAATAACAGATTGCGAAGTTGTTTGTTTTAATTTTTGAAATTGCAGAAAACCAGAGAAATTGTCGATGAAAATAATAAATTCGTTGCAGTGAAAACCGAAGAGATCTGACACTCCTATGTCAAATAAATGTTTGGGGATTTCTTTCGTTTCTATTTTTATTTTAATGTTGTTACGTTGATGAACTCGGCACGCTGCTCCTTTTTTAACGAAGTTGAATATGTCCTGACTTATTTTGGGCCGGAAAATTGTTTACCTTGCCAATCTCACATAGTTAGCGTAACCGAAATGCCCATTGTGGATTATCTTTAACATTTCTAGTCTTAGAGATGCAGGTATTACTGATTTATCAGATTTGTATATGATGCCACTTGAGCCAACGGAGTGGCTCTCTGACTATTTTCGATAATGATTCGATAGTCGGGGGCCAGACTTTCGTTATGATTTTAACTAATTGTTGGAAGGCTGGGTCCTCTGCAGTTGATTTTCTCAGTTTTTCGAATTCCTTGTCGAAGACTGATAAGGTTAGTACTTTGAGAGAATGATTTTGTTCCGCAGGGTCGTTATCTTTGATGGCTTTATTTTGGCAGTCACGACTAAGGGGATCTGCTAAAAGCATTTACCTGCCTGGTAAGTAGACAACTTCTGGATTGAATGTTAAAAGTGACATCCTTATTCTACGTAAGCGTGGTGGCGACGAGTGGATAGGTTTCTGAAATATAGAAGATAGTGGCTTATTATCTGATTCCACAGTTACTTTTTTGTCATAAATGTACTGCTGAAATTTTTCACAACTGCACAGCCAATGCTTCCTTTTCGAGTTGGGATTTTGACGCGTACGCCACCGGATTTCCTTCTTGCAGGAGCACTGCGCCCATTGAAAATGAACTGGCGTCAACTTGAACATCACATAACATCCTTCGTTACGTCATAAAGCCTGAGTATTGGAGGCTTGGTAATTATTGACTTAAGCTTCGCAAAGGCTGCTTGCTGACTTTTATCCCAAAAAAACGTGTTTGCTTTTTCTAGCAGAATTCTCAATGGAATGGCGACGGCTGAGTAAATTTAAATGAACTAACTGAGATACGTGATTTTTCCCAACAATCTTTGAAGTTCCTTTTTGTTTTTTGGCGGCTTTAACCAATGTATGGCTTTTATTTTTGCTGGATCCGCTGCTGTTCAAATTTACATTTGTTTTTGTTGAGCTTTAAATCACTTTAGCGAAAAGTTTTTCTATAATGCTTCAAAAGACTTCGGGAGCTGATGAAATACCGAAGGGTAGTCTTTTACATGAACAACGTCCCCATGGGGTGGAAAACGTTCATATCTTTTTCGTTAGTTCCGTAACACGGATTTGCCAAAATCCTCTAACACAATCTAGGAGTGTGAAGTATTTTGCGATTCGCAACTAAGCCGCAACCTCCTCGAAACTGTTTATCGGGTAATGACGTCGGACTATTTCTTGCTAACGATGGTTGGATCGATACATATCCGTATTTTATTGTCCTTTCTGACAATGACCATCGGTGAGACAGCCGGGGACGGTTCGCTAAACAGCTCAATGACACCCAACTCTACCATTTTGTCCAGCTCTGCTTTAACATCATCTCGAATTTTGAATGGAATCTTACTTGGTGGACAAATTTCGAATCGGATTTGCAACTATATCGATGTTGTAAACGCAGTTTCTTAAGCATCCCATATCAAATTAAGTTTTTCGCAAGCATTTGCACCAAGAATAGGGTTCACATCGTTTGCTATGATTTTAAATGCTATTTAAATGCTATATTGCTATTGTATTGATTCCCAAACGTAATTAGCTGTTTTATTCCACATGGATGGATTTTTATATGCAATTTGTTCACTATGCTTGTTGGAAAGACATTGCACTGAGCTCCGGTGTCTAATTTGATTTTGTAATTCTGTCCGCAAATAGTCATTTTTTCGTGAATTTATCGGTGGCACTTCTGCTGTTTTTAAGACATCCAATAAATACCTCGCTCTAGTCACTCGATATTATTTTGTAACTGCTCACAACTTTAGGTGGTTTTTTCACTTTAAAGCTTTTGCACATCTTTTCGAAATTATGTTTCTTTTTGCACTTTTTACACATATGCTGATTTGCTGGGCAGTTGCGAATGCCATTTTTGCTGCCACAATTTCTGCAATAGAATGACTTGTTGGTTTGTTCTTTCTGCAGAATGTTGACGTTAGTTTGCATTGTGGTGAATCTCTGCACTCTGCCTCTGAGAAAGTTCCGTAGCTTGACAGATACTTAAAGCCTTTTCTAATGAAACGTCTTCGGATAGAAGTTTTGTGCGAAGATTTTCATGTCTTATTGTTTGTTTTAATTAACATTTATTAACAGCACAACATTTAATTAACAGCAAGGCTATACTTATGTACTAGACAAATTTTCTTAAAACTAGCATAGCAAATTCTTTTCTTACATCTATCTTACTGATGAACTACCCTACCAGGTATACCGGTATGAAATGATTTTGAAATAAAACACTAATTATTAATGGGAAATATTTTATTCAAAGTATTGACCATTGTTTTTTACACATTTTGAAGACCTTTCTGGCAATTTGTGAATACCACGCCAATAAATTTTTTCGTCTTTTAGAGCAATCCAATCAGACATGTGTATTGATTGTATCCTGAACCGGTTTTGCTTTGTGTGCATTGTCATGGAGCAAAATTATCTTGATGTGTCTTCTGGCCCATTCTGGTCGTTTCTCGATCCATGCATGGTTCAAATTGTTCATTTGTTGTCGGTAGCGATCAGTATTAACGGTTTCACCAGGTTTTAGGAGCTCATGGTATAGCACAACTTTCTGGTCCCACCAAACACACAGCATAGTCTTCTTGCCGAATGATTTGAATATATCAAACAAATCACTGAAGAATTATATGAATTCTGCAGTACTTGTTGCTGTTTCAGATCCAAGACCAGACCTTAAGTTGGTGGAACAACCCGCTGAAACTGTGTGACTCAGGACTTGGGAGATAAACTTCACTTTCACTCCCTGGAAAGGGTTTGGCCTTATATGCGCCTCGGTCAATTTGCTATCTTCATTATGAAGATGTAAAATATCACCCCATGTGGCACGAAGATTTTGAGAGGTCCCATTGAAAACCATGTCATTTTTCATGAGGCAATTTCGACAGCTTGTTCGAATGAAATAATATGCGATGGGATATTCCCATCTCTTCGCGATGCAAGTATATTAAGCACTTTGAATCGCTTTTAAGAATTAAAAGAACAATTACTAGTAATTATCAGTGAGTGATTTACTCTAACTATAATTGTTTTTTTATAGCCGTAAAAGTGACTGGCACTTTTGCTGCACATTTTGCTCTCGTACACAGAAATAGGAAACGAAATAGAACGAAATCAATTTCTGTGGTAAATTCATTTATTTATTTAATTTATTTATTTATAATGTTATAATTATAGTTTATTTATTTCATAATATTCTTGCAAAAACATTGTTTTACAAGCATGGGTGTAAACATTCATTGCGAAATATTTTTTTAAGTCTCATGTTGCATATCTGAGCACCATCAAATCGCCGAATCTGCCGCCATGTTTGAAAAACTAGACCATTACGGAGGTTAACCCACTGATTTGCCGTCATTATGGCGGTGGATCCACCGATTTGCCGCCAGTATCCACCGATTTGGTCTAGGATCCAAATTTTATAAAAGTATTGGCGAATCTCAAGGGATTTCTCACACAACCACAAAATCCTTGGATTGGTTAGGCAATTGTCTAGGGGGAAAACTGGTATAAGATGAGTATCTCCTTGATTCCCTTATCTCTGATCCTACGTAACCTCGTGGTGTGTTCATATAATTGAGGATGCCTAGCTGAATATCCGTGTTATCGTAATAGGACTTCTTTAAGATGCCCTTTGCAATTTGAACTGCTCGCTCCGCCAGGCCGTTACCACATGGATGATATGGTGAACTTGTACTGTGGTTGAATTTCTAGTCTTCTGCAAATTGGTTGAATTTCGTGCTTGAAAATTGTGGTCCGTTGTCAGTTACTAAGGTGCGTGGAGAACCAAATATAGAAAAGATTTCGTTAAAGAAATTAATAACAGATTGTGAAGTTGTCAATGAAAATAATAAACTCGTTGCAGTGAAAACCAAAGAGATCTGACACTCCTATGTCAAATAAATGTTTGGGGATTTATTTCGTTCCAAATTTTATTTGAATGTTGTTACGTTGATGAACTTGGCACGCTGCTCCGTTGTTAACGAAGTTGAATATGTCCTAACTCATTTTGGGCCAGAAAATTGTTTGCCTTGCCAATCTCACACAGTTAGCGTAACCGAAATGCCCCTTGTGGATTATCTTTAACATTTCTAGTCTTAGAGATCCAGGTATTACTGGTTTATCAGATTTATATATGATGCCACTTGAGCCAACGGAGAGTTCGTCTCGGAAATTGCAATGTTCTCTGACTATTTTCGATAATGATTCGATAGTCGGGGGTCACCCTTTCGTTATGATTTTAACTAATTGTTGGAAGGCTGGGTCCTCTGCAGTTAATTTTTCCAGTTTTTCGAATTCCTTGTCGAAGATTGATAAGGTTAGTATTTCGAGAGAATGATTTTGTTCCGCAGGGTATAACAACCCTTTGATGGCTTTATTTTGGCAGTCACGACTAAGGGGATTTGCTAAAAGCATTTCCCTGCCTGGTAAGTAGACAACTTCCGGATTGAATGTTAAAAGTGACATCCTACATTTTTCACAACCAAACTGCATAGCCAATGCTTCCTCTTCGAGTTTTAAGTATCTGCTTTATGTATTGCTTAGGGATTTCGACGCTTACGCCACCGGATTTCCTTCTTGCAGGAGCACTGCGCCCATTGCAAATGAACTGGCGTCAACTTGAACATCACATAACATCCTTCGTTACGTCATAAAGCCAGAGTACTGGAGGCTTGGTAATTATTGACTTAAGCTTCCCAAAGGCTGCTTGTTGATCCCAATAAAACGTTTGTGCTTTTTCTAGCGGACTTCTCAATGGAGTGGCGACGGCTGAGTAATTGCTCAAATTTACAATTGTTTTTGTTGAGCTTTAACCCATTTTCTTCAATTATTTAAAGAACTTTTTGTGTTGTCTGACGGAGTTCTGCCAGGCTCTTCGAATAGATTAAAATGTCCACGGACACTTTAACGTTTAACACTTTAGCGAAAAGTTTGTTTATAATGCTTTAAAAGACTTTGGGAGCTGATGAAATACCGAAGGGTAGTCTTTTACATGAACAACGTCCCCATGGGGTGGAAAACGTTAATATCTTTTTCGTTCGTTCCGTAACACGGATTTGCAAAAATCCTCTAACACAATCTAGGAGTATGAAGTATTTTGCGCCTCGCAACTAAGCCGCAACCTCCTCGAAACTGTTTATCGGGTAATGACGTCGGACTATTTCTTGCTAACGATGGTTGGATCGATACATATCCGTATTTTATTGTCCTTTCTGACAATGACCATCGGTGAGACAGCCGGGGACGGTTCGCTATACGGCTCAATGACACCCAATTCTACCATTTTGCCCAGCTCTGCTTTAACATCATCTCGAATTTTGAATGGAACCTTACTTGGTGGACAAATTTCGAATCTAGGATTTGCAACTGGATCGATGTTGTAAACGAAGTTTCTTAAGCATCTCAATCTTTCGTATGCCTTCGGTGTCAAAATTATTTATTGCTCTTCTTTTTATCAAATTAAGTTTTTCGCAAGAATTTGCACCAAGAATAGGGTTCACATCGTTTGCTATTATTTTAAATGTTATTTTGCACTTGATACTTAAGATCACACAAGGAACAAATGATTCGCGGAGAACTTTTATCTATTGATTCCCAAATGTAATTAGCTGTGTTACTCCACATGGATGGATTTTCATGTGCAAGTTGTTCACTATGCTTGTTGGAAAGACATTGCACTGAGCACCGGTGTCTTATATGATTTTGTAATTCTGTCCGCAAATAGTCATTTTTTCGTGAATTTATCGGTGGCATTTCTGTTTCTTTTAAGACACCCAATAAATACCTCGCTCTAGTCACTCGATATTATTTTGTAATTGCTCACAACTTTAGGTGGTTTTTTCACTTTAAAGCTTTTGCACATCTTTTCGAAATTATGTTTCTTTTTGCACTTTTTACACATATGCTGATTTGCTGGGCAGTTGCGAATGCCATTTTTGCTGCCACAATTTCTGCAATAGAATGACTTGTTGGTTTGTTCTTTCTGCAGAATGTTGACGTTAGCTTGCATTGTGGTGAATCTCTGCACTCTGCCTCTGAGAAAGTTCCGTAGCTTGACAGATACTTAAAGCCTTTTCTAATGAAACGTCTTCGGATAGAAGTTTTGTGCGAAGATTTTCATGTCTTATTGTTTGTTTTAATTAACATTTATTAACAGCACAACATTTAATTAACAGCAAGGCTATACTTATGTACTAGACAAATTTTCTTAAAACTAGCATAGCAAATTCTTTTCTTACATCTATCTTACTGATGAACTACCCTACCAGGTATACCGGTATGAAATGATTTTGAAATAAAACACTAATTATTAATGGGAAATATTTTATTCAAAGTATTGACCATTGTTTTCTACACATTTTGAAGACCTTTCTGGCAATTTGTGAATACCACGCCAATAAAATTTTTCGTCTTTTAGAGCAATCCAATCAGACACCCAATTTTCGAGCCAAGTCTGGTGAATACGGCGGGTGGGGTAGCTGCTCCCAGCCATGTGTTTTGATTGTATCATGAACCGGTTTTCCTTTGTGTGCATTGTCATGGAGCAAAATTATCTTGATGTGTCTTCTGGCCCATTCTGGTCGTTTCTCGATCCATGCATGGTTCAAATTGTTCATTTGTTGTCGGTAGCGATCAGTATTAACGGTTTCACCAGGTTTTAGGAGCTCATGGTATAGCACAACTTTCTGGTCCCACCAAACACACAGCATAGTCTTCTTGCCGAATGATTTGAATATATCAAACAAATCACTGAAGAATTATATGAATTCTGCAGTACTTGTTGCTGTTTCAGATCCAAGACCAGACCTTAAGTTGGTGGAACAACCCGCTGAAACTGTGTGACTCAGGACTTGGGAGATAAACTTCACTTTCACTCCCTGGAAAGGGTTTGGCCTTATATGCGCCTCGGTCAATTTGCTATCTTCATTATGAAGATGTAAAATATCACCCCATGTGGCACGAAGATTTTGAGAGGTCCCATTGAAAACCATGTCATTTTTCATGAGGCAATTTCGACAGCTTGTTCGAATGAAATAATATGCGATGGGATATTCCCATCTCTTCGCGATGCAAGTATATTAAGCACTTTGAATCGCTTTTAAGGAATTAAAAGAACAATTACTAGTAATTATCAGTGAGTAATTTACTCTAACTATAATTGTTTTTTTTATAGCCGTACCCAGTCACTTTTACTGCACATTTTGCTCTCGTACACAGAAATAGGAAACGAAATAGAACGAAATCAATTTCTGTGGTAAATGCATTAATTTATTTAATTTATTTATTTATAATTTTATAATTATAATTTATTTATTTCATAATATTCTTGCAAAAACATTGTTTTACAAGCATGGGTGTAAACATTCATTGCGAAATATTTTTTTAAGTCTCATGCTGCATATCTGAACACCATCAAATCGCCGAATCTGCCGCCATGTTTGAAAAACTAGACCATTACGGAGGTTAACCCACTGATTTGCCGTCATTATGGCGGTGGATCCACCGATTTGCCGCCAGTATCCACCGATTTGGTCTAAGATCCAAATTTTGTAAAAGTATTGGCGAATCTCAAGGGATTTCTCACACAACCACAAAATCCTTGGATTGGTTAGGCAATTGTCTAGGGGGAAAACTGGTATAAGATGAGTATCTCCTTGATTCCCTTATCTCTGATCCTACGTAACCTCGTGGTGTGTTCATATAATTGAGGATGCCTAGCTGAATATCCGTGTTATCGTAATAGGACTTCTTTAAGATGCCCTTTGCAATTTGAACTGCTCGCTCCGCCAGGCCGTTACCACATGGATGATATGGTGAACTTGTACTGTGGTTGAATTTCTAGTCTTCTGCAAATTGGTTGAATTTCGTGCTTGAAAATTGTGGTCCGTTGTCAGTTACTAAGGTGCGTGGAGAACCAAATATAGAAAAGATTTCGTTAAAGAAATTAATAACAGATTGTGAAGTTGTCAATGAAAATAATAAACTCGTTGCAGTGAAAACCAAAGAGATCTGACACTCCTATGTCAAATAAATGTTTGGGGATTTATTTCGTTCCAAATTTTATTTGAATGTTGTTACGTTGATGAACTTGGCACGCTGCTCCGTTGTTAACGAAGTTGAATATGTCCTAACTCATTTTGGGCCAGAAAATTGTTTGCCTTGCCAATCTCACACAGTTAGCGTAACCGAAATGCCCCTTGTGGATTATCTTTAACATTTCTAGTCTTAGAGATGCAGGTATTACTGGTTTATCAGATTTATATATGATGCCACTTGAGCCAACGGAGAGTTCGTCTCGGAAATTGCAATGTTCTCTGACTATTTTCGATAATGATTCGATAGTCGGGGGTCACCCTTTCGTTATGATTTTAACTAATTGTTGGAAGGCTGGGTCCTCTGCAGTTAATTTTTCCAGTTTTTCGAATTCCTTGTCGAAGATTGATAAGGTTAGTATTTCGAGAGAATGATTTTGTTCCGCAGGGTATAACAACCCTTTGATGGCTTTATTTTGGCAGTCACGACTAAGGGGATTTGCTAAAAGCATTTCCCTGCCTGGTAAGTAGACAACTTCCGGATTGAATGTTAAAAGTGACATCCTACATTTTTCACAACCAAACTGCATAGCCAATGCTTCCTCTTCGAGTTTTAAGTATCTGCTTTATGTATTGCTTAGGGATTTCGACGCTTACGCCACCGGATTTCCTTCTTGCAGGAGCACTGCGCCCATTGCAAATGAACTGGCGTCAACTTGAACATCACATAACATCCTTCGTTACGTCATAAAGCCAGAGTACTGGAGGCTTGGTAATTATTGACTTAAGCTTCCCAAAGGCTGCTTGCTGACTTTTATCCCAATAAAACGTGTTTGCTTTTTCTAGCAGAATTCTCAATGGAGTGGCGACGGTTGAGTAAATTTAAATGAACTAACTGAGATACGTGATTTTTCCCAACAATCTTTGAAGTTCCTTTTTGTTTTTTGGCGGCTTTAATCAATGTATGGCTTTTATTTTTGCTGGATCCGCTGCTGTTCAAATTTACATTTGTTTTTGTTGAGTTTTAAATCACTTTCCTCAATTATTTTAAGAACTTTTTGTGTTGTCTGACGGAGTTCTGCCAGACTCTTCGAATAGATTAAAATGTCGTCCAGGGAGACTTTAACGTTTGACACTTTAGCGAAAAGTTTTTCTATAATGCTTCAAAAGACTTCGGGAGCTGATGAAATACCGAAGGGTAGTCTTTTACATGAACAACGTCCCCATGGGGTGGAAAACGTTCATATCTTTTTCGTTAGTTCCGTAACACGGATTTGCCAAAATCCTCTAACACAATCTAGGAGTGTGAAGTATTTTGCGATTCGCAACTAAGCCGCAACCTCCTCGAAACTGTTTATCGGGTAATGACGTCGGACTATTTCTTGCTAACGATGGTTGGATCGATACATATCCGTATTTTATTGTTCTTTCTGACAATGACCATCTGTGAGACAGCCGGGTACGGTTCGCTAAACGGCTCAATGACACCCAACTCTACCATTTTGTCCAGCTCTGCTTTAACATCATCTCAAATTTTGAATGGAATCTTACTTGGTGGACAAATTTCGAATCGGATATGCAACTATATCGATGTTGTAAACCAAGTTTCTTAAGCATCCCAAATCAAATTAAGTTTTTCGCAAGCATTTGCACCAAGAATAGGGTTTACATCGTTTGCTATGATTTTAAATGCTATTTTGCAATTGATACTCAAGATCACACAAGAAACAAATGATTCGCGGAGAACTTTTATCTATTGATTCACAAATGTAATTAGCTGTTTTATTCCACATGGATGGATTTTTATATGCAATTTGTTCACTATGCTTGTTGGAAAGACATTGCACTGAGCTCCGGTGTCTAATTTGATTTTGTAATTCTGTCCGCAAATAGTCATTTTTTCGTGAATTTATCGGTGGCACTTCTGCTGTTTTTAAGACATCCAATAAATACTTGGCTCTAGTCACTCTATATTGTTTTGAAAGTTCTCACAAATTTAGGTGGTTTTTTCACTTTAAAGTTTCTGCACATCTTTTCGAAATTATGTTTCTTTTTGCACTTTTTACAGATATGCTGATATGCTGGGCAGTTGCGAACGCCATGTTTGCTGCAACGATTTCTGCAATAGAAAGACTTGTATGTTTGTTCTTTCTGCACAATGTTTGCATTAGCGCTTGCATTGTGGTGAATCTCTGCACTCTGCCTCTGAGAAAGTTCCGTAGCTTGACAGATACTTAAAGCCTTTTCTAATGAAACATCTTCGGATCTTCGAATTTGTTTTAATTAACATTTATTAACAGCTTAAAATTTAATTAACAGCAAGGCTATACTTATGTACTAGACAATTTTTCTTAAAACTAGCATAGCAAATTCTTTTCTTACATCTATCTTACTGATGAACTACCCTACCAGGTATACCGGTATGAAATGATTTTGAAATAAAACACTAATTATTAATGGGAAACATTTTATTCAAAGTATTAGCCATTGTTTTCTACACATTTTGAAGACCTTTCTGGCAATTTGTGAATACCACGCCAATAAAATTTGTCGTCTTTTAGAGCAATCCAATCAGACACCCAATTTTCGAGCCAAGTCTGGTGAATACGGCGGGTGGGGTAGCTGCTCCCAGCCATGTGTTTTGATTATATCCTGAACCGGTTTTGCTTTGTGTGCATTGTCATGGAGCAAAGTTACCTTGATGTGTCTTCTGGCCCATTCTGGTCGTTTCTCGATCCGTGCATGGTTCAAATTGTTCATTTGTTGGCGGTAGGTACAAAATCAATATTAACGGTTTCACCATGTTTTAGGAGCTCATGGTATAGCACAACTTTCTGGTCCCACCAAACACACAGCATAGTCTTCTTGCCGAATGAATTGAATATATCAAACAAATCACTGAAGAATTATATGAATTCTGCAGTACTTGTTGCTGTTTCAGATCCAAGACCAGACCTTAAGTTGGTGGAACAACCCGCTGAAACTGTGTGACTCAGGACTTGGGAGATAAACTTCACTTTCACTCTCTGGAAAGGGTTTGGCCTTATATGCGCCTCGGTCAATTTGCTATCTTCATTATGAAGATGTAAAATATCGCCCCATGTGGCACTAAGATTTTGAGAGGTCCCATTGAAAACCATATCATTTTTCATGAGGCAATTTCGACAGCTTGTTCGAATGAAATAATATGCGATGGGATATTCCCATCTCTTCGCGATGCAAGTATATTAAGCACTTTAAATCGCTTTTAAGGAATTAAAAGAACAATTACTAGTAATTATCAGTGAGTGATTTACTCTAACTATAATTGTTTTTTTATAGCCGTACCCAGTCACTTTTACTGCACATTTTGCTCTCGTACACAGAAATAGGAAATAAGCAAATTTGTGGCAAAATTTCGCAAAATTAACAAGTACGCGAACACTCTTGCGGTTTCACTACTAAAACTTGGGTAATTAAGGAGTTCATAAATGATGCTGGATGTGCTTACAATATATTTTCATTTAAAAAAGCACAGATTTTTGTACAAAATTTCAATATTTATTTTCTATGTTGTACAAAACATTAATATGTAACATCTGTTACATATTAATGTCTTGTGGAGAATCATTTTCACACATAAAAGAGGTGAGTGTGGGTCGTAGAACGAAATCAATTTCTGTGGTAAATGCATTAATTTATTTAATTTATTTATTTATAATTTTATAATTATAATTTATTTATTTCATAATATTCTTGCAAAAACATTGTTTTACAAGCATGGGTGTAAACATTCATTGCGAAATATTTTTTTAAGTCTCATGCTGCATATCTGAACACCATCAAATCGCCGAATCTGCCGCCATGTTTGGAAAACTAGACCATTACGGAGGTTAACCCACTCATTTGCCGTCATTATGGCGGTGGATCCACCTATTTGCCGCCATTACCCACCGATTTGGTCTAAGATCCAAGTTTTGTAAAAGTATTGCCGAATATCAAGGGATTTCTCACACAACCACAAAATCCCTGGATTGGTTAGGTAATTGTCCAGGGGGGAAAACTGGTCTAAGATGAGTATCTCCTTGATTCCCTTATCTCTGATCCTACGTAACCTCGTGGTGTGTTCATATAATTAAGGATGCCTAGCTGAACATCCGTGTTATCGTAGTAGGACTTCTTGAAGATGCCCTTTGCAATTTGCTCGCTCCGCCAGGCCATTACCACATGGATGATATGGTGAACTTGTATTGTGGTTGAATTTCTAGTCTTCTGCAAATTGCTTGAATTCTGTGCTTGACAATTGTGGTCCGTTGTCAGTTACTAAGGTGCGTGGAGAACCAAACATAGCAAAGATTTCGTTAAAGAAATTAATAACAGATTGCGAAGTTGTTTGTTTTAATTTTTGAAATTGCAGAAAGCCAGAGAAATTGTCGATGAAAATAATAAATTCGTTGCAGTGAAAACCAAAGAGATCTGACACTCCTATGTCAAATAAATGTTTGGGGATTTATTTCGTTTCTATTTTTATTTTAATGTTGTTACGTTGATGAACTCGGCACGCTGCTCCTTTTTTAACGAAGTTGAATATGTCCTGACTTATTTTGGGCCAGAAAATTGTTTACCTTGCCAATCTCACACAGTTTGCGTAACCGAAATGCCCATTGTGAATTATCTTTAACATTTCTAGTCTTAGATATGCAGGTATTACTGATTTATCAGATTTGTATATGATGCCACTTGAGCCAACGGAGTGGCTCTCTGACTATTTTCGATAATGATTCGATAGTCGGGGGCCACCCTTTCGTTATGATTTTAACTAATTGTTGGAAGGCTGGGTCCTCTGCAGTTGATTTTCTCAGTTTTTCGAATTCCTTGTCGAAGACTGATAAAGTTAGTACTTTGAGAGAATGATTTTGTTCCGCAGGGTCGTTATCTTTGATGGCTTTATTTTCGCAGTCACGACTAAGGGGATCTGCTAAAAGCATTTTCCTGCCTGGTAAGTAGACAACTTCTGGATTGAATGTTAAAAGTGACATCCTTATTCTACGTAAGCGTGGTGGCGACGAGTGGATAGGTTTCTGAAATATAGAGGATAGTGGCTTATGATCTGATTCCGCAATTACTTTTTTTCCATAAATGTACTGCTGACATTTTTCACAACCAAACTGCACAGCCAATGCTTCCTTTTCGAGTTGTAAGTATCTGCTTTGTATTGCTTAGGGATTTTGACGCGTACGCCACCGGATTTCCTTCTTGCAGGAGCACTGCGCCCATTGAAAATGAACTGGCGTCAACTTGAACATCACATAACATCCTTCGTTACGTCATAAAGTTACGTCATGAGTATTGGAGGCTTGGTAATTATTGACTTAAGCTTCCCAAAGGCTGCTTGCTGACTTTTATCCCAATAAAACGTGTTTGCTTTTTCTAGCAGAATTCTCAATGGAGTGGCGACGGCTGAGTAAATTTAAATGAACTAACTGAGATACGTGATTTTTCTCAACAATCTTTGAAGTTCCTTTTTGTTTTTTGGCGGCTTTAATCAATGTATGGCTTTTATTTTTGCTTGATCCGCTGCTGTTCAAATTTACATTTGTATTTGTTGAGCTTTAAATCACTTTCCTCAATTATTTTAAGAACTTTTTGTGTTGTCTGACGGAGTTCTGCCAGACTCTTCGAATAGATTAAAATGTCGTCCACGGAGACTTTAACGTTTGACACTTTAGCGAAAAGTTTTTCTATAATGCTTCAAAAGATTTCGGGAGCTGATGAAATACCGAAGGGTAGTCTTTTACATGAACAACGTCTCCATGGGGTGGAAAACGTTCATATCTTTTTCGTTAGTTCCGTAACACGGATTTGCCAAAATCCTCTAACACAATCTAGGAGTGTGAAGTATTTTGCGATTCGCAACTAAGCCGCAACCTCATAGAAACTGTTTATCGGGTAATGACGTAGGACTATTTCTTGCTAACGATGGTTGGATCGATACATATCCGTATTTTATTGTCTTTTCTGACAATGACCATCCCAATCTTTCGTATGCTTTCGGTGTCAAAATTATTTATTGCTCTTCTTTTTATCAAATTAAGCTTTTCGCAAGCATTTGCACCAAGAATAGGGTTCACATCGTTTGCTATGATTTTAAATGTTATTTTGCACTTGATGCTTAAGATCACACAAGGAACAAATGATTCGCGGAGAACTTTTATCTATTGATTCCCAAATGTAATTAGCTGTGTTACTCCACATGGATGGATTTTCATGTGCAAGTTGCTCACTATGCTTGTTGGAAAGACATTGCACTGAGCACCGGTGTTTTATTTGATTTTGTAATTCTGTCCGCAAATAGTCATTTTTTCGTGAATTTATCGGTGGCATTTCTGTTGCTTTTAAGACACCCAATAAATACCTCGCTCTAGTCACTCGATATTATTTTGTAATTGCTCACAACTTTAGGTGATTTTTTCACTTTAAAGCTTTTGCACATCTTTTCGAAATTATGTTTCTTTTTGCACTTTTTACACATATGCTGATATGCTGGGCAGTTGCGAATGCCATTTTTGCTGCCACAATTTCTGCAATAGAATGACTTGTTGGTTTGTTCTTTCTGCACAATGTTGACGTTAGCGCTTGCATTGTGGTGAATCTCTGCACTCTGCCTCTGAGAAAGTTCCGTAGCTTGACAGATACTTAAAGCCTTTTCTAATGAAACGTCTTCGGATAGAAGTTTTGTGCGAAGATTTTCATGTCTTATTGTTTGTTTTAATTAACATTTATTAACAGCACAACATTTAATTTACAGCAAGGCTATACTTATGTACTAGACAAATTTTCTTAAAACTAGCATAGCAAATTCTTTTCTTACATCTATCTTACTGATGAACTACCCTACCAGGTATACCGGTATGAAATGATTTTGAAATAAAACACTAATTATTAATGGGAAACATTTTATTCAAAGTATTGGCCATTGTTTTCTACACATTTTGACCACCTTTCTGGCAATTTGTGAATACCACGCCAATAAAATTTTTCGTCTTTTAGAGCAATCCAATCAGACACCCAATTTTCGAGCCAAGTCTGGTGAATACGGCGGGTGGGGTAGCTGCTCCCAGCCATGTGTTTTGATTGTATCCTGAACCGGTTTTGCTTTGTGTGCATTGTCATGGTGCAAAATTACCTTGATGTGTCTTCTGGCCCATTCTGGTCGTTTCTCGATCCATGCATGGTTCAAATTGTTTATTTGTTGTCGGTAGCGATCAGTATTAACGGTTTCACCAGGTTTTAGGAGCTCATGGTATAGCACAACTTTCTGGTCCCACCAAACACACAGCATAGTCTTCTTGCCGAATGAATTGAATATATCAAACAAATCACTGAAGAATTATATGAAATCTGCAGTACTTGGTGCTGTTTCAGATCCAAGACCAGACCTTAAGTTGGTGGAACAACCCTCTGAAACTGTGTGACTCAGGACTTGGGAGATAAACTTCACTTTCACTCTCTGGAAAGGGTTTGGCCTTATATGCGCCTCGGTCAATTTGCTATCTTCATTATGAAGATGTAAAATATCGCCCCATGTGGCACGAAGATTTTGAGAGGTCCCATTGAAAACCATGTCATTTTTCATGAGGCAATTTCGACAGCTTGTTCGAATGAAATAATATGCGATGGGATATTTCCATCTCTTCGCGATTAAGGAATTAAAAGAACAATTACTAGTAATTATCAGTGAGTGATTTACTCTAACTATAATTGTTTTTTTATAGCCGTACCCAGTCACTTTTACTGCACAGAAATAGGAAATAAGCAAATTTGTGGCAAAATTTAGCAAAATTAACAAGTACGCGAACACTCTTGCGGTTTCACCACTAAAACTTGGGTAATTAAGGAGTTCATAAATGATGCTGGATGTGCTTATAATATATTTTCATTTAAAAAAGCACAGATTTTTGTACAAAATTTCAATATTTATTTTCTATTTTGTACAAAACATTAATATATAACATCTGTTACATATTAATGTCTTGTAGAGAATCATTTTCACACATAAAAGAGGTGAGTGCGGGTCTTAGAACGAAATCAATTTCTGTGGTAAATGCATTAATTTATTTAATTTATTTATTTATAATTTTATAATTATAATTTATTTATTTCATAATATTCTTGCAAAAACATTGTTTTACAAGCATGGGTGTAAACATTCATTGCGAAATATTTTTTTAAGTCTCATGCTGCATATCTGAACACCATCAAATCGCCGAATCTGCCGCCATGTTTGAAAAACTAGACCATTACGGAGGTTAACCCACTGATTTGCCGTCATTATGGCGGTGGATCCACCGATTTGCCGCCAGTATCCACCGATTTGGTCTAAGATCCAAATTTTGTAAAAGTATTGGCGAATCTCAAGGGATTTCTCACACAACCACAAAATCCTTGGATTGGTTAGGTAATTGTCTAGGGGGTAAAACTGGTCTAAGATGAGTATCTCCTTGATTCCCTTATCTCTGATCCAACGTAACCTCGTGGTGTGTTCATATAATTGAGGATGCCTAGCTGAATATCCGTGTTATCGTAGTAGGACTTCTTTAAGTTGCCCTTTGCAATTTGAACTGCTCGCTCCGCCAGGCCTATACCACATGGATGATATGGTGAACTTGTACTGTGGTTGAATTTCTAGTCTACTGCAAATTGCTTGAATTCTGTGCTTGACAATTGTGGTCCGTTGTCAGTTACTAAGGTGCGTGGAGAACCAAATATAGCAAAGATTTCGGTAAAGAAATTAATAACAGATTGCGAAGTTGTTTGTTTTAATTTTTGAAATTGCAGAAAACCAGAGAAATTGTCGATGAAAATAATAAATTCGTTGCAGTGAAAACCGAAGAGATCTGACACTCCTATGTCAAATAAATGTTTGGGGATTTCTTTCGTTTCTATTTTTATTTTAATGTTGTTACGTTGATGAACTCGGCACGCTGCTCCTTTTTTAACGAAGTTGAATATGTCCTGACTTATTTTGGGCCGGAAAATTGTTTACCTTGCCAATCTCACACAGTTAGCGTAACCGAAATGCCCATTGTGGATTATCTTTAACATTTCTAGTCTTAGAGATGCAGGTATTACTGATTAATCAGATTTGTATATGATGCCACTTGAGCCAACGGAGTGGCTCTCTGACTATTTTCGATAATGATTCGATAGTCGGGGGCCAGACTTTCGTTATGATTTTAACTAATTGTTGGAAGGCTGGGTCCTCTGCAGTTGATTTTCTCAGTTTTTCGAATTCCTTGTCGAAGACTGATAAGGTTAGTACTTTGAGAGAATGATTTTGTTCCGCAGGGTCGTTATCTTTGATGGCTTTATTTTGGCAGTCACGACTAAGGGGATCTGCTAAAAGCATTTACCTGCCTGGTAAGTAGACAACTTCTGGATTGAATGTTAAAAGTGACATCCTTATTCTACGTAAGCGTGGTGGCGACGAGTGGATAGGTTTCTGAAATATAGAAGATAGTGGCTTATGATCTGATTCCACAGTTACTTTTTTGTCATAAATGTACTGCTGAAATTTTTCACAACTGCACAGCCAATGCTTCCTTTTCGAGTTGTAAGTATCTGCTTTGTAGTGCTTAGGGATTTTGACGCGTACGCCACCGGATTTCCTTCTTGCAGGAGCACTGCGCCCATTGAAAATGAACTGGCGTCAACTTGAACATCACATAACATCCTTCGTTACGTCATAAAGCCTGAGTATTGGAGGCTTGGTAATTATTGACTTAAGCTTCCCAAAGGCTGCTTGCTGACTTTTATCCCAAAAAAACGTGTTTGCTTTTTCTAGCAGAATTCTCAATGGAATGGCGACGGCTGAGTAAATTTAAATGAACTAACTGAGATACGTGATTTTTCCCAACAATCTTTGAAGTTCCTTTTTGTTTTTTGGCGGCTTTAACCAATGTATGGCTTTTATTTTTGCTGGATCCGCTGCTGTTCAAATTTACATTTGTTTTTGTTGAGCTTTAAATCACTTTAGCGAAAAGTTTTTCTATAATGCTTCAAAAGACTTCGGGAGCTGATGAAATACCGAAGGGTAGTCTTTTACATGAACAACGTCCCCATGGGGTGGAAAACGTTCATATCTTTTTCGTTAGTTCCGTAACACGGATTTGCCAAAATCCTCTAACACAATCTAGGAGTGTGAAGTATTTTGCGATTCGCAACTAAGCCGCAACCTCCTCGAAACTGTTTATCGGGTAATGACGTCGGACTATTTCTTGCTAACGATGGTTGGATCGATACATATCCGTATTTTATTGTCCTTTCTGACAATGACCATCGGTGAGACAGCCGGGGACGGTTCGCTAAACAGCTCAATGACACCCAACTCTACCATTTTGTCCAGCTCTGCTTTAACATCATCTCGAATTTTGAATGGAATCTTACTTGGTGGACAAATTTCGAATCGGATTTGCAACTATATCGATGTTGTAAACGCAGTTTCTTAAGCATCCCATATCAAATTAAGTTTTTCGCAAGCATTTGCACCAAGAATAGGGTTCACATCGTTTGCTATGATTTTAAATGCTATTTAAATGCTATATTGCTATTGTATTGATTCCCAAACGTAATTAGCTGTTTTATTCCACATGGATGGATTTTTATATGCAATTTGTTCACTATGCTTGTTGGAAAGACATTGCACTGAGCTCCGGTGTCTAATTTGATTTTGTAATTCTGTCCGCAAATAGTCATTTTTTCGTGAATTTATCGGTGGCACTTCTGCTGTTTTAAAGACATCCAATAAATACCTCGCTCTAGTCACTCGATATTATTTTGTAACTGCTCACAACTTTAGGTGGTTTTTTCACTTTAAAGCTTTTGCACATCTTTTCGAAATTATGTTTCTTTTTGCACTTTTTACACATATGCTGATTTGCTGAGCAGTTGCGAATGCCATTTTTGCTGCAACAATTTCTGCAATTGAAAGACTTGTTGGTTTGTTCTTTCTGCACGATGTTGACGTTAGCGCTTGTATTGTTGTGAATCTCTGCACTCTGCCTCTGAGAAAGTTCCGTAGCTTGACAGATACTTAAAGCCTTTTCTAATGAAACATCTTCGGATCTTCGAATTTGTTTTAATTAACATTTATTAACAGCACAACATTTAATTAACAGCAAGGCTATACTTATGTACTAGACAAATTTTCTTAAAACTAGCATAGCAAATTCTTTTCTTACATCTATCTTACTGATGAACTACCCTACCAGGTATACCGGTATGAAATGATTTTGAAATAAAACACTAATTATTAATGGGAAACATTTTATTCAAAGTATTGGCCATTGTTTTCTACACATTTTGACCACCTTTCTGGCAATTTGTGAATACCACGCCAATAAAATTTTTCGTCTTTTAGAGCAATCCAATCAGACACCCAATTTTCGAGCCAAGTCTGGTGAATACGGCGGGTGGGGTAGCTGCTCCCAGCCATGTGTTTTGATTGTATCCTGAACCGGTTTTGCTTTGTGTGCATTGTCATGGAGCAAAATTACCTTGATGTGTCTTCTGGCCCATTCTGGTCATTTCTCGATCCATGCATGGTTCAAATTGTTCATTTGTTGTCGGTAACGATCAGTATTAACGGTTTCACCAGGTTTTAGGAGCTCATGGTATAGCACAACTTTCTGGTCCCACCAAACACACAGCATAGTCTTCTTGCCGAATGAATTGAATATATCAAACAAATCACTGAAGAATTATATGAATTCTGCAGTATTTGTTGCTGTTTCAGATCCAAGACCAGACCTTAAGTTGGTGGAACAACCCGTTGAAACTGTGTGACTCAGGACTTGGGAGATAAACTTCACTTTCACTCTCTGGAAAGGGTTTGGCCTTATATGCGCCTCGGTCAATTTGCTATCTTCATTATGAAGATGTAAAATATCGCCGTATGTGACACGAAGATTTTGAGAGGTCCCATTGAAAACCATATCATTTTTCATGAGGCAATTTCGACAGCTTGTTCGAATGAAATAATATGCGATGGGATATTCCCATCTCTTCGCGATGCAAGTATATTAAGCACTTTAAATCACTTTTAAGGAATTAAAAGAACAATTACTAGTAATTATCAGTGAGTGATTTACTCTAACTATAATTGTTTTTTTATAGCCGTACCCAGTCACTTTTACTGCACATTTTGCTCTCGTACACAGAAATAGGAAATAAGCAAATCTGTGGCAAAATTTCGCAAAATTAACAAGTACGCGAACACTCTTGCGGTTTCACCACTAAAACTTGGGTAATTAAGGAGTTCATAAATGATGCTGGATGTGCTTATAATATATTTTCATTTAAAAAAGCACAGATTTTTGTACAAAATTTCAATATTTATTTTCTATTTTGTACAAAACATTAATATATAACATCTGTTACATATTAATGTCTTGTAGAGAATCATTTTCACACATAAAAGAGGTGAGTGCGGGTCTTAGAACGAAATCAATTTCTGTGGTAAATGCATTAATTTATTTAATTTATTTATTTATAATTTTATAATTATAATTTATTTATTTCATAATATTCTTGCAAAAACATTGTTTTACAAGCATGGGTGTAAACATTCATTGCGAAATATTTTTTTAAGTCTCATGCTGCATATCTGAACACCATCAAATCGCCGAATCTGCCGCCATGTTTGAAAAACTAGACCATTACGGAGGTTAACCCACTGATTTGCCGTCATTATGGCGGTGGATCCACCGATTTGCCGCCAGTATCCACCGATTTGGTCTAAGATCCAAATTTTGTAAAAGTATTGGCGAATCTCAAGGGATTTCTCACACAACCACAAAATCCTTGGATTGGTTAGGTAATTGTCTAGGGGGGAAAACTGGTCTAAGATGAGTATCTCCTTGATTCCCTTATCTCTGATCCAACGTAACCTCGTGGTGTGTTCATATAATTGAGGATGCCTAGCTGAATATCCGTGTTATCGTAGTAGGACTTCTTTAAGTTGCCCTTTGCAATTTGAACTGCTCGCTCCGCCAGGCCTATACCACATGGATGATATGGTGAACTTGTACTGTGGTTGAATTTCTAGTCTACTGCAAATTGCTTGAATTCTGTGCTTGACAATTGTGGTCCGTTGTCAGTTACTAAGGTGCGTGGAGAACCAAATATAGCAAAGATTTCGGTAAAGAAATTAATAACAGATTGCGAAGTTGTTTGTTTTAATTTTTGAAATTGCAGAAAACCAGAGAAATTGTCGATGAAAATAATAAATTCGTTGCAGTGAAAACCGAAGAGATCTGACACTCCTATGTCAAATAAATGTTTGGGGATTTCTTTCGTTTCTATTTTTATTTTAATGTTGTTACGTTGATGAACTCGGCACGCTGCTCCTTTTTTAACGAAGTTGAATATGTCCTGACTTATTTTGGGCCGGAAAATTGTTTACCTTGCCAATCTCACACAGTTAGCGTAACCGAAATGCCCATTGTGGATTATCTTTAACATTTCTAGTCTTAGAGATGCAGGTATTACTGATTTATCAGATTTGTATATGATGCCACTTGAGCCAACGGAGTGGCTCTCTGACTATTTTCGATAATGATTCGATAGTCGGGGGCCAGACTTTCGTTATGATTTTAACTAATTGTTGGAAGGCTGGGTCCTCTGCAGTTGATTTTCTCAGTTTTTCGAATTCCTTGTCGAAGACTGATAAGGTTAGTACTTTGAGAGAATGATTTTGTTCCGCAGGGTCGTTATCTTTGATGGCTTTATTTTGGCAGTCACGACTAAGGGGATCTGCTAAAAGCATTTACCTGCCTGGTAAGTAGACAACTTCTGGATTGAATGTTAAAAGTGACATCCTTATTCTACGTAAGCGTGGTGGCGACGAGTGGATAGGTTTCTGAAATATAGAAGATAGTGGCTTATGATCTGATTCCACAGTTACTTTTTTGTCATAAATGTACTGCTGAAATTTTTCACAACTGCACAGCCAATGCTTCCTTTTCGAGTTGTAAGTATCTGCTTTGTAGTGCTTAGGGATTTTGACGCGTACGCCACCGGATTTCCTTCTTGCAGGAGCACTGCGCCCATTGAAAATGAACTGGCGTCAACTTGAACATCACATAACATCCTTCGTTACGTCATAAAGCCTGAGTATTGGATGCTTGGTAATTATTGACTTAAGCTTCCCAAAGGCTGCTTGCTGACTTTTATCCCAAAAAAACGTGTTTGCTTTTTCTAGCAAAATTCTCAATGGAATGGCGACGGCTGAGTAAATTTAAATGAACTAACTGAGATACGTGATTTTTCCCAACAATCTTTGAAGTTCCTTTTTGTTTTTTGGCGGCTTTAACCAATGTATGGCTTTTATTTTTGCTGGATCCGCTGCTGTTCAAATTTACATTTGTTTTTGTTGAGCTTTAAATCACTTTAGCGAAAAGTTTTTCTATAATGCTTCAAAAGACTTCGGGAGCTGATGAAATACCGAAGGGTAGTCTTTTACATGAACAACGTCCCCATGGGGTGGAAAACGTTCATATCTTTTTCGTTAGTTCCGTAACACGGATTTGCCAAAATCCTCTAACACAATCTAGGAGTGTGAAGTATTTTGCGATTCGCAACTAAGCCGCAACCTCCTCGAAACTGTTTATCGGGTAATGACGTCGGACTATTTCTTGCTAACGATGGTTGGATCGATACATATCCGTATTTTATTGTCCTTTCTGACAATGACCATCGGTGAGACAGCCGGGGACGGTTCGCTAAACAGCTCAATGACACCCAACTCTACCATTTTGTCCAGCTCTGCTTTAACATCATCTCGAATTTTGAATGGAATCTTACTTGGTGGACAAATTTCGAATCGGATTTGCAACTATATCGATGTTGTAAACGCAGTTTCTTAAGCATCCCATATCAAATTAAGTTTTTCGCAAGCATTTGCACCAAGAATAGGGTTCACATCGTTTGCTATGATTTTAAATGCTATTTAAATGCTATATTGCTATTGTATTGATTCCCAAACGTAATTAGCTGTTTTATTCCACATGGATGGATTTTTATATGCAATTTGTTCACTATGCTTGTTGGAAAGACATTGCACTGAGCTCCGGTGTCTAATTTGATTTTGTAATTCTGTCCGCAAATAGTCATTTTTTCGTGAATTTATCGGTGGCACTTCTGCTGTTTTTAAGACATCCAATAAATACCTCGCTCTAGTCACTCGATATTATTTTGTAACTGCTCACAACTTTAGGTGGTTTTTTCACTTTAAAGCTTTTGCACATCTTTTCGAAATTATGTTTCTTTTTGCACTTTTTACACATATGCTGATTTGCTGAGCAGTTGCGAATGCCATTTTTGCTGCAACAATTTCTGCAATTGAAAGACTTGTTGGTTTGTTCTTTCTGCACGATGTTGACGTTAGCGCTTGTATTGTTGTGAATCTCTGCACTCTGCCTCTGAGAAAGTTCCGTAGCTTGACAGATACTTAAAGCCTTTTCTAATGAAACATCTTCGGATCTTCGAATTTGTTTTAATTAACATTTATTAACAGCACAACATTTAATTAACAGCAAGGCTATACTTATGTACTAGACAAATTTTCTTAAAACTAGCATAGCAAATTCTTTTCTTACATCTATCTTACTGATGAACTACCCTACCAGGTATACCGGTATGAAATGATTTTGAAATAAAACACTAATTATTAATGGGAAATATTTTATTCAAAGTATTGACCATTGTTTTTTACACATTTTGAAGACCTTTCTGGCAATTTGTGAATACCACGCCAATAAATTTTTTCGTCTTTTAGAGCAATCCAATCAGACAACCAATTTTCGAGCCAAGTCTGGTGAATACGGCGGGTGGGGTAGCTGCTCCCAGCCATGTGTTTTGATTGTATCCTGAACCGGTTTTGCTTTGTGTGCATTGTCATGGAGCAAAATTATCTTGATGTGTCTTCTGGCCCATTCTGGTCGTTTCTCGATCCATGCATGGTTCAAATTGTTCATTTGTTGTCGGTAGCGATCAGTATTAACGGTTTCACCAGGTTTTAGGAGCTCATGGTATAGCACAACTTTCTGGTCCCACCAAACACACAGCATAGTCTTCTTGCCGAATGATTTGAATATATCAAACAAATCACTGAAGAATTATATGAATTCTGCAGTACTTGTTGCTGTTTCAGATCCAAGACCAGACCTTAAGTTGGTGGAACAACCCGCTGAAACTGTGTGACTCAGGACTTGGGAGATAAACTTCACTTTCACTCCCTGGAAAGGGTTTGGCCTTATATGCGCCTCGGTCAATTTGCTATCTTCATTATGAAGATGTAAAATATCACCCCATGTGGCACGAAGATTTTGAGAGGTCCCATTGAAAACCATGTCATTTTTCATGAGGCAATTTCGACAGCTTGTTCGAATGAAATAATATGCGATGGGATATTCCCATCTCTTCGCGATGCAAGTATATTAAGCACTTTGAATCGCTTTTAAGGAATTAAAAGAACAATTACTAGTAATTATCAGTGAGTGATTTACTCTAACTATAATTGTTTTTTTATAGCCGTAAAAGTGACTGGCACTTTACTGCACATTTTGCTCTCGTACACAGAAATAGGAAACGAAATAGAACGAAATCAATTTCTGTGGTAAATGCATTAATTTATTTAATTTATTTATTTATAATTTTATAATTATAATTTATTTATTTCATAATATTCTTGCAAAAACATTGTTTTAAAAGCATGGGTGTAAACATTCATTGCGAAATATTTTTTTAAGTCTCATGCTGCATATCTGAACACCATCAAATCGCCGAATCTGCCGCCATGTTTGAAAAACTAGACCATTACGGAGGTTAACCCACTGATTTGCCGTCATTATGGCGGTGGATCCACCGATTTGCCGCCAGTATCCACCGATTTGGTCTAAGATCCAAATTTTGTAAAAGTATTGGCGAATCTCAAGGGATTTCTCACACAACCACAAAATCCTTGGATTGGTTAGGCAATTGTCTAGGGGGAAAACTGGTATAAGATGAGTATCTCCTTGATTCCCTTATCTCTGATCCTACGTAACCTCGTGGTGTGTTCATATAATTGAGGATGCCTAGCTGAATATCCGTGTTATCGTAATAGGACTTCTTTAAGATGCCCTTTGCAATTTGAACTGCTCGCTCCGCCAGGCCGTTACCACATGGATGATATGGTGAACTTGTACTGTGGTTGAATTTCTAGTCTTCTGCAAATTGCTTGAATTTCGTGCTTGAAAATTGTGGTCCGTTGTCAGTTACTAAGGTGCGTGGAGAACCAAATATAGAAAAGATTTCGTTAAAGAAATTAATAACAGATTGTGAAGTTGTCAATGAAAATAATAAACTCGTTGCAGTGAAACCCAAAGAGATCTGACACTCCTATGTCAAATAAATGTTTGGGGATTTATTTCGTTCCAAATTTTATTTGAATGTTGTTACGTTGATGAACTTGGCACGCTGCTCCGTTGTTAACGAAGTTGAATATGTCCTAGCTCATTTTGGGCCAGAAAATTGTTTGCCTTGCCAATCTCACACAGTTAGCGTAACCGAAATGCCCCTTGTGGATTATCTTTAACATTTCTAGTCTTAGAGATGCAGGTATTACTGGTTTATCAGATTTATATATGATGCCACTTGAGCCAACGGAGAGTTCGTCTCGGAAATTGCAATGTTCTCTGACTATTTTCGATAATGATTCGTTAGTCGGGGGTCACCCTTTCGTTATGATTTTAACTAATTGTTGGAAGGCTGGGTCCTCTGCAGTTAATTTTTTCAGTTTTTCGAATTCCTTGTCGAAGATTGATAAGGTTAGTATTTCGAGAGAATGATTTTGTTCCGCAGGGTATAACGACCCTTTGATGGCTTTATTTTGGCAGTCACGACTAAGGGGATTTGCTAAAAGCATTTCCCTGCCTGGTAAGTAGACAACTTCCGGATTGAATGTTAAAAGTGACATCCTACATTTTTCACAACCAAACTGCATAGCCAATGCTTCCTCTTCGAGTTTTAAGTATCTGCTTTATGTATTGCTTAGGGATTTCGACGCGTACGCCACCGGATTTCCTTCTTGCAGGAGCACTGCGCCCATTGCAAATGAACTGGCGTCAACTTGAACATCACATAACATCCTTCGTTACGTCATAAAGCCAGAGTACTGGAGGCTTGGTAATTATTGACTTAAGCTTCCCAAAGGCTGCTTGCTGACTTTTATCCCAATAAAACGTGTTTGCTTTTTCTAGCAGAATTCTCAATGGAGTGGCGACGGTTGAGTAAATTTAAATGAACTAACTGAGATACGTGATTTTTCCCAACAATCTTTGAAGTTCCTTTTTGTTTTTTGGCGGCTTTAATCAATGTATGGCTTTTATTTTTGCTGGATCCGCTGCTGTTCAAATTTACATTTGTTTTTGTTGAGTTTTAAATCACTTTCCTCAATTATTTTAAGAACTTTTTGTGTTGTCTGACGGAGTTCTGCCAGACTCTTCGAATAGATTAAAATGTCGTCCAGGGAGACTTTAACGTTTGACACTTTAGCGAAAAGTTTTTCTATAATGCTTCAAAAGACGTCGGGAGCTGATGAAATACCGAAGGGTAGTCTTTTACATGAACAACGTCCCCATGGGGTGGAAAACGTTCATATCTTTTTCGTTAGTTCCGTAACACGGATTTGCCAAAATCCTCTAACACAATCTAGGAGTGTGAAGTATTTTGCGATTCGCAACTAAGCCGCAACCTCCTCGAAACTGTTTATCGGGTAATGACGTCGGACTATTTCTTGCTAACGATGGTTGGATCGATACATATCCGTATTTTATTGTTCTTTCTGACAATGACCATCTGTGAGACAGCCGGGGACGGTTCGCTAAACGGCTCAATGACACCCAACTCTACCATTTTGTCCAGCTCTGCTTTAACATCATCTCAAATTTTGAATGGAATCTTACTTGGTGGACAAATTTCGAATCGGATTTGCAACTATATCGATGTTGTAAACCAAGTTTCTTAAGCATCCCAAATCAAATTAAGTTTTTCGCAAGCATTTGCACCAAGAATAGGGTTTACATCGTTTGCTATGATTTTAAATGCTATTTTGCAATTGATACTCAAGATCACACAAGAAACAAATGATTCGCGGAGAACTTTTATCTATTGATTCCCAAATGTAATTAGCTGTTTTATTCCACATGGATGGATTTTTATATGCAATTTGTTCACTATGCTTGTTGGAAAGACATTGCACTGAGCTCCGGTGTCTAATTTGATTTTGTAATTCTGTTCGCAAATAGTCATTTTTTCGTGAATTTATCGGTGGCACTTCTGCTGTTTTTAAGACATCCAATAAATACTTGGCTCTAGTCACTCTATATTGTTTTGAAAGTTCTCACAAATTTAGGTGGTTTTTTCACTTTAAAGTTTCTGCACAACTTTTCGAAATTATGTTTCTTTTTGCACTTTTTACAGATATGCTGATATGCTGGGCAGTTGCGAACGCCATGTTTGCTGCAACGATTTCTGCAATAGAAAGACTTGTATGTTTGTTCTTTCTGCACAATGTTTGCGTTAGCGCTTGCATTGTGGTGAATCTCTGCACTCTGCCTCTGAGAAAGTTCCGTAGCTTGACAGATACTTAAAGCCTTTTCTAATGAAACATCTTCGGATCTTCGAATTTGTTTTAATTAACATTTATTAACAGCACAAAATTTAATTAACAGCAAGGCTATACTTATGTACTAGACAATTTTTCTTAAAACTAGCATAGCAAATTCTTTTCTTACATCTATCTTACTGATGAACTACCCTACCAGGTATACCGGTATGAAATGATTTTGAAATAAAACACTAATTATTAATGGGAAACATTTTATTCAAAGTATTGGCTATTGTTTTTTACACATTTTGAAGACCTTTCTGGCAATTTGTGAATACCACGCCAATAAAATTTGTCGTCTTTTAGAGCAATCCAATCAGACACCCAATTTTCGAGCCAAGTCTGGTGAATACGGCGGGTGGGGTAGCTGCTCCCAGCCATGTGTTTTGATTGTATCCTGAACCGGTTTTGCTTTGTGTGCATTGTCATGGAGCAAAATTACCTTGATGTGTCTTCTGGCCCATTCTGGTCGTTTCTCGATCCATGCATGGTTCAAATTGTTTATTTGTTGTCGGCAGCGATCAATATTAACGGTTTCACCATGTTTTAGGAGCTCATGGTATAGCACAACTTTCTGGTCCCACCAAACACACAGCATAGTCTTCTTGCCGAATGAATTGAATATATCAAACAAATCACTGAAGAATTATATGAATTCTGCAGTACTTGTTGCTGTTTCAGATCCAAGACCAGACCTTAAGTTGGTGGAACAACCCGCTGAAACTGTGTGACTCAGGACTTGGGAGATAAACTTCACTTTCACTCTCTGGAAAGGGTTTGGCCTTATATGCGCCTCGGTCAATTTGCTATCTTCATTATGAAGATGTAAAATATCGCCGTATGTGACACGAAGATTTTGAGAGGTCCCATTGAAAACCATATCATTTTTCATGAGGCAATTTCGACAGCTTGTTCGAATGAAATAATATGCGATGGGATATTCCCATCTCTTCGCGATGCAAGTATATTAAGCACTTTAAATCGCTTTTAAGGAATTAAAAGAACAATTACTAGTAATTATCAGTGAGTGATTTACTCTAACTATAATTGTTTTTTTTATAGCCGTACCCAGTCACTTTTACTGCACATTTTGCTCTCGTACACAGAAATAGGAAATAAGCAAATTTGTGGCAAAATTTCGCAAAATTAACAAGTACGCGAACACTCTTGCGGTTTCACCACTAAAACTTGGGTAATTAAGGAGTTCATAAATGATGCTGGATGTGCTTACAATATATTTTCATTTAAAAAAGCACAGATTTTTGTACAAAATTTCAATATTTATTTTCTATGTTGTACAAAACATTAATATGTAACATCTGTTACATATTATTGTCTTGTAGAGAATCATTTTCACACATAAAAGAGGTGAGTGTGGGTCGTAGAACGAAATCAATTTCTGTGGTAAATGCATTAATTTATTTAATTTATTTATTTATAATTTTATAATTATAATTTATTTATTTCATAATATTCTTGCAAAAACATTGTTTTACAAGCATGGGTGTAAACATTCATTGCGAAATATTTTTTTAAGTCTCATGCTGCATATCTGAACACCATCAAATCGCCGAATCTGGCGCCATGTTTGAAAAACTAGACCATTACGGAGGTTAACCCACTCATTTGCCGTCATTATGGCGGTGGATCCACCTATTTGCCGCCATTACCCACCGATTTGGTCTAAGATCCAAGTTTTGTAAAAGCATTGCCGAATATCAAGGGATTTCTCACACAACCACAAAATCCCTGGATTGGTTAGGTAATTGTCCAGGGGGGAAAACTGGTCTAAGATGAGTATCTCCTTGATTCCCTTATCTCTGATCCTACGTAACCTCGTGTTGTGTTTATATAATTGAGGATGCCTAGCTGAACATCCGTGTTATCGTAGTGGGACTTCTTGAAGATGCCCTTTGCAATTTGCTCGCTCCGCCAGGCCATTACCACATGGATGATATGGTGAACTTGTACTGTGGTTGAATGTTTAGTCTACTGCAAATTGCTTGAATTCTGTGCTTGACAATTGTGGTCCGTTGTCAGTTACTAAGGTGCGTGGAGAACCAAACATAGCAAAGATTTCGTTAAAGAAATTAATAACAGATTGCGAAGCTGTTTGTTTTAATTTTTGAAATTGCAGAAAGCCAGAGAAATTGTCGATGAAAATAATAAATTCGTTGCAGTGAAAACCAAAGAGATCTGACACTCCTATGTCAAATAAATGTTTGGGGATTTATTTCGTTTCTATTTTTATTTTAATGTTGTTACGTTGATGAACTCGGCACGCTGCTCCTTTTTTAACGAAGTTGAATATGTTCTGACTTATTTTGGGCCAGAAAATTGTTTACCTTGCCAATCTCACACAGTTTGCGTAACCGAAATGCCCATTGTGAATTATCTTTAACATTTCTAGTCTTAGATATGCAGGTATTACTGATTTATCAGATTTGTATATGATGCCACTTGAGCCAACGGAGTGGCTCTCTGACTATTTTCGATAATGATTCGATAGTCGGGGGCCACCCTTTCGTTATGATTTTAACTAATTGTTGGAAGGCTGGGTTCTCTGCAGTTGATTTTCTCAGTTTTTCGAATTCCTTGTCGAAGACTGATAAAGTTAGTACTTTGAGAGAATGATTTTGTTCCGCAGGGTCGTTATCTTTGATGGCTTTATTTTCGCAGTCACGACTAAGGGGATCTGCTTAAAGCATTTTCCTGCCTGGTAAGTAGACAACTTCTGGATTGAATGTTAAAAGTGACATCCTTATTCTACGTAAGCGTGGTGGCGACGAGTGGATAGGTTTCTGAAATATAGAGGATAGTGGCTTATGATCTGATTCCACAATTACTTTTTTTCCATAAATGTACTGCTGACATTTTTCACAACCAAACTGCACAGCCAATGCTTCCTTTTCGAGTTGTAAGTATCTGCTTTGTAGTGCTTAGGGATTTTGACGCGTACGCCACCGGATTTCCTTCTTGCAGGAGCACTGCGCCCATTGAAAATGAACTGGCGTCAACTTGAACATCACATAACATCCTTCGTTACGTCATAAAGTTACGTCATGAGTATTGGAGGCTTGGTAATTATTGACTTAAGCTTCCCAAAGGCTGCTTGCTGACTTTTATCCCAATAAAACGTGTTTGCTTTTTCTAGCAGAATTCTCAATGGAGTGGCGACGGCTGAGTAAATTTAAATGAACTAACTGAGATACGTGATTTTTCTCAACAATCTTTGAAGTTCTTTTTTGTTTTTTGGCGGCTTTAATCAATGTATGGCTTTTATTTTTGCTTGATCCGCTGCTGTTCAAATTTACATTTGTATTTGTTGAGCTTTAAATCACTTTCCTCAATTATTTTAAGAACTTTTTGTGTTGTCTGACGGAGTTCTGCCAGACTCTTCGAACAGATTAAAATGTCGTCCACGGAGACTTTAACGTTTGACACTTTAGCGAAAAGTTTTTCTATAATGCTTCAAAAGATTTCGGGAGCTGATGAAATACCGAAGGGTAGTCTTTTACATGAACAACGTCTCCATGGGGTGGAAAACGTTCATATCTTTTTCGTTAGTTCCGTAACACGGATTTGCCAAAATCCTCTAACACAATCTAGGAGTGTGAAGTATTTTGCGATTCGCAACTAAGCCGCAACCTCATAGAAACTGTTTATCGGGTAATGACGTAGGACTATTTCTTGCTAACGATGGTTGGATCGATACATATCCGTATTTTATTGTCTTTTCTGACAATGACCATCGGTGAAACAGCCGGGGACGGTTCGCTAAACGGCTCAATGACACCCAACTCTATTTGCAACTGGATCGATGTTGTAAACGAAGTTTCTTAAGCATCCCAATCTTTCGTATGCTTTCGGTGTCAAAATTATTTATTGCTCTTCTTTTTATCAAATTAAGCTTTTCGCAAGCATTTGCACCAAGAATAGGGTTCACATCGTTTGCTATGATTTTAAATGTTATTTTGCACTTGATGCTTAAGATCACACAAGGAACAAATGATTCGCGGAGAACTTTTAGCTATTGATTCCCAAATGTAATTAGCTGTGTTACTCCACATGGATGGATTTTCATGTGCAAGTTGCTCACTATGCTTGTTGGAAAGACATTGCACTGAGCACCGGTGTTTTATTTGATTTTGTAATTCTGTCCGCAAATAGTCATTTTTTCGTGAATTTATCGGTGGCATTTCTGTTGCTTTTAAGACACCCAATAAATACCTCGCTCTAGTCACTCGATATTATTTTGTAATTGCTCACAACTTTAGGTGATTTTTTCACTTTAAAGCTTTTGCACATCTTTTCGAAATTATGTTTCTTTTTGCACTTTTTACACATATGCTGATATGCTGGGCAGTTGCGAATGCCATTTTTGCTGCCACAATTTCTGCAATAGAATGACTTGTTGGTTTGTTCTTTCTGCACAATGTTGACGTTAGCGCTTGCATTGTGGTGAATCTCTGCACTCTGCCTCTGAGAAAGTTCCGTAGCTTGACAGATACTTAAAGCCTTTTCTAATGAAACGTCTTCGGATAGAAGTTTTCTGCGAAGATTTTCATGTCTTATTGTTTGTTTTAATTAACATTTATTAACAGCACAACATTTAATTTACAGCAAGGCTATACTGATGTACTAGACAAATTTTCTTAAAACTAGCATAGCAAATTCTTTTCTTACATCTATCTTACTGATGAACTACCCTACCAGGTATACCGGTATGAAATGATTTTGAAATAAAACACTAATTATTAATGGGAAATATTTTATTCAAAGTATTGACCATTGTTTTTTACACATTTTGAAGACCTTTCTGGCAATTTGTGAATACCATGCCAATAAAATTTTTCGTCTTTTAGAGCAATCCAATCAGACACCCAATTTTCGAGCCAAGTCTGGTGAATACGGCGGGTGGGGTAGCTGCTCCCAGCCATGTGTTTTGATTGTATCCTGAACCGGTTTTGCTTTGTGTGCATTGTCATGGAGCAAAATTACCTTGATGTGTCTTCTGGCCCATTCTGGTCGTTTCTCGATCCATGCATGGTTCAAATTGTTTATTTGTTGTCGGCAGCGATCAGTATTAACGGTTTCACCAGGTTTTAGGAGCTCATGGTATAGCACAACTTTCTGGTCCCACCAAACACACAGCATAGTCTTCTTGCCGAATGAATTGAATATATCAAACAAATCACTGAAGAATTATATGAAATCTGCAGTACTTGGTGCTGTTTCAGATCCAAGACCAGACCTTAAGTTGGTGGAACAACCCGCTGAAACTGTGTGACTCAGGACTTGGGAGATAAACTTCACTTTCACTCTCTGGAAAGGGTTTGGCCTTATATGCGCCTCGGTCAATTTGCTATCTTCATTATGAAGATGTAAAATATCGCCCCATGTGGCACGAAGATTTTGAGAGGTCCCATTGAAAACCATATCATTTTTCATGAGGCAATTTCGACAGCTTGTTCGAATGAAATAATATGCGATGGGATATTTCCATCTCTTCGCGATGCAAGTATATTAAGCACTTTGAATCGCTTTTAAGGAATTAAAAGAACAATTACTAGTAATTATCAGTGAGTGATTTACTCTAACTATAATTGTTTTTTTATAGCCGTACCAAGTCACTTTTACTGCACATTTTGCTCTCGTACACAGAAATAGGAAATAAGCAAATTTGTGGCAAAATTTAGCAAAATTAACAAGTACGCGAACACTCTTGCGGTTTCACCACTAAAACTTGGGTAATTAAAGAGTTCATAAATGATGCTGGATGTGCTTATAATATATTTTCATTTAAAAAAGCACATATTTTTGTACAAAATTTCAATATTTATTTTCTATTTTGTACAAAACATTAATATGTAACATCTGTTACATATAAATGTCTTAGAACGAAATCAATTTCTGTGGTAAATGCATTAATTTATTTAATTTATTTATTTATAATTTTATAATTATAATTTATTTATTTCATAATATTCTTGCAAAAACATTGTTTTACAAGCATGGGTGTAAACATTCATTGCGAAATATTTTTTTAAGTCTCATGCTGCATATCTGAACACCATCAAATCGCCGAATCTGCCGCCATGTTTGAAAAACTAGACCATTACGGAGGTTAACCCACTGATTTGCCGTCATTATGGCGGTGGATCCACCGATTTGCCGCCAGTATCCACCGATTTGGTCTAAGATCCAAATTTTGTAAAAGTATTGGCGAATCTCAAGGGATTTCTCACACAACCACAAAATCCTTGGATTGGTTAGGTAATTGTCTAGGGGGGAAAACTGGTCTAAGATGAGTATCTCCTTGATTCCCTTATCTCTGATCCAACGTAACCTCGTGGTGTGTTCATATAATTGAGGATGCCTAGCTGAATATCCGTGTTATCGTAGTAGGACTTCTTTAAGATGCCCTTTGCAATTTGAACTGCTCGCTCCGTCTGGCCTATACCACATGGATGATATGGTGAACTTGTACTGTGGTTGAATTTCTAGTCTACTGCAAATTGCTTGAATTCTGTGCTTGACAATTGTGGTCCGTTGTCAGTTACTAAGGTGCGTGGAGAACCAAATATAGCAAAGATTTCGGTAAAGAAATTAATAACAGATTGCGAAGTTGTTTGTTTTAATTTTTGAAATTGCAGAAAACCAGAGAAATTGTCGATGAAAATAATAAATTCGTTGCAGTGAAAACCGAAGAGATCTGACACTCCTATGTCAAATAAATGTTTGGGGATTTCTTTCGTTTCTATTTTTATTTTAATGTTGTTACGTTGATGAACTCGGCACGCTGCTCCTTTTTTAACGAAGTTGAATATGTCCTGACTTATTTTGGGCCGGAAAATTGTTTACCTTGCCAATCTCACATAGTTAGCGTAACCGAAATGCCCATTGTGGATTATCTTTAACATTTCTAGTCTTAGAGATGCAGGTATTACTGATTTATCAGATTTGTATATGATGCCACTTGAGCCAACGGAGTGGCTCTCTGACTATTTTCGATAATGATTCGATAGTCGGGGGCCAGACTTTCGTTATGATTTTAACTAATTGTTGGAAGGCTGGGTCCTCTGCAGTTGATTTTCTCAGTTTTTCGAATTCCTTGTCGAAGACTGATAAGGTTAGTACTTTGAGAGAATGATTTTGTTCCGCAGGGTCGTTATCTTTGATGGCTTTATTTTGGCAGTCACGACTAAGGGGATCTGCTAAAAGCATTTACCTGCCTGGTAAGTAGACAACTTCTGGATTGAATGTTAAAAGTGACATCCTTATTCTACGTAAGCGTGGTGGCGACGAGTGGATAGGTTTCTGAAATATAGAAGATAGTGGCTTATTATCTGATTCCACAGTTACTTTTTTGTCATAAATGTACTGCTGAAATTTTTCACAACTGCACAGCCAATGCTTCCTTTTCGACTTGTAAGTATCTGCTTTGTAGTGCTTAGGGATTTTGACGCGTACGCCACCGGATTTCCTTCTTGCAGGAGCACTGCGCCCATTGAAAATGAACTGGCGTCAACTTGAACATCACATAACATCCTTCGTTACGTCATAAAGCCTGAGTATTGGAGGCTTGGTAATTATTGACTTAAGCTTCGCAAAGGCTGCTTGCTGACTTTTATCCCAAAAAAACGTGTTTGCTTTTTCTAGCAGAATTCTCAATGGAATGGCGACGGCTGAGTAAATTTAAATGAACTAACTGAGATACGTGATTTTTCCCAACAATCTTTGAAGTTCCTTTTTGTTTTTTGGCGGCTTTAACCAATGTATGGCTTTTATTTTTGCTGGATCCGCTGCTGTTCAAATTTACATTTGTTTTTGTTGAGCTTTAAATCACTTTAGCGAAAAGTTTTTCTATAATGCTTCAAAAGACTTCGGGAGCTGATGAAATACCGAAGGGTAGTCTTTTACATGAACAACGTCCCCATGGGGTGGAAAACGTTCATATCTTTTTCTTTAGTTCCGTAACACGGATTTGCCAAAATCCTCTAACACAATCTAGGAGTGTGAAGTATTTTGCGATTCGCAACTAAGCCGCAACCTCCTCGAAACTGTTTATCGGGTAATGACGTCGGACTATTTCTTGCTAACGATGGTTGGATCGATACATATCCGTATTTTATTGTCCTTTCTGACAATGACCATCGGTGAGACAGCCGGGGACGGTTCGCTAAACAGCTCAATGACACCCAACTCTACCATTTTGTCCAGCTCTGCTTTAACATCATCTCGAATTTTGAATGGAATCTTACTTGGTGGACAAATTTCGAATCGGATTTGCAACTATATCGATGTTGTAAACGCAGTTTCTTAAGCATCCCATATCAAATTAAGTTTTTCGCAAGCATTTGCACCAAGAATAGGGTTCACATCGTTTGCTATGATTTTAAATGCTATTTAAATGCTATATTGCTATTGTATTGATTCCCAAACGTAATTAGCTGTTTTATTCCACATGGATGGATTTTTATATGCAATTTGTTCACTATGCTTGTTGGAAAGACATTGCACTGAGCTCCGGTGTCTAATTTGATTTTGTAATTCTGTCCGCAAATAGTCATTTTTTCGTGAATTTATCGGTGGCACTTCTGCTGTTTTTAAGACATCCAATAAATACCTCGCTCTAGTCACTCGATATTATTTTGTAACTGCTCACAACTTTAGGTGGTTTTTTCACTTTAAAGCTTTTGCACATCTTTTCGAAATTATGTTTCTTTTTGCACTTTTTACACATATGCTGATTTGCTGGGCAGTTGCGAATGCCATTTTTGCTGCCACAATTTCTGCAATAGAATGACTTGTTGGTTTGTTCTTTCTGCAGAATGTTGACGTTAGTTTGCATTGTGGTGAATCTCTGCACTCTGCCTCTGAGAAAGTTCCGTAGCTTGACAGATACTTAAAGCCTTTTCTAATGAAACGTCTTCGGATAGAAGTTTTGTGCGAAGATTTTCATGTCTTATTGTTTGTTTTAATTAACATTTATTAACAGCACAACATTTAATTAACAGCAAGGCTATACTTATGTACTAGACAAATTTTCTTAAAACTAGCATAGCAAATTCTTTTCTTACATCTATCTTACTGATGAACTACCCTACCAGGTATACCGGTATGAAATGATTTTGAAATAAAACACTAATTATTAATGGGAAATATTTTATTCAAAGTATTGACCATTGTTTTTTACACATTTTGAAGACCTTTCTGGCAATTTGTGAATACCACGCCAATAAATTTTTTCGTCTTTTAGAGCAATCCAATCAGACATGTGTATTGATTGTATCCTGAACCGGTTTTGCTTTGTGTGCATTGTCATGGAGCAAAATTATCTTGATGTGTTTTCTGGCCCATTCTGGTCGTTTCTCGATCCATGCATGGTTCAAATTGTTCATTTGTTGTCGGTAGCGATCAGTATTAACGGTTTCACCAGGTTTTAGGAGCTCATGGTATAGCACAACTTTCTGGTCCCACCAAACACACAGCATAGTCTTCTTGCCGAATGATTTGAATATATCAAACAAATCACTGAAGAATTATATGAATTCTGCAGTACTTGTTGCTGTTTCAGATCCAAGACCAGACCTTAAGTTGGTGGAACAACCCGCTGAAACTGTGTGACTCAGGACTTGGGAGATAAACTTCACTTTCACTCCCTGGAAAGGGTTTGGCCTTATATGCGCCTCGGTCAATTTGCTATCTTCATTATGAAGATGTAAAATATCACCCCATGTGGCACGAAGATTTTGAGAGGTCCCATTGAAAACCATGTCATTTTTCATGAGGCAATTTCGACAGCTTGTTCGAATGAAATAATATGCGATGGGATATTCCCATCTCTTCGCGATGCAAGTATATTAAGCACTTTGAATCGCTTTTAAGAATTAAAAGAACAATTACTAGTAATTATCAGTGAGTGATTTACTCTAACTATAATTGTTTTTTTATAGCCGTAAAAGTGACTGGCACTTTTGCTGCACATTTTGCTCTCGTACACAGAAATAGGAAACGAAATAGAACGAAATCAATTTCTGTGGTAAATTCATTTATTTATTTAATTTATTTATTTATAATGTTATAATTATAGTTTATTTATTTCATAATATTCTTGCAAAAACATTGTTTTACAAGCATGGGTGTAAACATTCATTGCGAAATATTTTTTTAAGTCTCATGTTGCATATCTGAGCACCATCAAATCGCCGAATCTGCCGCCATGTTTGAAAAACTAGACCATTACGGAGGTTAACCCACTGATTTGCCGTCATTATGGCGGTGGATCCACCGATTTGCCGCCAGTATCCACCGATTTGGTCTAGGATCCAAATTTTGTAAAAGTATTGGCGAATCTCAAGGGATTTCTCACACAACCACAAAATCCTTGGATTGGTTAGGCAATTGTCTAGGGGGAAAACTGGTATAAGATGAGTATCTCCTTGATTCCCTAATCTCTGATCCTACGTAACCTCGTGGTGTGTTCATATAATTGAGGATGCCTAGCTGAATATCCGTGTTATCGTAATAGGACTTCTTTAAGATGCCCTTTGCAATTTGAACTGCTCGCTCCGCCAGGCCGTTACCACATGGATGATATGGTGAACTTGTACTGTGGTTGAATTTCTAGTCTTCTGCAAATTGGTTGAATTTCGTGCTTGAAAATTGTGGTCCGTTGTCAGTTACTAAGGTGCGTGGAGAACCAAATATAGAAAAGATTTCGTTAAAGAAATTAATAACAGATTGTGAAGTTGTCAATGAAAATAATAAACTCGTTGCAGTGAAAACCAAAGAGATCTGACACTCCTATGTCAAATAAATGTTTGGGGATTTATTTCGTTCCAAATTTTATTTGAATGTTGTTACGTTGATGAACTTGGCACGCTGCTCCGTTGTTAACGAAGTTGAATATGTCCTAACTCATTTTGGGCCAGAAAATTGTTTGCCTTGCCAATCTCACACAGTTAGCGTAACCGAAATGCCCCTTGTGGATTATCTTTAACATTTCTAGTCTTAGAGATCCAGGTATTACTGGTTTATCAGATTTATATATGATGCCACTTGAGCCAACGGAGAGTTCGTCTCGGAAATTGCAATGTTCTCTGACTATTTTCGATAATGATTCGATAGTCGGGGGTCACCCTTTCGTTATGATTTTAACTAATTGTTGGAAGGCTGGGTCCTCTGCAGTTAATTTTTCCAGTTTTTCGAATTCCTTGTCGAAGATTGATAAGGTTAGTATTTCGAGAGAATGATTTTGTTCCGCAGGGTATAACAACCCTTTGATGGCTTTATTTTGGCAGTCACGACTAAGGGGATTTGCTAAAAGCATTTCCCTGCCTGGTAAGTAGACAACTTCCGGATTGAATGTTAAAAGTGACATCCTACATTTTTCACAACCAAACTGCATAGCCAATGCTTCCTCTTCGAGTTTTAAGTATCTGCTTTATGTATTGCTTAGGGATTTCGACGCTTACGCCACCGGATTTCCTTCTTGCAGGAGCACTGCGCCCATTGCAAATGAACTGGCGTCAACTTGAACATCACATAACATCCTTCGTTACGTCATAAAGCCAGAGTACTGGAGGCTTGGTAATTATTGACTTAAGCTTCCCAAAGGCTGCTTGTTGATCCCAATAAAACGTTTGTGCTTTTTCTAGCGGACTTCTCAATGGAGTGGCGACGGCTGAGTAATTGCTCAAATTTACAATTGTTTTTGTTGAGCTTTAACCCATTTTCCTCAATTATTTAAAGAACTTTTTGTGTTGTCTGACGGAGTTCTGCCAGGCTCTTCGAATAGATTAAAATGTCCACGGACACTTTAACGTTTAACACTTTAGCGAAAAGTTTGTTTATAATGCTTTAAAAGACTTTGGGAGCTGATGAAATACCGAAGGGTAGTCTTTTACATGAACAACGTCCCCATGGGGTGGAAAACGTAAATATCTTTTTCGTTCGTTCCGTAACACGGATTTGCAAAAATCCTCTAACACAATCTAGGAGTATGAAGTATTTTGCGCCTCGCAACTAAGCCGCAACCTCCTCGAAACTGTTTATCGGGTAATGACGTCGGACTATTTCTTGCTAACGATGGTTGGATCGATACATATCCGTATTTTATTGTCCTTTCTGACAATGACCATCGGTGAGACAGCCGGGGACGGTTCGCTATACGGCTCAATGACACCCAATTCTACCATTTTGCCCAGCTCTGCTTTAACATCATCTCGAATTTTGAATGGAACCTTACTTGGTGGACAAATTTCGAATCTAGGATTTGCAACTGGATCGATGTTGTAAACGAAGTTTCTTAAGCATCTCAATCTTTCGTATGCCTTCGGTGTCAAAATTATTTATTGCTCTTCTTTTTATCAAATTAAGTTTTTCGCAAGAATTTGCACCAAGAATAGGGTTCACATCGTTTGCTATTATTTTAAATGTTATTTTGCACTTGATACTTAAGATCACACAAGGAACAAATGATTCGCGGAGAACTTTTATCTATTGATTCCCAAATGTAATTAGCTGTGTTACTCCACATGGATGGATTTTCATGTGCAAGTTGTTCACTATGCTTGTTGGAAAGACATTGCACTGAGCACCGGTGTCTTATATGATTTTGTAATTCTGTCCGCAAATAGTCATTTTTTCGTGAATTTATCGGTGGCATTTCTGTTTCTTTTAAGACACCCAATAAATACCTCGCTCTAGTCACTCGATATTATTTTGTAATTGCTCACAACTTTAGGTGGTTTTTTCACTTTAAAGCTTTTGCACATCTTTTCGAAATTATGTTTCTTTTTGCACTTTTTACACATATGCTGATTTGCTGGGCAGTTGCGAATGCCATTTTTGCTGCCACAATTTCTGCAATAGAATGACTTGTTGGTTTGTTCTTTCTGCAGAATGTTGACGTTAGCTTGCATTGTGGTGAATCTCTGCACTCTGCCTCTGAGAAAGTTCCGTAGCTTGACAGATACTTAAAGCCTTTTCTAATGAAACGTCTTCGGATAGAAGTTTTGTGCGAAGATTTTCATGTCTTATTGTTTGTTTTAATTAACATTTATTAACAGCACAACATTTAATTAACAGCAAGGCTATACTTATGTACTAGACAAATTTTCTTAAAACTAGCATAGCAAATTCTTTTCTTACATCTATCTTACTGATGAACTACCCTACCAGGTATACCGGTATGAAATGATTTTGAAATAAAACACTAATTATTAATGGGAAATATTTTATTCAAAGTATTGACCATTGTTTTCTACACATTTTGAAGACCTTTCTGGCAATTTGTGAATACCACGCCAATAAAATTTTTCGTCTTTTAGAGCAATCCAATCAGACACCCAATTTTCGAGCCAAGTCTGGTGAATACGGCGGGTGGGGTAGCTGCTCCCAGCCATGTGTTTTGATTGTATCATGAACCGGTTTTCCTTTGTGTGCATTGTCATGGAGCAAAATTATCTTGATGTGTCTTCTGGCCCATTCTGGTCGTTTCTCGATCCATGCATGGTTCAAATTGTTCATTTGTTGTCGGTAGCGATCAGTATTAACGGTTTCACCAGGTTTTAGGAGCTCATGGTATAGCACAACTTTCTGGTCCCACCAAACACACAGCATAGTCTTCTTGCCGAATGATTTGAATATATCAAACAAATCACTGAAGAATTATATGAATTCTGCAGTACTTGTTGCTGTTTCAGATCCAAGACCAGACCTTAAGTTGGTGGAACAACCCGCTGAAACTGTGTGACTCAGGACTTGGGAGATAAACTTCACTTTCACTCCCTGGAAAGGGTTTGGCCTTATATGCGCCTCGGTCAATTTGCTATCTTCATTATGAAGATGTAAAATATCACCCCATGTGGCACGAAGATTTTGAGAGGTCCCATTGAAAACCATGTCATTTTTCATGAGGCAATTTCGACAGCTTGTTCGAATGAAATAATATGCGATGGGATATTCCCATCTCTTCGCGATGCAAGTATATTAAGCACTTTGAATCGCTTTTAAGGAATTAAAAGAACAATTACTAGTAATTATCAGTGAGTAATTTACTCTAACTATAATTGTTTTTTTTATAGCCCTACCCAGTCACTTTTACTGCACATTTTGCTCTCGTACACAGAAATAGGAAACGAAATAGAACGAAATCAATTTCTGTGGTAAATGCATTAATTTATTTAATTTATTTATTTATAATTTTATAATTATAATTTATTTATTTCATAATATTCTTGCAAAAACATTGTTTTACAAGCATGGGTGTAAACATTCATTGCGAAATATTTTTTTAAGTCTCATGCTGCATATCTGAACACCATCAAATCGCCGAATCTGGCGCCATGTTTGAAAAACTAGACCATTACGGAGGTTAACCCACTGATTTGCCGTCATTATGGCGGTGGATCCACCGATTTGCCGCCAGTATCCACCGATTTGGTCTAAGATCCAAATTTTGTAAAAGTATTGGCGAATCTCAAGGGATTTCTCACACAACCACAAAATCCTTGGATTGGTTAGGCAATTGTCTAGGGGGAAAACTGGTATAAGATGAGTATCTCCTTGATTCCCTTATCTCTGATCCTACGTAACCTCGTGGTGTGTTCATATAATTGAGGATGCCTAGCTGAATATCCGTGTTATCGTAATAGGACTTCTTTAAGATGCCCTTTGCAATTTGAACTGCTCGCTCCGCCAGGCCGTTACCACATGGATGATATGGTGAACTTGTACTGTGGTTGAATTTCTAGTCTTCTGCAAATTGCTTGAATTTCGTGCTTGAAAATTGTGGTCCGTTGTCAGTTACTAAGGTGCGTGGAGAACCAAATATAGAAAAGATTTCGTTAAAGAAATTAATAACAGATTGTGAAGTTGTCAATGAAAATAATAAACTCGTTGCAGTGAAAACCAAAGAGATCTGACACTCCTATGTCAAATAAATGTTTGGGGATTTATTTCGTTCCAAATTTTATTTGAATGTTGTTACGTTGATGAACTTGGCACGCTGCTCCGTTGTTAACGAAGTTGAATATGTCCTAACTCATTTTGGGCCAGAAAATTGTTTGCCTTGCCAATCTCACACAGTTAGCGTAACCGAAATGCCCCTTGTGGATTATCTTTAACATTTCTAGTCTTAGAGATGCAGGTATTACTGGTTTATCAGATTTATATATGATGCCACTTGAGCCAACGGAGAGTTCGTCTCGGAAATTGCAATGTTCTCTGACTATTTTCGATAATGATTCGATAGTCGGGGGTCACCCTTTCGTTATGATTTTAACTAATTGTTGGAAGGCTGGGTCCTCTGCAGTTAATTTTTCCAGTTTTTCGAATTCCTTGTCGAAGATTGATAAGGTTAGTATTTCGAGAGAATGATTTTGTTCCGCAGGGTATAACAACCCTTTGATGGCTTTATTTTGGCAGTCACGACTAAGGGGATTTGCTAAAAGCATTTCCCTGCCTGGTAAGTAGACAACTTCCGGATTGAATGTTAAAAGTGACATCCTACATTTTTCACAACCAAACTGCATAGCCAATGCTTCCTCTTCGAGTTTTAAGTATCTGCTTTATGTATTGCTTAGGGATTTCGACGCTTACGCCACCGGATTTCCTTCTTGCAGGAGCACTGCGCCCATTGCAAATGAACTGGCGTCAACTTGAACATCACATAACATCCTTCGTTACGTCATAAAGCCAGAGTACTGGAGGCTTGGTAATTATTGACTTAAGCTTCCCAAAGGCTGCTTGCTGACTTTTATCCCAATAAAACGTGTTTGCTTTTTCTAGCAGAATTCTCAATGGAGTGGCGACGGTTGAGTAAATTTAAATGAACTAACTGAGATACGTGATTTTTCCCAACAATCTTTGAAGTTCCTTTTTGTTTTTTGGCGGCTTTAATCAATGTATGGCTTTTATTTTTGCTGGATCCGCTGCTGTTCAAATTTACATTTGTTTTTGTTGAGTTTTAAATCACTTTCCTCAATTATTTTAAGAACTTTTTGTGTTGTCTGACGGAGTTCTGCCAGACTCTTCGAATAGATTAAAATGTCGTCCAGGGAGACTTTAACGTTTGACACTTTAGCGAAAAGTTTTTCTATAATGCTTCAAAAGACTTCGGGAGCTGATGAAATACCGAAGGGTAGTCTTTTACATGAACAACGTCCCCATGGGGTGGAAAACGTTCATATCTTTTTCGTTAGTTCCGTAACACGGATTTGCCAAAATCCTCTAACACAATCTAGGAGTGTGAAGTATTTTGCGATTCGCAACTAAGCCGCAACCTCCTCGAAACTGTTTATCGGGTAATGACGTCGGACTATTTCTTGCTAACGATGGTTGGATCGATACATATCCGTATTTTATTGTTCTTTCTGACAATGACCATCTGTGAGACAGCCGGGTACGGTTCGCTAAACGGCTCAATGACACCCAACTCTACCATTTTGTCCAGCTCTGCTTTAACATCATCTCAAATTTTGAATGGAATCTTACTTGGTGGACAAATTTCGAATCGGATATGCAACTATATCGATGTTGTAAACCAAGTTTCTTAAGCATCCCAAATCAAATTAAGTTTTTCGCAAGCATTTGCACCAAGAATAGGGTTTACATCGTTTGCTATGATTTTAAATGCTATTTTGCAATTGATACTCAAGATCACACAAGAAACAAATGATTCGCGGAGAACTTTTATCTATTGATTCACAAATGTAATTAGCTGTTTTATTCCACATGGATGGATTTTTATATGCAATTTGTTCACTATGCTTGTTGGAAAGACATTGCACTGAGCTCCGGTGTCTAATTTGATTTTGTAATTCTGTCCGCAAATAGTCATTTTTTCGTGAATTTATCGGTGGCACTTCTGCTGTTTTTAAGACATCCAATAAATACTTGGCTCTAGTCACTCTATATTGTTTTGAAAGTTCTCACAAATTTAGGTGGTTTTTTCACTTTAAAGTTTCTGCACATCTTTTCGAAATTATGTTTCTTTTTGCACTTTTTACAGATATGCTGATATGCTGGGCAGTTGCGAACGCCATGTTTGCTGCAACGATTTCTGCAATAGAAAGACTTGTATGTTTGTTCTTTCTGCACAATGTTTGCATTAGCGCTTGCATTGTGGTGAATCTCTGCACTCTGCCTCTGAGAAAGTTCCGTAGCTTGACAGATACTTAAAGCCTTTTCTAATGAAACATCTTCGGATCTTCGAATTTGTTTTAATTAACATTTATTAACAGCTTAAAATTTAATTAACAGCAAGGCTATACTTATGTACTAGACAATTTTTCTTAAAACTAGCATAGCAAATTCTTTTCTTACATCTATCTTACTGATGAACTACCCTACCAGGTATACCGGTATGAAATGATTTTGAAATAAAACACTAATTATTAATGGGAAACATTTTATTCAAAGTATTGGCCATTGTTTTCTACACATTTTGAAGACCTTTCTGGCAATTTGTGAATACCACGCCAATAAAATTTGTCGTCTTTTAGAGCAATCCAATCAGACACCCAATTTTCGAGCCAAGTCTGGTGAATACGGCGGGTGGGGTAGCTGCTCCCAGCCATGTGTTTTGATTATATCCTGAACCGGTTTTGCTTTGTGTGCATTGTCATGGAGCAAAGTTACCTTGATGTGTCTTCTGGCCCATTCTGGTCGTTTCTCGATCCGTGCATGGTTCAAATTGTTCATTTGTTGGCGGTAGGTACAAAATCAATATTAACGGTTTCACCATGTTTTAGGAGCTCATGGTATAGCACAACTTTCTGGTCCCACCAAACACACAGCATAGTCTTCTTGCCGAATGAATTGAATATATCAAACAAATCACTGAAGAATTATATGAATTCTGCAGTACTTGTTGCTGTTTCAGATCCAAGACCAGACCTTAAGTTGGTGGAACAACCCGCTGAAACTGTGTGACTCAGGACTTGGGAGATAAACTTCACTTTCACTCTCTGGAAAGGGTTTGGCCTTATATGCGCCTCGGTCAATTTGCTATCTTCATTATGAAGATGTAAAATATCGCCCCATGTGGCACTAAGATTTTGAGAGGTCCCATTGAAAACCATATCATTTTTCATGAGGCAATTTCGACAGCTTGTTCGAATGAAATAATATGCGATGGGATATTCCCATCTCTTCGCGATGCAAGTATATTAAGCACTTTAAATCGCTTTTAAGGAATTAAAAGAACAATTACTAGTAATTATCAGTGAGTGATTTACTCTAACTATAATTGTTTTTTTATAGCCGTACCCAGTCACTTTTACTGCACATTTTGCTCTCGTACACAGAAATAGGAAATAAGCAAATCTGTGGCAAAATTTTGCAAAATTAACAAGTACGCGAACACTCTTGCGGTTTCACCACTAAAACTTGGGTAATTAAGGAGTTCATAAATGATGCTGGATGTGCTTATAATATATTTTCATTTAAAAAAGCACAGATTTTTGTACAAAATTTCAATATTTATTTTCTATTTTGTACAAAACATTAATATATAACATCTGTTACATATTAATGTCTTGTAGAGAATCATTTTCACACATAAAAGAGGTGAGTGCGGGTCTTAGAACGAAATCAATTTCTGTGGTAAATGCATTAATTTATTTAATTTATTTATTTATAATTTTATAATTATAATTTATTTATTTCATAATATTCTTGCAAAAACATTGTTTTACAAGCATGGGTGTAAACATTCATTGCGAAATATTTTTTTAAGTCTCATGCTGCATATCTGAACACCATCAAATCGCCGAATCTGCCGCCATGTTTGGAAAACTAGACCATTACGGAGGTTAACCCACTCATTTGCCGTCATTATGGCGGTGGATCCACCTATTTGCCGCCATTACCCACCGATTTGGTCTAAGATCCAAGTTTTGTAAAAGTATTGCCGAATATCAAGGGATTTCTCACACAACCACAAAATCCCTGGATTGGTTAGGTAATTGTCCAGGGGGGAAAACTGGTCTAAGATGAGTATCTCCTTGATTCCCTTATCTCTGATCCTACGTAACCTCGTGGTGTGTTCATATAATTAAGGATGCCTAGCTGAACATCCGTGTTATCGTAGTAGGACTTCTTGAAGATGCCCTTTGCAATTTGCTCGCTCCGCCAGGCCATTACCACATGGATGATATGGTGAACTTGTATTGTGGTTGAATTTCTAGTCTTCTGCAAATTGCTTGAATTCTGTGCTTGACAATTGTGGTCCGTTGTCAGTTACTAAGGTGCGTGGAGAACCAAACATAGCAAAGATTTCGTTAAAGAAATTAATAACAGATTGCGAAGTTGTTTGTTTTAATTTTTGAAATTGCAGAAAGCCAGAGAAATTGTCGATGAAAATAATAAATTCGTTGCAGTGAAAACCAAAGAGATCTGACACTCCTATGTCAAATAAATGTTTGGGGATTTATTTCGTTTCTATTTTTATTTTAATGTTGTTACGTTGATGAACTCGGCACGCTGCTCCTTTTTTAACGAAGTTGAATATGTCCTGACTTATTTTGGGCCAGAAAATTGTTTACCTTGCCAATCTCACACAGTTTGCGTAACCGAAATGCCCATTGTGAATTATCTTTAACATTTCTAGTCTTAGATATGCAGGTATTACTGATTTATCAGATTTGTATATGATGCCACTTGAGCCAACGGAGTGGCTCTCTGACTATTTTCGATAATGATTCGATAGTCGGGGGCCACCCTTTCGTTATGATTTTAACTAATTGTTGGAAGGCTGGGTCCTCTGCAGTTGATTTTCTCAGTTTTTCGAATTCCTTGTCGAAGACTGATAAAGTTAGTACTTTGAGAGAATGATTTTGTTCCGCAGGGTCGTTATCTTTGATGGCTTTATTTTCGCAGTCACGACTAAGGGGATCTGCTAAAAGCATTTTCCTGCCTGGTAAGTAGACAACTTCTGGATTGAATGTTAAAAGTGACATCCTTATTCTACGTAAGCGTGGTGGCGACGAGTGGATAGGTTTCTGAAATATAGAGGATAGTGGCTTATGATCTGATTCCGCAATTACTTTTTTTCCATAAATGTACTGCTGACATTTTTCACAACCAAACTGCACAGCCAATGCTTCCTTTTCGAGTTGTAAGTATCTGCTTTGTATTGCTTAGGGATTTTGACGCGTACGCCACCGGATTTCCTTCTTGCAGGAGCACTGCGCCCATTGAAAATGAACTGGCGTCAACTTGAACATCACATAACATCCTTCGTTACGTCATAAAGTTACGTCATGAGTATTGGAGGCTTGGTAATTATTGACTTAAGCTTCCCAAAGGCTGCTTGCTGACTTTTATCCCAATAAAACGTGTTTGCTTTTTCTAGCAGAATTCTCAATGGAGTGGCGACGGCTGAGTAAATTTAAATGAACTAACTGAGATACGTGATTTTTCTCAACAATCTTTGAAGTTCCTTTTTGTTTTTTGGCGGCTTTAATCAATGTATGGCTTTTATTTTTGCTTGATCCGCTGCTGTTCAAATTTACATTTGTATTTGTTGAGCTTTAAATCACTTTCCTCAATTATTTTAAGAACTTTTTGTGTTGTCTGACGGAGTTCTGCCAGACTCTTCGAATAGATTAAAATGTCGTCCACGGAGACTTTAACGTTTGACACTTTAGCGAAAAGTTTTTCTATAATGCTTCAAAAGATTTCGGGAGCTGATGAAATACCGAAGGGTAGTCTTTTACATGAACAACGTCTCCATGGGGTGGAAAACGTTCATATCTTTTTCGTTAGTTCCGTAACACGGATTTGCCAAAATCCTCTAACACAATCTAGGAGTGTGAAGTATTTTGCGATTCGCAACTAAGCCGCAACCTCATAGAAACTGTTTATCGGGTAATGACGTAGGACTATTTCTTGCTAACGATGGTTGGATCGATACATATCCGTATTTTATTGTCTTTTCTGACAATGACCATCCCAATCTTTCGTATGCTTTCGGTGTCAAAATTATTTATTGCTCTTCTTTTTATCAAATTAAGCTTTTCGCAAGCATTTGCACCAAGAATAGGGTTCACATCGTTTGCTATGATTTTAAATGTTATTTTGCACTTGATGCTTAAGATCACACAAGGAACAAATGATTCGCGGAGAACTTTTATCTATTGATTCCCAAATGTAATTAGCTGTGTTACTCCACATGGATGGATTTTCATGTGCAAGTTGCTCACTATGCTTGTTGGAAAGACATTGCACTGAGCACCGGTGTTTTATTTGATTTTGTAATTCTGTCCGCAAATAGTCATTTTTTCGTGAATTTATCGGTGGCATTTCTGTTGCTTTTAAGACACCCAATAAATACCTCGCTCTAGTCACTCGATATTATTTTGTAATTGCTCACAACTTTAGGTGATTTTTTCACTTTAAAGCTTTTGCACATCTTTTCGAAATTATGTTTCTTTTTGCACTTTTTACACATATGCTGATATGCTGGGCAGTTGCGAATGCCATTTTTGCTGCCACAATTTCTGCAATAGAATGACTTGTTGGTTTGTTCTTTCTGCACAATGTTGACGTTAGCGCTTGCATTGTGGTGAATCTCTGCACTCTGCCTCTGAGAAAGTTCCGTAGCTTGACAGATACTTAAAGCCTTTTCTAATGAAACGTCTTCGGATAGAAGTTTTGTGCGAAGATTTTCATGTCTTATTGTTTGTTTTAATTAACATTTATTAACAGCACAACATTTAATTTACAGCAAGGCTATACTTATGTACTAGACAAATTTTCTTAAAACTAGCATAGCAAATTCTTTTCTTACATCTATCTTACTGATGAACTACCCTACCAGGTATACCGGTATGAAATGATTTTGAAATAAAACACTAATTATTAATGGGAAACATTTTATTCAAAGTATTGGCCATTGTTTTCTACACATTTTGACCACCTTTCTGGCAATTTGTGAATACCACGCCAATAAAATTTTTCGTCTTTTAGAGCAATCCAATCAGACACCCAATTTTCGAGCCAAGTCTGGTGAATACGGCGGGTGGGGTAGCTGCTCCCAGCCATGTGTTTTGATTGTATCCTGAACCGGTTTTGCTTTGTGTGCATTGTCATGGAGCAAAATTACCTTGATGTGTCTTCTGGCCCATTCTGGTCGTTTCTCGATCCATGCATGGTTCAAATTGTTTATTTGTTGTCGGTAGCGATCAGTATTAACGGTTTCACCAGGTTTTAGGAGCTCATGGTATAGCACAACTTTCTGGTCCCACCAAACACACAGCATAGTCTTCTTGCCGAATGAATTGAATATATCAAACAAATCACTGAAGAATTATATGAAATCTGCAGTACTTGGTGCTGTTTCAGATCCAAGACCAGACCTTAAGTTGGTGGAACAACCCGCTGAAACTGTGTGACTCAGGACTTGGGAGATAAACTTCACTTTCACTCTCTGGAAAGGGTTTGGCCTTATATGCGCCTCGGTCAATTTGCTATCTTCATTATGAAGATGTAAAATATCGCCCCATGTGGCACGAAGATTTTGAGAGGTCCCATTGAAAACCATGTCATTTTTCATGAGGCAATTTCGACAGCTTGTTCGAATGAAATAATATGCGATGGGATATTTCCATCTCTTCGCGATTAAGGAATTAAAAGAACAATTACTAGTAATTATCAGTGAGTGATTTACTCTAACTATAATTGTTTTTTTATAGCCGTACCCAGTCACTTTTACTGCACAGAAATAGGAAATAAGCAAATTTGTGGCAAAATTTAGCAAAATTAACAAGTACGCGAACACTCTTGCGGTTTCACCACTAAAACTTGGGTAATTAAGGAGTTCATAAATGATGCTGGATGTGCTTATAATATATTTTCATTTAAAAAAGCACAGATTTTTGTACAAAATTTCAATATTTATTTTCTATTTTGTACAAAACATTAATATATAACATCTGTTACATATTAATGTCTTGTAGAGAATCATTTTCACACATAAAAGAGGTGAGTGCGGGTCTTAGAACGAAATCAATTTCTGTGGTAAATGCATTAATTTATTTAATTTATTTATTTATAATTTTATAATTATAATTTATTTATTTCATAATATTCTTGCAAAAACATTGTTTTACAAGCATGGGTGTAAACATTCATTGCGAAATATTTTTTTAAGTCTCATGCTGCATATCTGAACACCATCAAATCGCCGAATCTGCCGCCATGTTTGAAAAACTAGACCATTACGGAGGTTAACCCACTGATTTGCCGTCATTATGGCGGTGGATCCACCGATTTGCCGCCAGTATCCACCGATTTGGTCTAAGATCCAAATTTTGTAAAAGTATTGGCGAATCTCAAGGGATTTCTCACACAACCACAAAATCCTTGGATTGGTTAGGTAATTGTCTAGGGGGGAAAACTGGTCTAAGATGAGTATCTCCTTGATTCCCTTATCTCTGATCCAACGTAACCTCGTGGTGTGTTCATATAATTGAGGATGCCTAGCTGAATATCCGTGTTATCGTAGTAGGACTTCTTTAAGTTGCCCTTTGCAATTTGAACTGCTCGCTCCGCCAGGCCTATACCACATGGATGATATGGTGAACTTGTACTGTGGTTGAATTTCTAGTCTACTGCAAATTGCTTGAATTCTGTGCTTGACAATTGTGGTCCGTTGTCAGTTACTAAGGTGCGTGGAGAACCAAATATAGCAAAGATTTCGGTAAAGAAATTAATAACAGATTGCGAAGTTGTTTGTTTTAATTTTTGAAATTGCAGAAAACCAGAGAAATTGTCGATGAAAATAATAAATTCGTTGCAGTGAAAACCGAAGAGATCTGACACTCCTATGTCAAATAAATGTTTGGGGATTTCTTTCGTTTCTATTTTTATTTTAATGTTGTTACGTTGATGAACTCGGCACGCTGCTCCTTTTTTAACGAAGTTGAATATGTCCTGACTTATTTTGGGCCGGAAAATTGTTTACCTTGCCAATCTCACACAGTTAGCGTAACCGAAATGCCCATTGTGGATTATCTTTAACATTTCTAGTCTTAGAGATGCAGGTATTACTGATTTATCAGATTTGTATATGATGCCACTTGAGCCAACGGAGTGGCTCTCTGACTATTTTCGATAATGATTCGATAGTCGGGGGCCAGACTTTCGTTATGATTTTAACTAATTGTTGGAAGGCTGGGTCCTCTGCAGTTGATTTTCTCAGTTTTTCGAATTCCTTGTCGAAGACTGATAAGGTTAGTACTTTGAGAGAATGATTTTGTTCCGCAGGGTCGTTATCTTTGATGGCTTTATTTTGGCAGTCACGACTAAGGGGATCTGCTAAAAGCATTTACCTGCCTGGTAAGTAGACAACTTCTGGATTGAATGTTAAAAGTGACATCCTTATTCTACGTAAGCGTGGTGGCGACGAGTGGATAGGTTTCTGAAATATAGAAGATAGTGGCTTATGATCTGATTCCACAGTTACTTTTTTGTCATAAATGTACTGCTGAAATTTTTCACAACTGCACAGCCAATGCTTCCTTTTCGAGTTGTAAGTATCTGCTTTGTAGTGCTTAGGGATTTTGACGCGTACGCCACCGGATTTCCTTCTTGCAGGAGCACTGCGCCCATTGAAAATGAACTGGCGTCAACTTGAACATCACATAACATCCTTCGTTACGTCATAAAGCCTGAGTATTGGAGGCTTGGTAATTATTGACTTAAGCTTCCCAAAGGCTGCTTGCTGACTTTTATCCCAAAAAAACGTGTTTGCTTTTTCTAGCAGAATTCTCAATGGAATGGCGACGGCTGAGTAAATTTAAATGAACTAACTGAGATACGTGATTTTTCCCAACAATCTTTGAAGTTCCTTTTTGTTTTTTGGCGGCTTTAACCAATGTATGGCTTTTATTTTTGCTGGATCCGCTGCTGTTCAAATTTACATTTGTTTTTGTTGAGCTTTAAATCACTTTAGCGAAAAGTTTTTCTATAATGCTTCAAAAGACTTCGGGAGCTGATGAAATACCGAAGGGTAGTCTTTTACATGAACAACGTCCCCATGGGGTGGAAAACGTTCATATCTTTTTCGTTAGTTCCGTAACACGGATTTGCCAAAATCCTCTAACACAATCTAGGAGTGTGAAGTATTTTGCGATTCGCAACTAAGCCGCAACCTCCTCGAAACTGTTTATCGGGTAATGACGTCGGACTATTTCTTGCTAACGATGGTTGGATCGATACATATCCGTATTTTATTGTCCTTTCTGACAATGACCATCGGTGAGACAGCCGGGGACGGTTCGCTAAACAGCTCAATGACACCCAACTCTACCATTTTGTCCAGCTCTGCTTTAACATCATCTCGAATTTTGAATGGAATCTTACTTGGTGGACAAATTTCGAATCGGATTTGCAACTATATCGATGTTGTAAACGCAGTTTCTTAAGCATCCCATATCAAATTAAGTTTTTCGCAAGCATTTGCACCAAGAATAGGGTTCACATCGTTTGCTATGATTTTAAATGCTATTTAAATGCTATATTGCTATTGTATTGATTCCCAAACGTAATTAGCTGTTTTATTCCACATGGATGGATTTTTATATGCAATTTGTTCACTATGCTTGTTGGAAAGACATTGCACTGAGCTCCGGTGTCTAATTTGATTTTGTAATTCTGTCCGCAAATAGTCATTTTTTCGTGAATTTATCGGTGGCACTTCTGCTGTTTTAAAGACATCCAATAAATACCTCGCTCTAGTCACTCGATATTATTTTGTAACTGCTCACAACTTTAGGTGGTTTTTTCACTTTAAAGCTTTTGCACATCTTTTCGAAATTATGTTTCTTTTTGCACTTTTTACACATATGCTGATTTGCTGAGCAGTTGCGAATGCCATTTTTGCTGCAACAATTTCTGCAATTGAAAGACTTGTTGGTTTGTTCTTTCTGCACGATGTTGACGTTAGCGCTTGTATTGTTGTGAATCTCTGCACTCTGCCTCTGAGAAAGTTCCGTAGCTTGACAGATACTTAAAGCCTTTTCTAATGAAACATCTTCGGATCTTCGAATTTGTTTTAATTAACATTTATTAACAGCACAACATTTAATTAACAGCAAGGCTATACTTATGTACTAGACAAATTTTCTTAAAACTAGCATAGCAAATTCTTTTCTTACATCTATCTTACTGATGAACTACCCTACCAGGTATACCGGTATGAAATGATTTTGAAATAAAACACTAATTATTAATGGGAAACATTTTATTCAAAGTATTGGCCATTGTTTTCTACACATTTTGACCACCTTTCTGGCAATTTGTGAATACCACGCCAATAAAATTTTTCGTCTTTTAGAGCAATCCAATCAGACACCCAATTTTCGAGCCAAGTCTGGTGAATACGGCGGGTGGGGTAGCTGCTCCCAGCCATGTGTTTTGATTGTATCCTGAACCGGTTTTGCTTTGTGTGCATTGTCATGGAGCAAAATTACCTTGATGTGTCTTCTGGCCCATTCTGGTCATTTCTCGATCCATGCATGGTTCAAATTGTTCATTTGTTGTCGGTAACGATCAGTATTAACGGTTTCACCAGGTTTTAGGAGCTCATGGTATAGCACAACTTTCTGGTCCCACCAAACACACAGCATAGTCTTCTTGCCGAATGAATTGAATATATCAAACAAATCACTGAAGAATTATATGAATTCTGCAGTATTTGTTGCTGTTTCAGATCCAAGACCAGACCTTAAGTTGGTGGAACAACCCGTTGAAACTGTGTGACTCAGGACTTGGGAGATAAACTTCACTTTCACTCTCTGGAAAGGGTTTGGCCTTATATGCGCCTCGGTCAATTTGCTATCTTCATTATGAAGATGTAAAATATCGCCGTATGTGACACGAAGATTTTGAGAGGTCCCATTGAAAACCATATCATTTTTCATGAGGCAATTTCGACAGCTTGTTCGAATGAAATAATATGCGATGGGATATTCCCATCTCTTCGCGATGCAAGTATATTAAGCACTTTAAATCACTTTTAAGGAATTAAAAGAACAATTACTAGTAATTATCAGTGAGTGATTTACTCTAACTATAATTGTTTTTTTATAGCCGTACCCAGTCACTTTTACTGCACATTTTGCTCTCGTACACAGAAATAGGAAATAAGCAAATCTGTGGCAAAATTTTGCAAAATTAACAAGTACGCGAACACTCTTGCGGTTTCACCACTAAAACTTGGGTAATTAAGGAGTTCATAAATGATGCTGGATGTGCTTATAATATATTTTCATTTAAAAAAGCACAGATTTTTGTACAAAATTTCAATATTTATTTTCTATTTTGTACAAAACATTAATATATAACATCTGTTACATATTAATGTCTTGTAGAGAATCATTTTCACACATAAAAGAGGTGAGTGCGGGTCTTAGAACGAAATCAATTTCTGTGGTAAATGCATTAATTTATTTAATTTATTTATTTATAATTTTATAATTATAATTTATTTATTTCATAATATTCTTGCAAAAACATTGTTTTACAAGCATGGGTGTAAACATTCATTGCGAAATATTTTTTTTAGGTCTCATGCTGCATATCTGAACACCATCAAATCGCCGAATCTGCCGCCATGTTTGAAAAACTAGACCATTACGGAGGTTAACCCACTGATTTGCCGTCATTATGGCGGTGGATCCACCGATTTGCCGCCAGTATCCACCGATTTGGTCTAAGATCCAAATTTTGTAAAAGTATTGGCGAATCTCAAGGGATTTCTCACACAACCACAAAATCCTTGGATTGGTTAGGTAATTGTCTAGGGGGGAAAACTGGTCTAAGATGAGTATCTCCTTGATTCCCTTATCTCTGATCCAACGTAACCTCGTGGTGTGTTCATATAATTGAGGATGCCTAGCTGAATATCCGTGTTATCGTAGTAGGACTTCTTTAAGTTGCCCTTTGCAATTTGAACTGCTCGCTCCGCCAGGCCTATACCACATGGATTATATGGTGAACTTGTACTGTGGTTGAATTTCTAGTCTACTGCAAATTGCTTGAATTCTGTGCTTGACAATTGTGGTCCGTTGTCAGTTACTAAGGTGCGTGGAGAACCAAATATAGCAAAGATTTCGGTAAAGAAATTAATAACAGATTGCGAAGTTGTTTGTTTTAATTTTTGAAATTGCAGAAAACCAGAGAAATTGTCGATGAAAATAATAAATTCGTTGCAGTGAAAACCGAAGAGATCTGACACTCCTATGTCAAATAAATGTTTGGGGATTTCTTTCGTTTCTATTTTTATTTTAATGTTGTTACGTTGATGAACTCGGCACGCTGCTCCTTTTTTAACGAAGTTGAATATGTCCTGACTTATTTTGGGCCGGAAAATTGTTTACCTTGCCAATCTCACACAGTTAGCGTAACCGAAATGCCCATTGTGGATTATCTTTAACATTTCTAGTCTTAGAGATGCAGGTATTACTGATTTATCAGATTTGTATATGATGCCACTTGAGCCAACGGAGTGGCTCTCTGACTATTTTCGATAATGATTCGATAGTCGGGGGCCAGACTTTCGTTATGATTTTAACTAATTGTTGGAAGGCTGGGTCCTCTGCAGTTGATTTTCTCAGTTTTTCGAATTCCTTGTCGAAGACTGATAAGGTTAGTACTTTGAGAGAATGATTTTGTTCCGCAGGGTCGTTATCTTTGATGGCTTTATTTTGGCAGTCACGACTAAGGGGATCTGCTAAAAGCATTTACCTGCCTGGTAAGTAGACAACTTCTGGATTGAATGTTAAAAGTGACATCCTTATTCTACGTAAGCGTGGTGGCGACGAGTGGATAGGTTTCTGAAATATAGAAGATAGTGGCTTATTATCTGATTCCACAGTTACTTTTTTGTCATAAATGTACTGCTGAAATTTTTCACAACTGCACAGCCAATGCTTCCTTTTCGAGTTGTAAGTATCTGCTTTGTAGTGCTTAGGGATTTTGACGCGTACGCCACCGGATTTCCTTCTTGCAGGAGCACTGCGCCCATTGAAAATGAACTGGCGTCAACTTGAACATCACATAACATCCTTCGTTACGTCATAAAGCCTGAGTATTGGAGGCTTGGTAATTATTGACTTAAGCTTCGCAAAGGCTGCTTGCTGACTTTTATCCCAAAAAAACGTGTTTGCTTTTTCTAGCAGAATTCTCAATGGAATGGCGACGGCTGAGTAAATTTAAATGAACTAACTGAGATACGTGATTTTTCCCAACAATCTTTGAAGTTCCTTTTTGTTTTTTGGCGGCTTTAACCAATGTATGGCTTTTATTTTTGCTGGATCCGCTGCTGTTCAAATTTACATTTGTTTTTGTTGAGCTTTAAATCACTTTAGCGAAAAGTTTTTCTATAATGCTTCAAAAGACTTCGGGAGCTGATGAAATACCGGAGGGTAGTCTTTTACATGAACAACGTCCCCATGGGGTGGAAAACGTTCATATCTTTTTCGTTAGTTCCGTAACACGGATTTGCCAAAATCCTCTAACACAATCTAGGAGTGTGAAGTATTTTGCGATTCGCAACTAAGCCGCAACCTCCTCGAAACTGTTTATCGGGTAATGACGTCGGACTATTTCTTGCTAACGATGGTTGGATCGATACATATCCGTATTTTATTGTCCTTTCTGACAATGACCATCGGTGAGACAGCCGGGGACGGTTCGCTAAACAGCTCAATGACACCCAACTCTACCATTTTGTCCAGCTCTGCTTTAACATCATCTCGAATTTTGAATGGAATCTTACTTGGTGGACAAATTTCGAATCGGATTTGCAACTATATCGATGTTGTAAACGCAGTTTCTTAAGCATCCCATATCAAATTAAGTTTTTCGCAAGCATTTGCACCAAGAATAGGGTTCACATCGTTTGCTATGATTTTAAATGCTATTTAAATGCTATATTGCTATTGTATTGATTCCCAAACGTAATTAGCTGTTTTATTCCACATGGATGGATTTTTATATGCAATTTGTTCACTATGCTTGTTGGAAAGACATTGCACTGAGCTCCGGTGTCTAATTTGATTTTGTAATTCTGTCCGCAAATAGTCATTTTTTCGTGAATTTATCGGTGGCACTTCTGCTGTTTTAAAGACATCCAATAAATACCTCGCCCTAGTCACTCGATATTATTTTGTAACTGCTCACAACTTTAGGTGGTTTTTTCACTTTAAAGCTTTTGCACATCTTTTCGAAATTATGTTTCTTTTTGCACTTTTTACACATATGCTGATTTGCTGAGCAGTTGCGAATGCCATTTTTGCTGCAACAATTTCTGCAATTGAAAGACTTGTTGGTTTGTTCTTTCTGCACGATGTTGACGTTAGCGCTTGTATTGTTGTGAATCTCTGCACTCTGCCTCTGAGAAAGTTCCGTAGCTTGACAGATACTTAAAGCCTTTTCTAATGAAACATCTTCGGATCTTCGAATTTGTTTTAATTAACATTTATTAACAGCACAACATTTAATTAACAGCAAGGCTATACTTATGTACTAGACAAATTTTCTTAAAACTAGCATAGCAAATTCTTTTCTTACATCTATCTTACTGATGAACTACCCTACCAGGTATACCGGTATGAAATGATTTTGAAATAAAACACTAATTATTAATGGGAAACATTTTATTCAAAGTATTGGCCATTGTTTTCTACACATTTTGACCACCTTTCTGGCAATTTGTGAATACCACGCCAATAAAATTTTTCGTTTTTTAGAGCAATCCAATCAGACACCCAATTTTCGAGCCAAGTCTGGTGAATACGGCGGGTGGGGTAGCTGCTCCCAGCCATGTGTTTTGATTGTATCCTGAACCGGTTTTGCTTTGTGTGCATTGTCATGGAGCAAAATTACCTTGATGTGTCTTCTGGCCCATTCTGGTCATTTCTCGATCCATGCATGGTTCAAATTGTTCATTTGTTGTCGGTAACGATCAGTATTAACGGTTTCACCAGGTTTTAGGAGCTCATGGTATAGCACAACTTTCTGGTCCCACCAAACACACAGCATAGTCTTCTTGCCGAATGAATTGAATATATCAAACAAATCACTGAAGAATTATATGAATTCTGCAGTATTTGTTGCTGTTTCAGATCCAAGACCAGACCTTAAGTTGGTGGAACAACCCGCTGAAACTGTGTGACTCAGGACTTGGGAGATAAACTTCACTTTCACTCTCTGGAAAGGGTTTGGCCTTATATGCGCCTCGGTCAATTTGCTATCTTCATTATGAAGATGTAAAATATCGCCGTATGTGACACGAAGATTTTGAGAGGTCCCATTGAAAACCATATCATTTTTCATGAGGCAATTTCGACAGCTTGTTCGAATGAAATAATATGCGATGGGATATTCCCATCTCTTCGCGATGCAAGTATATTAAGCACTTTAAATCGCTTTTAAGGAATTAAAAGAACAATTACTAGTAATTATCAGTGAGTGATTTACTCTAACTATAATTGTTTTTTTATAGCCGTACCCAGTCACTTTTACTGCACATTTTGCTCTCGTACACAGAAATAGGAAATAAGCAAATCTGTGGCAAAATTTCGCAAAATTAACAAGTACGCGAACACTCTTGCGGTTTCACCACTAAAACTTGGGTAATTAAGGAGTTCATAAATGATGCTGGATGTGCTTATAATATATTTTCATTTAAAAAAGCACAGATTTTTGTACAAAATTTCAATATTTATTTTCTATTTTGTACAAAACATTAATATATAACATCTGTTACATATTAATGTCTTGTAGAGAATCATTTTCACACATAAAAGAGTTGAGTGCGGGTCTTAGAACGAAATCAATTTCTGTGGTAAATGCATTAATTTATTTAATTTATTTATTTATAATTTTATAATTATAATTTATTTATTTCATAATATTCTTGCAAAAACATTGTTTTACAAGCATGGGTGTAAACATTCATTGCGAAATATTTTTTTAAGTCTCATGCTGCATATCTGAACACCATCAAATCGCCGAATCTGCCGCCATGTTTGAAAAACTAGACCATTACGGAGGTTAACCCACTGATTTGCCGTCATTATGGCGGTGGATCCACCGATTTGCCGCCAGTATCCACCGATTTGGTCTAAGATCCAAATTTTGTAAAAGTATTGGCGAATCTCAAGGGATTTCTCACACAACCACAAAATCCTTGGATTGGTTAGGTAATTGTCTAGGGGGGAAAACTGGTCTAAGATGAGTATCTCCTTGATTCCCTTATCTCTGATCCAACGTAACCTCGTGGTGTGTTCATATAATTGAGGATGCCTAGCTGAATATCCGTGTTATCGTAGTAGGACTTCTTTAAGTTGCCCTTTGCAATTTGAACTGCTCGCTCCGCCAGGCCTATACCACATGGATGATATGGTGAACTTGTACTGTGGTTGAATTTCTAGTCTACTGCAAATTGCTTGAATTCTGTGCTTGACAATTGTGGTCCGTTGTCAGTTACTAAGGTGCGTGGAGAACCAAATATAGCAAAGATTTCGGTAAAGAAATTAATAACAGATTGCGAAGTTGTTTGTTTTAATTTTTGAAATTGCAGAAAACCAGAGAAATTGTCGATGAAAATAATAAATTCGTTGCAGTGAAAACCGAAGAGATCTGACACTCCTATGTCAAATAAATGTTTGGGGATTTCTTTCGTTTCTATTTTTATTTTAATGTTGTTACGTTGATGAACTCGGCACGCTGCTCCTTTTTTAACGAAGTTGAATATGTCCTGACTTATTTTGGGCCGGAAAATTGTTTACCTTGCCAATCTCACACAGTTAGCGTAACCGAAATGCCCATTGTGGATTATCTTTAACATTTCTAGTCTTAGAGATGCAGGTATTACTGATTTATCAGATTTGTATATGATGCCACTTGAGCCAACGGAGTGGCTCTCTGACTATTTTCGATAATGATTCGATAGTCGGGGGCCAGACTTTCGTTATGATTTTAACTAATTGTTGGAAGGCTGGGTCCTCTGCAGTTGATTTTCTCAGTTTTTCGAATTCCTTGTCGAAGACTGATAAGGTTAGTACTTTGAGAGAATGATTTTGTTCCGCAGGGTCGTTATCTTTGATGGCTTTATTTTGGCAGTCACGACTAAGGGGATCTGCTAAAAGCATTTACCTGCCTGGTAAGTAGACAACTTCTGGATTGAATGTTAAAAGTGACATCCTTATTCTACGTAAGCGTGGTGGCGACGAGTGGATAGGTTTCTGAAATATAGAAGATAGTGGCTTATGATCTGATTCCACAGTTACTTTTTTGTCATAAATGTACTGCTGAAATTTTTCACAACTGCACAGCCAATGCTTCCTTTTCGAGTTGTAAGTATCTGCTTTGTAGTGCTTAGGGATTTTGACGCGTACGCCACCGGATTTCCTTCTTGCAGGAGCACTGCGCCCATTGAAAATGAACTGGCGTCAACTTGAACATCACATAACATCCTTCGTTACGTCATAAAGCCTGAGTATTGGAGGCTTGGTAATTATTGACTTAAGCTTCCCAAAGGCTGCTTGCTGACTTTTATCCCAAAAAAACGTGTTTGCTTTTTCTAGCAAAATTCTCAATGGAATGGCGACGGCTGAGTAAATTTAAATGAACTAACTGAGATACGTGATTTTTCCCAACAATCTTTGAAGTTCCTTTTTGTTTTTTGGCGGCTTTAACCAATGTATGGCTTTTATTTTTGCTGGATCCGCTGCTGTTCAAATTTACATTTGTTTTTGTTGAGCTTTAAATCACTTTAGCGAAAAGTTTTTCTATAATGCTTCAAAAGACTTCGGGAGCTGATGAAATACCGAAGGGTAGTCTTTTACATGAACAACGTCCCCATGGGGTGGAAAACGTTCATATCTTTTTCGTTAGTTCCGTAACACGGATTTGCCAAAATCCTCTAACACAATCTAGGAGTGTGAAGTATTTTGCGATTCGCAACTAAGCCGCAACCTCCTCGAAACTGTTTATCGGGTAATGACGTCGGACTATTTCTTGCTAACGATGGTTGGATCGATACATATCCGTATTTTATTGTCCTTTCTGACAATGACCATCGGTGAGACAGCCGGGGACGGTTCGCTAAACAGCTCAATGACACCCAACTCTACCATTTTGTCCAGCTCTGCTTTAACATCATCTCGAATTTTGAATGGAATCTTACTTGGTGGACAAATTTCGAATCGGATTTGCAACTATATCGATGTTGTAAACGCAGTTTCTTAAGCATCCCATATCAAATTAAGTTTTTCGCAAGCATTTGCACCAAGAATAGGGTTCACATCGTTTGCTATGATTTTAAATGCTATTTAAATGCTATATTGCTATTGTATTGATTCCCAAACGTAATTAGCTGTTTTATTCCACATGGATGGATTTTTATATGCAATTTGTTCACTATGCTTGTTGGAAAGACATTGCACTGAGCTCCGGTGTCTAATTTGATTTTGTAATTCTGTCCGCAAATAGTCATTTTTTCGTGAATTTATCGGTGGCACTTCTGCTGTTTTTAAGACATCCAATAAATACCTCGCTCTAGTCACTCGATATTATTTTGTAACTGCTCACAACTTTAGGTGGTTTTTTCACTTTAAAGCTTTTGCACATCTTTTCGAAATTATGTTTCTTTTTGCACTTTTTACACATATGCTGATTTGCTGAGCAGTTGCGAATGCCATTTTTGCTGCAACAATTTCTGCAATTGAAAGACTTGTTGGTTTGTTCTTTCTGCACGATGTTGACGTTAGCGCTTGTATTGTTGTGAATCTCTGCACTCTGCCTCTGAGAAAGTTCCGTAGCTTGACAGATACTTAAAGCCTTTTCTAATGAAACATCTTCGGATCTTCGAATTTGTTTTAATTAACATTTATTAACAGCACAACATTTAATTAACAGCAAGGCTATACTTATGTACTAGACAAATTTTCTTAAAACTAGCATAGCAAATTCTTTTCTTACATCTATCTTACTGATGAACTACCCTACCAGGTATACCGGTATGAAATGATTTTGAAATAAAACACTAATTATTAATGGGAAATATTTTATTCAAAGTATTGACCATTGTTTTTTACACATTTTGAAGACCTTTCTGGCAATTTGTGAATACCACGCCAATAAATTTTTTCGTCTTTTAGAGCAATCCAATCAGACAACCAATTTTCGAGCCAAGTCTGGTGAATACGGCGGGTGGGGTAGCTGCTCCCAGCCATGTGTTTTGATTGTATCCTGAACCGGTTTTGCTTTGTGTGCATTGTCATGGAGCAAAATTATCTTGATGTGTCTTCTGGCCCATTCTGGTCGTTTCTCGATCCATGCATGGTTCAAATTGTTCATTTGTTGTCGGTAGCGATCAGTATTAACGGTTTCACCAGGTTTTAGGAGCTCATGGTATAGCACAACTTTCTGGTCCCACCAAACACACAGCATAGTCTTCTTGCCGAATGATTTGAATATATCAAACAAATCACTGAAGAATTATATGAATTCTGCAGTACTTGTTGCTGTTTCAGATCCAAGACCAGACCTTAAGTTGGTGGAACAACCCGCTGAAACTGTGTGACTCAGGACTTGGGAGATAAACTTCACTTTCACTCCCTGGAAAGGGTTTGGCCTTATATGCGCCTCGGTCAATTTGCTATCTTCATTATGAAGATGTAAAATATCACCCCATGTGGCACGAAGATTTTGAGAGGTCCCATTGAAAACCATGTCATTTTTCATGAGGCAATTTCGACAGCTTGTTCGAATGAAATAATATGCGATGGGATATTCCCATCTCTTCGCGATGCAAGTATATTAAGCACTTTGAATCGCTTTTAAGGAATTAAAAGAACAATTACTAGTAATTATCAGTGAGTGATTTACTCTAACTATAATTGTTTTTTTATAGCCGTAAAAGTGACTGGCACTTTTACTGCACATTTTGCTCTCGTACACAGAAATAGGAAACGAAATAGAACGAAATCAATTTCTGTGGTAAATGCATTAATTTATTTAATTTATTTATTTATAATTTTATAATTATAATTTATTTATTTCATAATATTCTTGCAAAAACATTGTTTTACAAGCATGGGTGTAAACATTCATTGCGAAATATTTTTTTAAGTCTCATGCTGCATATCTGAACACCATCAAATCGCCGAATCTGGCGCCATGTTTGAAAAACTAGACCATTACGGAGGTTAACCCACTCATTTGCCGTCATTATGGCGGTGGATCCACCTATTTGCCGCCATTACCTACCGATTTGGTCTAAGATCCAAGTTTTGTAAAAGCATTGCCGAATATCAAGGGATTTCTCACACAACCACAAAATCCCTGGATTGGTTAGGTAATTGTCCAGGGGGGAAAACTGGTCTAAGATGAGTATCTCCTTGATTCCCTTATCTCTGATCCTACGTAACCTCGTGTTGTGTTTATATAATTGAGGATGCCTAGCTGAACATCCGTGTTATCGTAGTGGGACTTCTTGAAGATGCCCTTTGCAATTTGCTCGCTCCGCCAGGCCATTACCACATGGATGATATGGTGAACTTGTACTGTGGTTGAATGTTTAGTCTACTGCAAATTGCTTGAATTCTGTGCTTGACAATTGTGGTCCGTTGTCAGTTACTAAGGTGCGTGGAGAACCAAACATAGCAAAGATTTCGTTAAAGAAATTAATAACAGATTGCGAAGCTGTTTGTTTTAATTTTTGAAATTGCAGAAAGCCAGAGAAATTGTCGATGAAAATAATAAATTCGTTGCAGTGAAAACCAAAGAGATCTGACACTCCTATGTCAAATAAATGTTTGGGGATTTATTTCGTTTCTATTTTTATTTTAATGTTGTTACGTTGATGAACTCGGCACGCTGCTCCTTTTTTAACGAAGTTGAATATGTTCTGACTTATTTTGGGCCAGAAAATTGTTTACCTTGCCAATCTCACACAGTTTGCGTAACCGAAATGCCCATTGTGAATTATCTTTAACATTTCTAGTCTTAGATATGCAGGTATTACTGATTTATCAGATTTGTATATGATGCCACTTGAGCCAACGGAGTGGCTCTCTGACTATTTTCGATAATGATTCGATAGTCGGGGGCCACCCTTTCGTTATGATTTTAACTAATTGTTGGAAGGCTGGGTTCTCTGCAGTTGATTTTCTCAGTTTTTCGAATTCCTTGTCGAAGACTGATAAAGTTAGTACTTTGAGAGAATGATTTTGTTCCGCAGGGTCGTTATCTTTGATGGCTTTATTTTCGCAGTCACGACTAAGGGGATCTGCTTAAAGCATTTTCCTGCCTGGTAAGTAGACAACTTCTGGATTGAATGTTAAAAGTGACATCCTTATTCTACGTAAGCGTGGTGGCGACGAGTGGATAGGTTTCTGAAATATAGAGGATAGTGGCTTATGATCTGATTCCACAATTACTTTTTTTCCATAAATGTACTGCTGACATTTTTCACAACCAAACTGCACAGCCAATGCTTCCTTTTCGAGTTGTAAGTATCTGCTTTGTAGTGCTTAGGGATTTTGACGCGTACGCCACCGGATTTCCTTCTTGCAGGAGCACTGCGCCCATTGAAAATGAACTGGCGTCAACTTGAACATCACATAACATCCTTCGTTACGTCATAAAGTTACGTCATGAGTATTGGAGGCTTGGTAATTATTGACTTAAGCTTCCCAAAGGCTGCTTGCTGACTTTTATCCCAATAAAACGTGTTTGCTTTTTCTAGCAGAATTCTCAATGGAGTGGCGACGGCTGAGTAAATTTAAATGAACTAACTGAGATACGTGATTTTTCTCAACAATCTTTGAAGTTCTTTTTTGTTTTTTGGCGGCTTTAATCAATGTATGGCTTTTATTTTTGCTTGATCCGCTGCTGTTCAAATTTACATTTGTATTTGTTGAGCTTTAAATCACTTTCCTCAATTATTTTAAGAACTTTTTGTGTTGTCTGACGGAGTTCTGCCAGACTCTTCGAACAGATTAAAATGTCGTCCACGGAGACTTTAACGTTTGACACTTTAGCGAAAAGTTTTTCTATAATGCTTCAAAAGATTTCGGGAGCTGATGAAATACCGAAGGGTAGTCTTTTACATGAACAACGTCTCCATGGGGTGGAAAACGTTCATATCTTTTTCGTTAGTTCCGTAACACGGATTTGCCAAAATCCTCTAACACAATCTAGGAGTGTGAAGTATTTTGCGATTCGCAACTAAGCCGCAACCTCATAGAAACTGTTTATCGGGTAATGACGTAGGACTATTTCTTGCTAACGATGGTTGGATCGATACATATCCGTATTTTATTGTCTTTTCTGACAATGACCATCGGTGAAACAGCCGGGGACGGTTCGCTAAACGGCTCAATGACACCCAACTCTATTTGCAACTGGATCGATGTTGTAAACGAAGTTTCTTAAGCATCCCAATCTTTCGTATGCTTTCGGTGTCAAAATTATTTATTGCTCTTCTTTTTATCAAATTAAGCTTTTCGCAAGCATTTGCACCAAGAATAGGGTTCACATCGTTTGCTATGATTTTAAATGTTATTTTGCACTTGATGCTTAAGATCACACAAGGAACAAATGATTCGCGGAGAACTTTTAGCTATTGATTCCCAAATGTAATTAGCTGTGTTACTCCACATGGATGGATTTTCATGTGCAAGTTGCTCACTATGCTTGTTGGAAAGACATTGCACTGAGCACCGGTGTTTTATTTGATTTTGTAATTCTGTCCGCAAATAGTCATTTTTTCGTGAATTTATCGGTGGCATTTCTGTTGCTTTTAAGACACCCAATAAATACCTCGCTCTAGTCACTCGATATTATTTTGTAATTGCTCACAACTTTAGGTGATTTTTTCACTTTAAAGCTTTTGCACATCTTTTCGAAATTATGTTTCTTTTTGCACTTTTTACACATATGCTGATATGCTGGGCAGTTGCGAATGCCATTTTTGCTGCCACAATTTCTGCAATAGAATGACTTGTTGGTTTGTTCTTTCTGCACAATGTTGACGTTAGCGCTTGCATTGTGGTGAATCTCTGCACTCTGCCTCTGAGAAAGTTCCGTAGCTTGACAGATACTTAAAGCCTTTTCTAATGAAACGTCTTCGGATAGAAGTTTTCTGCGAAGATTTTCATGTCTTATTGTTTGTTTTAATTAACATTTATTAACAGCACAACATTTAATTTACAGCAAGGCTATACTGATGTACTAGACAAATTTTCTTAAAACTAGCATAGCAAATTCTTTTCTTACATCTATCTTACTGATGAACTACCCTACCAGGTATACCGGTATGAAATGATTTTGAAATAAAACACTAATTATTAATGGGAAATATTTTATTCAAAGTATTGACCATTGTTTTTTACACATTTTGAAGACCTTTCTGGCAATTTGTGAATACCATGCCAATAAAATTTTTCGTCTTTTAGAGCAATCCAATCAGACACCCAATTTTCGAGCCAAGTCTGGTGAATACGGCGGGTGGGGTAGCTGCTCCCAGCCATGTGTTTTGATTGTATCCTGAACCGGTTTTGCTTTGTGTGCATTGTCATGGAGCAAAATTACCTTGATGTGTCTTCTGGCCCATTCTGGTCGTTTCTCGATCCATGCATGGTTCAAATTGTTTATTTGTTGTCGGCAGCGATCAGTATTAACGGTTTCACCAGGTTTTAGGAGCTCATGGTATAGCACAACTTTCTGGTCCCACCAAACACACAGCATAGTCTTCTTGCCGAATGAATTGAATATATCAAACAAATCACTGAAGAATTATATGAAATCTGCAGTACTTGGTGCTGTTTCAGATCCAAGACCAGACCTTAAGTTGGTGGAACAACCCGCTGAAACTGTGTGACTCAGGACTTGGGAGATAAACTTCACTTTCACTCTCTGGAAAGGGTTTGGCCTTATATGCGCCTCGGTCAATTTGCTATCTTCATTATGAAGATGTAAAATATCGCCCCATGTGGCACGAAGATTTTGAGAGGTCCCATTGAAAACCATATCATTTTTCATGAGGCAATTTCGACAGCTTGTTCGAATGAAATAATATGCGATGGGATATTTCCATCTCTTCGCGATGCAAGTATATTAAGCACTTTGAATCGCTTTTAAGGAATTAAAAGAACAATTACTAGTAATTATCAGTGAGTGATTTACTCTAACTATAATTGTTTTTTTATAGCCGTACCAAGTCACTTTTACTGCACATTTTGCTCTCGTACACAGAAATAGGAAATAAGCAAATTTGTGGCAAAATTTAGCAAAATTAACAAGTACGCGAACACTCTTGCGGTTTCACCACTAAAACTTGGGTAATTAAAGAGTTCATAAATGATGCTGGATGTGCTTATAATATATTTTCATTTAAAAAAGCACATATTTTTGTACAAAATTTCAATATTTATTTTCTATTTTGTACAAAACATTAATATGTAACATCTGTTACATATAAATGTCTTAGAACGAAATCAATTTCTGTGGTAAATGCATTAATTTATTTAATTTATTTATTTATAATTTTATAATTATAATTTATTTATTTCATAATATTCTTGCAAAAACATTGTTTTACAAGCATGGGTGTAAACATTCATTGCGAAATATTTTTTTAAGTCTCATATTGCATATCTGAACACCATCAAATCGCCGAATCTGCCGCCATGTTTGAAAAACTAGACCATTACGGAGGTTAACCCACTGATTTGCCGTCATTATGGCGGTGGATCCACCGATTTGCCGCCAGTATCCACCGATTTGGTGTAAGATCCAAATTTTGTAAAAGTATTGGCGAATCTCAAGGGATTTCTCACACAACCACAAAATCCTTGGATTGGTTAGGCAATTGTCTAGGGGGGAAAACTGGTATAAGATGAGTATCTCCTTGATTCCCTTATCTCTGATCCTACGTAACCTCGTGGTGTGTTCATATAATTGAGGATGCCTAGCGGAACATCCGTGTTATCGTAATAGGAATTCTTTAAGATGCCCTTTGCAATTTGAACTGCTCGCTCCGCCAGGCCGTTACCACATGGATGATATGGTGAACTTGTACTGTGGTTGAATTTCTAGTCTTCTGCAAATTGCTTGAATTTCGTGCTTGAAAATTGTGGTCCGTTGTCAGTTACTAAGGTGCGTGGAGAACCAAATATAGAAAAGATTTCGTTAAAGAAATTAATAACAGATTGTGAAGTTGTCAATGAAAATAATAAACTCGTTGCAGTGAAAACCAAAGAGATCTGACACTCCTATGTCAAATAAATGTTTGGGGATTTATTTCGTTCCAAATTTTATTTGAATGTTGTTACGTTGATGAACTTGGCACGCTGCTCCGTTGTTAACGAAGTTGAATATGTCCTAGCTCATTTTGGGCCAGAAAATTGTTTGCCTTGCCAATCTCACACAGTTAGCGTAACCGAAATGCCCCTTGTGGATTATCTTTAACATTTCTAGTCTTAGAGATGCAGGTATTACTGGTTTATCAGATTTATATATGATGCCACTTGAGCCAACGGAGAGTTCGTCTCGGAAATTGCAATGTTCTCTGACTATTTTCGATAATGATTCGATAGTCGGGGGTCACCCTTTCGTTATGATTTTAACTAATTGTTGGAAGGCTGGGTCCTCTGCAGTTAATTTTTTCAGTTTTTCGAATTCCTTGTCGAAGATTGATAAGGTTAGTATTTCGAGAGAATGATTTTGTTCCGCAGGGTATAACGACCCTTTGATGGCTTTATTTTGGCAGTCACGACTAAGGGGATTTGCTAAAAGCATTTCCCTGCCTGGTAAGTAGACAACTTCCGGATTGAATGTTAAAAGTGACATCCTACATCTTTCACAACCAAACTGCATAGCCAATGCTTCCTCTTCGAGTTTTAAGTATCTGCTTTATGTATTGCTTAGGGATTTCGACGCGTACGCCACCGGATTTCCTTCTTGCAGGAGCACTGCGCCCATTGCAAATGAACTGGCGTCAGCTTGAACATCACATAACATCCTTAGTTACGTCATAAAGCCAGAGTACTGGAGGCTTGGTAATTATTGACTTAAGCTTCCCAAAGGCTGCTTGTTGATCCCAATAGAACGTTTTTGCTTTTTCTAACGGACTTCTCAATGGAGTGGCGACGGCTGAGTAATTTTTAATGAACTAACTGAGATACGTGATTTTTCCCAACAATTTTTGAAGTTCCTTTTTGTTTGTTGGCGGCTTTATTCAATGTATGGCTTCTGTTTTTGCTGGATCCGGTTTTATTCCATCGCCGCTAATAATGTGCCCAAGCAATTTCACTGGAGGCTGCTCAAATTTACAATTGTTTTTATTGAGCTTTAACCCATTTTCCTCAATTATTTAAAGAACTTTTTGTGTTGTCTGACGGAGTTCTGCCAGGCTCTTCGAATAGATTAAAATGTCCACGGAGACTTTAACGTTTAACACTTTAGCGAAAAGTTTGTTTATCATGCTTTAAAAGACTTTGGGAGCTGATGAAATACCGAAGGGTAGTCTTTTACATGAACAACGTCCCCATGGGGTGGAAAACGTTCATATCTTTTTCGTTCGTTCCGTAACACGGATTTTCAAAAATCCTCTAACACAATCCAGGAGTATGAAGTATTTTGCGCCTCGCAACTAAGCCGCAACCTCCTCGAAACTGTTTATCGGGTAATGACGTCGGACTATTTCTTGCTAACGATGGTTGGATCGATACATATCCGTATTTTATTGTCCTTTCTGACAATGACCATCGGTGAGACAGCCGGGGACGGTTCGCAAAACGGCTCAATGACACCCAACTCTACCATTTTGCCCAGCTCTGCTTTAACATCATCTCGAATTTTGAATGGAACCTTACTTGGTGGACAAATTTCGAATCTAGGATTTGCAACTGGATCGATGTTGTAAACGAAGTTTCTTAAGCATCCCAATCTTTCGTATGCCTTCGGTGTCAAAATTATTTATTGCTCTTCTTTTTATCAAATTAAGTTTTTCGCAAGAATTTGCACCAAGAATAGGGTTCACATCGTTTGCTATGATTTTAAATGTTATTTTGCACTTGATGCTTAAGATCACACAAGGAACAAATGATTCGCGGAGAACTTTTATCTTTTGATTCCCAAATGTAATTAGCTGTGTTACTCCACATGGATGGATTTTCATGTGCAAGTTGTTCACTATGCTTGTTGGAAAGACATTGCACTGAGCACCGGTGTCTTATATGATTTTGTAATTCTGTCCGCAAATAGTCATTTTTTCGTGAATTTATCGGTGGCATTTCTGTTTCTTTTAAGACACCCAATAAATACCTCGCTCTAGTCACTCGATATTATTTTGTAATTGCTCACAACTTTAGGTGGTTTTTTCACTTTAAAGCTTTTGCACATCTTTTCGAAATTATGTTTCTTTTTGCACTTTTTACACATATGCTGATATGCTGGGCAGTTGCGAATGCCATTTTTGCTATAAACGTTGCTATAAATTGTTTACCTTGCTAATCTCACACAGTTAGCGTAACCGAAATGCCCATTGTGAATTATGTTTAACATTTCTAGTCTTAGATATGCAGGTATTACTGATTTATCAGATTTGTATATGATGCCACTTGAGCCAACGAAGTGGCTCTCTGACTATTTTCGATAATGATTCGATAGTCGGGGGCCACCCTTTCGTTATGATTTTAACTAATTGTTGGAAGGCTGGGTCCTCTGCAGTTGATTTTCTCAGTTTTTCGAATTCCTTGTCGAAGACTGATAAAGTTAGTACTTTGAGAGACTGATTTTGTTCCGCAGGGTCGTTATCTTTGATGGCTTTATTTTCGCAGTCACGACTAAGGGGATCTGCTAAAAGCATTTTCCTGCCTGGTAAGTAGACAACTTCTGGATTGAATGTTAAAAGTGACATCCTTATTCTACGTAAGCGTGGTGGCGACGAGTGGATAGGTTTCTGAAATATACAGGATAGTGACTTATGATCTGATTCCACAATTACTTTTTTGTCATAAATGTACTGCTGAAATTTTTCACAACCAAACTGCACAGCCAATGCTTCCTTTTCGAGTTGTAAGTATCTGCTTTGTAGTGCTTAGGGATTTTGACGCGTACGCCACCGGATTTCCTTCTTGCAGGAGCACTGCGCCCATTGAAAATGAACTGGCGTCAACTTGAACATCACATAACACCCTTCGTTACGTCATAAAGCCTGAGTATTGGAGGCTTGGTAATTATTGACTTAGGCTTCCCAAAGGCTGCTTGCTGACTTTTATCCCAATAAAACGTGTTTGCTTTTTCTAGCAGAATTCTCAATGGAGTGGCGATGGTTGAGTAAATTTAAATGAACTAACTGAGATACGTGATTTTTCCCAACAATCTTTGAAGTTCCTTTTTGGTTTTTGGCGGCTTTAATCAATGTATGGCTTTTATTTTTGCTGGATCCGCTGCTGTTCAAATTTACATTTGTTTTTGTTGAGTTTTAAATCACTTTCCTCAATTATTTTAAGAACTTTTTGTGTTGTCTGACGGAGTTCTGCCAGACTCTTCGAATAGATTAAAATTTCGTCCAGGGAGACTTTAACTTTTGACATTTTAGCGAAAAGTTTTTCTATAATGCTTCAAAAGACTTCGGGAGCTGATGAAATACCGAAGGGTAGTCTTTTACATGAACAACGTCCCCATGGGGTGGAAAACGTTCATATCTTTTTCGTTAGTTCCGTAACACGGATTTGCAAAAATCCTCTAACACAATCTAGGAGTGTGAAGTATTTTGCGATTCGCAACTAAGCCGCAACCTCATAGAAACTGTTTATCGGGTAATGACGTAGGACTATTTCTTGCTAACGATGGTTGGATCGATACATATCCGTATTTTATTGTCTTTTCTGACAATGACCATCGGTGAAACAGCCGGGGACGGTTCGCTAAACGGCTCAATGACACCCAACTCTATTTGCAACTGGATCGATGTTGTAAACGAAGTTTCTTAAGCATCCCAATCTTTCGTATGCTTTCGGTGTCAAAATTATTTATTGCTCTTCTTTTTATCAAATTAAGCTTTTCGCAAGCATTTGCACCAAGAATAGGGTTCACATCGTTTGCTATGATTTTAAATGTTATTTTGCACTTGATGCTTAAGATCACACAAGGAACAAATGATTCGCGGAGAACTTTTAGCTATTGATTCCCAAATGTAATTAGCTGTGTTACTCCACATGGATGGATTTTCATGTGCAAGTTGCTCACTATGCTTGTTGGAAAGACATTGCACTGAGCACCGGTGTTTTATTTGATTTTGTAATTCTGTCCGCAAATAGTCATTTTTTCGTGAATTTATCGGTGGCATTTCTGTTGCTTTTAAGACACCCAATAAATACCTCGCTCTAGTCACTCGATATTATTTTGTAATTGCTCACAACTTTAGGTGATTTTTTCACTTTAAAGCTTTTGCACATCTTTTCGAAATTATGTTTCTTTTTGCACTTTTTACACATATGCTGATATGCTGGGCAGTTGCGAATGCCATTTTTGCTGCCACAATTTCTGCAATAGAATGACTTGTTGGTTTGTTCTTTCTGCACAATGTTGACGTTAGCGCTTGCATTGTGGTGAATCTCTGCACTCTGCCTCTGAGAAAGTTCTGTAGCTTGACAGATACTTAAAGCCTTTTCTAATGAAACGTCTTCGGATAGAAGTTTTCTGCGAAGATTTTCATGTCTTATTGTTTGTTTTAATTAACATTTATTAACAGCACAACATTTAATTTACAGCAAGGCTATACTGATGTGCTAGACAAATTTTCTTAAAACTAGCATAGCAAATTCTTTTCTTACATCTATCTTACTGATGAACTACCCTACCAGGTATACCGGTATGAAATGATTTTGAAATAAAACACTAATTATTAATGGGAAATATTTTATTCAAAGTATTGACCATTGTTTTTTACACATTTTGAAGACCTTTCTGGCAATTTGTGAATACCATGCCAATAAAATTTTTCGTCTTTTAGAGCAATCCAATCAGACACCCAATTTTCGAGCCAAGTCTGGTGAATACGGCGGGTGGGGTAGCTGCTCCCAGCCATGTGTTTTGATTGTATCCTGAACCGGTTTTGCTTTGTGTGCATTGTCATGGAGCAAAATTACCTTGATGTGTCTTCTGGCCCATTCTGGTCGTTTCTCGATCCATGCATGGTTCAAATTGTTTATTTGTTGTCGGCAGCGATCAGTATTAACGGTTTCACCAGGTTTTAGGAGCTCATGGTATAGCACAACTTTCTGGTCCCACCAAACACACAGCATAGTCTTCTTGCCGAATGAATTGAATATATCAAACAAATCACTGAAGAATTATATGAAATCTGCAGTACTTGTTGCTGTTTCAGATCCAAGACCAGACCTTAAGTTGGTGGAACAACCCGCTGAAACTGTGTGACTCAGGACTTGGGAGATAAACTTCACTTTCACTCTCTGGAAAGGGTTTGGCCTTATATGCGCCTCGGTCAATTTGCTATCTTCATTATGAAGATGTAAAATATCGCCCCATGTGGCACGAAGATTTTGAGAGGTCCCATTGAAAACCATATCATTTTTCATGAGGCAATTTCGACAGCTTGTTCGAATGAAATAATATGCGATGGGATATTTCCATCTCTTCGCGATGCAAGTATATTAAGCACTTTGAATCGCTTTTAAGGAATTAAAAGAACAATTACTAGTAATTATCAGTGAGTGATTTACTCTAACTATAATTGTTTTTTTATAGCCGTACCAAGTCACTTTTACTGCACATTTTGCTCTCGTACACAGAAATAGGAAATAAGCAAATTTGTGGCAAAATTTAGCAAAATTAACAAGTACGCGAACACTCTTGCGGTTTCACCACTAAAACTTGGGTAATTAAAGAGTTCATAAATGATGCTGGATGTGCTTATAATATATTTTCATTTAAAAAAGCACATATTTTTGTACAAAATTTCAATATTTATTTTCTATTTTGTACAAAACATTAATATGTAACATCTGTTACATATAAATGTCTTAGAACGAAATCAATTTCTGTGGTAAATGCATTAATTTATTTAATTTATTTATTTATAATTTTATAATTATAATTTATTTATTTCATAATATTCTTGCAAAAACATTGTTTTACAAGCATGGGTGTAAACATTCATTGCGAAATATTTTTTTAAGTCTCATATTGCATATCTGAACACCATCAAATCGCCGAATCTGCCGCCATGTTTGAAAAACTAGACCATTACGGAGGTTAACCCACTGATTTGCCGTCATTATGGCGGTGGATCCACCGATTTGCCGCCAGTATCCACCGATTTGGTGTAAGATCCAAATTTTGTAAAAGTATTGGCGAATCTCAAGGGATTTCTCACACAACCACAAAATCCTTGGATTGGTTAGGCAATTGTCTAGGGGGGAAAACTGGTATAAGATGAGTATCTCCTTGATTCCCTTATCTCTGATCCTACGTAACCTCGTGGTGTGTTCATATAATTGAGGATGCCTAGCTGAACATCCGTGTTATCGTAATAGGAATTCTTTAAGATGCCCTTTGCAATTTGAACTGCTCGCTCCGCCAGGCCGTTACCACATGGATGATATGGTGAACTTGTACTGTGGTTGAATTTCTAGTCTTCTGCAAATTGCTTGAATTTCGTGCTTGAAAATTGTGGTCCGTTGTCAGTTACTAAGGTGCGTGGAGAACCAAATATAGAAAAGATTTCGTTAAAGAAATTAATAACAGATTGTGAAGTTGTCAATGAAAATAATAAACTCGTTGCAGTGAAAACCAAAGAGATCTGACACTCCTATGTCAAATAAATGTTTGGGGATTTATTTCGTTCCAAATTTTATTTGAATGTTGTTACGTTGATGAACTTGGCACGCTGCTCCGTTGTTAACGAAGTTGAATATGTCCTAGCTCATTTTGGGCCAGAAAATTGTTTGCCTTGCCAATCTCACACAGTTAGCGTAACCGAAATGCCCCTTGTGGATTATCTTTAATATTTCTAGTCTTAGAGATGCAGGTATTACTGGTTTATCAGATTTATATATGATGCCACTTGAGCCAACGGAGAGTTCGTCTCGGAAATTGCAATGTTCTCTGACTATTTTCGATAATGATTCGATAGTCGGGGGTCACCCTTTCGTTATGATTTTAACTAATTGTTGGAAGGCTGGGTCCTCTGCAGTTAATTTTTTCAGTTTTTCGAATTCCTTGTCGAAGATTGATAAGGTTAGTATTTCGAGAGAATGATTTTGTTCCGCAGGGTATAACGACCCTTTGATGGCTTTATTTTGGCAGTCACGACTAAGGGGATTTGCTAAAAGCATTTCCCTGCCTGGTAAGTAGACAACTTCCGGATTGAATGTTAAAAGTGACATCCTACATCTTTCACAACCAAACTGCATAGCCAATGCTTCCTCTTCGAGTTTTAAGTATCTGCTTTATGTATTGCTTAGGGATTTCGACGCGTACGCCACCGGATTTCCTTCTTGCAGGAGCACTGCGCCCATTGCAAATGAACTGGCGTCAACTTGAACATCACATAACATCCTTAGTTACGTCATAAAGCCAGAGTACTGGAGGCTTGGTAATTATTGACTTAAGCTTCCCAAAGGCTGCTTGTTGATCCCAATAGAACGTTTTTGCTTTTTCTAACGGACTTCTCAATGGAGTGGCGACGGCTGAGTAATTTTTAATGAACTAACTGAGATACGTGATTTTTCCCAACAATTTTTGAAGTTCCTTTTTGTTTGTTGGCGGCTTTATTCAATGTATGGCTTCTGTTTTTGCTGGATCCGGTTTTATTCCATCGCCGCTAATAATGTGCCCAAGCAATTTCACTGGAGGCTGCTCAAATTTACAATTGTTTTTATTGAGCTTTAACCCATTTTCCTCAATTATTTAAAGAACTTTTTGTGTTGTCTGACGGAGTTCTGCCAGGCTCTTCGAATAGATTAAAATGTCCACGGAGACTTTAACGTTTAACACTTTAGCGAAAAGTTTGTTTATCATGCTTTAAAAGACTTTGGGAGCTGATGAAATACCGAAGGGTAGTCTTTTACATGAACAACGTCCCCATGGGGTGGAAAACGTTCATATCTTTTTCGTTCGTTCCGTAACACGGATTTTCAAAAATCCTCTAACACAATCCAGGAGTATGAAGTATTTTGCGCCTCGCAACTAAGCCGCAACCTCCTCGAAACTGTTTATCGGGTAATGACGTCGGACTATTTCTTGCTAACGATGGTTGGATCGATACATATCCGTATTTTATTGTCCTTTCTGACAATGACCATCGGTGAGACAGCCGGGGACGGTTCGCAAAACGGCTCAATGACACCCAACTCTACCATTTTGCCCAGCTCTGCTTTAACATCATCTCGAATTTTGAATGGAACCTTACTTGGTGGACAAATTTCGAATCTAGGATTTGCAACTGGATCGATGTTGTAAACGAAGTTTCTTAAGCATCCCAATCTTTCGTATGCCTTCGGTGTCAAAATTATTTATTGCTCTTCTTTTTATCAAATTAAGTTTTTCGCAAGAATTTGCACCAAGAATAGGGTTCACATCGTTTGCTATGATTTTAAATGTTATTTTGCACTTGATGCTTAAGATCACACAAGGAACAAATGATTCGCGGAGAACTTTTATCTTTTGATTCCCAAATGTAATTAGCTGTGTTACTCCACATGGATGGATTTTCATGTGCAAGTTGTTCACTATGCTTGTTGGAAAGACATTGCACTGAGCACCGGTGTCTTATATGATTTTGTAATTCTGTCCGCAAATAGTCATTTTTTCGTGAATTTATCGGTGGCATTTCTGTTTCTTTTAAGACACCCAATAAATACCTCGCTCTAGTCACTCGATATTATTTTGTAATTGCTCACAACTTTAGGTGGTTTTTTCACTTTAAAGCTTTTGCACATCTTTTCGAAATTATGTTTCTTTTTGCACTTTTTACACATATGCTGATATGCTGGGCAGTTGCGAATGCCATTTTTGCTATAAACGTTGCTATAAATTGTTTACCTTGCTAATCTCACACAGTTAGCGTAACCGAAATGCCCATTGTGAATTATGTTTAACATTTCTAGTCTTAGATATGCAGGTATTACTGATTTATCAGATTTGTATATGATGCCACTTGAGCCAACGAAGTGGCTCTCTGACTATTTTCGATAATGATTCGATAGTCGGGGGCCACCCTTTCGTTATGATTTTAACTAATTGTTGGAAGGCTGGGTCCTCTGCAGTTGATTTTCTCAGTTTTTCGAATTCCTTGTCGAAGACTGATAAAGTTAGTACTTTGAGAGACTGATTTTGTTCCGCAGGGTCGTTATCTTTGATGGCTTTATTTTCGCAGTCACGACTAAGGGGATCTGCTAAAAGCATTTTCCTGCCTGGTAAGTAGACAACTTCTGGATTGAATGTTAAAAGTGACATCCTTATTCTACGTAAGCGTGGTGGCGACGAGTGGATAGGTTTCTGAAATATAGAAGATAGTGGCTTATTATCTGATTCCACAGTTACTTTTTTGTCATAAATGTACTGCTGAAATTTTTCACAACTGCACAGCCAATGCTTCCTTTTCGACTTGTAAGTATCTGCTTTGTAGTGCTTAGGGATTTTGACGCGTACGCCACCGGATTTCCTTCTTGCAGGAGCACTGCGCCCATTGAAAATGAACTGGCGTCAACTTGAACATCACATAACATCCTTCGTTACGTCATAAAGCCTGAGTATTGGAGGCTTGGTAATTATTGACTTAAGCTTCGCAAAGGCTGCTTGCTGACTTTTATCCCAAAAAAACGTGTTTGCTTTTTCTAGCAGAATTCTCAATGGAATGGCGACGGCTGAGTAAATTTAAATGAACTAACTGAGATACGTGATTTTTCCCAACAATCTTTGAAGTTCCTTTTTGTTTTTTGGCGGCTTTAACCAATGTATGGCTTTTATTTTTGCTGGATCCGCTGCTGTTCAAATTTACATTTGTTTTTGTTGAGCTTTAAATCACTTTAGCGAAAAGTTTTTCTATAATGCTTCAAAAGACTTCGGGAGCTGATGAAATACCGAAGGGTAGTCTTTTACATGAACAACGTCCCCATGGGGTGGAAAACGTTCATATCTTTTTCGTTAGTTCCGTAACACGGATTTGCCAAAATCCTCTAACACAATCTAGGAGTGTGAAGTATTTTGCGATTCGCAACTAAGCCGCAACCTCCTCGAAACTGTTTATCGGGTAATGACGTCGGACTATTTCTTGCTAACGATGGTTGGATCGATACATATCCGTATTTTATTGTCCTTTCTGACAATGACCATCGGTGAGACAGCCGGGGACGGTTCGCTAAACGGCTCAATGACACCCAACTCTACCATTTTGTCCAGCTCTGCTTTAACATCATCTCAAATTTTGAATGGAATCTTACTTGGTGGACAAATTTCGAATCGGATTTGCAACTATATCGATGTTGTAAACGAAGTTTCTTAAGCATCCCAAATCAAATTAAGTTTTTCGCAAGCATTTGCACCAAGAATAGGGTTCACATCGTTTGCTATGATTTTAAATGCTATTTTGCAATTGATACTCAAGATCACACAAAAAACAAATGATTCGCGGAGAACTTTTATCTATTGATTCCCAAATGTAATTAGCTGTTTTATTCCACATGGATGGATTTTTATATGCAATTTGTTCACTATGCTTGTTGGAAAGACATTGCACTGAGCTCCGGTGTCTAATTTGATTTTGTAATTCTGTCCGCAAATAGTCATTTTTTCGTGAATTTATCGGTGGCACTTCTGCTGTTTTTAAGACATCCAATAAATACTTGGCTCTAGTCACTCGATATTGTTTTGAAAGTCCTCAAAAATTTAGGTGGTTTTTTCTTTTTAAAGTTTTTGCACATCTTTTCGAAATTATGTTTCTTTTTGCACTTTTTACACATATGCTGATATGCTGGGCAGTTGCGAATGCCATTTTTGCTGCCACAATTTCTGCAATAGAAAGACTTGTTGGTTTGTTCTTTCTGCACAATGTTTACGTTAGCGCTTGCATTGTGGTGAATCTCTGCACTCTGCCTCTGAGAAAGTTCCGTAGCTTGACAGATACTTAAAGCCTTTTCTAATGAAACATCTTTGGATCTTCGAATTTGTTTTAATTAACATTTATTAACAGCACAAGATTTAATTAACAGCAAGGCTATACTGATGTACTAGACAAATTTTCTTAAAACTAGCATAGCAAATTCTTTTCTTACATCTATCTTACTGATGAACTACCCTACCAGGTATACCGGTATGAAATGATTTTGAAATAAAACACTAATTATTAATGGGAAACATTTTATTCAAAGTATTGGCCATTGTTTTCTACACATTTTGACCACCTTTCTGGTAATTTGTGAATACCACGCCAATAAAATTTTTCGTCTCTTAGAGCAATCCAATCAGACACCCAATTTTCGAGCCAAGTCTGGTGAATACGGCGGGTGGGGTAGCTGCTCCCAGCCATGTGTTTTGGTTATATCCTGAACCGGTTTTGCTTTGTGTGCATTGTAATGGAGCAAAGTTACCTTGATGTGTCTTCTGGCCCATTCTGGTCATTTCTCGATCCGTGCATGGTTCAAATTGTTCATTTGTTGGCGGTAGCGATCAGTATTAACGGTTTCACCATGTTTTAGGAGCTCATGGTATAGCACAACTTTCTGGTCCCACCAAACACACAGCATAGTCTTCTTGCCGAATGAATTGAATATATCAAACAAATCACTGAATAATTATATGAATTCTGCAGTACTTGTTGCTGTTTCAGATCCAAGACCAGACCTTATGTTGGTGGAACAACCCGCTGAAACTGTGTGACTCAGGACTTGGGAGATAAACTTCACTTTCACTCTCTGGAAAGGGTTTGGCCTTATATGCGCCTCGGTCAATTTGCTATCTTCATTATGAAGATGTAAAATATCGCCCCATGTGGCACTAAGATTTTGAGAGGTCCCATTGAAAACCATATCATTTTTCATGAGGCAATTTCGACAGCTTGTTCGAATGAAATAATATGCGATGGGATATTCCCATCTCTTCGCGATGCAAGTATATTAAGCACTTTAAATCGCTTTTAAGGAATTAAAAGAACAATTACTAGTAATTATCAGTGAGTGATTTACTCTAACTATAATTGTTTTTTTATAGCCGTACCCAGTCACTTTTACTGCACATTTTGCTCTCGTACACAGAAATAGGAAATAACCAAATTTGTGGCAAAATTTCGCAAAATTAACAAGTACGCGAACACTCTTGCGGTTTCACCACTAAAACTTGGGTAATTAAGGAGTTCATAAATGATGCTGGATGTGCTTATAATATATTTTCATTTAAAAAAGCACAGATTTTTGTACAAAATTTCAATATTTATTTTCTATGTTGTACAAAACATTAATATGTAACATCTGTTACATATTATTGTCTTGTAGAGAATCATTTTCACATATAAAAGAGGTGAGTGTGGGTCGTAGAACGAAATCAATTTCTGTGGTAAATGCATTAATTTATTTAATTTATTTATATATAATTTTATAATTATAATTTATTTATTTCATAATATTCTTGCAAAAACATTGTTTTACAAGCATTGGTGTAAACATTCATTGCGAAATATTTTTTTAAGTCTCATGTTGCATATCTGAACACCATCAAATTGCCGAATCTGGCGCCATGTTTGAAAAACTAGACCATTACGGAGGTTAACCCACTCATTTGCCGTCATTATGGCGGTGGATCCACCTATTTGCCGCCATTACCCACCGATTTGGTCTAAGATCCAAATTTTGTAAAAGTATTGGCGAATATCAAGGGATTTCTCACACAACCACAAAATCCCTGGATTGGTTAGGTAATTGTCCAGGGGGGAAAACTGGTCTAAGATGAGTATCTCCTTGATTCCCTTATCTCTGATCCTACGTAACCTCGTGTTGTGTTTATATAATTGAGGATGCCTAGCTGAACATCCGTGTTATCGTAGTAGGACTTCTTTAAGATGCCCTTTGCAATTTGCTCGCTCCGCCAGGCCGTTACCACATGGATGATATGGTGAACTTGTACTGTGGTTGAATTTCTAGTCTACTGCAAATTGCTTGAATTCTGTGCTTGACAATTGTGGTCCGTTGTCAGTTACTAAGGTGCGTGGAGAACCAAATATAGCAAAGATTTCGGTAAAGAAATTAATAACAGATTGCGAAGTTGTTTGTTTTAATTTTTGAAATTGCAGAAAACCAGAGAAATTGTCGATGAAAATAATAAATTCGTTGCAGTGAAAACCGAAGAGATCTGACACTCCTATGTCAAATAAATGTTTGGGGATTTCTTTCGTTTCTATTTTTATTTTAATGTTGTTACGTTGATGAACTCGGCACGCTGCTCCTTTTTTAACGAAGTTGAATATGTCCTGACTTATTTTGGGCCGGAAAATTGTTTACCTTGCCAATCTCACACAGTTAACGTAACCGAAATGCCCATTGTGGATTATCTTTAACATTTCTAGTCTTAGAGATGCAGGTATTACTGATTTATCAGATTTGTATATGATGCCACTTGAGCCAACGGAGTGGCTCTCTGACTATTTTCGATAATGATTCGATAGTCGGGGGCCAGACTTTCGTTATGATTTTAACTAATTGTTGGAAGGCTGGGTCCTCTGCAGTTGATTTTCTCAGTTTTTCGAATTCCTTGTCGAAGACTGATAAGGTTAGTACTTTGAGAGAATGATTTTGTTCCGCAGGGTCGTTATCTTTGATGGCTTTATTTTGGCAGTCACGACTAAGGGGATCTGCTAAAAGCATTTTCCTGCCTGGTAAGTAGACAACTTCTGGATTGAATGTTAAAAGTGACATCCTTATTCTACGTAAGCGTGGTGGCGACGAGTGGATAGGTTTCTGAAATATAGAGGATAGTGGCTTATGATCTGATTCCATAATTACTTTTTTTCCATAAATGTACTGCTGACATTTTTCACAACCAAACTGCACAGCCAATGCTTCCTTTTCGAGTTGTAAGTATCTGCTTTGTATTGCTTAGGGATTTTGACGCGTACGCCACCGGATTTCCTTCTTGCAGGAGCACTACGCCCATTGAAAATGAACTGGCGTCAACTTGAACATCACATAACATCCTTCGTTACGTCATAAAGTTACGTCATGAGTATTGGAGGCTTGGTAATTATTGACTAAAGCTTCCCAAAGGCTGCTTGCTGACTTTTATCCCAATAAAACGTGTTTGCTTTTTCTAGCAGAATTCTCAATGGAGTGGCGACGGCTGAGTAAATTTAAATGAACTAACTGAGATACGTGATTTTTCCCAACAATCTTTGAAGTTCCTTTTTGTTTTTTGGCGGCTTTAATCAATGTATGGCTTTTATTTTTGCTGGATCCGCTGCTGTTCAAATTTACATTTGTTTTTGTTGAGCTTTAAATCACTTTCCTCAATTATTTTACGAACTTTTTGTGTTGTCTGACGGAGTTCTGCCAGACTCTTCGAATAGATTAAAATGTCGTCCAGGGAGACTTTAACGTTTGACACTTTAGCGAAAAGTTTTTCTATAATGCTTCAAAAGACTTCGGGAGCTGATGAAATACCGAAGGGTAGTCTTTTACATGAACAACGTCTCCATGGGGTGGAAAACGTTCATATCTTTTTCGTTAGTTCCGTAACACGGATTTGCAAAAATCCTCTAACACAATCTAGGAGTGTGAAGTATTTTGCGATTCGCAACTAAGCCGCAACCTCCTCGAAACTGTTTATCGGGTAATGACGTCGGACTATTTCTTGCTAACGATGGTTGGATCGATACATATCCGTATTTTATTGTCTTTTCTGACAATGACCATCGGTGAAACAGCCGGGGACGGTTCGCTAAACGGCTCAATGACACCCAACTCTACCATCTTGCCCAGCTCTGCTTTAACATCATCTCGAATTTTGAATGGAACCTTACTTGGTGGACAAATTTCGAATCTAGGATTTGCAACTGGATCGATGTTGTAAACGAAGTTTCTTAAGCATCCCAATCTTTCGTATGCTTTCGGTGTCAAAATTATTTATTGCTCTTCTTTTTATCAAATTAAGTTTTTCGCAAGCATTTGCACAAAGAATAGGGTTCACATCGTTTGCTATGATTTTAAATGTTATTTTGCACTTGATGCTTAAGATCACACAAGGAACAAATGATTCGCGGAGAACTTTTATCTATTGATTCCCAAATGTAATTAGCTGTGTTACTCCACATGGATGGATTTTCATGTGCAAGTTGCTCACTATGCTTGTTGGAAAGACATTGCACTGAGCTCCGGTGTTTTATTTGATTTTGTAATTCTGTCCGCAAATAGTCATTTTTTCGTGAATTTATCGGTGGCATTTCTGTTACTTTTAAGACACCCAATAAATACCTCGCTCTAGTCACTCGATATTATTTTGTAATTGCTCACAACTTTAGGTGATTTTTTCACTTTAAAGCTTTTGCACATCTTTTCGAAATTATGTTTCTTTTTGCACTTTTTACAGATATGCTGATATGCTGGGCAGTTGCGAACGCCATGTTTGCTGCAACGATTTCTGCAATAGAAAGACTTGTATGTTTGTTCTTTCTGCACAATGTTTGCGTTAGCGCTTGCATTGTGGTGAATCTCTGCACTCTGCCTCTGAGAAAGTTCCGTAGCTTGACAGATACTTAAAGCCTTTTCTAATGAAACATCTTCGGATAGAAGTTTTGTGCGAAGATTTTCATGTATTATTGTTTGTTTTAATTAACATTTATTAACCGCACAACATTTAATTAACAGCAAGGCTATACTGATGTGCTAGACAAATTTTCTTAAAACTAGCATAGCAAATTCTTTTCTTACATCTATCTTACTGATGAACTACCCTACCAGGTATACCGGTATGAAATGATTTTGAAATAAAATACTAATTATTAATGGGAAACATTTTATTCAAAGTATTGGCCATTGTTTTCTACACATTTTGACCACCTTTCTGGCAATTTGTGAATGCCACACCAATAAAATTTTTCGTCTTTTAAAGCAAACCAATTTTCGAGCCAAGTTTGGTAAAAACGGCGGGTGGGGTAGCTGCTCCCAGCCATGTGTTTTGATTGTATCCTGAACCGGTTTTGCTTTGTGTGCAGGTGCATTGTCATGGAGCAAAATTACCTTGCCGTGTCTTCTGGCCCATTCTAGTCGTTTCTCGATCAATGTATGGTTCAAATTGTTCATTTGTTGTCGGTAGCGATCAGTATTAACGGTTTCACCAGGTTTTAGGAGCTCGTGGTACAGCACAACTTTCTGGTCCCACCAAACACACAGCATTGTCTTCTTGCCGAATCGATCTGGTATTGCAGTCGATGTTGATGGTTGTCCCAGATTAACCCATGATATTTTCCTTTTGGGATTCTTAATATGAATCCATTTTTCATCGCCAGTAACAATCCGATGCAAAACCGATTTTCTTTAGTGTCTTTGAAGCAAAATTTCACAAGTGTTTTTTCGGTTTTCCATCTGTCTTTCATTCAATTTATGTGGCACCCATTTTCCAGCCTTTTGGATCTTTCCCATAGCTTTTAAACGGTCAGAAATTGTTTGTTGTGGAATATTTAACATTGCTGTCATTTGCTTTTGACTCAAAGGGTCATCTCCATCCAATTCGGCGTCTTCAAACTTTTTTGGAGGTCTTCCACTTCTTCATTTCTCACATCAAAATCATTATTTCTGACCCGTTGAAACCATCATTTGCACTTTGCTTCTGATAGAGCATGATCACCATATGCCTCGACAAGCATTCGATGCGACTCTCTTTTCTCACTCTTTTCGCAAATCATCACTTTCTGTTACAAAATTCGATATTTGTAACACAATGAAAAAATATGATGTTGTCTGTTCAATGGCTTGATGTATACTAAATATTTGTCACAAATGTCATAGCAGACAAACAAAACAAAAAAAAAAAAAAAAAAAATAATAATAATAATAAGGGCTCGTTCACAACAAATGCGGATGCTCTATATTGTTATTTTTTTAATCTTAATTTAAATATAAATTATACTAAGAAAACTGTTAAAACCTTAGCTGCATTTCGTTTTTTCTTATATACTCATACTTAATATAGTATACATAAACTATGTCCGCCGTACGGACGCGTGCACCAGGGCGAATCAGTTCTTTATATGCCTAACGTATATAGTCTATACGCCCTGCTGCATTTTTTTTTATTTTTTTTGTATATATATAAAACCTAGCACTAAACTTAACTTAAAAAATTACTACTAACTACTAAAAATTAAAGCTAAGAAGCTGACCACAGACTCCCCAGCTGACAATATACGTGCACATAAAATAACTCATAAAGACAAGCTAAGTTAGAGGTCGACTTTAACACAGCCACCAGTACAGGTGACGTTCTTTCCCAGACTCCCTCCTATCTCGGGCGGAGATCGCTCTACTGAACCGAAGCAGATCCTCGTGGCTGCGAGCGACGTTCGGTTCATAAAGGAGTCGTCGGTCCATTGTTCGGCGTGCGACATGGAAGATTATAGGGCACCCCTCCCTGTCCTGAACTAGACCCATCATATCTAAATAAAGAAATGCCTCTGGGTGGAATAAAGCCATTCTGCCGTATCTTCTCGAAATACAAAATGTTGGGTTAGTAAGCCCCGAAGATCAGGCTGTCGGTAGAAGTCAACGACCGTGCAACGTGCAACGTATGAAATTATCAATCCTTATTAGGTTTGCCTCGCACAAAGTCTCGTTGGGATAAAATTTCTTGGATTCGGGAGTTTGATATAACCTGAGACACTGCCTGTCCAATAGCCTCATCTTTCCCGTTTGGGAAGGACTTACGTAAAACCGTACAGGACAAGCGTACGCCATCATCGGCCGGTTGAGTGCCATATAGCATATCACCTTCACCCTGTAATCAAGTTGGCTGCTGTAAAACAGCCTTCTTAACACAGCAAATGCTTTCTTGGCTTTCGTCAGAACACCATCTACATATTTGTCAAAGTATAGATACTGTTTCAACCAAACTTACGCCAGTTGAATTTCGTGTCCCTTGAGTTCCTGGACAACGGGGTCCAGAAAAGGATAGTCTCGCATTTATTGAAATTAATTTTTAATTTCCAGCTGTCACAATATTGCTGAATCTTTTCGAAGTCATTTTGCAGCAGGTTGTTAATAACTTCGACTTTTAGCGCTGATCTGTACGCTACCAAATCATCGCCGACCGATATATTGTGCGGCATGGAGTACAAAAGATCGCTAGTAAATATAGCGAACAAGATTGGCGAACCAACTGCCCCCTGTTGCAGACCGTTTTTAATGTCGAAAACCATGGTAGACGTCACGTTGCTATTTTACACAACGAGCTTCCTACCTGTTATCATGTCATAGATCATGTATAGCAATGGTTTACTTATGCCATGTCTGACCAGCTTTAGAAAAAAATCCTTCTAACCAAACGGTGGCGAACGAAGAGTATATTGGCTCTTGGATTTGTTCCATTGTATGTCGGAAACCAGCTTTGACGCGGCATGTATGGCATCATGCCCCGCTCTGAAGCCGAACCGGTTGTCCGGTATTATACGTAGGTTGCCTTTTATATTTCGGGGTTGGTCAAGCCTAGTGATGCAATCTGGCAACTGCCAGCTCTATCGTAAATTTTGACATTTTTGAGGCTATAGGTACTCAGAACGTTTTGACATACGAACGCCATTTGTGTTGTTTACAGTAACTTAAAAGATTCATCTCGGTCAAAAAGTGGAATAAAATTGTGAAAATTTTAGTGCGATTAATTTTTAAAACTTTCGACGTGGATTAACTCAACAACAGTGCATCGATGAACTTAGTTTAATTTTTGGAGATGAAACTCCATCAAGGACCATTGTTTACCGATGGTATGGTGAATTCAACCGAGGTCGTCGTTCACTCCAAGATGAATTTCGTGAAGGCCGTCCAAAATCAGGTTTTGTTCCGGAAACCAACGCAACTGATATTGCAAGATCGTCATGTGGCCTATCGTGAGATAGAGACAACCTTAGGCATTAGTGGGACTAGCAGACATTCAATATTGCATGCACATTTTACCGTCAAACAAATTTGTTCGTGTTGGACACCACACAATTTGTGAATCGCTCAAAAAAGGCTCGTGTCGATTGGTCTAAAGAAATGCTCCAAAAATAAGATCGCGGTGCTTCGAAACACGTCCATGACATCGTAATAGGTGATGAATTGTGGATTTACGCGTATGAGCCCGAAAGTAAACAGCAGTCGACTGTATGGGTGTTTCAAATTGAGCCAAATCCAACAAAAGTTGCACGAGGCATTTCCAAGCAAATCGTCGCCTGTTTTTTTCGGAAAACTGGACATTTCGCAACCGTACAACTAGACCAACGCAGAAGAGTCAATTCTGAGTGGTACACAACCATTTGTTTGCCAGTTGTCTTCCAAGAAATGGGGAAACTCATCCGCCGAAGATGGATCACTCTTCACCACGACAATGCGAGCTCTCACACATCGGCTCAAACAACTGCATTTTTGAGCACTCAAAACATCGATTTGATAAGTTACCCGCAGTATAGTCCTGACTTGGCACCGAATGACTTCTTTTTATTCCCGTACGTAAAATAAAATGAGAGGTCAACGTTTTCCGACACCTGAAGAAGCGGTTGATGCGTTTAGAATGCATGTTTTCGAGATACCTCAATCAGAGTGGCAAAAGTGCTTCGACAATTGGTTCAAGCGCATGCAAAAGTGTATAGATCTTAATGAGGAATATTTTGAAAAGCAATAAAGCTATTTTTGCTGATTAATATTTGTTTTTGTTCGCCACTGCCTTATCTCTTCCCGAACAACTTCTAGTTCAAGTGGGCTCGGTTCTCCAGATCGTGGTCTGGCATACGGGACACGTTAACCGTATACACTTTCTGAAAAACAGCTCCCAGTGTCGTAACCTTCTCCTGAGCATCTTCAACTACGAAGAAGTTATCATCAAGCACTGCTTTATCCGGATTGATGCCCACAGATGTCAGTATGTCTGAGTTTTCTGCCGTTCTTTCAGGCCCGAATGTCATTCTGATCTTTTTTCCTGAATATCTTATTTATTTGCTTACATCCTGGCTGTAATTAATTTAATAAGCTGTTGGAGGTTTTTGATTTCTGCTTTTAAAGAGAGGACTTCAGCATTCTGTGGATCTATGAACTGTCAGCAGCAGTCTGCTTTTATGTACGTGGAGTGCTTCGATGTTAGCATTTCAGTATACATCACTGTCATCGCTACTAGCGCCCTTTGGAGTTCTCGTGTCCATAGTTCGTCGTATTACGTCGTCCATATCGTAGTTATTAGGGTACACATGGACACATTCTTCTAGTTCCTCCAGCTCATTCGGGAATTGGATCGTCGCAGCGAGTTCGCAGTGATCACTGTCGTACTCAAATGTGGCTAAACAATTCCTTGTACGTCTATCTACGTCCAGTATTGTTATTCATCTGTCGACAATGAGATATGACGCGCTCCTTGAAAAAGATGGTCTATCGGTAGTACATAAGTCTAGCTTGAACTCTACAGTATGCAGCGCCAGCCAACCTGAGAGTGCGTTTCCCCTGCCGTTTGACATCATGTTACCCCAATCGATGTGTTTAGCATTCAGATCACCGGCGATAACGAAATAGTTCTCTTCCTCATTCAACCGAAGGCTTGTAAAAATAGTTTCAAGCTCTGAAAAAAAGTGAATATTTCGAAAATCCGGTCTGTAGACAGCAATCACCAACATCGTCCTTCCGCCTTGGAGAGGGATGCGTGCGATGCATGCTTTTAGCACTTACGCACTTCAGCGCTATATATGACCTTGTGACAAAGGTCTTCTTTTATTAAGAGAGCGACCCCGCCCCTTTGTGAGGAGTGTGTCTCTTCGTAGTACAGTGTAGTTTCTGAACCTGAGATTGTCTGTGCGTGAATGGCTTGCACTTGAGTGTGCAAGGCCTATACACTACACAGCAAGGCCTGTACACTCCACAGACTTCAGAATGCTTTCTTCTTCTATTTGCTTAGGTTCGGAAACCACGGCTACCTTCGGAACTGTCTGTTGTGCCGTCCTTCTACCAGACGCCACGTTGGCGAAGGAGAGGGTCGGTGTAACAGCGGTAGCTGGCATGCGAGGAATAGACCTAGCTGCTACCGTTTTTCCTTTCCTCTAGACTCAATCTTTTGCTTTATTTACAACCCCGATAGTTTGCCGGGTGTCCGTTTGTCTTGCAGAATGCACAGAAGAGTACAGCTTTGTTTTGACTTTTCCGGTCCCTAATGGACATTCCCCGGAACTGTAGTTTCTAGCGCATTTGACGCAACGAGACTCCATTTTGCAGTTTGCTGCGGCATGCCCAGACCTTTGACAACGCGCACACTATAACATTAGCCACATGTTACAGTGTCTTGTTTAATTTTTCCTATTTAACAGCAAGGGAGCCTAAATATCGGATACTCTTTAGGCTCTCGATTTTACTGTCTAGGGTGAGTTGAACTAAGAAGAATGGGAGCTTCCGTTTCTTCACTTTCGCTGCCGCAGTGGTGAAGGGCTTAACTCCTATGAATTCTGTACTCAATTAAGAAAGAAGACGAGCTGCCTGTGGCCAACTTACAAAGCTTTACTACACCGCTAGTCTCTAGTCCGAAGATTTTTATTGGGGGACATCTTTCCTTTCTTGGCTGCTGCTGCGATTGTTGTTTCTGCTGCGTCTGCTGCTGCTGCTGTGTTGCCTGCTGCTTCTGTTGTTGCTGTTGGTTTTGTTGCTGTGTACTTCAATTTTGTCCCTTCTTCAGCTGGATCAGTTTTTTTTGCTTTCTTCTTTATTCATGTATTCCTTATTTGTTTTACTTACATGCTAGACAAAAAATACTTAAACTAGCTTAATAGTATAATCTATTGATCTTAACTCTAACTTACTGACTCTTAACAAGCGCTATAAGCTAACCTAGGATAATAAATGTTTTTCTTCGCCTTTCGGTTTCTTTATTGGATGATTTTGCTGTTTTTTTTAGTGTTTCATTTAAATTGTATATCTTACCCAAGGAAAATCAAAAAACTTGGGATAACAAATATGTAACTTAGCCTACCCTTAGAGTAAGACTAAAGACTAACTTAAGACTAAAAGTAAAACCTAATTATAATAAATAACGTCTAACTTTAAAATTACTAACTACTACTACTAAAAATGTACACATAGTCTTAGCTATATCCGTAACATGATACGGACGCGTGCACAAGGATGTATGTATTATTTATATGCTTAACATATATATTTAATACGCCGTGGTGCATCTTTTTTTTTTGTTTTGTATTTTTGTGTTATTGTTATTTTTTTATTTATTTATTTGTTATTTATTTATTTTTTTTTTTTTTAATCTGTAACATTTTTTCGTTTTTTTATTAATATTTTTTATAAATGTCTTAATCTACCTTAACCTATGTAAGTTGGCCCTAGTTAGTGACTCAACTATCCTGTGTTTTACTTTAAATAGTTAGTGGCTTCGAAAGCTGATTCTGGTGTAAGCAACAGTAAAAAAGCCTTTCCTTTGCAGAGACTGCTCTATCGCGGGCAGAAGTTGGAGAAGTTGGAGTTGCCTTTCTACTGTTCGGCGAGCGACGTGGAAGATGATGGGGCACCCTTCCCTACCTGGTATCAGGCCTTTCGAATCCAGATAAAGGAAAGCTTCAGGGGGAATGAAGCCGTTAAGACGGGCCCTATCATTGTACTTTTCAATTGGGTATTACGGCCCAAAGATCAGACTGTTGGTTGAAGCCATGGCTCGAGCAGTGTGACTCCGAATCAACTTAATAATAAAATTATCTATCCTTATAAGGTTTGCCTCATTATTCAGAACCTCGTTGGGATAGAATTTCTTGTACTGAGACTCTGGTGTTCGATATAAACGAAGACAGGCCCGAAGGCACCGCCTCTCGAACACCCTCATCTTTTCCATTTTCGAAGGACTCACGTTGAACCACAAAAGACAACCATATACCATGATTGGCCGGATAAGGGCCATGTAGCAGATTACCTTTAGTCTGGTGTCAAGTTGACTGCTGTAAAACAGCCCTCTTGCCATAGCGAAGGCATTCTTAGTCTTGGTCAGAGCTGTGTCTACATGGATACCACCATATAGGAACTGGTCCAACCAGATGCCAAGATATCTGATTTTCACGGTCAATGGTTGTTCTAGTGGGTCAACTATGCCGAACTTGCGCCAGTTCCTTTTCGTGTCCCTTGAGCCTCTGGACAGCAGGCGTTCTGATAAGAATAGTTTCACACTTCTGGTAGTTGATTTTCAACATCCAGTCGTAGCAAAATCGTTGAATCGTATCGAAGTCACTCTGCAACAAACCGTTTATTTCTTCTACCTTCGAATCTGATCTGTACGCGATTAGATCATCGGCAAACGGTATTATGTTAGGCAAAGAACCTATATGATCGCTAGTGAATATAGTGGACAAGAGCGGCGAACCCATCGCCCCTCTCTGCAAACGATTTTTCATATGGAATACTGTGGTGGAAATTTCGTTGCCATTTTTCACAACGAACTTTCTACCTGTCACCATGTCATAGATCGTAAATAGCAATGTTTTATGAATGCCGAGCCTGACTAACTTAAGGAAAAGACCTTCTAACCATACGGTGTCGAATGCTTTTTCCATGTCAGTCAGGCAGGCTCCTGTGCACTGTGTTTTGTTTCTATTTTACTGAATGTCGGAAATCAATTCAGACGCGGCATGAATAGTGTCGTGCCCCGCCCTGAAGCCAAATTTGTTTTCCGGTATTAATTGTGATTCGGACTACGAGTCTCGTTGACCATATACACTTTCTGGAAGACAGCACCAATTGCTTTTATCTTCTCGTGGGGATCCTCAACTACGAAGTAGTCGTTGTCAAGCACAGCTCTACCTGGATCGATGCCAACTGAAATAAGTAGGTTCGGTTGGTCTGTTGTTCTGTCTAGTCGAACACTCTGAATGTCTTTATGATCTTTCCTCCGAAAAATTTTATTTACTTGCGGGAACATGCTCGGGTTATTAAATCTTACAGTCCGAATTTTATTGCCCCAATGCAAGCTTACATGTAGTCTGTAATTATGTTTGATTAAATGTTGGAGTACTTTAATCTGTGACTTTAGACAGCGAATCTCCGCATTCTGTGGATCTGTAAATCTCCTATACAAGAGTTTAAGCCTTGACAGGAGTCTACTTTTTTGCACGTGAAGTGCATCGATGGTAGCATTCCGATGAATGGCGCCATCATCGGTATGAGCTACATTCGGAATAGTTTTGTCCATTGTTTGTTTAATGACTGCGTCCATTTGTGTGAGGTACCCATCAACCTCTTCGTTCTTTAGGTTTCTGTTCGTAGGAGAACCGAAGATACTCGGCGTAACGGTGGTAGCTACAGCTCGGACTAATGGCCTGGGGTCTACCTTTTCGTTTATCCTTTCATCTTTCACTCTCTGTCGGAGTTCTTTAATTTGTGGACACCCTAAATAGGTTGCGGGGTGTCCAATTCCTCCGCAGAGTACACATTTGAGGAGCGATTAGTCCTCGACTTCTTCGGTTCCTAAAGGGCATTCTCCTTTGATGTGGCTGAAGGTGCATCGTGCACAGCGGATCTCCATATTGCAGTTCTCCGCGACGTGCCCCACTCTTCTGCACTTCGCACATTGAAGTACGTGGTCAGACTTGTCTAGTTTTTCCCACTTTTTCACACTCAGACCACCTACGAGTCGAATTTTTCGTAGGCTATCAATTTTGGTGCCATGGGTTACCTGTACTAAGAAGAAGGGGAGTGCCGTCATCTTCAGTTTTGCTGCCGCAGTTATGAAAGCCTTAACCCCTTCAAACTGGACCTCGTCGCTTTCGACTTGGCGCAGCTTGTCGAGGATAACCTTCGGGTTAGTATAGGGATTAACACCGTTGAGGAGCATCGACTGTGGCCTTTCTCCTGTGGGGGTGTACGTATAGAAATGATGCCGCTAGCTTCTCTTTCATGCGTCTAAAACCTTTGATAGTGAAACAAATTGTTTTTTCTTTTTTTTATATCCATCACAGAGTAACACAAAACACTACGTTCTCTAAGTGTTAACTCTCAGTATCACTTTACTTAACAGATGTTTGCTGAGCGACTAAGGATCATCTACCGACTCTTATCGTCTTACAGATTACTTCAATAAATAATATTAATTAAAATATGATGCAAAATGAATGTACCGATGTTTTTAAATTCTAATCGTGGCAAGCTAAAATCAAATTCGTTGCAAAGATCATTAAATGTATTTAAACACCTTGTAATAGGTTCATTGCGACCATAGTTGGTTTCTCACCCGTAGAGATCTTTGGGGAGCATATATATTTATGAGAAAAAGTAATTCTGGTGAATTTAACTGATAATTAATAATATCACGAATAAACATGGCTGACGTTGCCTTAGGCCTGAAACTTAAGATTTGCAAGCCATTTGTTCTGCAACATTGGACGGTATGACTTAAGGTTGTTTTCTATTTAATAAAATGTATATTCCTGTCTAGAGCAAACTCACACAGTTTTTCAAGTTGATCCGTCTCCACGCCGAGGACGTTTATAGGTAGACATCGTACCTTCGGTTTCTGCTGTTGTTGTTGCTGCTGCTTCTGCTGTTGTTGTTGGTGCTCCTTCTGCTCAGTCCGCTTTTTATGGTGTTATTTTTGATGTTGCAGTTTCTTTTTACGGGTTTGAAGCTCCAAAAGTTCCCGATGCTGATCTCATTGTTTTGCCTCTTTTCTGGCAACGGACTGTTGGTAGAGAAATTAAATGTGGGCATCAAGCTTCGCCCTTTCCTCATCCTTCTTCTTTATTTTCTTTTATTTGATTCCTCTTCCCTTATTTCTTCTGCCTCATCATCGGCGTCAGAAGTGGCGAGAAATTGGAATGAATTATCACTTCCTTTATACGAATATCGACATTCGTTGCCCTCCGATTCACATTAGAGGGCTTCTAGTGCGATAACTGCGGCTTTTGCTGTTGCAACGGCTGCACCTTTTGTTGTTGCTGCTGTTAGAGCAGTTGCTTTCGTTGCTTTTATAGCCTTTTCATCTGTTTTCGCTGTTGTTGTTGCTGTTGTTGTTGCTGCTGGTGTTGTTGCTGTTGATGGTTTTGCCTTCATCACTGCCCCTCGCTTAGTTACATTTGTCTGCGACTGCAGCTTCTTCCGCCTCTTCCTCGGCTCTTCCACTTGTTTCATTGGGGGGCCTGATGCACTGTCCACCGGTACATTCATGTCAACCGACTTTGGGAGCACGGGTCGCTCTACCACGCTTGATGGAACACTTTGTTTTTAATTGTATGTTTTTATTAAAATAAAGAAAAAACACTTTCATCAGAATTTGTACTAATGGTCACTCCTGAAAATTGAAACGCGGGCTTCAAACACTTCCTTTTTTTTCAACGCCGCCTCTACCACTCCGGCTTCTAGCCAGTTGAAAATCATTAACATTAAGCCGACTTTCACTGCTATTTATTTTTATATTAATTTTTTTATTTTGGAGCACAACCACATGCCGCGCTAATTCCGCGGATAAGTTGGTCTCTAAGTAAGCTGTTGGCGAGTTCTTTGAATTCACAATTCTGAGCTTGGAGTCTAGACTCGCCTTCATGCTGCACAATGTTATTAAATTTGTAACGCTCGAAACTTACATATAATCTAGGTGAGAAATAAGCATCGAATTTACTTTTTACCTGGTCTATTGCCGTTTCCGACTCAGATGAAGAAGTGGGCAATGAACTATAAATCAGAATAGCCGCGTGGCCGATGGATGCCATGAACGCTGCCACTTGGATATTTTACATGAAGTACAATTCAGTGTTATACCAATCAAAGTAGTACAATTTAGTAATAATGTAATGGATCACATGATAAGGAATACTTTAATAATATAATAGAATGATAATGCAGGTATGTTCTCAAACATAGAACATGCTGAGTCTAAAATTGTGTAAAATAAATACTAATTTAAAATGAAAATATAATTGTTCTTAGTCTCATCAAGGATGCGCTCCTCCACTATTGCGTCCAGGTTATGTATACGCTGTTCTCCAATTATGGAGTGTAATCTCGCATACAAGGGCCAATCGGACAGTGATACTCCCGATGGCCCAATTGCCTTCTTCTCCTTTCTGCAATTAATGAACATTTATATCATTAGATTATAAATATGAAAAATTTATATGTGTACATACCTTTTTCTCCGTGAGATTTGCTATTTTCGTGTTGATCTCATCAGGGGAAAGATTGAGCCATTTCCTGGAGAATATGATTGATTTTGCTATTATCTATCTAATAGTTTTTCTATTAGTTTTTCCCCCAGAGCTCAGTGAGTAATTCTTCTCCCGTTTTTGTTTACATTTCCTTTTCGACATGTTAATTCTTAACTTAAATATAATTGCTTACAGCTGATTTTTGTTTTTACTATTAGCTGATTTAAATGTCATTGAATGACGTCTCAAATGTCATAAAAGCTCTCAAACTGTGGTAAGTTGGTTTGTTCAATTTGACGAACCGACGGTATTTATTTCGTTGGAATGGGCCAATCTAGAACGGAAAAAATGTATGGGGAAATGGAGAGGATTTGGGCTGAAATGCTGATATGAGCCGAAATGCCCCATTTCGATCCAGTGTAAACGTAGTATTGTGGTTGTTAGTAAAACACAAGCATTATAAAGTTTTAACAACTTTATTTAAATATCAGAGAACTGCGTTTTCAATATCTTAAAACCAAGCTCGTAGAAACTTTTGTGACCGTTGCGGTAATGGAAAGAAGTAGAAGTAGTCAGAGTGGTTGGTGTTGAAGATACTTTTTACAGTTGTGAAGTTACTTAGAGTTCGGTGAGGGCAATGTAGACGCGTAAGTCAGTATGTAGAGTACAACCACATTACTCTCCCTCCAGTGACAAAGTGAAAGAAGTAGAAGTAGTCAGAGTGGTTGGTGTTGAAGATACTTTTTACAGTTGTGAAGTTACTTAGAGTTCGGTGAGGGCAATGTAGACGCGTAAGTCAGTATGTAGAGTACAACCACATTACTCTCCCTCCAGTGACAAAGTCACGAATTGACAGCTATTAATTAAATGTCACGTTTTTTCTTACAGATGTTTTGTTTTGTTCATCTATGTTGTCTCAGTTAAGGTGCGCCGATTTTGAATCTTTCCGTGGAAATGTTACGCAGCTTGTCGTCTATGGAAATGGTGAAGAAGGTCGGGGCGATTCTCTTGACGTCTGCATGTGGTCCGGAATAAGGTGGTTCCAAAGGTTTGCGGACAGCACCACAGCGAAGAAAGACGTGGGAGCATTTGTCCAAGCCAGGGAGCACAAATGTCTTTCCTTTCATGTTGTGATGAGATGCAATTGTCGGATAGTATGTCGGTGGTTCTCAACAAAGGCCTGTGGATTAAGAGTGACTTCCTGTTTAGTAAAGGATTCGGATTCCGCTGCCATATAGCATTTCGGCTGGAGATGCCTTGATTTCATCTTTGTACGCAGTTCGAAGTCCCAGGAGAACTGTTGGCAAAGTCTTCGTCCATCTGCTGTTTGGGTGGCACATAAGCGCTGCTTTCAATGTTCTGTGCCACCGTTGTACCATGCCGTTGGTTTGTGGATGATAAGGAGATGTTCATATCCTCTCTGTGCCGCACATATTAGTTAGTGCATTGAACAATGCAGACCCGAACTGAGTGCCTTGGTCCGTTGTCAGTGCCTTTGGCGATCTGAATCGTGCAATCCCAGCTGGTGTAAAAAGCTGCTGCTGCCGTGTCTGCATTAATGTCGCCTAAAGGAACTGCCAGCAAAGGTAAAACAGCTATCCGGAGGATACAAGGTTCGGACCAAGGCCTGCCGGGATCAAAATGGACAACTCGTAGTAGAGTCGCAGTCTGTACTGATAATCTGGAAGGATCATTTCTGCAGACTCCTTAACGGCGATGACGACCCAAATCCCGCTGTCAGGCAGAATGTTCCACTCAATTTGGACAATGATAGACAAGCATTCCGTCCCCCCGACTTAGACGAGGTGAAGATAGCAATATCCAAGCTGAAGTCGAACAAAGCTGCTGGAGCGGACGGACTGCCCGCAGAACTATTTAAAGCAGCTGGAGATGACCTGGTTGGGCGCATGCACCAGCTCATCTGTAAGATATGGTCGGAGGAAAGCATGTCCGATGAGTGGAATCTCAGCGTCGTTTGCCCGGTTCACAAGAAAGGAGACCCTTTTGACTGCGCCAACTTCAGAGGGATTAGTCTCCTGAACATCGCATACAAGATCCTCTCTGCCGTATTGTCTGAAACCGTTTGTCTATGACCTGATAGGTCCCTATCAGTGTGGTTTCAGGCCAGGGAAGTCCACAAAAGACCAAATCGTCACATTACGGCAGATCCTGGAAAAGACCCAAGAAATGCAAATTGACACTCACCACCTATTCGTCGATTTCAAGGCTGCCTATGACAGTGTGCATAGAGACGAGCTATACAGTACCATGTCTAGTTTTGGCATTCCTATCAAACTCGTCAGATTGTGTAGAATTACGATGGAGAACTCTCGCTGCTTCATCAAGGTCGGTACCGAACTCACCCAGACCTTCAATGTCAAAAAAGGTTTTAGACAAGGCGACACACTGTCATGTGACTTCTTTAGCATTATCCTCGAGAAGATCGTGCGTAACTCACAAGTCAACACCAGAGGCACGATCTTCCAGAAGCCAGTTCAATTGTTAGCTTACGCTGACGACATTGACGCGATTGGACGAACACAGCGAGGCGTCAATGAGGCGTTTTCTGGCATTGAAGCGGAAGCGGCTAAACTGGGTCTAGTGGTAAATGAGGGCAAAACGAAGTACATGCTGTCATCAAGGAAGGACACACAACATCGACGTCTCGGATGGAGCGTCTCGGACAGAGCTTCGTCTACCTCGGCTCCGCGGTAGATAGGGACAACAACATCAGTACCGAAATCAAACGCAGAATCACTCTTGCCAATCGCTGTTTCTTTGGGCTCAAGAGGCAATTGAGTAATAAAGCCCTCTCTCGAAGGACTAAGCTCGCTTTATATAACAGCTTGATCATCCCCGTTTTTACTATATGTCGCAGAATCTTGGACGTTAGCAAAGGCGGATGAGGAAGCCCTTAGTCTTTTCGAGGGAAAAGTTTTGCGTGCGATTTTTGGTCCTGTTTGCGTTGATGGCATCTGGAGGAGAAGATTTAATGACGAACTCTATAGGCTGTACAGCGACATGCGCCTGGTCAAGCGTCTACGGATACAACGCTTAAGATGGCTAGGCCATGTAGAGCGTATGGACACCACTGCTCCGGCCCGAAAAGTCTTTGAATCCGAGCCATTGGGACAACGCATCAGAGGACGACGTAGACTGAAGTGGCGCACACAAGTGGAGAAGGACCTCAACCAACTTGGAGTGCGCAACTGGAGACAGCTGGCGAAAGATCGTGCTGGCTGGAGAGGCATGTTGGTTGAGGCCCAGGTCCACCCCGGACTGTAGCGCCACAAGAAGAAGAAGAAGAAGGGCACTGCCTCCGGCCATCTAGTAAATCGATCGATCATGGTTAAGCAATATATGTACCTGCGACATAAGGGTAAAACTATGATGTCGATATGTACGTTGCCGAAGCGGTGGTCTGGTCCTGAATTGTTGACAATGTATGTTGACAATGAATGTTGACAATGATGCTTGGCCAAACATATTTCTGTCGAAGCTGAACACTCGTAGCTCGCCCGCCTGGATGGGAGAGGTTATGAATTGAGTTGAAAATAGTTTTGCGTTAGGATGATGGAATATATGGACGGATAATGTTGGTTGAAATGTCGCAGTATATTTAGCAGTTTGGTTCTATTGTGATTCGCTGTAGTTTAACTGATGTGTTTGTGTTATCCAAAATGCTTTTAAGTTCTGGGTCATCATGTTTTGTAGATTGCAGTGCGTGAGGTTCCAGCAGGTGTCTGGAGAATTTAACGGCCAGGTATATCGCAAGTAATTCGTTGTCGTAAGTGCATCGCTTTTGACTATCGGTGAACTTGCGGGAGAAGAGACCCACTGGATGATGTTGTTTGTCTTTAAGTTGTGCCAGTTTAGCGCCAGCTGCAATGTCGAAAGCATTAGTTATCATAATGAATAGTGCGTTGGAATCAATCCTCTCTTACATTGTTCAAATGAATTCTCCGCCTGTGGAGTCCAAGGTATTTGCCGGTGATTGCTCTTTCTGGAGTTTTTAAGGAACTCATTTAGTGGTGGTTGGATGTGAGCGCACCTTGGGATGTATCGCCAGTAGTAATTGACTATCCCAAGAAAACGACGAAGTTCACAAATTGCCTTCAGTTAAGGGTACTTCAGGATGGCTTCAATCCGGTCTTGGAGTGGTTTGCAGCCTGAACCATCTATGGTGTGCCCAAGGTATGTGACTTCTTGTTTGCCGAAAGTGCACTTTGCGATATTAATTGTTAAGCTATGTTATTTTAACCGCTGAAATACCGCACGAATATGTTCTCGGTGAAGTTCTTCTGTTTCTGAAAAGATGATAAGATCATCTACATAGCAGAAAACGAAATCTAACTCGAAAAGAACTCTGTTCATATGGTCTGGGTGGCATTTTTCAGACCAAACAGAAGTACGGTAAACTCGTATATTTGCCTGTTTGAGTTTCTCACCAGTAAGTCTGTGGGGTCTTTCGGCTATTGGTTGACCAGTGGTGACAATCGCCCTTATTAAGACTGGCGTTCAATGCCTTGTCGAAAAACGTGTGTGCGAAATCGGAATTATAGCAGGCGTTACACGTGTTTTTTTTAAATGACGTTTTGTGTTAATAATTTAATAATAATTGTTGGCGCTACAGTCCAAAGGGGGATCAGAGCCGAGCTTGGTCGGCAAAGGCTGCGATTGTAGTTTTTCGACGTCAAACCGTTTTGGCCTTTCTCGACTCCATTGCTCTCTCGATATCCGGTTTCTTACCTTGGCTAAAACAAGGTCATGATCCGAGTCGATGTTTGCACCTTGGGAAGTAAAAACATCGAGAATACTGGAGGAGTGTCTGACGTCGATCGCAACATGATAAATCTGGTTGAAGGTTGATTGATCAGGTGATCGCCAGGTACCTTTATGAATGTTGAGGTGTGGCAATTGCGTGCTGGCCACAGAGAGGTTTCGCCCCGAGGCGAAGTCAACTAGCTTGAGTCCGTTTCCGGAGGTGTTGAAGTGCAGGCTGTGTCTTCCGATGACTTTAGCAAAGACTTCTTCTCTTCCCAGCTGAGCGTTGAAATCTCCTAGAACGATCTTGGTGTCGTAGTTGGGGCATCGATCGTATGTCCTTTCTAGGAGGTGATAGAAGTCCTCTTTACTTCTGTAATCTTTTTCCTTTGTCGGGGCGTGGGCGCATATGAGGCTTATATTCCCGAATTTAGCCTTGACGCGGATTGTTATGAGGCTTTCACTTATGTATTGGAAGCTTAAGACTTTTTGCCTCGAACAACAAAACCGCATCCAATTAAACGTTTCCCTCTCTCCCTGCAGCAGTCGTTGTGGTATACGTTACAGTTTCTCACTCTTCTCTTGCCCGGCCCATCCCAAAAACATGTGTGCGAAATCGGAATTATAGCAGGCGTTACACGTGTTTTTTTTTTGAAAAATGACGTTATGAGTTAATAATTTAATAATAATTGTTGGCGCTACAGTCCAAAGGGGGATCAGGGCCGAGCTTGCACATGAACTACTCGTGTTATGCGCGCTACTGTAATCTCACGAGTAGAAGGGACCTACAGTTTTTTGCCGACTCCGAACGGCGAAATTTGAGAAGTTTTCAGTTCTCAGTTATTACTCTTTGAGTGTTGTCAGCAGCTCAAAAGAGGTGGTGCCGTGAAAAATTCGAAAAATTGGTGTTGAGTTGGGAGTTGAACCTAGACTCTTCGGCGTGTGAGCGTCGCACTCTACCCACTACGCCACGGCGTTTTGTGTCGGTGGGACGTAATTTCTCGGTATTCTCGTCAAAGTTTTGGATTGGCAAAACGCTTATAAAAAAGACTATTTTTGGTGTTGATAAATTTATGAACGCCAGAGAATAACAAATTGCTTCAGATGTAAGTTTTGTTAAGTGTATCAATACATTTGGTTAAATATATGTTTTTAAAGGGTTAAAGTTACAAATTATAGGCAAATGAAACGGTTGGTCGAGCTAATGGAAAAGAATATAAGAGTGGCCACCAATTTTTAGAGAGGTTTTATACAAACGTTTGAAATAAAAAGTGAGAAATAGCTGCTGAATTAAATGCTTTAGGACCAGCAATAAGTGATGGCAAAGAATGGCAAAAAGTACGTAAGTTGTATAAATAATTATAGCAAACCACTAAAATTTGTATCATAATTTGTATTTCTAGGTTTGGTGCGACGCAAAGTTTAAAGTCACAAAGAAACTGATTTTCAGCAAAAAAGAAGCAGGAGCCACAGGTGGAGGACCTTTCCGACAAAAATTCTTAAATGATGATGAATGAATAATGCGCTTAACGAATCAGTGAACCCAGTGGAAAAAGTATTTGGCGGTATGAACACTTCACAGGGAACACAAAGTTCAACTACATCAACAACATTTATACAAATCACACTTCAATCAACATCCACACGAACAATAGAAACATATGACAAATTGGGAACGGAAGGTATCGTGGGTAATTCCGAATAAACCATTTCATCTCCTGTCACACAGTTCGAAGATGAAACCGTAAATACTGCAGCAAACGCAAAATGTAGAATTTCAAAAGCTTCAGATAAAAACGCATTTAAACATATGTTAGAAAACGACACAGAGGTTAAAAATCTTTGGTCCAAATTGAGTGGAACATTCTGCCTGACAGCGGGATTTGGGCCGTCATTGCCTTTTAGCACTACTACGAGTTACTCTACTACGAGCTGTCCGTTTGGGTCCCAGCAAACCTTGGTCCGAACCTTGTATCCTCCGGATAGCTGTTTTACCTTTCGGTAAAACTTTCGGACTTCATTTCTGTCATAGCACCTTCTCGTTTCCTCGACTGCGCGATTCTCATGCTCCTTTTTTTTCCTTCTGAGAAGCCGGTGCTCTTCCCTTCTTCTCTGTCCATAGAGCTCACGAACAGCTCTCGTTGTTCGATGCAGCGTCGCCTTATAGGCGTCTTGTTTAGCTGCGCTTCGTCGCTTGTCTTTTTTTTATAAGCGCTTGCCTGCATTCGTCGTCAAACCATAAGTTCCTTCTGGGTGGTGATACCCAGCACATCAGTGGCAGATTCTTTGACGGCTTCTTGACAACGTTTGCATTCTTCTTCTATGCTAAGTGCCAGAAGCGTCGAACTCTGAGCGAGTTTCAGGGAGACTTGGTCGGCAAAGGCTGCGATTGTAGCTTTTCGACGTCAAACCGTTTTGGCCTTTCTCGACTCCGTAGCTCTCTCGATATCCGGGTTCTTACCTTGGCTACAACAAGACGATGATCCGAGTCGATGTTTGTACCTTGGGAAGTAAAAACGTCGAGAATACTGGAGGAGTGTCTGACGTCGATCACAACATGATCAATCTGGTTGACGGTTGATTGATCAGGTATTCGCCAGGTACCTTTATGAATGTTGAGGTGTGGGAACCACGTGCTGGCCACAGAGAGGTTTCGCCCCGAGGCGAAGTCAACTAGCTTGAGTCCGTTTTCGGAGGTGTTGGCGTGCAAGCTGTGTCTTCCGATGACTTTAGCAAAGCCTTCTTCTCTTCCCAGCTGAGCGTTGAAATCTCCTAAAACGATCTTGGTGTCGTAGCTGGGGCATCGATCGTATGTCCTTTCTAGAAGGTGATAGAAGTCCTCTTTACTTCTGCCATCTTTTTCCTTTGTCGGGGCGTGGGCGCATGTGAGGCTTATATTCCCGAATTTAGCCTTGACGCGGATTGTTATGAGGCGTTCGCTTATGTATTGGAAGCTTAAGACTTTTTGTCTACCTCGAACAACAAAACCGCATCTAACTAAGCGTTTCCCTCTCTCCCTGTAGCATACGTTGTGGTATACGTTACAGTTTCTCACTCTTCTTTTCCCCGGCCCATCCCACCACATTTCCTGAATCGCGGTAATGTCTGCTTTATAGTAGTCCAGGTCCTCCGCAAGTTCATCGGCTGCACGTGGTCTGTTTAGGGACCTCATATTCCACGTGCATATCCGTAAAGCATTATCCTTTTTTCGTTTGCGTGGGTCGTCAACAGTGTATCCATCCATATCCGAGGCATTCGGTTGATACGTAACTGGTTATTTTTTTTATGTGTCCGGGCAGTTACCCCGACAAGCTGTTATATAAAGCGAGCTTAGTCCTTCGAGAGAGGGCTTTATTACTCAATTGCCTCTTGAGCCCAAAGAAACAGCGATTGGCAAGAGTGATTCTGCGTTTGATTTCGGTACTGATGTTGTTGTCCCTATCTACCGCGGAGCCGAGGTAGACGAAGCTCTGTCCGAGACGCTCCATCCGAGACGTCGATGTTGTGTGTCCTTCCTTGATGACAGCATGTACTTCGTTTTGCCCTCATTTACCACTAGACCCAGTTTAGCCGCTTCCGCTTCAATGCCAGCAAACGCCTCATTGACGCCTCGCTGTGTTCGTCCAATCGCGTCAATGTCGTCAGCGTAAGCTAACAATTGAACTGACTTCTGGAAGATCGTGCCTCTGGTGTTGACTTGTGAGTTACGCACGATCTTCTCGAGGATGATGTTAAAGAAGTCACACGACAGTGCGTCGCCTTGTCTAAAACCTTTTTTGACATTGAAGGTCTCGGTGAGTTCGGTACCGACCTTGGCAGCGAGAGTTCTCTATCGTCATCCTACACAATCTGAAGAGTTTGGTAGGAATGCCAAAACTAGACATGGCACTGTATAGATCGTCTCTATGCACACTGTCATATGCAGCCTTGAAATCGACGAATAGGTGGAGAGTGTCAAGTTGCATTTCTTGGGCCTTTTCCTGGATCTGCCGTAATGTGAAGATCTGGTCTATTGTGGACTTCTCTGGCCTGAAACCACACTGGTAGGGACCTGTCAGGTCATGAACAAATGGTTTCAAACGCTCACACAATACGGCAGAGAGGATCTTGTATGCGATGTTCAGGAGACTAATCCCTCGGTAGTTGGCGCAGTCAAAGGGGTCTCCTTTCTTGTGGACCTAGCAAACGACGCTGAGATTCCACTCATCGGGCATGCTTTCCTGCGACCATATCTTACAGATGAGCTGGTGCATGCGCCCAACCAGGTCATCTCCAGCTGCTTTAAATAGTTCTGCGGACAGTCCGTCCGCTCCAGCAGCTTTGTTCGACTTCAGCGTGAATATTGCTGTCTTCACCTCGTCTAAGTCGGGGGTACGGAATGCTTGCCTATCATTGTCCAAATTGAGTGGAACATTCTGCCTGACAGCGGGATTTGGGCCGTCATCGCCGTTGAGGAGTCTGCAGAAACGATCCTTCCAGATTCTTAGCACTACTACGAGTTACTCTACTACGAGTTGTCCGGTTTGGTCCCAGCAGGCCTTGGTCCGAACCTTGTACCCTCCGGATAGCTGTTTTACCTTTCGGTAAAACTTTCGGACTTCATTCCTGCCAAAGCACCTTTTCGTTTCTTCTACCGCGCGCTTCTCATGCTCCTTCTTCCTTCTGAGAAGCCGGTGCTCTTCCCTTCTTCTCTGTTCGTAGATTTCACGAACAGCCCGCGTTGTTCGATGCAGCGTCGCCTTATAGGCGTCTTGTTTAGCAGCGTGCGCTTGCCTGCACTCGTCGTCAAACCATGGGTTCCTTCTGGGTGGTGACGTGAAACCCAGCACATCAGTGGCAGCATCTTTGATGGCTTCTTGACAACGTTTCCATTCTTCTTCTATGCTTAGTGCAGGAAGCGTCGAACTCTGAGCGAGTTTCCGGGAGACTCGGTCGGCAAAGTTAACAGCAATCAGCTGCGATTGTAGCTTTTCGACGTCAAACTGTTTTGGCCTTTCTCGACTCCGTTGCTCTCTCGATATCTCGATAGCCGCTACAACAAGCTGATGATCCGAGTCAATGTTTGCACCTCGGAAGGTTCGGACATCGAGAATAATGGAGGAGTGTCTGACGTCGATCACAACGTGATCAATCTGGTTGACGGTTGATTGATCAGGAGATCGCCAGGTTCCCTTGTGAATGTTCAGGTGTGGGAACCGCGTGTTAGCCACAGAGAGGTTTCTCCCCGAGGCGAAGTCCAACAGCCTGAGTCCGTTTGCGGATGTGTTGTCGTGCAGGCTGTGTTTACCGATGACTCCAGCAAAGATGTCCTCCTTTCCCAGCAGAGCGTTGAAATCTCCTAGAACGATCTTGGTGTCATAGCTGAGGCATCGATCGTATGTTCTTTCTAGGAGATCATAGAAGTCATCCTTGATGTTGCCATCCTTCTCCTCTTTGGGGGCGTGAGCGCATATTAGGCTGATGTTCCCGAATTCAGCCTTGATGCGGATTGTCATGAGGCGTTCGCTGACTGGGTCGTAGCTCAAGACTTTTTGCCTAAGTCTGCCTCGCCGAATCCGAACAAATCCGCATCCGAATAAGCGCTGCCTTCTCTCTCTATAGCAATTGCTGTAGTAAATATCGCAGTTTTTCATCGCTTTTATACCAGGCCCATTCCATCGCACTTCCTGGATGGCGGGTATGTCAGCTTTGTAGCTGTCAAGTGCCTCCGCAAGTTGTTCGGCTGCACGTGGCCTGTTAAGGGACCTCACATTCCACGTGCAAAACCGAAAATCATTGTCCTTAAAACGTTTGCTGGGGTCGTCAACAGTTGATCCTTCACTATCCGCGGCATGATGTTGTCTCTGAACTTCTGGTTTTTACGTGGTGAGGAAGTTACCCTCACGCACAACCCACAGACTGGTAGGCCAGGCCCATTATTTAAATCCTCGTGCAGAGGGGTACGCTGCATACATTAGTTCATACAACGGGTGTTGTGATGGCTATCCAGGGGGCGCCGCGTAAAGGCTCTATGTCAACTTGACCTGTGCACTAACGAGGATTGCCTTGGCAGCTCGCCATGTTGAGCGCAATCAACGACGTTACCTCACATGCATAGGCCCATGCCCACCCGCATAACGTAACTGCGTTACCTAAAACTAGATTTATTCATATTATATAGAGGTATATTATATAAAGGTAGAACTTAACTTAGCTATTTACATTAAGCTTAACTATGTCCATATGATCATACGGACCTGTATACCAGGACATATGTGTTATTTATATGCTCTTTGTGTTGATTGTCTTCTTGTGATTCCATAAGATGTTCTCGATTTCCCATGTAACAATTACCATTTGAATCAGTTACTAAATAAGAAATTCTTTGCATTTAGACATAATTTTGCCAGGGTACTAAAGTGTTTTTTTTAGTAGATGCACACCCCTATAAGTTTTATTGTAATATTCTTGTGACTTAACTTGTTTCTTAGAGACTACTTGGTTATTATATATTTATTAATTTTGGAATAAGGTTATCTTGATGGAATGGTTATTTTATTCTTAAACAGCGAGACATCAGGAGCTCTGAAGGTGAACTAAGATTTTAGTTGAGTTACTACCCAATTGCTTGAAATCTCAGAGTTTAGTTTACCTATTTTAATAAATTTGGAGAAGTAATCAACTTATAGAATATACCTTTTTTTTTAAATTCAAAAAGATCAACTTCAACTTAAAACCAAGGCAAAGGAACCACTCCATGAGACATCATTGGTTGTTTATAATTCAAATTTTTGTGACGAATACAAGACTCACAATTTGAAACTATGTTGTATATATCTTGATAAATATTTGGCCAGAAGCATTTTGCTTGGCTAAATTTCTGCAACGCATTATTCCCATGTGACCTTCGTGAAGAAGCAATAGAACGCGGTAGCGAAATGACTTTGGTATGACGTTTTGATTTGAATAATAATTCATCCAAAGTATGGCGTAACACTGCTATCAGTTTTCTTTTTTGTATCTGGCCATCCTTTTTGCAATAGTCTATAATTAAATTTAAAGTTTTTTCTTTCTCTGTTTCATTTCGAATCTCTTCAAGTTTTGAATCTGACACTGATAAGTTGCAGATTAGTAAATTAAAATGTAGTTTTATTTCTTTATCAAAATCGGGTAAAATATTTTCACTTAGACGGGCCTTTGACAGCGTATCAGCAATGAAAAGAATTTTTCCCGGTTTGTATATTACGGTCAAATCATACTTTTTGAGACGTAACGTAAATCTTTGCAGTCTGGTCGGTATATTGTGTAATGATCGATTAAATAAAGGAATCAGAGGCTTATGATCTGTTTTCACAGTTATATGTCGGCCATAAACATATTGGTGAAACTTAACACAGCCAAAATGAATCGCAAATAATTCCTTTTCGATTTTAGCGTAGTTTTGTTGGCTGGTTCTTAAAGTTGCTGACGCATATGCAATTGGCGAACGTCCATGCGATATTACAGCTCCCATTGCGTTTTTAGACGCGTCAATGGATAATATCAATGATTTTTTTTGAATCGTAATATGTTAAAATGGGTGATTTGGAAATGATCGACTTTAAATTTGAAAATTCTGGTTCATGCTTTGTGGTCCAATGCCACTCTATATCTTTTCGCAAAAGTTATCTTAGATTAGTGATTTCAATTGACAAATTTTTCACGAATGACCCTAAATAGTTGACCATGCCCAAAAACCGCTAAAGATTAGGAAATTTTTGCGGTGGCGCCATGTTGCAAATGGCCTTTATTTTAGTTTCTTCTGGACGAACACCAAATTCACTAATTATATGACCCAGAAACCTTATTTGTGTTTTTAAAAATTTTTTTTTACTTGATATAAATTTTAACCAAATCGATTTAGCTTTTTTTTAATACAAGCTTAAGAGTTTTATAGTGTTCTAATTTGGTAGCCGTGTGAATCAAAAAAAATCGTTAATATAAATCATGACATTGGGTATATAACTGAAATGATTAACAATTTGTTGATGGAATATTTTAGGTGCCGACTTTACCGAAAGGTAATCTCAAAACACGGTATTTCTCCAAAGGTATCTCCCAATTATTATTCTGAAATATTTTGAATTATTTAGACGTACTTAACATGCTTCAAAAGTTGGAAATTGATAATGTGACCTTAAAATCGCTTTATAAAGGTTTCTTGGGTCCAGACATAGACTTAAACTACCATCTGACTTTTGCACTAGGTCAATTGAGCTTACCCATTCTTTAGGTTTTTCAACCTTTTGAATCACTCCTGGATTCTTCACACTTGATACACATCTGATTTAATTTTTATATGAATTTCTTGTTTTAAACATCCAAGGTCACTGAAAATATTTTTGTATTTATTAAAAAATCTAGTTTTTCATCACTCACGTCAAAATGAATAGTTTTCGGTGACTGTTTAGATTCTATGTTGTTTTTTGTTTGTGTTGTTGCAGGTTGGGATCAACTACACTGGAGCACTCAGACTCAAATACTGGCCCATTGTACTACCAGGCAGTAACCTTTATTTAATATAATTTCTTGGTTTTCCGAAGAAAAACCAAGATGCGCTTCTGTGATATAGAACTAAGGTTTTCAGTTCCCACCACATCAGCGCCAAATAACCGCCACCTCATACGAGCGAAGGCAGGACACTGACAGAGAAAATGCTCTGAAGTGTCTTCACCTTCTCCACAGGCGTCGCAGAGTGTGACATCACTAAGCCCAAGCCGACTCAGGTGCATAGCGAAGGTAATGTGTCCCGTTAATACGCCAACAAGTCTTGGGAGCATACTCTTGGTCACCCTGCATCCTGGAGAGTCACGCCATCTCTGGTTGTGCTGTAGGGAGACCCAACCATCGACGGAGGCCCTGACCAGGGACGCGGGTAATCCCAAGGCGGGTTCGGGTCCTACGAATGCCTCTGCTGAACCTAGCCTAGCTAGTTCATCGGCAGTTTCGTTTCCCAGGATCCCGTGATGACCAGGGACCCAGACAAGTCTTAGCGAATTCAGCCTGCCGAACGAATTAAAAGAAGACTTGCGTTCCTGAACTATCTTGGAAGTGGTTAAAGGGTTGAGTAAGGCCTTAAGCACAGCTTGACTGTCGCTGCAGACGCAGATACTTCTTCCCTTCCACCTATTCTTCACAATGTAGTTTGTGGCCATTAGGATCGCGAAGGCTTCCGCCTGGAAGACCGACGTGATGTTGTCGTTTTCCACGAAGGCTCCAGCTCCAGAACCCTCCGTTGTCTTGGAGCCGTCCGTGAAAATCCGACTACATTCCTTTCCCGGTTCAGTTTCTGGCCACAGCCAGTCCAGGACACGTGGAAAGTCGACTTTGTAAAAGCGTCGCAACTGTATTATTGGCTACCTCGCATCAGACGGCATGTCCATGAGAGTAGTATCATAGGAGATGCGGTGTGCGAGTTCATCAAAGCTCCAGTGCGAGTGGAACCAAATACCATTCCTTTTTGGCCGATAGATGGCCTTGAGTGTGCATCCCATGATGTGGAGGAGGGGGGGGGGGAGATTAATCAGAGCATCGAGAGCAGAGACAGGCGTGCTGGGAAAAGCCCCTGTGCAGCCGAGACAAACTGTTCTTTGAAACTTGGTGAAAGCGGCAGTCACGTATTTGCGCGAAAGCTTGTTGCACCAAACGACTGATGCATAAGAGAGAAGTGGTCTTATCATTGCCGTATAGATCCAAACGGATCTTTTGGGTGATAGACCCCAGGTTTTGCCGAAAACTCCCTTGCATTGCCAGAAGACTGACAGCGCCTTGGAGGTTTTTGTCTCAATATGTCTTTTCCAGAGAAGTGTACTGTCTAGGATAACACCTAGATATTTGGCTTCATTGGAAAGTGGGATATTGACGCCTTTAAGTACCAGTTGAGTCAAACCAGTCATATTCTTCCTTCTCGTAAAGAGAACAACCTCAGTTTTGAGAGGGTAGACTGAAAGCCCATTCCTGGTACACCAGCTATCGATCGTGTCAAGAGCCGCCTGTCCGCGTGCGTTGACGGCCGCAAGACATGGTCCGGTAACCAATACGGCTACATCGTCTGCATGAGCCTGGGCATAGGTGATAGAACTTTTCAAAACGTAAAGCAGAGAATCAACCAGCATGCACCATAGGAGGGGAGACAGGACCCCGCCTTGGGGGCAGCCCCTGTTAACCTCCGAAATTACAAACTTGTCAAGCTCCGTCTCCGCGATTATAGTCCTGTTCATTAGCATTGCTCTTATCCACAACACCAATGATTCCTCTACGCCGTGATTCCTGGCCGCGTTACACATGCCATCAAAAGTCGCATTGTCGAAAGCGCCCTCTATGTCGATGAAAATGCGCAGTGCGTAGTCTTTCCTGTCAAGTGCACTTTCAATTCTACCGACGTGATTTCTCTACAATTCCGAGTTCCACCACGGAACAGGGGCTCTGCAGGGGTGTTTTTTGACTGGGCATGTCAGTTCGAAGCATTGGGTTAGGGTGTCATTCAGGTTCCGAACTGCCACCTCAACCTTGCACCTCGTTCTGAGTTTTGGGAGAGGCACCGTGCGATTTGCTAACTCTTCCCTAAACTTTGGCTAGTTTGTTCTCCTAGGGTTCCTGCTCCTCTGCGAGGCATTGGTTTCACATTCGATTCGGAACACTATGTATCTATGGTCCGACATGGACACTTCCGACAGAACTTTCCAGTCTGTGATCTCCTTAAGATATCTATTTGATAACGTTAAGTCAATCACCTCCTGTCTTCTTGTCGTGACAAACGTTGGTTGCGATCCAACGTTGTTTATGGTCAAGCCAGACGAAAGTGCGAAATCGAGAAGATACGACCCTCTTCTGTTACATTTGCTGCTGCCCCAGAAGATCTGAGCATTAGCGTCACAACAGATAACGAGTCCCATCTTTTTCGATTCGCAGTATTCTACGAGTTCCGCTACTTCCCTTGGTGGAGGTGGTAGAACGGAAGCGTAGGGGAAGTAGGCCGAAGCCACGACAAAATTATGCCATGAATTGCCTGATTTGTAGTTTCTGACCGCAGCAGCCAAATCTTGTCTTGTTGTGTTCCTGAGTGGCTCCGGGATCCAGCAGATGTCGCGCGTGAGTTTTATGGTTCCCAATTAGGGATTTTCGGCACGGAGGTGCTCCGCCACTCAAGAGATTGGTGTGTGGAGCACTTTACCAAAAAGGTTCCGTTTTCCAGAGCACAGCCCTCCGGCAAGCGATCTCTGCTTTAGCCAGGTCCCACAAGTGATCATCGCAGTATTTGCATTCTGCGTCGGTCATGCTGTCGTCATTGCCAGCTTTCCCTATTCGCAGCAGCAGAGAAGAGATAACAGCCTTCTTATAGGACTGCGGATCTCGTTCTCCGCTTGCCGCGAGTTTGAGTCTATTGGCAGGCTCTCCCGCAGCAGTCAGTTTCCGCTCATCCGAGCCGTAGCCAGAGTTGAGTGCGGCACCGGTGTCTTGCGGACCTTGCGTGCGGGGAGTGCTACCATCGGGAGCTTGCGAAGATGTTTTTCGCTTTTTTCTTTTAGAGCCAGAGGAAAAGGGGGCGGCGTTGGTTCCTATGTTAGTATTTAAGTTATCATTTCTTTTAATTATATTTAAATCAACACAGGAACCTAAACTTAGTTTGATTTTGATTACACAAAACTTAAGATTAAATATTTGGTTCATATAAAACACTAAATTTTGCATTCACCAACAATTGGAAACTGTGCCTTACTAAATGTGAGCAATCAGATTTTTGACTGAAAAATAATATCGCCGACATATTTATCGATGGATTCATGAACAAGACGTAACCTAGGCAAAGTCCAATCAAGAAAAAGCTAACATATTAGCCAAGCACTTCAAAAATATATTTTTCGAATGAAAAAGACAATGATATCACAATACCTCTACGACAAAATTTACCTAAATATGTCCCCAAAACCTGCAGTTCTGAAACCTAGCAGAGGCGCAAAGAACCCATCATAATACAGACTTATATGCTTGCTTCCTATCTAAGGGAAAGTAAATTACTAACTGATCGACTGTTACCAACAAGATAATACCTGCCCATCAATTCAGCTTTCGCAAGCAACACTTAACTATCCAACAAGTTCACAGAGAAGTTAACCAAATCGCAACAAACTTCGAGGAAAAGAGATATTGCATAGGAATATTCCTAGACGTAGCAAAACCATTTAATAAGGTATGGCACAAAGGACTTTAAATAAACTGCATAACCTACTCCTACTAGGCTTTTATCTCATCATCAAAAGCTTTCATAGTTATCGTCATTTTTATGTTAAATGTGGTGATAATCTCTCGAACACTCTAGAGACGAAGACGGAAGTACCATAAGAGTCTCTTCTGGGACCACTCCTATATGTTCTTTACACCGCCGACATCAATCAACCTAAAGCTGCTGATGGCTTCCTTTGCTGACGATACAATTATGCTGATAACCGATCAAAATCTGAACACCGCATCTTTTCAAGCTCAACTACATCTCAACAGAATGATGAAATGGTTCGAACTGAAGTATAGAGATTAACGAAGACAAGACTCAACAATTTTTACAACGAAATTAATAAACTCAACTATACAACTTACAATTAAGGACAAAACAATTCCAATAGCCAATGTGGTTATATATCTTGACATGGATTTGGACAGCAAAGTTAATTGAAAATACTATCTACAAGAAAAAGGAACAAAAAAATTAAGATAAAACCAGCTACTCTGGCTGCTTCACTGAAGCTCAAAGGTATCTACTAGCAACAACTTACTGATATACACATCGATTATCAAACCTATCTGGACATATGGGATTCAGCTGTGAGGAACTTAACAAAAACACAAACATTGCTGTAATACAGTTAATAATATTACGAACTATTATTAACGCGGACTGCTGAATACCCAACATCGACATTCATCATGACCTGAATATTCCAACAGTAGAAGAAGAAATTCAAACTACAAGCAGAAGACATCATTTAAAATTAACAATTCATTCAAATAAACTCAAAACTCACTACCAATAAAAGAAATTTTCGGAAAACGACATCTGAAGAGAACTAGGTCTACTGATTTGATAGTAGGCATATCAAGATCATAATAAGATATAAATAAAAAAAAAATATTAATATCCATATCACAAACCTTATATGTATGTATGTATCTTCGCAAATTGTAGTCAATAGTTTATTCGGTCGAATTTGTAATGTTTTAATGTTAATAAAATGTTAAAACATAATGGGCATAGAACACTGGATACTAACCTGAATCTAGATTCCAAAACTAATTGTTATAAAAAGTACTGCTTCTTCTTCTTCTTGTGGTGCTACACCCCGGGGTGGTCCTGGGACTCAACCAACAGGCCTCTCCAGCCAGCACGATCTTTCGTCAGCTGTCTCCAGTTGCGCACTCCAAGTTAATTGAGTGTTATGATTTTCCTTCAGTTGAAAGGTTTTCGCCTGAAAGTATACTCATGATTGGTTGAATTGAGTGGGTGGATAATGGTGAGGATCGTGACGTAGGCTGTACGTCCATCGTGGATCAGTTAGCCAGATAGCTTAGAGGTGGAGTAGTCGCTAGGGGCGTTGAACGTTGTGGATTCAATCCCAGGTTTTGTCAGCATGCTTATTTTGTTATTTTTCCTTCTGTCCTGTCGGTGGTTTTCCCAGCTTTTGTGGACCGATGGACTGACCTTTGATCCTCCTCGATCGAAACGTGAGAAAAGCCGTTCTTTGTTTGGTGGATGGTACGATGGAGAGTTTGCGGCCTTCCTGGTGGTTCGATCTATTTCGACCGGTACGGGTGGTCAGGCGATCATGTCCCAAAGTGGACGAAAGATATCGATCGTCTGATCAGCCAGGAGTTCGAGGTAGGTTGGACGAGACTAGAATGGGTAGTTTTTGGGAGGCGACAGTTGAAATCGGTCGGCTAGGTTGGGCGCAATCCGGAAAATTCTGATCCAAGTAAGAAGTCGGAAAAAAAAGCTAGAAAAAAAAACAAAACCTAAAATTGAGCTAGTGCTAGTGGCCACGAAAGTTTTTTTTTCTTATTATCAGTGCGATAAGGAGAATTTATCCTCCCAACCCACCAAAAGAAACGACACCCGCCAAATAAGAAAAGTGTAGTGTGGTGTTGAGTGGTGCAACAAATATACAACCCTCCTCTCGAAGCCTTCTATTAACAAATAAAAAAAAACAAATAAAGAAATAAAAAAAAAACGAATAAGAATAGTGTTTGTGTGTTAGTGTGTGAGACCGCACAAACAGAACGAGTGATCTTTAAAGAGCCAACCCCTTTTCCTCACCTCTTTCAAAAAAAAAAAAGAAAACGAATTCGAATAGTGTGTGTGTTAGTGTGTGAGACCGCACAAACAGAAAAAGTAATCTTTAAAAAGCAGAGTTTAAAAAAACGTGAGAGTGAACTCAAGAACTCAACCAGGACGAGAAGCGACCAGGTCATCAGGACGTCCCAAACGAAAGCAGGAAGACGGCAGGTGACCCCTCTCCAGGGAAGAACTTCTTTTTTTTTTTAATTTGACCCTTATCACCTAGTTATCTTAGCATTATTTTTTCTTCTTCAATTTATTTAGTTGTTAGTTTTTTTTTTTAATTCTGTTTCTTTGGTTTTTTTTTAAATAATTTTTTTTTCAATGGATGATAAAAGATTTTGTTAAAACGAATTAGTAATTGGAGTTAGTGTTGTCGTTCAAAGCGTAGGATCGCTGGGTACTACCGGTCGCAAATCGCGGGTTCGGGGACATTTTTTTTTTATTTTCCCTTTTGTTTTCCCTCTGGTGTGGTGCCTAGTGTCTTGGTTAAGATAGTTGTAAGAATTAATTGTGAAGTATTGATAAGTTTTTCTTAAGTTTTTTTTAGTACTGATAAGTATTTCTTAAGTCACAAACTTCTTTGTATTAGAATTAATACTTAAATAAAAGGAAAAAAAAATTGTTTAGGTTTAAGGTGAATCGCTGTTTTTTTTTTATCTTGTTCCATCCTCAGTTCCTGAGTTTCTTTTTTTTTTTGATTCCTTTTAGTCATTTTCCTTTTGCCTTGTTTTTTTTTGTTTTTTTTTCTGCGGGGACGGATTGGATCCTTGCCCTTAGTCGCAGTTCTAGGGGTACGGACCGTGTCGAGCGGAAGGGCTGCGTGGCGCCCTAATTCCATCTTTCCCACGACCATACTCCATTGAGTGGCTTGGCGCTCTTTCGTTCGACCCCAATCGGAAATTTTCAAAATCCGACGGTAACATTTTGGCGCCCAACGTGGGGCCAGATTCGAAAAGATAATCAACGTCCAAATTGTTCGCGTAATTATTGTTTACCGCGGTTTGTAATTTCATTTTTTTTGTAGTGTTTCTTGAAAAGCATACTGTCGTCTTCTTAGTCTCGTCCGAAAATGGATGTGTATAGGTTGAGTGCCGAGGAGCTAACCTACGAGTTAGACGTGCGGGGGTTGAAGGGTACAACAGTAGACGAGAAGAGAAAGATGCTACGCACAGCAATGCGTCGGGATTCCAGTTTCGTCCTACCGGAGTACCCTTTCACCTTCGACGAGGATAGGGCGGCAGTTACCGCCAAATTAGAAGAAATCCTTAGGCTGGTAGGGGACTTCAGGGGTACCGAACACTCAGGCGAGTATAAAAAAATCGTTGCTAAAGCCGAGTGGGTACTTAGGAGGTTAGGAAGGGCCATCACGGATACGGCAGAGGACAAGGCGTTTGTGGCAGACGCTAGGCAACAGGTGGTAGGACTTTTGTCGAACTTGGACGTCAAGGCCGATATTGACGGTGCGGCTGGACCAGTGCCGGGTGCGCAGGAGAACAATCACAACCCGGAGGGAAGCCTTGACTCGTCAGCCATCTCCACAGGCCAAACTGCTCATTCCTACCCGAGGGCTGCGTCGTCTCCAATCTTACTACCGACAAAGAGGATACCGGTCATGAAATGGGGCCTTCAATTCAGTGGTGACGATGTCCAATCAGTCACCAGTTTTCTGGAGAAGGCGGAGGAGTTGCGGGAAGCCAGGGGGTTTACCACAGAGGAGGTATTCGCGTCGGCTTACGACTTGTTCGTGGGGAAGGCGGCTATCTAGTATAGGGCGAATAAACTCCACTTCCGAAATTGGCAGGGTTTGGTAGCCAGGTTGAGGGCTGAGTTTCTACCACCGGGGTATGAGAAACGGCTGTGGGCCGAGATTCGCAACAGAACCCAAGGTCAGGCGGAGACAATAGGCATCTATGTCAGTGTGATGCTGGGCCTCTTCGCTCGACTTAGTGAGCCGTGTAGTGAAGAGACGAAACTGAAGCAGATCCGCAGAAATCTTGCACCGCATCTCGCGGAGATTGGGTATCGTCTCGAAGCTACACGCTACCTAGTGGAGAACTTCGCACCTCCACCAACCCGGAGAACCACTCTACTTGAACCTGACCTGACATACGTAGTTTTGTTTGGAAGGGCAGAAGATCTGGCGGTGGCCGCGACGTCATCTAGGGCTCCGACGCCCCTTTCGTGCTTTAGGTGCAAGGAGCAAGGTCACATTGCGGCCAGATGTCCCCAACCAGTTCGATGCTAAGGGTGCAACACTGCTGGGGTTATTCGTAGTCGTTGCCCGCGCTATTCTCCTCGGACACCCGCGGCGGGAAACGGGGTAGAGACTCAGGGACAGGCGGGTCGTTGAGTCGGAAATCCGAATCCGTCAGTCAAGTGCGTCTTCCTTCTGCTTTCTGCTTCCTTCTGATTTTATGATTCAGAGCAGGGGGTGTGATGGTCGTCCGTACATTATGGTTGAAGTGTATGGTGTCGAATGGATAGGGCTGTTGGATTCAGGAGCGTCTCGTACTATTCTTGGTGGGCCGGGCTTGGCAAAATTGAAATCGTTAGGTTGCTCCGTAGAAAAGGGTGGTGTAGGGTGTGTAACCGTAGCTACTGGTGAAGGGATTGATGTGTTAGGGGTAATCAACGTTCCTCTCAGGGTGGAGGGAAACGTTAAGGTGATGGAGGTCCTCGTTATACCAAAGTTGCCACACAGTCTTATTCTTGGAGCTGATTTCTGGGAGAGGTTTACGATAGTTGCGGATTTATCCAAACGAAGTTGGACTTTTGCCGATGAAGTGTGCGTCAATGAAGGGACGGAGACGTTAACCGCGGCGCAAAGGAAGGAACTCGAAGAATTAGTGGAGCAGATCTTCAGTTCCATGGGTGACGAGCTGGGATGTACCGATCGAGTAGAGCACGTCATCAAGACCAGCGCCGAACCCATCAAACAGCGGTACTATCCGGTTTCTCCGATCGTCCAGAGGCAGATTAATGAGGAAGTGGATGAGATGCTTCAAGCTGGTGTGATTGAACCGTCATCCAGCCCTTGGTCCTCGCCGGTTCTACTAGCGAAAAAGAAGAATGGGAAGTATCGATTCTGCGTAGACTTCCGGAAGTTGAACAAGGTCTCTGAACGTGATGCGTATCCGATTCCTTACGTGTCTGCACCTCTCGATAAGCTACGAAACGCAAAGTACCTGTCTTCCTTTGATATTAAGTCCGCTTACTGGCAAATTTCCATGGCCGAGGCATCGAAAAAGTACACAGCGTTCACTATTCCCGGAAAGGGGTTGCATCAGTTCTGTCGCATGCCCTTCGGGCTTCATAACGCTCCAGCGACTTGGCAGCGTTTTATTGATACAACCATCGGAGCCGACCTCGAACCGAACATGTTCGTGTACCTTGACGATGTTATCATCGTCTCAGAGACATTTGAACGTCACCTCGAAGTGCTTAGGGAAGTCATGAGGCGTATCCAAGAAGCGGGACTGGTATTAAGTCGGGAAAAATGCGAGTTCTGCAAGTCAGAGTTGAGATAGTTTGGATACATAGTCAACGGCAATGGTCTTCTGGTCGATCCGGAGAAAGTAAGATGTATGGTGGAGTACCCGAGGCCTGCTACGGTCTCGCAGGTGCGGAGGTTCATTGGCATGGTCTCGTGGTATCGTCGTTTCGTTCACAACTTCTCGGATCTGATCTCCCCGATCACGCAACTATTGAAGAAGAAGCGGAGGTTCGAATGGACAAATGCGTGTGAGGAAGCCTTCCGAACTCTAAAGGACAAATTGGTTCAGGCACCAATTCTTACTTGTGCAAATTTCGAGCTTCCCTTCATTGTGCACACCGATGCATCTGGCGTCGGCATAGGAGCAGTATTGACACAGGAGGTACCCGGAGAGGGCGAAAAAGTGGTGAGTTACCTAAGCCGTTCGCTAACCAGAACTGAGCGAAACTTTTCTACGACTGAGCGAGAGTGTCTCGCCGTGATTTGGGCAGTAGAGAAGCTTCGTCCATATCTGGTACGCAGTCGATTCACGGTTGTGACCGATCATCACTCCTTAGTCTGGCTGAACAACTTGAAGGATCCCCAGGGCAGGTTGGCTCGGTGGGTGGTCAGGTTGCAGCAGTTCGACTTCACCATCGTACATCGGAAAGGTAAAGAACATTTGGTACCTGATACTCTATCTAGAGCAAATGAGGCAGTAGCAACGTTGTCCGTCAATACCAAAGACCCTTGGTACCTCAAGATGAGCCAGATGGTGAAAAGTAGTGATGATGGGTACCCGGATTGGAGAATAGATGGCGGAGCCCTTTTCTAACACGTCCCGCCGAGGTTTCCCAAGTTAGCGTCAGAGGGGGAGCAGTGGAAACGCGTTGTTCCGAAGGAAGAGAGAAAGGGAATTCTTCGAGAGTGTCACGATGACATTCTCAGCGGCCATGGTGTGAATAAGGTGTCCCGACGGTACTATTGGCCCCGAATGAGGCAGAGCATTGCACGATATGTACGGGGGTGCCCGGTGTGTCAGGCTGTTAAGCCCGAATTGCAGAAACCCGCGGGGCTAATGGCATCGCGCTGCAATGTCACAAAGCCGTGGGAAATGTTGTGTGTCGACTTCGTTGGACCCCTACCAAGATCGACAAGGGGTTACGTCTACATTTTGACCGTCGTCGATCACTTCTCAAAGTTTCCCCTGTTCTTTCCAGTTAGGTCGGCTACTGCGAAGTCGTTAAGGGTAGTTCTGGAGGAGCAGGTATTCATGGTTTTTGGTGTTCCACGGTGAATCGTTTGCGACAACGGCGGGCAGTTCAGAAGTAAGGAGATGTACGAATTAGCCGATATATACGGTGTTACATTGGACTTCACGGCCTACTACCATCCTCAGGCCAACCCTGCTGAACGCTATAACCAGACGGTTATAGCCTTGTACGATGGTTACGTGTCCGACAACCATCGTACATGGGATATCCTCCTTCCTAAGGTCGCATGCGCAATCCGCAACTCGACGCACGAGGTGCTTAAGGCTACTCCATTCTTTGTGCTGTTTGGTAGGGACATGGTCGTTAGTGGAGGGAACTCTCCTATTCCCGCAGAAGGCTATATGGCAAATAGGTCAGCGGATGGCGGAAAGGAAGAACGGGGTAAAGCTCTGAAGGAGCAGCCAAGAAGTCGGGGAATACGTATAATCTGAGGCGAAAGGACGTCCAGTTTCTTCCGAAAGATCTAGTTCTCAGAAGGAATTTCGTGTTGTCCGACGCGGCGAAGTATTTCACGGCCAACCTTGCCCCAAAATATTTGGGACCGTTCGAGGTAGCGCGGAGAGGTTCCCCCTGGACATATGAACTTGCCGAGAGCAACGGGAAAATAGCTGGGGTATGGCACGTTAAGGATCTCAAGCCATTTCACCACCAAAGTGATGCTGTTTAGGGTGTACTGTGGCGAAAACCTTTCGAAAGGAAGGGAGAAGTGTTATGATTTTCCTTCACTTGAAAGGTTTTCGCCTGAAAGTATACTCAGGATTGGTTGAATTGAGTGGGTGGATAATGGTGAGGATCGTGACGTAGGCTGTACGTCCATCGTGGATCAGTTAGCCAGATAGCTTAGAGGTGGAGTAGTCGCTAGGGGCGCTGAACGTTGTGGGTTCAATCCCAGGTTTTGTCAGCATGCTTATTTTGTTATTTTTCCTTCTGTCCTGTCGGTGGTTTTCCCAGCTTTTGTGGACCGATGGACTGACCCTTGATCCTCCTCGATCGAAGCGTGAGAAAAGCCGTTCTTTGTTTGGTGGATGGTACGATGGAGAGTTTGCGGCCTTCCTGGTGGTTTGATCTATTTCGACCGGTACGGGTGGTCAGGCGATCATGTCCCAAAGTGGACGAAAGATATCGATCGTCTGATTAGCCAGGAGTTCGAGGTAGGTTGGACGAGATTAGAATGGGCAGTCTTTGGGAGGCGACAGTTGAAATCGGTCGGCTAGGTTGGGCGCGATCCGGAAAATTCTGATCCAAGTAAGAAGTCGGAAAAAAAGCTAGAAAAAAAAAACAAAACCTAAAATTGAGCTAGTGCTAGTGGCCACGAAAGTTTTTTTTTCTTATTATCAGTGCGATAAGGAGAATTTATCCTCCCAACCCACCAAAAGAAACGACACCCGCCAAATAAGAAAAGTGTAGTGTGGTGTTGAGTGGTGCAACAAATATACAACCCTCCTCTCGAAGCCTTCTATTAACAAATAAAAAAAAAAACAAATAAAGGAATAAAAAAAAACGAATAAGAATAGTGTGTGTATGTTACTGTGTGAGACCGCACAAACAGAACGAGTGATCTTTAAAGAGCCAACCCCTTTTCCTCACCTCTTTCAAAAAAAAAGTAAACGAATTCGAATAGTGCGTGTGTTAGTGTGTGAGACCGCACAAACAGAAAGAGTAATCTTTAAAGAGCAACCCCTTTTCCTCACCTCTTTCAAAAAAAAAAAAAAAGAAAACGTGAGAGTGAACTCAAGAACTCAACCAGGACGAGAAGCGACCAGGTCATCAGGACGTCCCAAACGAAAGCAGGAAGACGGCAGGTGACCCCTCTCCAGGGAAGAACTTCTTTTTTTTTTTTAATTTGACCCTTATCACCTAGTTATCTTAGCATTATTTTTTCTTCTTCAATTTATTTAGTTGTTAGTTTTTTTTTTTAATTCTGTTTCTTTGGTTTTTTTTTTTTAAATAATTTTTTTTTTTCAATGGATGATAAAAGATTTTGTTAAAACGAATTAGTAATTGGAGTTAGTGTTGTCGTTCAAAGCGTAGGATCGCTGGGTACTACCGGTCGCAAATCGCGGGTTCGGGGACATTTTTTTTTTATTTTCCCTTTTGTTTTCCCTCTGGTGTGGTGTCTAGTGTCTTGGTTAAGATAGTTGTAAGAATTAATTGTGAAGTATTGATAAGTTTTTCTTAAGTTTTTTTTAGTACTGATAAGTATTTCTTAAGTCACAAACTTCTTTGTATTAGAATTAATACTTAAATAAAAGGAAAAAAAAATTGTGTAGGTTTAAGGTAAATCGCTGTGCTTTTTTTTAACCTTGTTCCATCCTCAGTTTCTGAGTTTCCTTTTTTTTTGATTCCTTTTAGTAATTTTCCTTTTGCCTTGTTTTTTTTTGAGGTCCTTCTCCACTTGTGTGTCCCACTTTAGTCTAGGTCGTCCTCTGTTGCGTTGTCCCAATGGCTAGGATTCAAAGACTTTTCGGGCTGGAGAAGTGGTGTCCATACGCTCTACATGGCCTAGCCATCTTAAGCGTTGTATCCGTAGACGCTTGACCAGGCGCATGTCGCTGTACAGCCCCAATCTTCTCCTCCAGATGCCATCAACGCAAACAGGACCAAAAATCGCACGCAAATCTTTTCTCTCGAAAAGATTAAGGGCTTCCACAGCCGCCTTTGCTAACGTCCAAGATTCTGCGCCATTTAGTAGGACGGGGATGATCAAGCTGTTATATAAAGCGAGCTCAGTCCTTCGAGAGAGGGCTTTATTACTCAATTGCCTCTTGAGCCCAAAGAAACAGCGATTGGCAAGAGTGATTCTGCGTTTGATTTCGGTACTGATGTCGTTGTCCCTGTTTACCGCTTAGCCGAGGTAGACGAAGTCCTTGACCACCTCGCAGATTCTGCTGCCTAGTGTGACGCTCCGTCCGAGAAGTCAATGTTGTGTGCCCTTCCTTGATGACAGCATGTACTTAGTTTTGCCCTCATTTACCGCCAGACCCATTTAAGCCGCTGCCGCTTTAATGCCAGCTAACGCCTCATTGACGGCTCTCTGTGTGCGTCCAATCACGTCAATGTCATCAGCGTAAGCTAGCAATTGAACTGAGTTCCGGAAGATCGTGCCTCTGGTGTTAACTTGTGAGTTACGCACGATCTTCTCGAGGATGATGTTAAAGAAGTCACATGACAGTGCGTCGCCTTTTCTAAAATCTTTTTTGAAATTGAAGGTCAGGGTGGGCTCGTTACTGACCTTGACGGAGCAGCGAGAGTTCTCCATCGTCATCCTACACAATCTGACGAGTTTGGTAGGAATGCCAAAACTAGATATGGCACTGTATAGCTCGTCTCTATGCACACTGTCATATGCAGCCTTGAAATCGACGAATAGGTGGTGAGTGTCAATTTGCATTTCTTGGGTCTTTTCCAGGATCAGCCGTAATGTGAGGATTTGGTCTTTTGTGGACTTCCCTGGCCTGAAACCACACTTATAGAGACCTATCGGGTCATAGACAAACGGTTTCAGACAATAGGGCAGAGAGGATCTTGTATGCGATGTTCAGAAGACTAATCCCTCTGTAGTTGGCGCAGTCAAAGGGGTCTCCTTTCTTGTGGACCGAGCAAACGACGCTGAGATTCCACTCAACGGGCATGCTTTCCTCCGACCATATCTTATAGATGAGCTGGTGCATCCGCGAAACTAGGTCATCTCCAGCTGCTTTGAATAGTTCTGCGGACAGTCCGCAGAATCCCCGTGAATAGTTCTGGGTCGTCAACAGTGTATCCATCATTATCCGAAGCATCCGGTAGGTACGTAACTAGTTATTTTTTTTATGCGGCCGGGCAGTTACCCCGACGCACGGGCAGTTACCCCGACGCATAACCTAACTGCGTTACCTAAAACTAGATTTATTCATATTATATAAAGGTATATTATATAAAAGTAGAACTTTACTCTACCTAACTATTTACATTAAGCTTAACTACGTCCATATGTTGTGTTGTCTCTTTGTGTTGATTGTCTTCTTGTGATTCCATAAGATGTTCTCTATTTCTTGTAACAATTACCATTTGAATCAGTTACCAAATAAGAACGTGATTCTTTGCATTTAGACATAATTTTACCAGGGTACTAAAGTGATTTTTTTAGTAGATGCACACCCCATTCTCAAGTGGCCCTAATTTCCTATAACTTTTATTGTAATATTGTTGTGACTTAACTTGTTTCTGAGTGACTATTTGATTATTATATATTTATTAATTTTGTAATAAGGTTATCTTGATGGAATGGTTATTTTATTCTTAAACAGCGAGACATCAGGAACTCTGAAGGTGAACTAAGATTTTAGTTGAGTTACTTCCCAAATGGTTGAAAACTCAGAGTTTAGTTTACCTATTTTAATAAATTTGGAGAAGAAATCAACTTATAGAATATACCTTTTTGTCTAAATTCAAAAAGATCAACTTCAACTTAAAACAAAGGCAAAGGAACCACTCCATGAGACATCATTGGTTGTTTATAATTCAAATTTTTCTGACGAATACAAGACTCACAATTTGAAACTATGTTGTATATATCTTGATAAATATTTGGCCAGAAGCATTTGGCTTGGCTAAATTTCTGCAACGCACTATTCTCATGTGACCTTCGTGAAGAAGCAATAGAACGCGGTAGCGAAATGACTTTGGTATGACGTTTTGATTTGAATAATAATTCATCCAAAGTATGGGGTAACACTGCTATCAGTTTTCCTTTTTGTATCTGGCCGGTATATTGTGTAACGATCGACTGAATAAAGGAATCAGAGGCTTATGATCTGTTTTCACAGTTATATGTCGGCCATAAACATATTGGTGAAACTTAACACAGCCAAAGTGAATCGCAACTAATTTCTTTTCGATTTTAGCGTAGTTTTGTTGACTGGTTGTTAAAGTTGCTGACGCATATGCAATTGGCGAACGTCCATGCGATATTACAGCTCCCATTGCGTTTTTAGACGCGTCAATAGATAATATGAATGATTTTTTTGAATCGTAATATGTTAAAATAGGCGATTTGGAAATGATCGACTTTAAATTTGAAAATTCTTGTTCATGCTTTGTGGTGCAGTGCCACTCTATATCTTTTCGCAAAAGTTATCTTAGATTAGTGGTTTCAATTGACAAATTTTTCACGAATGACCTTAAATAGTTGACCATGCCCAAAAACCGCTAAAGATCAGGAAATTTTTGCGGTGGTGCCATGTTGCAAGTGGCCTTTATTTTAGTTTCTCCTGGACAAATACCAAATTCACTAATTATATAAACCAGAAACTTTATTTAGCCTTTTTTTAATACAAGCTTAAGGGTTTTATAGTGTTCTTCTTTGGTATCCGTGTGAATCAAATAAATCGTTAATGTAAATCATGACATTGGGTATATAACTGAAATGATTAACAATTTGTTGGTGGAATATTTTAGGTGCCGACTTTACCGAAAGGTAATCTCACGGTATTTCCCCAAAGGTATCTCCCAATAGGATCCTGAATTCGTATCTAAAATTCTAAAATATTTTGAATTACTTAGACGTACTTAACATGCTTCAAAAGTTGGAAATTGATAATGTGACCTTAAAATCGCTTTATTAAGGTTTCTTAAGTCCAGCCATAGACGTAAACTACCATCTGACTTTTGCACTAGGTCAATTGAGCTTACCCATTCTGTAGGTTTTTCAACCTTTTGAATCACTCCTGGATTCTTCACACTTGATACACATCTGATTTAATTTTTATATGAATTTCTTGTTTTAAACATCCAAGGTCACTGAAATTATTTTCGTATTTATTAAAAAATTTAGTTTTTCATCACTCACGTCAAAATGAATAGTTTTCGGTGACTTTTTAAATTCGATGTTAGTATTTAAGTTATCAATTCTTTTAATTATATTTAAATCAATACAGGAACCTAAGCCTAGTTTGATTCTGTCTACACAAAACTTCAGATTAAATACTTGGTTCTTATAAAACACTAAATTTTGCATTCACCAACAATTGGAAACGGTGCCTTACTAAATGTGAGCAATCAGATTTTCGACGGAAAAATAATATCGCCGCTTAGCTGTAACTGCTGAAATTTGTTGTATGAAATTACAAAATGGTGACATATTTATCGATGGATTCATGAACAAGACGTAACATGAGCAAAGTCCAATCAAGAAAAAACTAACATCTTTGCCAAGCACTTCAAAAATATATTTTTCGAATGAAAAAGACAATGATATCACAATACCTCCACGACCAAATTTACCCAAATATGTCCCCAAAACCTGGAAATTCACTCAAAAAACTGCAGTTCTGAAACCTAGCAGAGGCGCAAAGAACCCATCATTATACAGACCTATATGCTTGCTTCCTATCTAAGGGAAAGTAAATCACTAACTGATCGACTGTTACCAATACTACATAACAACAAAATAATACCTGCCCATCAATTCAGCTTTCGCAAGCAACACTTAACTATCCAACAAGTTCACAGAGTAGTTAACCAAATCGCAACAAACTTCGAGGAAAATAGATATTGCATAGGCATATTCCTAGACGTAGCAAAAGTATTCAATAAGGTATGGCACAAAGGACTTTAAATAAACTGCATAACCTACCTTTACTAGACTTTTATCTCATCATCAAAAGCTACCATAGTTGTCGCCATTTTTATGTTAAATGTGGTGATAATCTCTCGAACATTCTCGAGACGAAGACGGAAGTACCATAAGAGTCTCTTCTGGGACCACTAGTCTATGTCCTTTACACCGCCGACATCACTCAACCTAAAGCTGCTGATGGCTACTTTTGCTGACGATACAATTCTGCTGATAACCGATCAAAATCTGAACACCGCATCTTTTCAAGCTCAACTACATCTCAACAGAATGATGAAATGGTTCGAACTGAAGTATAGAGATTAACGAAGACAAGACTCAACAATTTTTACAACGAAATTAATAAACTCAACTATACAACTTACAATTAAGGACAAAACAATTCCAATAGCCAATGTGGTTATATATCTTGACATGGATTTGGACAGCAAAGTTAATTGAAAATACCATGTACAAGAAAAAGGAACAAATAAAATTAAGATAAAACCAGCTACTCTGCTGCTTCACTGAAGCTCAAAGGTATCTACTAGCAACAACTTACTGATATACACATCGATTATCAAACCTATCTGGACATATGGGGTTCAGCTGTGAGGAACTTAACAAAAACACAAACACTGCTGTAATACAGTTAAAAATATTACGAACTATTATTAACGCGGACTGCTGCATACCCAACATCGACATTCACCTGAATATTCCAACAGTAGAGGAAGAAATTCAAACTACAAGCAGAAGACATCATTTAAAATTAACAATTCATTCAAATAATCAAGAAAACTCACTACCAATAAAAGAAATTTTCGGAAAACGACATCTGAAGAGAACTAGGTCTACTGATTTGATAGTAGGCATATCAAGATCATAATAAGATATAAATAAAAAAAAAATATTAATATCCATATCACTAACCGTATATGTATGTATGTATCTTAACAAATTGTAGTCAATAGTTTATTCGGTCTTATTTCTAATGTATTAATGTTAATAAAATGTTAAAACATAATGGGCATAGAACACTGGATACTCACTTGAATCTAGATTCCAAATCTAATTGTTATAAAAAGTACTGCTTCTTCTTCTTCTTGTGGTGCTACACCTCGGGGTGGACCTGGACCTCAACCAACAGAACTCTCCAGCCAGCACGATCTTGCGTCAGCTGTCTCCAGTTGCGCGAGTTTGATAGGAATGCCAAAACTAGACATGGCACTGTATAGCTTGTCTCTATGCACACTGTCATATGCAGCCTTGAAATCGACGAATAGGTGGTGAGTGTCAATTTACATATCTTGGGTCTTTTCCAGGATCTGCCGTAATGTGAGGATTTGGTCTTTTGTGGACTTTCCTGGCCTGAAACCACACTGATAGGGACCTATCAAGTCATAGACAAACGGTTTCAGACAATAGGGCAGAGAGGATCTTGTATGCGATGTTCAGGAGACTAATCCCTCGGTAGTTGGCGCAGTCAAAGGGGTCGCCTTTCTTGTGAATCCTACAGATGAGCTGGTGCATCCGCCCAACCAGGTCATCTCCAGCTGCTTTGAACAGTTCTGCGGACAGTCCGTCCGCTCCAGCAGCTTTGTTCGTCTTCAGCGTGGATATTGCTGTCTTCACCTCGTCTAAGTCGGGGGTACGGAATGCTTGTCTATCATTGTCCAAATTGAGTGTAACATTCTACCTGACAGCGGGATTTGAGCCGTCATCGCCGTTAAGGAGTCTGCAGAAACGATCCTGCCAGATTCTTAACACTACTACTACTCTACTAGGAGTTGTCCGTTTTGGTCCCAGCAGGCCTTGGTCCTTGACCTTCGTGAAGAAGCAATAGAACGCGGTAGCGAAATGACTTTGGTATGACGTTTTGATTTGAATAATAATTCATCCAAAGTATGGGGTAACACTGCTATCAGTTTTCCTTTTTGTATCTGGCCATCTTTTTTTGTAATAGTTTATAATTAAATTCAAAGTTTTTTCTTTCTCTGTTTCATTTCGAATCTTTTCAAGTTTTGAAACTGACACTGATAAGTTGGAGATTAGTAAATTAAAATGTAGTATTATTTCTTTATCAAAATCGGGTAAAATTTGTTCAATCTTTGCAGTCTGGTCGGTATATTGTGTAACGATCGACTGAATAAAGGAATCAGAGGCTTATGATCTGTTTTCACAGTTATATGTCGGCCATAAACATATTGGTGAAACTTAACACAGCCAAAATGAATCGCAACTAATTTCTTTTCGATTTTAGCGTAGTTTTGTTGACTGGTTGTTAAAGTTGCTGACGCATATGCAATTGGCGAACGTCCATGCGATATTACAGCTCCCATTGCGTTTTTAGACGCGTCAATAGATAATATGAATGATTTTTTTGAATCGTAATATGTTAAAATAGGCGATTTGGATATGATCGACTTTAAATTTGAAAATTCTTGTTCATGCTTTGTGGTCCAGTGCCACTCTATATCTTTTCGCAAAAGTTATGTTAGATTAGTGGTTTCAATTGACAAATTTTTCACAAATAACCTTAAATAGTTGACCATGCCCAAAAACCGCTAAAGATCAGGCAATTTTTGCGGTGGTGCCATGTTGCAAGTGGCCTTTATTTTAATTTCTCCTGAACAAATACCAAATTCACTAATTATATAACCCAGAAACTTTATTTGTGTTTTTAAAAATTTTTATTTACTTGGACTAAATTTTAACCAAATTTATTTAGCCTTTTTTTAATACAAGCTTAAGAGTTTTATAGTGTTTTTCTTTGGTAGCCGTGTGAATCAAATAAATCGTTAATGTAAATCATGACATTGGGTATATAACTGAAATGATTAACAATTTGTTGATGGAATATTTTAGGTGCCGACTTTACCGAAAGGTAATCTCACGGTATTTCCCCAAAGGTATCTTCCAATAGGATCCTGAATTCGTATCTAAAATTCTAAAATATTTTGAATCACTTAGACGTACTTAACATGCTTCAAAAGTTGGAAATTGATAAAACGACCTTAAAATCGCTTTATTAAGGTTTCTTAAGTCCAGACATAGACGTAAACTACCATCTGACTTTTGCACTAGGTCAATTGAGCTTACCCATTCTGTAAGTTTTTCAACCTTTTGAATCACTCCTGGATTCTTCACACTTGATACACATCTGATTTAATTTTTATATGAATTTCTTGTTTTCAACATCCAAGGTCACTGAAATTATTTTCGTATTTATTAAAAAATTTAGTTTTTCATCACTCACGTCAAAATGAATAGTTTTCGGTGACTGTTTAAATTCGATGTTAGTATTTAAGTTATCAATACTTTTAATTATATTTAAATCAATACAGGAACCTAAGCCTAGTTTGATTTTGTCTACACAAAACTTCAGATTAAATACTTGGTTCTTATAAAACACTAAATTTTGCATTCACCAACAATTGGAAACGGTGCCTTACTAAATGTGAGCAATCAGATTTTCGACGGAAAAATAATATCGCCGCTTAGCTGTAACTGCTGAAATTTGTTGTATGAAATTACAAAATGGTGACATATTTATCGATGGATTCATGAACAAGACGTAACATGAGCAAAGTCCAATCAAGAAAAAACTAACATCTTTGCCAAGCACTTCAAAAATATATTTTTCGAATGAAAAAGACAATGATATCACAATACCTCCACGACCAAATTTACCCAAATATGTCCCCAAAACCTGGAAATTCACTCAAAAAACTGCAGTTCTGAAACCTAGCAGAGGCGCAAAGAACCCATCATTATACAGACCTATATGCTTGCTTCCTATCTAAGGGAAAGTAAATCACTAACTGATCGACTGTTACCAATACTACATAACAACAAAATAATACCTGCCCATCAATTCAGCTTTCGCAAGCAACACTTAACTATCCAACAAGTTCACAGAGTAGTTAACCAAATCGCAACAAACTTCGAGGAAAATAGATATTGCATAGGCATATTCCTAGACGTAGCAAAAGTATTCAATAAGGTATGGCACAAAGGACTTTAAATAAACTGCATAACCTACTTTTACTAGACTTTTATCTCATCATCAAAAGCTACCATAGTTGTCGCCATTTTTATGTTAAATGTGGTGATAATCTCTCGAACATTCTCGAGACGAAGACGGAAGTACCATAAGAGTCTCTTCTGGGACCACTAGTCTATGTCCTTTACACCGCCGACATCACTCAACCTAAAGCTGCTGATGGCTACCTTTGCTGACGATACAATTCTGCTGATAACCGATCAAAATCTGAACACCGCATCTTTTCAAGCTCAACTACATCTCAACAGAATGATGAAATGGTTCGAACTGAAGTATAGAGATTAACGCAGAAAAGATTCAACAATTTTTACAACGAAATTAATAAACTCAACTATACCACTTACAATTAAGGACAAAACAATTCCAATAGCCAATGTGGTTATATATCTTGACATGGATTTGGACAGCAAAGTTAATTGAAAATACCATCTACAAGAAAAAGGAACAAAAAAATTAAGATAAAACCAGCTACTCTGGCTGCTTCACTGAAGCTCAAAGGTATCTACTAGCAACAACTTACTGATATACACATCGATTATCAAACCTATCTGGACATATGGGATTCAGCTGTGAGGACTGCTGTGAACACTGCTGTAATACAGTTAAAAATATTACGAACTATTATTAACGCGGACTGCTGCATACCCAACATCGACATTCACCTGAATATTCCAACAGTAGAGGAAGAAATTCAAACTACAAGCAGAAGACATCATTTAAAATTAACAATTCATTCAAATAATCAAGAAAACTCACTACCAATAAAAGAAATTTTCGGAAAACGACATCTGAAGAGAACTAGGTCTACTGATTTGATAGTAGGCATATCAAGATCATAATAAGATATAAATAAAAAAAAAAATATTAATATCCATATCACTAACCGTATATGTATGTATGTATCTTAACAAATTGTAGTCAATAGTTTATTCGGTCTTATTTCTAATGTATTAATGTTAATAAAATGTTAAAACATAATGGGCATAGAACACTGGATACTAACCTGAATCTAGATTCCAAATCTAATTGTTATAAAAAGTACTGCTTCTTCTTCTTCTTCTTGTGGTGCTACACCTCGGGGTGGACCTGGACCTCAACCAACAGGCCTCTCCAGCCAGCACGATCTTGCGTCAGCTGTCTCCAGTTGCGCGAGTTTGATAGGAATGCCAAAACTAGACATGGCACTGTATAGCTTGTCTCTATGCACACTGTTATATGCAGCCTTGAAATCGACGAATAGGTGGTGAGTGTCAATTTACATATCTTGGGTCTTTTCCAGGATCTGCCGTAATGTGAGGATTTGGTCTTTTGTGGACTTTCCTGGCCTGAAACCACACTGATAGGGACCTATCAAGTCATAGACAAACGGTTTCAGACAATAGGGCAGAGAGGATCTTGTATGCGATGTTCAGGAGACTAATCCCTCGGTAGTTGGCGCAGTCAAAGGGGTCGCCTTTCTTGTGAATCCTACAGATGAGCTGGTGCATCCGCCCAACCAGGTCATCTCCAGCTGCTTTGAACAGTTCTGCGGACAGTCCGTCCGCTCCAGCAGCTTTGTTCGTCTTCAGCGTGGATATTGCTGTCTTCACCTCGTCTAAGTCGGGGGTACGGAATGCTTGTCTATCATTGTCCAAATTGAGTGTAACATTCTACCTGACAGCGGGATTTGAGCCGTCATCTCCGTTAAGGAGTCTGCAGAAACGATCCTGCCAGATTCTTAACACTACTACGAGTTACTCTACTAGGAGTTGTCCGTTTTGGTCCCAGCAGGCCTTGGTCCGAACCTTGTATCCTCCGGATAGCTGTTTTACCTTTCGGTAAAACTTTCGGACTTCATTCCTGCCATAACACCTTTTCGTTTCCTCGACCGCGCGCTTCTCATGCTCCTTTTTTTCCTTCTGAGAAGTCGGTGCTCTTTCCTTCTTCTCTGTTCGTAGAGCTCACGAACAGTTCTCGTTGTTCGATGCAGCGTCGCCTTATAGACGTCTTGTTTAGCTGCGTGCGCTTGCCTGCACTCGTCGTCAAACCATAAGTTCCTCCTGGGTGGTAACGTGATACCCAGCACTCCTTCTTCTATGCTTAGCGCAGGAAGCGTCGAACTCTGAGCGAGTTCCAGGGAGACTTGGTCGGCAAAGGCTGCGATTGTAGCTTTTCGACGTCAAACCGTTTTGGCCTTTCTCGACTCCGTTGCTCTCTCGGTTTCCGGGTTCTTACCTTGATGGTGATGATCCGAGTCGATACTGGAGGAGTGTCTGACGACGATCGCAACATGATCAATCTGGTTGACGGTTGATTGATCAGGTGATCGCCAGGTACCTTTATGAATGTTGAGGTGTGGGAACCGCGTGATGGCCACAGAGAGGTTTCGCCTTGAGGCGAAGTCAACTAGCCTGAGCCCGTTTCCGGAGGTGCTGGAGTGCAGGCTGTGTATTCTACTTCTTCTCCTCCTAGCTGAGCGTTGAAATCTCCTAGAACGATCTAGGAGGTGATAGAAGTCCTCTTTACTTCTGTAATCTTTTTCCTCTGTCGGTTCGTGGGCGCATATGAGGCTTATATTCCCGAATTTAGCCTTGACGCGGATTGTTATGAGGCGTTCGCTTATGTATTGGAAGCTTAAGACTTTTTGCCTAAGTCTACCTCGAACAACAAAACCGCATCCAAATTAGCGACTTCCTCTCTCCCTGTAGTAGTCGCCGTGGTATATGTCACAGTTTCTCACTCTTCTCTTGCCCGGCCCATCCCACTGCATTTCCTGAATCGCGGTAATGTCTGCTTTATAGCAGTCCAGGTCCTCCGCAAGTTCATCGGCTGCACGTGGTCTGTTTAGGGACCTCATATTCCACGTTCATATCCGTAAAGCATTATCGTTTTTTCGTTTGCGTGGGTCGTCAACAGTGTATCCATCAATATCCGAGGCATCCGGTTGGTACGTAACTGGTTTTTTTTTATGCGGCCGGGCAGTTACCCCGACGCACGGGCAGTTACCCCGACGCATAACTACGTTACCTAAAACTAGATTTATTCATATTATATAAAGGTGTATTATATAAAGGTAGAACTTAACTCTACTTAACTATTTACATTGCTTAACTACGTCCATATGATTATACGGACCTGTATACCAGGGCATATGTGTGATTTATATGCTCTTTGTGTTGATTGTCTTCTTGTGATTCCGTAAGATGTTCTCGATTTCCCCTGTAACAATTACCATTTGAATCAGTTATCAAATAAGAACGTTATTCTTTGCATTTAGACATAATTTTGCCAGGGTACTAAAGTGATTTTTTTTAGTAGATGCACACCCCATTTTCAAGTGGCCCTAATTTCCTATAACTTTTATTGTAATATTGTTGTGACTTAACTTGTTTCTTAGAGACTATTTGATTATTATATATTTATTAATTTTGGAATAAGGTTATTTTAATAGAATGGTTATTTCATTCTGAAACAGCGAGACATCAGGAGCTCTGAAAATGAACTAAGATTTTAGTTGAGTTACTACACAATTTCTTGAAACCTCAGAGTCTAGCTTACCTATTTTAATAAATTTGGAGAAGCAATCAACATTCTATACATTTTCTAAATTCAAAAAGATCAACTTCAACTTAAAACCAAGGCAAAGGAATTACTCCATGAGACATCATTGGTTGTTTATAATTCAATTTTTTGTGACGAATAGAAGACTCACAATTTGAAACTATGTTGTATATATCTTGATAAATATTTGGCCAGAAGCATTTGGCTTGGCTAAATTTCTGCAACGCACTATTCCCATGTGACCTTCGTGAAGAAGCAATAGAACGCGGTAGCGAAATGACTTTGGTATGACGTTTTGATTTGAATAATAATTCATCCAAAGTATGGCGTAACACTGCTATCAGTTTTTTTTTGTATCTGGCCATCCTTTTTGCAATAGTCTATAATTAAATTCAAAGGTTTTTCTCTCTGTGTTTCATTTCGAATCTCTTGAAGTTTTGAATCTGACACTGATAAGTTGGAGATTAGTAAATTAAAATGTAGTTTTGTTTCTTTATCAAAATCGGGTAAAATATTTTCACTTAGACGGGCCTTTGACAGCGTATCAGCAATGAAAAGAAGTTTTCCTGGTTTATATATTACGGTCAAATCATACTTTTTGAGACGTAACGTAAATCTTTGCAGTCTGGTCGGTATATTGTGTAACGATCGACTTAATAAAGGAATCAGAGGCTTATGATCTGTTTTCACAGTTATTTGTTGGCCGTAAACATATTGGTGAAACCTAACACAGCCAAAATGAATCCCAAATAACTCCTTTTCGATTTTAGCGTAGTTTTGTTGGCTGGTTGTTAAAGTTGCTGACGCATATGCAATTGGCGAACGTCCATGCGATATTACAGCTCCCATTGCGTTTTTAGACGCGTCAATGGATAATATCAATGATTTTTTTGAATCGTAATATGTTAAAATGGGTGATTTGGAAATGATCGACTTTAAATTTGAAAATTCTTGTTCATGCTTTGTGGTCCAGTGCCACTCTATATCTTTTCGCAAAAGTTATCTTAGATTAGTGGTTTCAATTGACAAATTTTTCACGAATGACCCTAAATAGTTGACCATGCACAAAAACCGCTAAAGATTAGGAAATTTTTGCGGTGGCGCCATGTTGCAAATGGCCTTTATTTTAGTTTCTTCTGGACAAATACAACATTCACTAATTTTATGACCCAGAAACTTTATTTGTGTTTTTAAAAATTTTCATTTACTTGGATTCAATTTTAACCAAATCGATTTAGCTTTTTTTAATACAAGCTTAAGAGTTTTATAGTGTTCTTCTTTGGTAGCCGTGTGAATAAAAAAAAATAGTTAATGTAAATCATGACATTGGGTATATGGCTGAAATGATTAACCATTTGTTGATGGAATATTTTAGGTGCCGACTTTACCGAAAGGTAATCTCACGGTATTTCCCCAAAGGTATCTCCCAATAGGATCCTGAATTCGTATCTAAAATTCTGAAATATTTTGAATTACTTAGACGTACTTAACATGCTTCAAAAGTTGGAAATTGATAATGTGACCTTAAAGTCGCTTTATAAAGGTTTCTTGGGTCTTGGACGTAAACTACCATCTGACTTTTGCACTAGGTCAATTGAGCTTACCCATTCTGTAAGTTTTTCAACCTTTTGAATCACTCCAAGATTCTTCACACTTGATACACATCTGATTTAATTTTTATATGAATTTCTTGTTTTAAACATCCAAGGCCACTGAAAATATTTTTGTATTTATTAAAAAATTTAGTTTTTCATCACTCACGTCAAAATGAATAGTTTTCGGTGACTGTTTAGATTCTATATTAGTATTTAAGCTATCAATTCTTTTAATTATATTTGAATCAATACAGGAACCTAAGCCTAGTTTGATTTCGACTACACAAAACTTAAGATTAAATATTTGGTTCATATAAAACACTAAATTTTGCATTCACCAACAATTGGAAACTGTGCCTTACTAAATGTGAGCAATCAGATTTTTGACTGAAAAATAATATCGCCGACATATTTATCGATGGATTCATGAACAAGACGTAACCTAGGCAAAGTCCAATCAAGAAAAAGCTAACATCTTTGCTTAGCACTTCAAAAATATATTTTTCGAATGAAAAAGACAATCATATCACAATACCTCCACGACCAAATTTACCTAAATAAGTCCCCAAAACCTGGAAAGTCGCTCAAAAAACTGCAGTTCTGAAACCTAGCAGAGGTGCAAAAAACCCATCATTATACAGACCTATATGCTTGCTTCCTATCTAAGGGAAAGTAAATTACTAACTGATCGACTGTTACCAACACTAGATAACAACAAGATAATACCAGTCGTTCACAGACCTCCGCGGAGTACGCACGTGTTTCGGCTTCTGGGAAACTTAAGCTCAGTATTTTGAAAGAGTGAAAAAAGCTATTACTTCTAAGTGTCATCGGAAGCTCAAAGGTAGAGCACTTGACTGTGAACTAGCGATCCAGGGTTCAAATCCCGAGGTGAGAAAAATCTTTTTTTTTATTAAATTTAATAAAACGCTAGTGAGTGAGAATATGCAGAGTGACGAGCAACCCGAGCTCAGTAAATCGGGTAGATCGGGTGACTTCAAGACACCGGTGGCTGGGACGTCAGGCCACTTTATAAGTGACGGTAGTGTCCGCATGGCTAGCCCCACCAGCCACGCTTCTGAGGTGAAGAAGAGGAGGAAGAGGCTGCAGCCGCAGTTTATTCAAACAAAGCCTCGGACGACAACAATGACGTCAGACGATGAGATGGGTGCACTGAACAGAGGCGGATCTGTGTCGGCCAAAAAAACACCACCAAGGACAAAAAACCAAAAAACAAGATAGTAATCGACATTGAGGCCCTCCAATGCGAATCGGAGGGGAATGAATGCCAATTCTCATACAGGGGAAGCGACAACTCTTTCAAAGTGCTCGCCACATCGGACGCCGACGATGAGGAGGAAACAATCAAGGAGGAGGAGACAAAGCTAAAGAGACTAGATGAGGAAAGGGCAAAACTTGACGCCCACATCAAGTTCCTCTACGAACAGTCTACGGCGAGTAAAGCGGCCGAGAAAGCAGCCAAACACAAGGAAGAGGAAAGGGAACTCTTAAAGCTGCAACAAAAGAGGCAGCAAAAGAGACAGGAGAAGGAAAACCTGCATAAACCTGAAGAATCGCTACCCTCCACATCAAAGGCAGCTCAACGGTTGCAGACAGCTCAACTGGAGCTTAAACTGCAGCAGCAAAAGCAGACGCAACAAGAACAGAAACAACAGAAGACGGAACTGTGTGGTCTGTGTGTAAAATGGGAAAAATTAAACATGACTGATCACGTACTTCAATGTGCAAAATGCAGAAGGCTGGGGCACGTCGCGGAGAACTGCAATATGGAGTTCCGCTGCGCACGATGCACCTTCAGCCACAACAAAGGGGAATGCTCTTTAGGGAAGGAAGAAGTCGAGGATAAGGCCCTCCTAAAATGTGTACTCTGCGGAGGAAATGGACATCCTGCAACTTATTTAGGATATCCACGAATTAAAGAGCTCCGCCAAAGAGTAAAGGATGTAAGGAACAAAGAAAAAGTAGAAGCCAGGTCAGTTGGCCGCGATGTACCTACTTCTGTTACGCCTGGAATCTCCTACGCCCAAATGGTGTCAGGCAGACAACCGGCACAACAGACAGTGCCAAAGATTCTCGGCACCTGTAGCCAAGCAACCCGAGGCAGAGCCCTCCATAAGGAATGTACTGTGTTCCATCCAGTCGATGCAAGCGCAGATGATTGCCTTGCAGAATCAGATGGTCGAATCACAGACCAGTTTCCTTACGCAGACGGCCAGAGTAGATTTCCTCTTCTCTCAGCTGTCTGCAAAAAAGCGCACTCAGATATAATGGGCTCACGCGAGGTAAGAACCCTTAAGATCCTTGCAGTGAATGTAAATTCTCTGATAAGGATCGAACGAAAACTATAGCTCTCTAATTTGTTGCAAGCCCACAATCTTGATGTGCTGATGGCTAGCGAAACTAAGCTAAACCAGACGCGCAATCTCAGGTACAAAAATTACCATATAATTAGAAGAGACCGACCCCAATCCACTAGAGGTGGCGGGGTCGCCCTTTTGATTAAAAATAACTTTTATCATAAAGTCATATACAGCAACGATGTACATAGATTTAGTGTGCTAAAAGCAGCGATCGCACGCATCTCTCTCTAAGGTGGAAAGAAGTTATTTGTGATCGCTGCCTACGCATCAGAACCTCGAAACCCTAACTTTCTCTCTGAGCTCGAGGCTCTTTTCACCAGCCTCTGCTTAAACTCAGAGGAAACCTTCTTTATAGTAGCCGGGGATTCGAACGCCAAGCACGGTGAATGGGGTAACGCTGCTCCAAATGAGCGAGTAAACGCTCTCTTTGAGTGAATGGAACAAAACAATATTGAGTTCAGGTTAGATTTGCTGACAACCGATAGAGCATCATTTCCTAGAAGCGGATCCTATCTGGATGTGATGCTATTCGACAGGCGACTAACAATACTTCACGTGGAACGATATACGAGGAACTGTTTAACTACGGTCGAGTATGACAGTGATCACTGTGGTCTCGCCGCGGTAATACAGCTCCCGAACAAGCTGGAGGAACTGGAGGAATATGTTCAAACGCACCCTTATAATTACAATAAGGAGCGTTGGTCACGTTTCTCTAGAACCTTAGCCAGAGAAATAAATTCGAGTGTGATTTATCCCCCTACGAACAGAAACTTTACAAATGAAGAGGTTGATGGGTACCTCACACAAATGGACGAAGTCATTAAACGAACAATGGACAAAACTATTTCAAATGGTAGCACAAACCGATGATGGCGACATTTATCGGAATGCAACCATCGATGCACTTCACGTGCAAAAGAGTAGACTCCTGTCAAGGCTTAAACTCTTGTACAGGAGACTTACAGATCCACAGAATGCGGAGATTCGCTGTCTGACAAAAGTTGATAAAACATAATTACAGGCTAGCTGTAAGCTTGCACTGGGGCAATAAGATTCGGGCTGTAAGATCCAACAACCCAAGCATGTTCCCGCAAGTAAATAAAATTTTTCGGAGGAAAGACTATAACGATATTCAGAGCGTTCGACTTGACAGAACAACAGACAACGCGAACCTACTTACGTCAGTTGGCATCGATCCAGATAGGGCTGTGCTTGACAACGACTATTTCGTAGTTGAGGATCCCCAGGAGAAGGTGAGAGCAATTGGGGCTGCTTTCCAGAAAGTGTATACGGTTAACGAAACTCATAGTCCGAATCACGACCTGGAAAACAGAGCCTTGCTAAACCATGTCTCTCTTCGCAATGAAATAAGTCAATGGCGATCCGAGAACCCTGGTTTCACCAGGTTCAGTGACGATCTTCCGGCAAGTAATGTTGTCGCCGATGATGAAATCAACTCCATCCTTATTTCAAAAGATGAACTCCAAGGTATCGTCAACTCACTGAAAAAGAAGAAGTCAGTGGGAATCGATGGGATACCAAATATTGTTCTGCGACATTTACCCTCTGAGGCGGTGGACGTATACACAACTTTATTCAACAATGCGCTGAGAAATGCATATTACCCGGTGCATAGGAAAACAGCTGTGGTACAGCCTATTCCGAAACGGGGCAAAGATACCTCCATCCCGACGAATCTCCGGTTTATAAGCCTTCTTGATTGCATAAGCAAGGTATTTGAAAGGATAGTCATTAAAGCTCTGAAAGAATGGGTTGAGGAAAAACAAATAATACCTGATAACCAATTTGGCTTCAGAGCGGGGCACGACACCATTCATGCCGCGTCTAAACTGAAACAAAACACAGTGTACAGGAGCCTGCCTGATTGACATGGAAATGGCGTTCGACACCGTATGGCTAAAAGGTCTCTTCCTAAAGTTAGTCAGGCTCGGCATTAATAAAACATTGCTATATATGATCTATAACATGGTGACAGGCAGAAAGTTTGTTGTGAAAAATGGCAACGAAATTTCAGCAACTGTCTTCCATATAAAAAATGGGTTGCAACAAGGGGCGGTGGGTTCGCCGATCTTGTTCACTATATTCACTAGCGATCTTATAGGTTCTATGCCTAACATAATAGCGTTTGCGATGATCTAATCGCGTACAGATCAAATCCGAAGGTAGAAGAAATAAATGGTTTGTTGCAGAGTGACTTCGATAAAATTCAACGATTTGGCGGCGACTGGAAGTTGAAAATCAATTACCAGAAGTGTGAAACTATCCTTTTCAGAACTCCGCTGTCCAGAGCCTCAAGGGATACGAAATTGAACTGGCGCAAATTCGGCATAGCTGACCCACTGGGACGGCCATTGACCGTTAAAAATGTAGTAAGATATCTAGGCATCTGGTTGGACCAGTTTCTATATGGTGAGATCCATTTAGATACAGCTCTAATCAGGGCTAAGAAAGCCTTCGCTATGGCAAGAGGACTGTTTTACAGCAGTCAACTTGACTGCAGAGTGAAGGTAATCTGCTACATGGCCCTTATCCGGCCAATAATGGTATATTGTTGTCCTCTGTGGGTCAACGTGTGTCCTTCCCAAATGGAAAAGATGAGAGTGTTCGAGAGGCGGTGCCTTCGGGCCTGTCTTCGTTTATATCGAACACCAGAATCTCAGTACAAGAAATTCTACCCCAATGAGGTTCTGTACAACGAGGCAAACTTTATAAGGATAGATAATTTTATTATTAAGTTGATTCGGAGTCACACTGCTCGTGCCATGGCTTCTTCCAACAGTTTGATGTTTGACAAGATAATACCTGCCCATTAATTCAGCAAGCAACACTTAACTATCCAACAAGCAACACTTAACTATCCAACAAGTTCACAGAGTAGTTAACCAAATCGCGACAAACTTCGAGGAAAAGAGATATTGCATAGGCATATTCCTAGACGTAGTAAAAGCATTCAATAAGGTATGGCACAAAGGACTTTAAATAAACTGCATAACCCACTCCTACTAGACTCTTATCTCATCATCAAAAGCTACCTTAGTTATCGTCATTTTTATGTTAAATGTGGTGATAATCTCTCGAACATTCTAGAGACGAAGACGGAAGTACCATAAGAGTCTGGGACCACTCCTATATGTCCTTTACACCGCCGACATCAATCAACCTAAAGCTGCTGATGGCTACCTTTGCTGACGATACAATTCTGCTGATAACCGATCAAAATCTAAACACCGCATCTTTTCAAGCTCAACTACATCTCAACAGAATGATGAAATGGTTCGAACTGAAGTATAGAGATTAACGAAGACAAGACTCAACAATTTTTACAACGAAATTAATAAACTCAACTATACAACTTACAATTAAGGACAAAACAATTCCAATAGCCAATGTAGTTATATATCTTGACATGGATTGGACAGCAAATGTAACTGAAAATGCCATCTACAAAAAAGGGACCAAATAAAATTAAGATAAAACCAGCTATTCAGTCTGAAGAGAGCTAGGTCTACTGATTTGATAGTAGGCATATCAACATCATAATAAATAATGAATACAAATAAAAATATATTAATATCCATATCACTAACCTTATATGTATGTATGTATCTTCACAAATTGTAGTCAATAGTTTATTCTGTCCAGTTTGTATTGTATTAATGTTCATAAAATGTTAAAACATAATGGGCATAGAACACTGGATACTAACCTGAACCTAGATTCCAAAACCAATTGTTATAAAAAGTACTGCTTCTTCTTCTTTTTTTTGTGGCGCTACACCCCGGGGTGGACCTGGGCCTCAACCAATAGGCCTCTCCAGCCAGCACGATCTTTCGCCAGCTGTCTCCAGTTGCGCACTCCAAGTTAATTGAGGTCCTTCTCCACTTGTGTGCGCCACTTTAGTGTAGGTCGTCCCAATGGCTCAGATTCAAAGACTTTTCGGGCCGGAGCAGTGGTGTCCATATGCTCTACATGGCCTAGCCATCTAAAGCGTTGTATCCGTAGGCGCATGTCGCTGTACAGCCCCAATCTGCTACTCCAGATGCCATCAACGCAAACAGGACCAAAAATCGCACGCAAACCTTTTCTCTTGAAAAGACTAAGGGCTTCCTCATCCGCCTTTGCTAACGTCCAAGATTCCACGCCATTTAGTAGGACGGGGATGATCAAGCTGTTATATAAAGCGAGCTTAGTCCTTCGAGAGAAAGCTTTATTACTCAATTGCCTCTTGAGCCCAAAGAAACAGCGTTTGATTTCGGTACTGATGTTGTTGTCCCTGTTTACCGCGGAGCCGAGGTAGACGAAGTCTTAGACCACATGTATGGACTTGGTTTTGCCCTCAATTACCGCCAGACCCATTTAAGCCGCTTCCGCTTCAATGCCAGCAAACGCCTCTTTGACGGTTCTTTGTTTTTTTTTTTTTTTATATAATTGACGCGTGCAAAAGGGGTTGCGAGTACCCTTAAGTGACCGGATCAAGTCACAGCACGGGCCGAAGGTATAGAGGAAGAGAGGGAGAGGAGGTACCGATGCACATTGGTTTTAAATGCCTGTGGATTGTAATGAGGAGGAAAAATCGAGCTGGGAAGAGCATTCCAGATTCGTGTAGTGCGGCTAAGGAACGAGTCTCTGAATTTGACTGTACGTCCGAAAGAGGGCTTGAGGGTGAATTGATGGGCATTCCTAGCGAGGCGTGTATTGCGGGTGAATTCTTGAAGGGAAGGAATGCAACTGGCTAATTCGTCTGAGCATTTCTTGTTGAAATAGCGGTAAAAAAGTGACAATGACCCGACATTACGTCGGTGTTCTAACGAGTCAATCGACTTCGCAATATTACTGTCACCTATAAGTTTTATCGCTCGCTTTTGAATTCTATCCAGTAGGTGCAGGGAGGTCTTAGAAGCACCTGACCAGATAGGAGCGTTATACTCAAGTTTTGGGCGTATGTATGCCTTGTATATTGTAGCCAGATCAGAGGGGGTGAAGTACTTCTTGCATCGTTTAAGGAAACCTAGACATTTCGCAGCATTTTTGGCGACCTCAAATATGTGATCGTTCCAACTAATTGTTGGGTTGATACACATACCGAGGATGGAAAGTCTTTCGGTTTCAACAATGCAAGTGCCGTTCATGGATAACGGCTGATTATTTTGTGATCGCTTTAACGACAGTAGACAGCACTGTGTTTTGGAAGCATTAAATTCCACTCTATTCTTATTTCCCTAATCGATTATGCTGTCAAGGTCGGAATTTAATGTGCTTAACATACGCTGCCGTTCGGAGTCTAAGGCCGAAGTGGAGGGACGTGAGCCAAGGAACGAATATGAAAAGCTGAGGGTACTGTCATCAGCGAAGGAATGAATAGGATTAGAAGTAGCAGACAAGAGATCATTTATAAAAATGAGAAAGAGTGTCGGAGACAAAACAGAGCCCTGGGGAACACCAGCATTAATATAGTGGATATCAGACTTGAATCCATCCAAAACGACTTGTATTGAACGATTCGAAAGGTAATTTCTAATCCATTGAAGAAGAGACTCATCGATCCCAAAAGCACGCATTTTCGACAAGAGAGCCTGGTGCCAGACCCTGTCAAATGCCTTAGAAATATCAAGCGCAACAATCTTGCTTTCTCCTGCATTGTGCAAAGATTGGTTCCACTTTTCAGTGAGATATGCCATCAGATCACCAGTGGAACGGTTGCTTCGGAAGCCGTACTGCCGGTCATTAAGTAGCTTCCGGGACTCAAGATATTTCATAAGCTGACGGTTTAACAGCGTTTCCATGACCTTGGAGAGAAGGGACGTTAGTGCTATGGGTCGGTAGGAGGTGGGTGACGAACATTCGCCCTTTTTAGGGACGGGCTGGACAAATGCAGTTTTCCACTTACTCGGAAAGAGCCCTGAAGAGTAGGACAGATGGAAAAGCTTACGCAGTGGTTTTGCCAGCGTAGAAGAACACCTCTTCAGAAGAACAGGGGGTATACCATCCGGGCCAGCGGATTTGTGTATGTTTAGATCTTTAAGTACTCTTGCTACTGTACGAGTGCGAAAATGGATTTGCCCCATGGAGAAATTTACGCTCTCAAGTACAGGTGGGGACAAAGTGTTATCTGGCAGCGTTGAGCTAGCTGCAAAGTGTGCAGCAAGCAGATTAGCTTTGTCCAAAGAGCTGACAGCTGGAATGTCATTGCAAATGAGCGTTGGGATCGAAGACGAGGCTGAATTCCTTATGTTTTTTACGAAAGACCAAAAGCTTCTGCTACCCTTGGGGCATTGTAGAACTTTTTGCCTCAACTTTTGGTCAAAGGAGAATTTAACACGTCTTATTAATGCATTACAGTCATTTCGGATCCGTTTGAACTTTTTCCGGGCTTCCTCAGAAGGGTTGGCTTTATAATCCCGGAAACTCAACTCTCTCACCCTGATAGCCTCTTTGCAGCTCAAGTCGAACCACGCATTTGCCTTAGGCTTGATGCTCTTCACTCTGTGAGGAATGAAGGACCTCATGCCCAGCGAAATAATGTTTGTGATCGCATCAGTAGCGGCATCCACGTCACTATCGAGGAAGCATAGTGACCAGTTAAAATTCCTAAGGAAGTTGTTAAGTCCGCTCCAGTTGGCTTTCTCGTAGAGCCATACTGTTCTTTTCGGAATTTGTTCTCTAACTGTGTGGGAGGAGTACGAGAATTTGGCTGACACGACACAGTGGTCGGACGAGCCTAGAGGCGACAATATATCAATTGAATATTTGTCCGGATGAGAGGTGAGAAACAGATCCAAGGTGTTAGCGGTATGTTCTGCAATGTCAGGTATTCGTGTTGGCTCATTCACAAGCTGGGTTAAATTATTTACCTCAGCGAAGATTTCAACATACCTTCCTTCGGGTGTTGTCTGGCCTGAATGTCGAAGCCAAGTAGAATTGTGTACATTGAAATCGCCCGCAATAGCGATTTCAGTGTGAGGATACAGGGATACAATTCTTGTAATGGAGTCGGACAGCGCATCAAACTCGTTATAAGTTGAGTTGCTGTCCATGTTTGGACTTCTATAAACAAAGCAGTAGTGGATTAAATGCTTACGGACAAAGAGTTTTAACCACAGAAAATTAAATTCCGGATTGGAACAGTGGAGATATTGTGGTTGAATTTGGTAAGCAACGTCACTACGCACATAAATGGCGAGACCGCGGTGTAAAAAGAATAAGGGCACCAAGCTATATCCAGGCAGGTTCAAATCCGATAAATCGGTATTCTCACCCACCTGTGTTTCACTCAGCGCCAAGACAGCTGGTTTATGGCGGGAGAGGTGGACGTAAACGGCAAAGAGATTAGTTCTCAGTCCGCGAATGTTGCTCACGTCAACACGAAAATGTTCGTCCAATCACGTCAATGTCATCAGCGTAAGCTAGCAATTGAACTGACTTCCGGAAGATCGTACCTCTGATGTTGACTTGTGAGTTATGCACGATCTTCTCGAGGATGATGTTAAAGAAGTCACATGACAGTGCGTCGCCTTGTCTAAAACCTTTTTTGACTTTGAAGGTCTGGGTGAGTTCGTTACCGACCTTGATGCAGCAGCGAGAGTTCTCCATCGTCATCCTACACAATCTGACTTGTTTAATAGGAATGCTTAAACTTGACATGGCACTGTATAGCTCGTCTCTATGCACACTGTCATATGCAGCCTTGAAATCGACGAATAGGTGGTGAGTGTCAATTTACATATCTTGGGTCTTTTCCAGGATCTGCCGTAATGTGAAGATTTGGTTTTTGTGGACTTCCCTGGCATGAAACCACGCTATCAGGTCATAGACAAACGGTTTCAGTCAATACGGCAGAGAGGATCTTGTATGCGATGTTCAGGAGACTAATCCCTCGGTAGTTGGCGCAGTCTGAAAGGTCTCCTTTCTTGTGAACCGCGCAAACGACGCTGAGATTCCACTCATCGGGCATGCTTTCCTCCGACCATATCTTACAGATGAGCTGGTGCATCCGCCCAACCAGGTCATCTCTAGCTGCTTTGAATAGTTCTGCGGACAGTCCGTCCGCTCCAGCAGCTTTGTTCGTCTTCAGCGTGGATATTGCTGTCTTCACCTCGTCTAAGTCGGGGGGACGGAATGCTTGTCTATCATTGTCCAAATTGAGTGGAACATTCTGCCTGACAGCGGGATTTGGGCCGTCATTGCCGTTAAGGAGTCTGCATAAACGATCCTTCCAGATTCTTAGCACTACTACGAGTTACTCTACTACGAGTTGTCCGTTTTGGTCCCAGCAGGCCTTGGTCCGAACCTAGTATCCTTCGGATAGCTGTTTTACCTTTCACTAAAACTTTCGGACTTCATTCCTGCCATAGCACCTTTTCGTTTCCTCGATCGAGCGCTTCTCATGTTCCTTTTCTTTCCTTCTGAGAACACGGTACTCTTCCCTTCTTCTCTGTTCTTAGAGCTCACGACCAGCCCTCGTTGTTCGATGCAGCGTCGCCTTATAGGTGTTTTGTTTAGCTGCGTGCGCTTGCCTGCACTCGTCGTCAAACCATAAGTTCCTTTTAGGTGGTAACGTGATACCCAGCACTCCTTCTTCTACGCTTAGTGCAGGGAGCGTCGAACTCTGAGCGAGTTTCAGAGAGACTTGGTCGGCAAAGGCTGCGATTGTAGCTTTTCGACGTCAAACCGTTTTGGCCTTTCTCGACTCCGTTGCTCTCTCGATATCCGGGTTCTTACCTTGGCTACAACAAGGTGATGATCCGAGTCGATGTTTGCACCTCGGAAGGTTCGGACATCGAGAATACTGGAGGAGTGTCTGACGTCGATCGCAACATGATCAATATGGTTGACGGTTGATTGATCAGTTGATCGCCAGGTACCTTTATGAATGTTGAGGTGTGGGAACCGCGTGCTGGCCACAGTGAGGTTTCGCCTTGAGGCGAAGTCAACTAACCTGAGTCCGTTTCCGGAGGTGTTGGCGTGCAGGCTGTGTCTTCTGATGACTTCTTCTCTTCCCAGCTGAGCGTTGAAATCTCTTAGAACGATCTTGGTGTCGTAGCTGGGGCATCGATTGTATGTCCTTTCTAGGAGGTCATAGAAGTCCTCTTTACTTCTGTCATCTTTTTCCTCTGTCGGGGCGTGGGCGCATATCAGGCTTATATTCCCGAATTTAGCCTTGACGCGGATTGTTATGAGACGTCCGCTTATGTATGGGAAGCTTAAGACTTTTTGCCTAAGTCTACCTCGAACAACCAAACCGCATCCAAATAAGCGTTTCTCTCTCTCCCTGTAGCAGTCGCCGTGGTATATGTCACAGTTTCTCACTCTTCTCTTGCCCGGCCCATCCCACTGCATTTCCTGAATCGCGGTAATGTCTGCTTTATAGCATTCCAGGGCCTCCGCAAGTTCATCTGCTGTACGTGGTCTGTTTAGGGACCTCATATTCCACGTGCATATCCGTAAAGCATTATCCTTTTTTCGTTTGCGTGGGTCGTCAACAGTGTATCCGTCAATATCCGAGTCATCCGGTTGGTACGTAACTGGTTATTTTTTTTATGCGGCCGGGCAGTTACCCCGACGCATAACCTAACAGCGTTACCTAAAACAAGATTTATTCATATTATATAAAGGTAGAACTTAACTCTACTTAACTATTTACATTAAGCTTTACTACGTCCATATGTTGTGTTGTCTCTTTGTGTTGATTGTCTTCTTGTGATTTCATAAGATGTTCTCGATTTAACCTGTAACAGTAAACATTTGAATCAGTTACCAAATAAGAACGTGATTCTTTGCATTTAGACATAATTTTGCCATGGTACTAAAGTGATTTTTTTAGTAGATGCACACCCCATTCTCAAGTGGCCCTAATTTTCTATAACTTTTATTGTAATATTGTTGTGACTTAACTTGTTTCTTAGAGACTATTTGATTATTATATATTTATTAATTTTGGAATAAGGTTATCTTGATGGAATGGTAATTTTATTCTTAAACAGCGAGACATAAGGAGCTCTGAAGGTGAACTAAGATTTTAGTTGAGTAACTACCCAATTGCTTGAAAACTCAGAGTTTAGTTTCCCTATTTTAATAAATTTGGAGAAGTAATCAACTTATAAAAATTCAAAAAGATCAACTTCAACTTAAAACTAAGGCAAAGGAACCACTCTATGAGACATCATTGGTTGTTTATAATTCAAATTTTTGTGACGAATACAAGACTCACAATTTGAAACTATGTTGTGTATATCTTGATAAATATTTGGCCAGAAGCATTTTGCTTGGCTAAATTTCTGCAACGCACTATTCCCATGTCACCTTCGTGAAGAAGCAATAGAACGCGGTAGCGAAATGACTTTGGTATGACGTTTTGATTTGAAAAATAATTCATCCCAAGTATGGCGTAACACTGCTATCAATTTCCTTTTTTGTATCTGGCCATCCTTATTTGCAATAGTCTATAATTAAATTCAAAGTTTTTTCTTTCTCTGTTTCATTTCGAATCTTTTCAAGTTTTGAATCTGACACTGATAAGTTGGAGATTTGTAAATTAAAATGTAGGTTTATTTCTTTATCAAAATCGGGTAAAATTTGTTCAATCTTTGCAGTCTGGTCGGTATATTGTGTAACGATCGACTAAATAAAGGAATCAGAGGCTTATGATCTGTTTTCACAGTTATTTGTTGGCCGTAAACATATTGGTGAAACCTAACACAGCCAAAATGAATCGCAAATAACTCCTTTTCGATTTTAGCGTAGTTTTGTTGGCTGGTTGTTAAAGTTGCTGACGCATATGCAATTGGCGAACGTCCATGCGATATTACAGCTCCCATTGCGTTTTTAGACGCGTCAATGGATAATATCAATGATTTGTTTTAATCGTAATATGTTAAAATGGGTGATTTGGAAATGATCGACTTTAAATTTGAAAATTCTTGTTCATGCCTTGTGGTCCAGTGCCACTCTATACCTTTTCGCAAAAGTTATCTTAGATTAGCGGTTTCAATTGACAAATTTTTCAAGAATGACCCTAAATAGTTGACCATGCCCAAAAACCGCTAAAGATCAGGAAATTTTTGCGGTGGTGCCATGTTGCAAGTGGCCTTTATACAAATTTCACTAATTATATGACTCAGAAACTTTATTTGTGTTTGTAAAAATTTTTATTTACTTGGACTAAATTTTAACCAAATCGATTTAGCTTTTTTTTAATACAAGCTTAAGAGTTTTATAGTGTTCTTCTTTGGTAGCCGTGTGAATCAAAAAAAATCGTTAATGTAAATCATGACATTGGGTATATGACTGAAATGATTAACCATTTGTTGATGGAATATTTTAGGTGCCGACTTTACCGAAAGGTAATCTCAAAACACGGTATTTACCCAAAGGTATCTCCCAATAGGATCATGAATTCGTATCTAAAATTCTGAAATATTTTGAATTACTTAGACGTACTTAACATGCTTCAAAAGTTGGAAATTGATAATGTGACCTCAAAATCGCTTTATTAAGGTTTCTTAAGTCCAGACATAGACGTAAACTACCATCTGACTTTTGCACTAGGTCAATTGAGCTTACCCATTCTGTAGGTTTTTCAACCTTTTGAATCACTCCTGGATTCTTCACACTAGATACACATCTGATTTAATTTTTATATGAATTTCTTGTTTTAAACATCCAAGGTCACTGAAATTATTTTTGTATTTATTAAAAAATATACTTTTTCATCACTCACGTCAAAATGAATAGTTTTCGGTGACTGTTTAGATTCTATGTTAGTATTTAAGTTATCAATTCTTTTAATTATATTTAAATCAATACAGGAACCTAAGCCTAGTTTGATTTTGTCTACACAAAACTTAAGATTAAATATTTGGTTCTTATAAAACACTAAATTTTGCATTCACCAACAATTGGAAACTGTGCCTTACTAAATGTGAGCAATCAGATTTTTGATGGAAATCTAATATCGCCGCTTAGCTGTAACTGCTGAAATTTGGTGTATGAAATCACAAAATGGTGACATATTTATCGATGGATTCATGAACACGACGTAACCTGGGCAAAGTCCAATCAAGAAAAAGCTAACATCTTAGCCAAGCACTTCAAAAATATATTTTTCGAATAAAAAGACAATGATATTACAATACCTCCACGATCTAATTTACCTAAATATGTCCCCAAAACCTGGAAAGTCGATCAAAAAACTGCAGTTCTGCAACCTAGCAGAGGCGCAAAGAACCCATCATTATACAGAGCTATATGCTTGCTTCCTATCTAAGGGAAAGTAAATTACTAACTGATCGACTGTTACCAATACTATATAACAATAAGATAATACCTGCCCATCAATTCAGCTTTCGCAAGCAACACTTAACTATCCAACAAGTTCACAGAGAAGTTAACCAAATCGCAACAAACTTTGAGGAAAAGAGATATTGCATAGGCATATTCCTAGACGTAGCAAAAGCATTCAATAAGGTATGGCACAAAGGACTTTAAATAAACTGCATAACCTACTCCTACCAGACTTTTATCTCATCATCAAAAGCTACCTTAGTTGTCGTCATTTTTATGTTAAAGGTGGTGATAATCTCTCGAACAGTCTAGAGACGAAGACGGAAGTACCATAAGAGTCTGTTCTGGGACCACTCCTATATGTTCTTTACACCGCCGACATCAATCAACCTAAAGCTGCTGATGGCTACCTTTGCTGACGATACAATTCTGCTGATAACCGATCAAAATCTGAACACCGCATCTTTTCAAGCTCAACTACATCTCAACAGAATGATGAAATGGTTCGAACTGAAGCATAGAGATTAACGAAGACAAGACTCAACAATTTTTACAACGAAATTAATAAACTCAATTATATCACTAACAATTAAGGACAAAACAATTATAATAGCCAATGTGGTTATATATCTTGACATGGATTTGGACAGCAAAGTTAACCGCAAATACCATCTACAACAAAAAGGAACAAAAAAAAAATTACGATAAAACCAGCTACTCTGGCTGATTCACTGAAGCTCAAAGGTATCTACTAGGAACAACTTACTGATATACACACCGATTATCAAACCTATCTGGACATATGGGATTTAGCTGTGGAAGTTAGGAACTTAACAAAAACACAAACATTGCTATAATACAGTTAAAAATATTACGGACTATTATTAACGCGGACTGCTGCATGCCTAACATCGACATTCATCGTGACCTGAATATTCCAAAAGTAGAAGCAGAAATTCAAATACAAGCAGAAGACATCATTTAAAATTAACAATTCATTCAAATAATTAAGAAAACTCACTATGAATAAAAGAAATTTTCGGAAAACGACGTCTGAAGAGAACTAGGTCTACTGATTTGATAGTAGGCATATCAACATCATAATAAATAATGAATAAAAATCAAAATATATTAATATCCATATCACTAACCTTATATGTATGTATGTATCTTCACAAATTGTAGTCAATAGTTTATTCTGTCCAATTTGTATTGTATTAATGTTCATAAAATGTTAAAACATAATGGGCATAGAACACTGGATACTAACCTGAACCTAGATTCCAAAACTAATTGTTATAAAAAGTACTGCTTCTTCTTCTTCTTGTGGCGTTACACCCCGGGGTGGACCTGGGCCTCAACCAACAGGCCTCTCCAGCCAGGACGATCTTTCTCGTTGTCCCAATGGCTCGGATTCAAAGACTTTTCTGGCGGGAGCAGTGGTGTCCATTCGCTCTACATGGCCTAGCCATCTAAAGCGTTGTATCAGTAGGCACATGTCGCTGTACAGCCCCAATCTTCCCCTTCAGATGCCATCAACGCAAACAGGACCAAAAATCGCACGCAAAACTTTTCTCTCGAAAAGACTAAGGGCTTCCTCATCCGCCTTTGCTAACGTCCAATACTCCGCTCCATAACGTAAAACGGGGGTGATCAACAAGCTATTATATAAAGCGAGCTTAGTCCTTCGAGAGAGGGCTTTATTACTCAATTGCCTCTTGACCCCAAAGAAACAGCGATTGGCAAAAGTGATTCTGCGTTTGATTTCGGTACTGATGTTGTTGTCCCAGTTTACCGCGGGTCCGAGGTAGACGAAGACTTTCTCTCCTTTACCGCCAGACCTATTTTACCCGCTTCTGCTTCAATGCCATCAAACGCCTCATTGGCGGCTCGCTGTGTTCGTCCAATCACGTCAATGTCATCAGCGTAAGCTAGTAATTGAACTGACTTCTAGAAGATCGTGCCTCCGGTGTTGACTTGGGAGTTGCGCACGATCTTCTCGAGGATGATGTTAAAGAAGTCACATGATAGTGCGTCACCTTGTCTAAAACGTTTTTCGACATGAAAGCAGCGAGAGTTTTCCATCGTCATCCTACACAATCTGACGAGTTTGGTAGGAATGCCAAAACTAGGCTTGGCACTATATACCTCGTCTCTATGCACACTGTCATATGCAGCCTTGAAATCGACGAATAGATGAGTAACGATTTGAACTTCTTGAGTCTTTTCCAGGATCTGCCCTGTCCACTGTCGGGGCGTGAGCGCAAATCAGGCTGATGTTCCCGAATTCAGCCTTGATATGGATTGTCATGAGGCGTTCGCTGACGGGGTCGTAGCTCAAGACTTTTTGCTAAGTCGGCCTCGAACAACAATATCCTAATAAGCGCTGCCTTCTCTCTCTATAGCAATCGCTGTAGTAGATATTGCAGTTCTTCACATTGCAGTTCTCTGCACTTCCTGGATGGCGGTAATGTCTGCCTTGTAGCAGTCAAGGGTCTCCGCAAGTTTTTCGGTCGGACGTGACCGTGACCGAAAATCGTTGTCCTTTAAACGTTTGCTGGGGTCGTCAACAGTTGATCTTTCACTATCCGAGGCATGATGTTGTCTCTGAACTAATGATTTTTACGTGGTGAGGAAGTTATCCTCACGCGAAACCCACTGATAGGCCAGGCCCATTATTTAAATCCTCGGGCAGAGGGGTACGCTGCATACATTAGTTCATACAACGGGTGTTGTGATGGCTATCCAGGGGGCGCCGCGTAAAGGCTCTATGTCAACTTGACCTGTGCACTAACGAGGATTGCCTTGGCAGCTCGCCATGTTGAGCGCAATCAACGACGTTACCTCACGTGCATAGGCCCATGCCCACCCGCATAACCTAACTGCGTTACCTAAAACTAGATTTATTCATATTATATAGAGGTATATTATATAAAGGTAGAACTTAACTTAGCTATTTACATTAAGCTTAACTATGTCCATATGATCATACGGACCTGTATACCAGGACATATGTGTTATTTATATGCTCTTTGTGTTGATTGTCTTCTTGTGATTCCATAAGATGTTCTCGATTTCCCCTGTAACAATTACCATTTGAATCAGTTACTAAATAAGAAATTCTTTGCATTTAGACATAATTTTGCCAGGGTACTAAAGTGTTTTTTTTAGTAGATGCACACCCCTATAAGTTTTATTGTAATATTCTTGTGACTTAACTTGTTTCTTAGAGACTATTTGATTATTATATATTTATTAATTTTGGAATAAGGTTATCTTGATGGAATGGTTATTTTATTCTTAAACAGCGAGACATCAGGAGCTCTGAAGGTGAACTAAGATTTTAGTTGAGTTACTACCCAATTGCTTGAAATCTCAGAGTTTAGTTTACCTATTTTAATAAATTTGGAGAAGTAATCAACTTATAGAATATACCTTTTTTTTTAAATTCAAAAAGATCAACTTCAACTTAAAACCAAGGCAAAGGAACCACTCCATGAGACATCATTGGTTGTTTATAATTCAAATTTTTGTGACGAATACAAGACTCACAATTTGAAACTATGTTGTATATATCTTGATAAATATTTGGCCAGAAGCATTTTGCTTGGCTAAATTTCTGCAACGCATTATTCCCATGTGACCTTCGTGAAGAAGCAATAGAACGCGGTAGCGAAATGACTTTGGTATGACGTTTTGATTTGAATAATAATTCATCCAAAGTATGGCGTAACACTGCTATCAGTTTTCTTTTTTGTATCTGGCCATCCTTTTTGCAATAGTCTATAATTAAATTTAAAGTTTTTTCTTTCTCTGTTTCATTTCGAATCTCTTCAAGTTTTGAATCTGACACTGATAAGTTGCAGATTAGTAAATTAAAATGTAGTTTTATTTCTTTATCAAAATCGGGTAAAATATTTTCACTTAGACGGGCCTTTGACAGCGTATCAGCAATGAAAAGAATTTTTCCCGGTTTGTATATTACGGTCAAATCATACTTTTTGAGACGTAACGTAAATCTTTGCAGTCTGGTCGGTATATTGTGTAATGATCGATTAAATAAAGGAATCAGAGGCTTATGATCTGTTTTCACAGTTATATGTCGGCCATAAACATATTGGTGAAACTTAACACAGCCAAAATGAATCGCAAATAATTCCTTTTCGATTTTAGCGTAGTTTTGTTGGCTGGTTCTTAAAGTTGCTGACGCATATGCAATTGGCGAACGTCCATGCGATATTACAGCTCCCATTCCGTTTTTAGACGCGTCAATGGATAATATCAATGATTTGTTTTAATCGTAATATGTTAAAATGGGTGATTTGGAAATGATCGACTTTAAATTTGAAAATTCTGGTTCATGCTTTGTGGTCCAATGCCACTCTATATCTTTTCGCAAAAGTTATCTTAGATTAGTGATTTCAATTGACAAATTTTTCACGAATGACCCTAAATAGTTGACCATGCCCAAAAACCGCTAAAGATTAGGAAATTTTTGCGGTGGTACCATGTTGCAAATGGCCTTTATTTTAGTTTCTTCTGGACGAACACCAAATTCACTAATTATATGACCCAGAAACCTTATTTGTGTTTTTAAAAATTTTTTTTTACTTGATATAAATTTTAACCAAATCGATTTAGCTTTTTTTTAATACAAGCTTAAGAGTTTTATAGTGTTCTAATTTGGTAGCCGTGTGAATCAAAAAAAAATCGATAATGTAAATCATGACAGTGGGTATATAACTGAAATGATTAACAATTTGTTGATGGAATATTTTAGGTGCCGACTTTACCGAAAGGTAATCTCAAAACACGGTATTTCTCCAAAGGTATCTCCCAATTATTATTCTGAAATATTTTGAATTATTTAGACGTACTTAACATGCTTCAAAAGTTGGAAATTGATAATGTGATTCGTTAAGCGCATTATTCATTCATCATCATTTAAGAATTTTTGTCGGAAAGGTCCTCCACCTGTGGCTCCTGCTTCTTTTTTGCTGAAAATCAGTTTCTTTTTGACTTTAAACTTTGCGTCGCACCAAACCTAGAAATACAAATTATGATACAAATTTTAGTGGTTTGCTATAATTATTTATACAACTTACGTACTTTTTGCCATTCTTTGCCATCACTTATTGCTGGTCCTAAAGCATTTAATTCAGCAGCTATTTCTCACTTTTTATTTCAAACGTTTGTATAAAACCTCTCTAAAAATTGGTGGCCACTCTTATATTCTTTTTCATTAGCTCGACCAACCGTTTCATTTGCCTATAATTTGTAACTTTAACCCTTTAAAAACATATATTTAACCAAATGTATTGATACACTTAACAAAACTTACATCTGAAGCAATTTGTTATTCTCTGGCGTTCATAAATTTATCAACACCAAAAATAGTCTTTTTTATAAGCGTTTTGCCAATTTAAAACTTTGACGAGAATACCGAGAAATTACGTCCCACCGACACAAAACGCCGTGGCGTAGTGGGTAGAGTGCGACGCTCACACGCCGAAGAGTCTAGGTTCAACTCCCAACTCAACACCAATTTTTCGAATTTTTCACGGCACCACCTCTTTTGAGCTGCTGACAACACTCAAAGAGTAATAACTGAGAACTGAAAACTTCTCAAATTTCGCCGTTCGGAGTCGGCAAAAAACTGTAGGTCCCTTCTACTCGTGAGATTACAGTAGCGCGCATAACACGAGTAGTTCATGTGCAAGCTCGGCCCTGATCCCCCTTTGGACTGTAGCGCCAACAATTATTATTAAATTATTAACTCATAACGTCATTTTTCAAAAAAAAAACACGTGTAACGCCTGCTATAATTCCGATTTCGCACACATGTTTTTGGGATGGGCCGGGCAAGAGAAGAGTGAGAAACTGTAACGTATACCACAACGACTGCTGCAGGGAGAGAGGGAAACGTTTAATTGGATGCGGTTTTGTTGTTCGAGGCAAAAAGTCTTAAGCTTCCAATACATAAGTGAAAGCCTCATAACAATCCGCGTCAAGGCTAAATTCGGGAATATAAGCCTCATATGCGCCCACGCCCCGACAAAGGAAAAAGATTACAGAAGTAAAGAGGACTTCTATCACCTCCTAGAAAGGACATACGATCGATGCCCCAGCTACGACACCAAGATCGTTCTAGGAGATTTCAACGCTCAGCTGGGAAGAGAAGAAGTCTTTGCTAAAGTCATCGGAAGACACAGCCTGCACGCCAACACCTCCGGAAACGGACTCAAGCTAGTTGACTTCGCCTCGGGGCGAAACCTCTCTGTGGCCAGCACGCAATTGCCACACCTCAACATTCATAAAGGTACCTGGCGATCACCTGATCAATCAACCTTCAACCAGATTTATCATGTTGCGATCGACGTCAGACACTCCTCCAGTATTCTCGATGTTTTTACTTCCCAAGGTGCAAACATCGACTCGGATCATGACCTTGTTTTAGCCAAGGTAAGAAACCGGATATCGAGAGAGCAATGGAGTCGAGAAAGGCCAAAACGGTTTGACGTCGAAAAACTACAATCGCAGCCTTTGCCGACCAAGCTCGGCTCTGATCCCCCTTTGGACTGTAGCGCCAACAATTATTATTAAATTATTAACACAAAACGTCATTTAAAAAAAAACACGTGTAACGCCTGCTATAATTCCGATTTCGCACACACGTTTTTCGACAAGGCATTGAACGCCAGTCTTAATAAGGGCGATTGTCACCACTGGTCAACCAATAGCCGAAAGACCCCACAGACTTACTGGTGAGAAACTCAAACAGGCAAATATACGAGTTTACCGTACTTCTGTTTGGTCTGAAAAATGCCACCCAGACCATATGAACAGAGTTCTTTTCGAGTTAGATTTCGTTTTCTGCTATGTAGATGATCTTATCATCTTTTCAGAAACAGAAGAACTTCACCGAGAACATATTCGTGCGGTATTTCAGCGGTTAAAATAACATAGCTTAACAATTAATATCGCAAAGTGCACTTTCGGCAAACAAGAAGTCACATACCTTGGGCACACCATAGATGGTTCAGGCTGCAAACCACTCCAAGACCGGATTGAAGCCATCCTGAAGTACCCTTAACTGAAGGCAATTTGTGAACTTCGTCGTTTTCTTGGGATAGTCAATTACTACTGGCGATACATCCCAAGGTGCGCTCACATCCAACCACCACTAAATGAGTTCCTTAAAAACTCCAGAAAGAGCAATCACCGGCAAATACCTTGGACTCCACAGGCGGAGAATTCATTTGAACAATGTAAGAGAGGATTGATTCCAACGCACTATTCATTATGATAACTAATGCTTTCGACATTGCAGCTGGCGCTAAACTGGCACAACTTAAAGACAAACAACATCATCCAGTGGGTCTCTTCTCCCGCAAGTTCACCGATAGTCAAAAGCGATGCACTTACGACAGCGAATTACTTGCGATATACCTGGCCGTTAAATTCTCCAGACACCTGCTGGAACCTCACGCACTGCAATCTACAAAACATGATGACCCAGAACTTAAAAGCATTTTGGATAACACAAACACATCAGTTAAACTACAGCGAATCACAATAGAACCAAACTGCTAAATATACTGCGACATTTCAACCAACATTATCCGTCCATATATTCCATCATCCTAACGCAAAACTATTTTCAACTCAATTCATAACCTCTCCCATCCAGGCGGGCGAGCTACGAGTGTTCAGCTTCGACAGAAATATGTTTGGCCAAGCATCATTGTCAACATTCATTGTCAACATACATTGTCAACAATTCAAGACCAGACCACCGCTTCGGCAACGTACATATCGACATCATAGTTTTACCCTTATGTCGCAGGTACATATATTGCTTAACCATGATCGATCGATTTACTAGATGGCCGGAGGCAGTGCCCTTCTTCTTCTTCTTCTTGTGGCGCTACAGTCCGGGGTGGACCTGGGCCTCAACCAACATGCCTCTCCAGCCAGCACGATCTTTCGCCAGCTGTCTCCAGTTGCGCACTCCAAGTTGGTTGAGGTCCTTCTCCACTTGTGTGCGCCACTTCAGTCTACGTCGTCCTCTGATGCGTTGTCCCAATGGCTCGGATTCAAAGACTTTTCGGGCCGGAGCAGTGGTGTCCATACGCTCTACATGGCCTAGCCATCTTAAGCGTTGTATCCGTAGACGCTTGACCAGGCGCATGTCGCTGTACAGCCTATAGAGTTCGTCATTAAATCTTCTCCTCCAGATGCCATCAACGCAAACAGGACCAAAAATCGCACGCAAAACTTTTCCCTCGAAAAGACTAAGGGCTTCCTCATCCGCCTTTGCTAACGTCCAAGATTCTGCGACATATAGTAAAAACGGGGATGATCAAGCTGTTATATAAAGCGAGCTTAGTCCTTCGAGAGAGGGCTTTATTACTCAATTGCCTCTTGAGCCCAATGAAACAGCGATTGGCAAGAGTGATTCTGCGTTTGATTTCGGTACTGATGTTGTTGTCCCTATCTACCGCGGAGCCGAGGTAGACGAAGCTCTGTCCGAGACGCTCCATCCGAGACGTCGATGTTGTGTGTCCTTCCTTGATGACAGAATGTACTTCGTTTTGCCCTCATTTACCACTAGACCCAGTTTAGCCGCTTCCGCTTCAATGCCAGCAAACGCCTCATTGACGCCTCGCTGTGTTCGTCCAATCGCGTCAATGTCGTCAGCGTAAGCTAACAATTGAACTGACTTCTGGAAGATCGTGCCTCTGGTGTTGACTTGTGAGTTACGCACGATCTTCTCGAGGATGATGTTAAAGAAGTCACACGACAGTGCGTCGCCTTGTCTAAAACCTTTTTTGACATTGAAGGTCTCGGTGAGTTCGGTACCGACCTTGGCAGCGAGAGTTCTCTATCGTCATCCTACACAATCTGAAGAGTTTGGTAGGAATGCCAAAACTAGACATGGCACTGTATAGATCGTCTCTATGCACACTGTCATATGCAGCCTTGAAATCGACGAATAGGTGGAGAGTGTCAAGTTGCATTTCTTGGGCCTTTTCCTGGATCTGCCGTAATGTGAAGATCTGGTCTATTGTGGACTTCTCTGGCCTGAAACCACACTGGTAGGGACCTGTCAGGTCATGAACAAATGGTTTCAAACGCTCACACAATACGGCAGAGAGGATCTTGTATGCGATGTTCAGGAGACTAATCCCTCGGTAGTTGGCGCAGTCAAAGGGGTCTCCTTTCTTGTGGACCTAGCAAACGACGCTGAGATTCCACTCATCGGGCATGCTTTCCTGCGACCATATCTTACAGATGAGCTGGTGCATGCGCCCAACCAGGTCATCTCCAGCTGCTTTAAATAGTTCTGCGGACAGTCCGTCCGCTCCAGCAGCTTTGTTCGACTTCAGCGTGAATATTGCTGTCTTCACCTCGTCTAAGTCGGGGGTACGGAATGCTTGCCTATCATTGTCCAAATTGAGTGGAACATTCTGCCTGACAGCGGGATTTGGGCCGTCATCGCCGTTGAGGAGTCTGCAGAAACGATCCTTCCAGATTCTTAGCACTACTACGAGTTACTCTACTACGAGTTGTCCGGTTTGGTCCCAGCAGGCCTTGGTCCGAACCTTGTACCCTCCGGATAGCTGTTTTACCTTTCGGTAAAACTTTCGGACTTCATTCCTGCCAAAGCACCTTTTCGTTTCTTCTACCGCGCGCTTCTCATGCTCCTTCTTCTTCCTTCTGAGAAGCCGGTGCTCTTCCCTTCTTCTCTGTTCGTAGATTTCACGAACAGCCCGCGTTGTTCGATGCAGCGTCGCCTTATAGGCGTCTTGTTTAGCAGCGTGCGCTTGCCTGCACTCGTCGTCAAACCATGGGTTCCTTCTGGGTGGTGACGTGAAACCCAGCACATCAGTGGCAGCATCTTTGATGGCTTCTTGACAACGTTTCCATTCTTCTTCTATGCTTAGTGCAGGAAGCGTCGAACTCTGAGCGAGTTTCCGGGAGACTCGGTCGGCAAAGTTAACAGCAATCAGCTGCGATTGTAGCTTTTCGACGTCAAACTGTTTTGGCCTTTCTTGACTCCGTTGCTCTCTCGATATCTCGATAGCCGCTACAACAAGCTGATGATCCGAGTCAATGTTTGCACCTCGGAAGGTTCGGACATCGAGAATAATGGAGGAGTGTCTGACGTCGATCACAACGTGATCAATCTGGTTGACGGTTGATTGATCAGGAGATCGCCAGGTTCCTTTGTGAATGTTCAGGTGTGGGAACCGCGTGCTAGCCACAGAGAGGTTTCGCCCCGAGGCGAAGTCCAACAGCCTGAGTCAGTTTGCGGATGTGTTGTCGTGCAGGCTGTGTTTACCGATGACTCCAGCAAAGATGTCCTCCTTTCCCAGCAGAGCGTTGAAATCTCCTAGAACGATCTTGGTGTCATAGCTGAGGCATCGATCGTATGTTCTTTCTAGGAGATCATAGAAGTCATCCTTGATGTTGCCATCCTTCTCCTCTTTGGGGGCGTGAGCGCATATTAGGCTGATGTTATCGAATTCAGCCTTGATGCGGATTGTCATGAGGCGTTCGCTGACTGGGTCGTAGCTCAAGACTTTTTGCCTAAGTCTGCCTCGCCGAATCCGAACAAATCCGCATCCGAATAAGCGCTGCCTTCTCTCTCTATAGCAATTGCTGTAGTAGATATCGCAGTTTTTCATCGCTTTTATACCAGGCCCATTCCATCGCACTTCCTGGATGGCGGGTATGTCAGCTTTGTAGCTGTCAAGTGCCTCCGCAAGTTGTTCGGCTGCACGTGGCCTGTTAAGGGACCTCACATTCCACGTGCAAAACCGAAAATCATTGTCCTTAAAACGTTTGCTGGGGTCGTCAACAGTTGATCCTTCACTATCCGCGGCATGATGTTGTCTCTGAACTTCTGGTTTTTACGTGGTGAGGAAGTTACCCTCACGCACAACCCACAGACTGGTAGGCCAGGCCCATTATTTAAATCCTCGTGCAGAGGGGTACGCTGCATACATTAGTTCATACAACGGGTGTTGTGATGGCTATCCAGGGGGCGCCGCGTGGAGGCTGTGTGGAGCGTCTAATAAAGTCTTCAAAGCGAAACAGCGCCATCATCCAGTTATAAGCTATAACTAAGTTAAAATACAGTTCATTCCTGTGAACATCGTCATTCTGCAATAACATAACTCCGCAATAATATATATTTCATTAAAGTGCAATTCTGTATTTTATTTACCATCGTTGGTTTAATTAAATTCCTTTTTCTTTACAATAGTTTGCAACAGTATTAAAGTAACCGTCAGTGGGATATATAACAATTACCACAATGGTGACTCCGACGTGATCGTTTAAAAATTCACAAACAGAACTATAGCCCAACTATAGTAATTGTTATTATATTACATTTATTGTGGCAAAAGTATATACAATATTTAAAATAAAAAGCAGAACAATGAGTGTAGAGTAAAAGTGCGAGTGCTCATGGGTTCTATGACTGATATAATAAGTATGTTGTGCAATAAATATGAGGCTCCTGCCTGTCCATAGAAAAAAGTAATAGGAAAAAGAAAAAGAATAGTAGTAACAAAGTCGAACACAGTGCTACTATTTCATTTATGAGCATTAAATTAAATATATATAAATTAAATTAAATTATTATTATTATAATAGTTCCATGCCAGGTACATGTTTGAATAAATGGTGTTGCATATATATTACACTTATTAATAAACATTGTAAAATGATACCTATAAAACAAGCAATATGTGTATAAGTCTAACAAGATATAACTTCCGAATAAAAGTTATCTATTATACAGCTTAACAAAGATGTTCTAAATTCATAAAATTCAACTCAAACACGCAAACTAAACAAAACAAACATTTATTTAATTTGAATTAATACCGACACAAATTTTCTCTTCAATTCACTTTGTGCTTTTCTGTACAAGTGAATTTTTTGAAATCTCTCTCAATGGAGGAAAACAATGCAATTAGCGGACACTGCCGCCCGATAATCTATATTACTCAATCAAATGGAAAAAGATGCTGATAATAACTATAACAATTGGTTGCGTGGCGATTAGCTGCAGACCTCCATACTTAACGCAAAAAAGAGGCAGGAAGAAAGTTTTATGACCGTTGTGGCAAATTTTTCAAAAGATAAAGCGATAACAAAAAAACATTAAGTTGCAGACATCCGGAAATGCACTCCTAATTGATGAAATTATGCAAAAATAACAGAGCCCAAGTCTGAAGAACCATGATCAAACTAAGCTAAAAAGAAGAAAGCATTTAGTGACCCTGATAAAAAATTCGACTTATTAATGATGGACAACGATGATGACTTCCCACCACGCCGGCCAGAAAACAGCCAGGGCTGTAACGTGAACAGTTGATCAAATTCCAAGTTCTTCTTTTACTTCCAAACAACTAAAACGCATTAATACAGTCCTGAAAGGGGTAGGTGAACACTACCTTAGGACATCCATCCGGAACTGTTGAGACCACAACCCTCGCTTAAAATTCGTATTTAGTTCCTCGAGACTGCCTGGTTAAAAAAAATCTTTGTTATTTATTATTTTCGTTATTCCTCATAAAAAAATGAACACTTTGTAAATGTTCTATTAAATCTCCATGAACTACTTCTACTACTATATATATGTTAAATTCGTGTTCACCAATTTTTTTGTATCTGTTACAATTGAAAAAATATGTTTTAAATTTCAAAGAACGTTGATACACCCGATTTGAGCATTTGTCTGTCTCTTAAAAAAATCTGAAATATTTTATGAAATGTCAACAAAACAAGGTTTCATGCTAGGTGAAACAACATTCAGAACTACCGCAGTAGATATAGTTCCTGGACCGATGTAGTTCCTGGACCGAAATAGTTCCATACATAGTTCCAGAACTACTCAATACAGGTTACATGTCCATGGAACTATGCACTAATAGTTCCATCAGCATGTTCAGGCTCAAACATGTATTAGTCTCCGGAACAATAATGTAAAATATGCTGAAAGCAGAGTTGGGCATAAAATAACATAATGACTAATGAATAACGAAACGTTAGTAATGATAAATTTATTTGCCGGATTTATTCATGACTAACGTTTTTTATGAAAATACATGCATTTTCGTTATTCCAACATATGATTGATGATTAATGTGTAGTCATGACTAACTCAGTATCATGATTACCCACCAATAGCGGGCATGTCAAAATTTACGCATATAAGTTAACCGAGGCCAACACACCACACACTTAATACATTCACCCCACACTTCCGTCACACGTTACCAGTACATTCACCGCAATAAACATTGCACTTCCCTCACACGCTACACTTTTCCCAATCAGCATTTCCCAACCCTAGCGCGATCACCCCAAAACGCGTATCCCCGAATCAGCAATTCTCGCACAAGTGTCAGAACCGCTAATTGTTAAGGTAGGTTAAGGAAGATGAAAGAGAAATAAATATCAATCAGTCTTGATTTGACTGTGAAAAGAAAACCAAGTGTTTTAACCGGCGCCCAACTATCTCCAAAAGTTTTCATACGAAAATTTATTGTAGGTAGGTAGGTTAAGGTGGCTGATGATTGCACTTAGTCCCATACAGGACCACTGTGCTACCACACCATGTGGGAAGAACCTAAAACCATAATAAATAAAATAAATAAATAAATGAAAACAGGAAATTCAACGTCTGTCAAAGTCAGGGCCATTAACTTGAACAAACACGCTACAGTGATTGGGAAGTCTGAATTTTAGACTAAGGTTAAGATCCTCAGAGAAATCAAAAGAATGCTAAAAGATGGAATAATACGTCCGTCACACTCTCCGTATAATACTCCCATATTAGTAGTAGGAAAAGGAACGAACGCACCATCCCAGATCGGTACCCAATTCCTGAAAGCTCTGTAATTTTATCCAACTTAGGAAAGCAAAGTATTACACAACAATCGATTTGAAGTCCGGTTTCCATCAAATTCTCTTAGCAAAAGAGGACCGGCAAAAAACAGCTTTTTCCATTAAGAATGGAAAATTCGAATTTTGTATATTACCCTTTGGTGTAAAAAAAGGTCCAAGTATATTTCAACGAACAGTCGACGATATACTAAGAGATGATATAGGTAAACGTTGTCACGTCTATATCGATGATGTTATAATTTTTTCACCAACAGAAAAAGCGCATCTTGACGATATAAGAAAAATACTTTCTAAACTCCTCCACGCTAATATGCGAATTTCTCCCGAAAAATGTAATTTCTTTAAGACTGAAGTCGAATTTTTGGGTTTGATTGTGTCAGCACAGGGCATAAAAACCTGTCCTAATAAAGTGAATGACATTGTTAATTATGAAGTACCAAAATCTCTTCGAGCCTTAAGATCATTCCTCGGTCTTTCCGGCTATTATAGATGCTTTAAAAAGGATTATGCCCAGATTGCGAAGCCTTTGACGAAATATCTGAGAGGAGAAAACGAACACATAGGAACACAGAAGTCCAAGAATGTTAAGATTAACTGCCGAAGCTATTTGTGCTTTTTAACCAAATAAAACATATTTTAGCATCGGAAGATGTCCTAAATTTTTATCTGGATTTTCGTAAGCCATTGATTTAACTACGGATGCTTCGTCGCACGCAATAGGTGCTGTCCTTTTTCAGGATGGTAGACCAATTACGATGATATCCCGAACACTGACTCGAACAGAAGAAAGTTACGCAACTAACGAACGTGAAATGTTGGTAATAGTCTGGGCATTAAAAACTCTTAGAAACTATCTATATGGATCCCCTAAAATAAACATTTTCACAGATCAACAGCCGCTGACCTTTTCAGTATTTGACAAAAACCCTAATAATAAATTAAAGAGATGGAGAGCTTTCATTGAAGAATATGCTACAAGATTTTATTATAAACCGGGTAAAGAGAATAAGGTAGCAGACGCGTTGTCTCAACAACATATCAATGCGCTCTCTGTATCAGACCAAACAGCGCAAAGTTGGATTTCAGTAACTAAAGTAATACCCTCTGTTGAAAATCCAATAAAAAGTTTCAAAAATCAGATCTTTATCAACCAAGGCAGGAAAAAAAACCGAAAAGCCAAAATAATATTCAAAAAATATATGAGGCATTATATCACTTACAATTCCACATCAGGGGCAACACCCATTCCAACGTATGTTGGTGAAATACTTCACATGGATATTTATAATACCGGAAAGAAATATTTTATTGCGTGCATTGATAAATTTTCTAAATTCGTGGTAATTAAACATATTATTTATAGAAACTCTGTTGATATCAGATAGCCCCTAATAGAATTAGTACCCCCCTTTAAAAATCCAAAAATACTGGTTACAGATAATGAAGGCTTCAACGTCTATAGCAACACAAGCATTGTTGAAATATGAGTTTAATATTCCTACATATGCAGTACCTGCTCTTCATAGCAAAAGCAATGGGCAAGTTGAGCGGTTCCACTCAACCCTTGCTGAAATTGCTCGTTGCAGTAAGGAGATGTACTCAGATGTTATCGAGCTTATGCTGTTTTCAACATACAAGTATAATAACAGTATCCACTCAGTTACAAACTGTAAGCCAATTAACATTTTTCATGGTACTACCGAAAAACCGAATAATGAACTTGTTTCCAAGCTCAGAAGTAAGCAAAATAAAGACCTCGTATACCATAATAATGGCTGCACGCCCAGAGAGCTTAGGCCAGGAGACAAAGTCTATGTTAAGACAAATAAGAGGATAGGAAATAAATTTACTAAACTGTATAGTCAGAAAACCATTCAGGCAGACTTAGGATCAGCTGTTGTTATAGACGAAGGCAGATTTACAAAAATAAATTAAAATATATTTGCTGCTTGCAGATTACTTACTTTTGCTTTTACGAATGCAAAAATTACGGCTTATTCAACTTCAGAATTCACCCCAGTTTCAATGGGAAATGTGGCAATATTCGATGAATATTTTTACCTAAAACACTCCACTAATTTATCCAGCTTCAGCAACATTATATTTGAGAATATGGAATTGATGAATAATATAGATGATGAACGAAATAAAGCGGTTATGGCGCATGTTTACGATGCCTGGTAAATCTCGTAGATCTATAGATTTTATCGGATCAGCCATCAAATTCATCGCAGGAACACCAGATAGCCAAGATTTGAAAATCATAACAATGCAAGAAAACGAATTAGTAAGGCAAAATAACAGACAAGTAGAAATAAATAAAAAGATTCAAAACAAAATTAATGAAATAACAGAAAGTATAAACATCATTAATAATATTAACAAAAATAAAATGTGAGTAAGTCACCAAGTAATAATAAAATTAATGAACAACCGAAATAGAATAAAATAATACAACTTACAGGCAATGGTACTTGCCAAAAATAATATTGTAAATCCTTTATTGTTAAATGTTGAAGAACTAGATTTAATTGCTTCTAATGAAAATATTGTGAGTTCAATTAACGAACTACTTTTCATAGCCGATGTAAAAATGTATTATTTTAATGAAACCTTAGCATATTTAATAAGAATTCCTTTAGTTCCTAAAAACCTGCAACTTTTCCAAATTGCCCCACTAGTTCAACTAAGAAACAACTTAACAGTTAATTGTAATGAGCACTATTTTCCCCTCATAAACTGTAAGCAAGCCATATCACACACCTATTGCCAAATTAATCATAATGACACATGCCTAAATGAGCTTCTCAACAACCATACAGCTGTTTGTGGAACAACATCAGCTGAGCACATCAACAAAATTCTAGTCATCAAAGGTGGGTTAATCATAGCTCGTGGCGAAAATCTTACGGTTGAAGAAAATGGAGTGAATTTTTCTATCAACGGAATATTCCAGAAGACCATCACTATAGCCGGAAAGAAGTTCAGCACAAGCCATCCAGTTCAAATAATACAGTTGCCAGTGCCCAAAAAGACTATATTGGTTGAGCGTGAATTTAAACACAATATTTCATTATCTTACTTGCATAAATTGCAAACCAGAAATAATGAAAAGATTGAAAATTTTAAAGTCAAGCTGGAGAGCAGCAAATGGACATTATATGGAGTCAGCATTTGTCTGATCCTATTAATAACAACATTGCTCTTTATCAAATTGCGACCGAAAAAAATTGAAATTCGAACCACACAGCCTGAAGAAAAAATTAACAAAGATGAAATGCTTCCGAAAGTGCTGGAAATTTTGAAGAGAGACATTCAAATTTAAGAGAGGGAGGAGTTAACCGAGGCCGACACACCACACACTTAATACATTCACCCCACACTTCGGTCACACGTTCCCAGTACATTCACTGCAATAAACATTGCACTTCTCTCACACGCTACACTTTTCCCAATCGGTATTTCCCAACCCTAGCGCGATCACCACAAAACGCGTATCCCCGAATCAGCAGTTCTCGCACACGTCCCAGAACCTCTGATTGTTATGGTAGGTTAAGGAAGATGAAAGAGAAATAAAAATCAATCAGTCTTGATTTGACTGTGAAAAGAAAACCAAGTGTTTTACCAGGCTTACGGGTATGAAGTGAGCGTCAAGATACAAATGTCCCGATAGGGAACATTTGTTGTGAACGAACTCTCATTTTTTTTTGTTTGTTTGCTATGACATCTGTGAAAAGTATGTATCATACATCAAGTCAATGAACAGACAACATCATATTTTTTCAACGTGTTAAAAATGTCGAATTTTATACCAGAAAGTGATGATTTGCGGCAAGCATTAATTTTTTGCTTTCATTTGAAGAAAAGTGCTGCAGAGTCACATCGAAAGCTTGTCTAGGCATATGGTGATCATGCTTTATCAGAAGCAACATGCAAATAATGGTTTCAACTGTTCAGAAATAATGATTTTGATGTTAAAAATGAAGAACGTGGAAGACCACCAAAAAAGTTTGAAGACGCCGAATTGCAAACGATATTGGATGAAGATGACATTTTGAGTCAAAAGCAAATGGCAGCAACGTTAAATAATGCACAACAAACAATTTCTGACCGTTTAAAAGCTATGGGAAAGATCCAAAAGTGTGGAAAATGGGTGCCACATGAATTGATTGAAAGACAGATGGAAGACCGAAAAAACACTTGTGAATTACTGGTGATGAAAAATGGATTTATTTATGAATCCTAAACGGAACAACTCATGGGTTAATCTGGGACAACCATCAGATCGATTCGTCAAGAAAACAATGCTGTGTGTTTGGTGGGACCAGAAAGGTGTGCTGTACCACGAGCTCCTAAAACCTGGTGAAACCGTTAATACTGATCGCTACCGACAACAAATGATCAATTTGAACCATATATTGATCGAGAAGCGACCAGAATGGGCCAGAAGACACGGCAAGGTAATTTTGCTCCATGATAATGCACCTGCACACAAAGCAAAACCGGTTCAGAATACAATCAAAACACTTGGCTGGGAGCAGCTACGCCACCCGCCGTATTCACCAGACTTGGCTCCTTCCGACTACCATTTGTTTTCATCGATGGGACACGCATTGGCTGAGCAGCACTTTGATTCCTACGAGGAGATCAAAAAATGGGTGTCTGATTGGTTTGCTCTAAAAGACGAAAAATTTAATTGGCGTGGTATTCACAAATTGCCAGAAAGGTGGTCAAAACGTGTAGAAAACAATGGCCAATACTTTGAATAAAATGTTTTTACTTTCCCATTAATAATTAGTGGTTTTATGTTAAAAAAAAAAAACATTTCATACCAGTGTACGGGTACAACTCATTGTTTGTTTGTTTGTTTGTAACGCATTTTTATTAACACTTTGCAATTCGTTAACTTAGTTGCTAGACAAAAATGCTTAAAACTAGCTTAAATATTTAATCTGAAATATTTATCTTATTTCTAACTTACTGACTCTAAACAAGTACTCTAAGCTAATCTATGTTAGTTTTTTTTGCCTTTCGACATCTTTTGTTATTAAATCTTAAGTCTAGTGGTTTTGTTTTTGTTGCCCAAGAAAATTAAAAAAAAACTTGGACGTCCTTAGTCAATGTTTTTAACTTACTTGCTAGCTTAACTTAAACATATTTACAGATATCTTACAACTATATCCGTAAGCAATACGGACGCATGCACCAGGGAGTATATGCTCTTTATATGCTTGACATATATATCGAATACTCCGTGGTGCACCTTTTTTTGTGCTTTTTTTTTTTTTTTTTTTTTGTTTGTCCTAATCTACCTTATTGCTACCTTAAACTATGTAAGTTGGCACTAATGAGTCAACTATTCTGGTCCTGTGTGAGAAGTTGGCGGCATCGAAGTCTGATTCTGATGCAGCCACCAGAAGAAAAGCCGTTCTTTGTCAGAGACTGCTCTATCGCGGGCAGAGATCGCTCTACTGAACCGTAAGAGGCCTTCGTGGCTGCGAGCGACGTCCGGCTCGTATTGAAGTCGCCTTTCCACTGTTCGGCGTGCGACATGGAAGATGATAGGGCAGCCTTCCCTATCTTGTATCAGGCCTTTCGTGTCCAAATAGAGGAACGCCTCAGGTGGGATAAAGCCGTTAAGACGCACCTTCTCATGGTACATTTCATTAGGGTAGTAAGCCCCAAAGATCAGACTGTTGGTTAAGGTCATGGCTCGAGCTATGTGACCCCGAATCAATTTAATAATAAAATTATCTATTCTGATCAGAACCTCGTTGGGATAGAATTTTTTGTACTGGGATTCGGGTGTACGATATAAACGGAGACAGGCCCGAAGACACTGTCTCTCGAACACCCTCATCTTTTCCATCTGGGAATGACTCACGTTGAACCACACAGGACAACCATACACCATAATTGGCCGTATTAGAGCCATGTAGCAGATCACCTTCACTCTGGTATCAAGTTGGCTGCTGTAAAACAGCCCCCTTGCCATAGCGAAGGCTTTCTTAGCGCTGGTCAAAACTGTTGCTGCATGGATACCACCATACAGGAACTGGTCCAACCAAATGCCAAGATATCTAACCACACTCTTAACAGTTAATGGCTGCCCCTGTGGGTCCAATATGCTGAACTTTCGCCAATTTCTTTTCGTGTCCCTTGATGCTCTGGACAACGGGGTTCTGACAAGAATAGTTTCGCACTTCCGGTAGTTGATTTTCAACTTCCAATCGTCGCAATATTGTTGAATCAAGTCGAAATCACGTTGCAGCAGGCCATTTATGACCTCAATCTTTGCACCTGATCTGTACGCGATTAGATCATCGGCAAACGCAATTAAGTTTGGCATGGAACCTATAAGGTCACTAGTGAATATCGTGAATAGAATCGGCGAACCAACCGCCCCTTGTTGCGACCCATTTCTTATGTGAAAAACAGTGGAGGAAGTTACGTTGCCATTTTTCACAAGGAACTTCCTGCCTGTTATCATGTCATAGATCATATATAGCAACGTTTTGTTCATGCCAAGCCTGACCAACTTGCGGAAGAGTCCTTCTAACCATACGGTGTCGAACGCCTTTTCCATGTCAATCAGGCAGGCACCTGTGCACTGTGTCTTGTTTCTGTTCCATTGTATGTCGGAAACCAATTTGGACGCGGCATGAATTGTGCCGTGCCCCGCCCTAAAGCCGAATTGGTTTTCCGGAATAATTTGTTTTTGCTCGACCCACTCTTTCAGAGCCTTGATGACTATTTTCTCAAAGACTTTGCTTATGCACGGAAGAAGACTTATCGACCGAAGATTTGTCGGAATGGAGGTATCTTTGTCCCGCTTCGGGATGGGTTGTACCACTGCTGTTTTCCAATGCGCTGGGTAATATGCATTACTCAACGCATTGTTAAACAAGGTTGTGTACACATCCACCGCCTCATAGGGGAGATGGCGCAGAACAATATTCGGTATTCCATCAATTCCCACTGACTTCTTCTTCTTTAGTGAGTTGAAGATACCCTGGAGTTCATCTCTCGAAATTAAGATGGAATTACTTCCGTCATCGGCGATGACATTGTTTGCCAGAAAATCGTCATTGAATCTGGTGAAGCCAGGATTCTCGGATCGCCATTGACTTATATCATTCCGTAGATTAACGTGGTTAAGCGAGGCTAAGTGTTCCAGGTCGTGGTTCGGACGACGCGACTCGTTGACCGTGTACACTTTCTGGAACACAGCACCAACTTTTCCTGGGGATCCTCAACTACGAAGAAGTTGTTGTCAAGCACAGCCTCATCTGGATCGATGCCAACTGACGTCAGTAGGCTTGCGTTGTCTGTTGTTCTGTCCAGTCGAACGCTTTGAATGTCGTTATGATCTTTCCTCCGGAAAATTGTATTTACTTGCGGGAACATGCTCGGGTTATTGGATCTTATAGCCCGAATCTTATTGCCCCAGTGCAAGCTAACAGCTATACTGTAATTTTGGCGGATCGACTGCTGGAGTACTTTGATCTGCGACTTCAGCGAACGGATCTCTGGATTTTGAGGATCGGTAAACCGCCTGTATAGGAGTTTTTACCTTGACAAAAGTCTACTCTTTTGCACGTGAAGTGCATCGATCGTAGCATTCCGATAAATGTCGCCAACATCGGTTTGTGCTACCTTCGGGATAGTTTTGTCCATTGTTCGTTTTATGACACCGTCCATTTGTGTGAGGTACCCATCAACCTCTTCGTTCGTTAGGTTTCTGTTCGTCGGAGGATTGATCGCACTCGAACTTATTTCTCTGGCTAAGGTTTTAGAGAAACGTGACCAGCGTGCCTTATTGTAATCATAACGATGCGTTTGGGCATATTCCTCCAGTTCCTCCAGCTTATTCGGGAGCTGTATTACCGCGGCGAGACCACAGTGGTCACTATCGTACTCGACCGTAGTTAAACAGTTTCTTATGTGTCTTTCTACGTTAAGTACCGTTAGTCGTCTGTCAAAAAGCATCACATCGAGATAAGACCCGCTTCTGGGAAAAGATGGTATATCGGTTGCAAGCAAATCTAACCTGAACTCGATATTATTTTGATCCATCCAACCTAAGAGAGCGTTTCCTCTTTCATTTGGAGCACTGTTACCCCATTCACCGTGCTTAGCGTTCAAATCTCCGGCTAGAGTATAATAGTTTTCTTCCGAACTTAAACGAAGGCTTGTGAAAAGAGCTTCTAGCTCAGAAAGGAAATTAAAGTTTTGAGCATCTGCAGCATAGGCAGCAATCACAAACAACCTCTTTCCACCTTGGAGAGGGATGTGCGCGATGGCTGCCTCCAGCACACCACATCTTCATTCTTCATTGCAATACACAATCTAATGACCTATGTTTTTTCTAATCAGGAGAGCCACCCCGCCACCTCGAGTGGATTGGGGTCGGTCTCTTCTAATAACGTGGTAGTTTTTATACCTGAGATTGCGCGTCTGGTTTATCTTGGTTTCGCTAGCCATCAGCACATCAGGATTGTGTTTTTGCAGCAAATTGGAAAGCGTTAGTTTTCGTTCGATCCTAATCAGCGAATTTACATTCACTGCTAGGATCTTAAGTGTTCTAGCCTCGCGTGAGCCGATTATATCTGCTCGCGTTGGTTCGCAGGCAGCTGCGATTAGAGGAAATCTACTCGAGCCGATTGCGCAAAGAAGCTGGTGTGTAAGTCGACCATTTGTTTCTGCAAAGCGAGCATTTGCGCTTGCATCGACTGGATGGTGGACATAACATCCCTTATTGAGGGTTCTGCCTCTGGTAGCCTGGTCACTGGGACTGGGGCCATCTTCGGCGCTGTCTGTTGTGCTGATCCACTGCCTGACTGAACTAAAAAGAAGGGAAGTGCCTTCTTTTTCCATTTTCCACCCGCAGTGGTGAATGGCTTGAACCCTTCGAGGACCTCTTTCGGGTCAGTTGAGGGATCTATACCCTTGAGGAGGAGTGTCTGTGGCCTCTCTCCTCTGGGGGGGTATTTCCAGAATTCGGCATTTGATGCCACCAACTTCTCTAGCAAAATGTCATACGAGTCCTTTGATAAGCATTGGACCGTTTGACTAAGGGGAGTCTTATATTTAATGTAATAAGTGTTAATCGCTAGAGCCAACTCACATAGTTTTTTAAGTTTTGATGTCTCCATGCCGAACACGTTAATGGGGGGGGCTTCGCTTATTAGCTTTGGGGTTCTGCAATTGCTGTTGCTGCTGTTGTTGGTGCTGCTGCTGATGCTGCTGCTGTTGTTGCTGTTGCGGCTGTTGGTTCTTCTTTTGTTGGTGCTGCTGTTGCTGATGTTGTTTTTGTTGTTGCAGTTGTTGCGCCACCTTGGATGTCTTGGTAGTCCTCCTGGCTGTACTTTGCTGTTGTTGTTTTTTGTTGATGCTGTAGCTGCTGCAGGCGTTGTGCCACCTTGGAGGTTGAGGGCAGTGGTTCGTTTTCCTGCTGTTGCTTCTGCCTCTGTGCCCTCAGTAGCTGTCTTTTTTGCTGCAGCTCTTCTAATTCTTTTTTCTGCTGCTCGTTCTTTTTGGCTTTTTCAGCAGCTTTTCGGGCATCTGATTGAGCTCGAAGCTTTGATATGTAGGCCTCGAGTTTTGCCTGCTCTTCTTTCAAATGGCGGAGTTTTTGTTCCTCCTCCCTAATCTCTTCCGCCTCATCATCTGCGTCGGAAGTGGCCATTACCCGAAAGGAGTTGTCACTCCCTTTATATGAGTATCGGCACTCATTGCCCTCCGACTCGCATTGGAGCGCTTCCATTTCGCTGTTTACTACAGCTGCACTTTTCTGGGGCGATGTTTTTTTGACGCTCCCCTTCCTTTGCTGGAAGCCACCGCATCCTCATCCGACGTTATTTTAGTTCGGCGTGGATTCGGCTGCGGTTGCATAGCCTTCGTCCTCTTCTTCATACCGCTTCTGCTGCTTGCTAGGCTAGCGGCACGCTCGCTATCGTCACTCGTTTGGTGGCCTGATGTCCCACCAGCCAACGGTGTCTTAAAGTCACCCGATTTGCTGAGCTCGGGTCGCTCATCACTCTCCATTAGTTTATTTTATTCACACTTAGTGTCTTTAACTTAGAGAAAAAAAAATTGTTTTTATTTTGGTACCCGCGGTATTTGAACCCGGGACCCTTCGATTCGCGGTTAGTTACACTGCCGCTAGGCTACTGCCCTTATTGATAATCGGTAACAACGTTCACACAAGAACCGCACTGCACTGGATTTTCCGGAGTCGGTGCACGTCTGTATGGTATGGAGGTCTGCCAACGACTGGGTATAGCCCATAATTATATTTGCATTTCCGATAACGAGATCTTTTTTAATGACGAGATGAATTTTTGAATGTCTTGTTTATGGGTTTTATGACTGATGTAGTAGATTTTGTGCAATAAATGCTTAACCATTGCAAAAAGTTATTAGCATAATAATGACAAAGTCGCACATGGTGGTATTATTTTGCAAAGTGCTGCATATATTTACGCCGTCAAACTTCATATGCATTTAATTTATGAATGATATCAGTAGAGCTCATTGTGTCTTCAAAAAAGATCACAAAACGTCACTATTGTACTACATCATGCTTTTCTGGCTGTACTTTATTATTGTCTCGCGATTAGAAAATATCAAATTATATTAATTATATTACCGAACCGATTTTATTTATTTGTGAAATAGAATTACTTTGTTTTGAATATAAAAATATCACTTGAAATAACTAAATACTTTGTTTAACTTTTTTTTATGAACGGAAATATGGCTTGAATATATGCTCTTATTTAGTTATTAATGAATAATGATTGACTTACTTCAATAACTTATGAATAATGATTGGTTTGGTAATGACTAATTTCTGCGAATCATAAATAATATATTGGTCAATCATTATTTTCATGATTAATGAATCCGGCAACTAATGACTTATTTCGTCATTAGTCATTATTCGACTAAAAATTGCCTAAAACTGGTTGAAAATATTAGCTTTACTCTCTCTTCTTTTCACACCGCAACCGTGCTTGACGTAAGGTTGATGGTGTACATCATACAAAGAAATCAAATAAATACACAAGGAACAACAAAATTTGTGACTGATACATGTGAAATATTTTTTTTGAGTTGCGTGATGTTTCAATTCACACATTCACTATGTATCTGTCGGAACTGTCGAACATGTTTAGGTGGAATATGTGGAACGATTGAAACTAGTTCCGACGGTGGAACTAGATCCAGGAACTACATATGTAGGTCCGGAACTACACAACCCTGATGTTTATATATATATATATATATATATATATTGTAACAGCCCATTCTGAGCTATTGTGACCAACCAGTTATGATTGTGACCCAGCTTATTTTTGCTTCCCAAGTTAGTGGCCCTGACTTTGACAGATATTAAATAGAAAGATAGATAATGTAAAAAAGACATTTATAAAATCTAATAATAAAATTAGAATCAATCAGCATTTAAATAATTTCTTATGTTTTGCGGCAACAATAATAATAATTGTTGGCGCGACATTCCACAGGTTGACCAGGGCCTAGCTTGCTCATCAACTACTCGCGTTGTGCGCGCTACTGTTCTCTCACGAGCAGAACGGACCTACAGTTTTTTGCCCAATCCGAACGGCGAAATTTGAGAAGCTTTCTTAGACAGTTATTACTCTGTGAGTGTTGTCAGCAGCTCCAAAGAGGTGGTGCCGTGAAAAATTCTAGGTGTTCACCCGGGAATCGAACCTAGACCCCTTTAATAAACATAGGGGAACCTAAACCAAACTCAACTATTAAAGACGTTTCGCGCAATCATTATTCAACAATAAACATAAGACACTTTTCGAGTATTAATAATAATTGTTGGCGCTACAGTCCAAAGGGAGACCAGGGCCTAGCTTGCTCATCAACTACTCGTGTTCTGCGCGCTACTGTTCTCTCACGAGTAGAAGGGACCTACAGTTTTTTGCCGACTCATAACGGCGAAATTTGAGAAGCCTTCTTAGACAGTTATTACTCTTTGAGTGTTGTCAGTAGCTCGAAAGAGGTGGTGCCGTGAAATATTAGAAAAATTGGTGTTGAACTTGGAGTCGAACCTAGACCCTTCGGCGTGTGAGCGACGCAGTCTACCCACTACGCCACGGCGACCACTTTTCGAGTATTACTTCAGACAATAAGTACAAAAATATTATTAAACATTATATTTTGTATAATATTATATATTATATATATATTATATAAATATTTATTAGACATTATATTTATTAACAGAAGCTATAAAAGCTATATAAATTTACAGAAGACGAGTTTTAAATCTTAAGATCAGTAGCAGTTATTTAGCGTTTTGGAATGTTTGGGAGTTAACAAGAACTATTAAGTAAATTATTGCGTTCTAAAAAAGTTGATGTATTCGCTTGGTTTTTGAATCAATCATAAAGCTTTAAGACTGTTGCCTTTCTGATGCAACTACTACCTTACAAACATAATTTCTGAACGTGAATGTAGTCAGACATTATTTTGCGGTATTGCTTCTCTCTTTCAATTGTCTGTCTCTCCTTCTAACAGTCAGCAGGAAGGAGATCCACCGTGTAGGCAGCTCACACGCATTGAACAGCTGATCAAAAACACAGATTTTTGTTCTAAAATGAGAGTATGTGTGAGCTGCCTATACGGTGGATTTCCTCATTGCTGACTGTTAGAAGGAGAGGGTATATTAATCAGACGATTGAAAGAGAGAACGAATAGTTTTTTCCACCACAAAGTAATAGCTGCCGATAGCCGCGTTAAGAAATTATGTTTGTTAGACAGTAGTTGCATCAGAAGAGAGAAATTAATAACAACTATGATTAATTCAAAAACTAAATGAGGACATCAAGTTATATTTAAACAATTACCCATTTTGGATGGGAAACGTACACGAGTAGAAGTGTGACTAAAAATATGTTCTATGTCACGTAAATAACTTTCAGAAATTGGACTATATCTACCAGAACACGTAAATAACAATCAAAATTTCAATTCACAAAGGGGAAGTCAACTGTTTAATAATTCAGTTGACCATCTCTTTCTCTTTTCTGCAGCAGTAATTTTTGGAACAAAGAAACGAACAGATTTTTAAATACACTAAATTGAACAGTACGATACAAAAACGTATGATGATATTATTTCTGTCAAAAGCTTCATACCGAAAGTATCAGTCTTCGTTTGTAAACAAGTTTCAGTCAGCAAATTTTATATTCTTTCGTGGTCGTGTGTGAGTAGATTAGCTGGATATAAAGATGGTTGTAGCTCTTAAAATACGGTGCCACATTTCTACCATTCCATTTGCGGCTGGAGGATAGGCAGTTGTTCGTACTCTCTTACTGACTATCGATTGGGTCAAGACCTTGAACAGCGCAGACTCGAATTGCGTCGGTCGTTCGGGCAACAGAAGCTCGCAATCCAATTAGTAAAGGATTGTGTATCTATTGTCTCCGGTGTTATGTGTTTAATTGGAATGTCTTTAGGCCATCGTGAAAATCAATCGATCATCGTGAAGAAATAGTGATACCCATCTGACACAGGTAATGGACCGACAATGTCCAAATGAATATTATCGAATCTCTGATCCTGTTCCAGAAACGAAGGCGGTTGGAGGTGAACGTTTCGATCTTTTTTTGAACGATGACACGAGATACATCAGCAAGCCCACTGCACTATATCTTTGTCCATTGATGGCCATACATAACGTTGACAAACTATTTTACAGGTAGACTTGCCTCCGGGGTGCGATAAATTGTAAAATGTGTCTAACACCTTCTTTGTGAACGGTCTTGGAACAAGTGGTGGAATTTCGTTGTGCGAAACTTCAAATGGATATCCTGTAACTGTGGCCGAATATTAATTTTTGTATTTTCGGAGAAGCCGTATTGGATTTGACGATTTGTTGGATTTCTTCACGGTACAGTTGAGCGGCTGCAAGGTCTATCAAATTTATAGCATCGATGTTGGTGGAGTATTGGCTGATAAAACGCAAACAGTTCTCTACCGTAGAAACTGCTCTACCTTAAGCGCCAGTTGTTTAACGAAGCTAAGCAGGTTCCGCTGGATGTGCAATAGAGCTGCGTTGGCTAAGTCATCCTTGCAACGAGCGAATGATGACGAAAATGATTTCACTAGTTGGTGGTCTATATATGCGTGCACGAATTCAAGATCGTCCAGAACGAATCTCTGAAATGTCTGTGCCGCGTTGCATAAGCCAAACGGGATCAGCAAAGACTTGTAGAGGCCAAACGTAGTAATGACCGCTGTCTTTGGCACGTCTTCTGGCATATTCCGTTGAGTGTTTTTACTGTATTTTGCGTTTGCCCGATGGTGTCGGAGTCACCAATTATGTATATGGGAAAAACTCTCACACATACAAGAATGTAATAAAACACTAACTAAAACTTTTATGTTTTAAATTAATATTTATAAAGATAATTACTACTAACAAACACAAAACAAGTAAAAAGATGAACAAAATTATGTGATACTTTTAAAACGGATAAAGAAGAAGTAGCAGTCATTTTTTGAACAAAAAACGAACGGATTTTTAAATACATAAAATAATACAGTACGATACAACAATTTATGATGAAATTGTTTCTGTTAAAAGCTTCACAGCAGATGTCAGCTGCTTTACATCACTCCCTCCCAAGTGTCATGATTATGTCGCGAATCGTACTCTTTTTATTTTACTTGGAGGATACGTGTGAATTCTTGCTAAAGTAGCTAATCATGGTCTATTTGGGGATGTTGATGAAGTATCTGGTCTAATATCGTTTGAAAGAAGTTTTGCTGCATATGGTAAAGTTGTATGTTTGTATCTGCGGGTGACTGTTCCTCTTCGTATAGTAGGTACTCCGGTTTTAATCTTTCTGTTGAAACGCTGGTTTGTTTATTGTTGATGTTTATTGTGTATAAGTTATAAATAGGGTTGCAGTCTGTATAAGAATTGCTGACTTAGTTTATTCAAGTGCAAACCTATTCACACACTTATTGAAGATCTATTCTATTCTGCTATTCGCACGACCACCGAACATCAAATTGCATCGCACCGGATACACGCGCCGGCATAACCCTGATAAGTTTGCATTCTGGATGGTTGGAACAGCGGCTTCCTACATGAAGCGCGGTAGCTCTAGAGTTTAGTTTAAGTTTGATATTGTAATCGAACAGTGGAACAAATAAAGTAATGAATAAGTTATAAGGTTTTTGGAATAGTAAGTCGAACAGTTGGGGGGAGGCGTTGCCTCACCGTTTGCGATTTTTTTTTCAGGAATCCTGACAGGGATTTCTTAACTTGCGTTTTACTGTTTTGTCCGGTCCGGTGTACGGTTGCGTTAAAGATTTGCGAACGGTGTCGTCTCGGAGAAGGACATGAGTGCAAGTTGTGAAGCTCTTTGTGCACAAAATTGTCATCTTTAGAGTGATGCGAAGTGTGTACTAGACGTAGTTCACGCATATGTCTTCACAGAAGATCCAAGAATATTTCGGTTTTGTCCATCGAAGATGAGTTTGCCTGGTATATGTAACAATAGTACACTACTATGTAGATATTTATGAACAATGGCATCGCTCATAAAATGTAATATTTGAAATGTAACAAACTTCATTATATATATATATCAGTAAAGATATCATATGGTGTCAGAAGTGGGATAGCGTCCTCTAAAATTAAAATAAAATAAAAAACATAAGATACTAGCTGAAAAAAAGATAAGCCTAGTTAACCAAAATGGCAGACGAATCTGGAGATTCTATAACAGAATTCCCAGAAGAAACACGAACAACTGAAACAAAAATTAACAAAAATTAGATCGCAAATAAAAAAATGTGCATTTGAAAGTCTGGAAGACAGCTTACTTAAAGATAAAATAATAATAGGCGTATGCAATGACTCTGACTCTGACTAGAAAAGGTCATAAGCGAAATCACATCAAAACAACTACAAGAAATGCATAAAGAAATTTATATAGATGAGATACATAAATCAAAGATGAAAATCAAAAATTCAAAAAAACCAAACACCGAAGACGCATTCAATTGTAAACGGTGTGGTACAAGCCATGGCAAAAGATCGTGCCCGGCATTTGGCAAGAAGTGTACGAAATGCCAATTACAAAATCATTTTGGATCAATGTGCCGAAGTGTAAGAAAAGTACAGGTAATAGACACCGAAGAAGAATGCAACGCGGACTATGAATTGTATGAGATAACAGATAGTAACAAAGATGACGCAAAAAACTGGTACGAAGAAATACAAATCAACAACAACAGAATAAAAATGAAACTAGATTCAGGCGCCAAATTTAACGTACTACCAAAACACATTGTAGAAAAAGCCAAATTAAAAATGAACCAATAAAAGAATTAAACATTCAGTAAACATCAAATGCTAATTATTGCACAAGTTATAAAAAAAACAATAATAAGAAAAAAAAGCATATTATGTAAAGTTTCTAGTGGTCGACGCAAAAATTCGCTAATTTTAGGCAGAACGGCTTGCGAAAAAGCCAGACCAATCATCAGAATTAACAAAATTGACAGAACAGTTGACAACGATTTCGTAGGCGGCCTCAAAAACTTCCAATATGATATAGACTTAAAGGACAAGTCAAACTTAAGAGTTCATCCTCCAAGGAGAATACAATACAGTATAAGAGACTCAGTAAAAGCTGAGTTAGATGACATGGTTAAAAAAGGTGTCATAAAACAAAGGTGTATTAAAACAAAAAGGTAAAATACGTATCTGCATCGACTAAACTGATCTAAATAAGAATATATTACGTACATATCCATTAAACAACTTAGAAGAAATATCAACACACATAAGGAACTCTAAATTTTTTACGTTGCTCGATTGCAAACGAGGATTTTGGCAAGTAAGAGTAACAGAACGAACATCAAAACTTTTGACGTTCGCTACGCCGTGAAGAATATACTGCTTTCTAGTTTAACCGTTTGGATTGGCACTAGCACCAAAAATATTTCAACGCATAATGGCAGATACTCTCAAATATATTCGAAACGTGAAAGTATCAATGGATGATATGTTGTTTCATGCCGAAACAATAAAATAACTAAAAGAAATGCAAATAGAAGTAATAAAAGCATTAAATGAAAAAGGATTGCAATTAAACCGCGAGAAATGTATTTTTAAAAAGAACAAAATTAAGTTCCATTATGTCAGTGCTAAAGGCATAGAAATAGATCCAGAAAAGGGTCGAGGCAATAAAAAAATTGAAAGCCCCTGAAAATAAAAAACAGTTACAGCGATTACTTATTATGGTAACATATTTATCCAAATTCGGCCAAAACGCTTTGAAAGTTACACAACCATTACGAAAATTATTGGAAAAAGATGTACTGTCATCGAGCCAGAAAATTAAAGAATATCGTCTCTGTGATTTGTCTCAGCCATCTATGTGTGACAGAACGTAGGCCCGGATATTCACCAAGATGAAGTTGAATTTTATTTTTGTTTTTTGAATGTTTGTACCTACTGGCATTTCATAAGTTTGTGTTGAATATATAATTACTGTTGTTTGAGAAGAAAGAGTTCTTTTTGAATCGCAGATAACGTTGTTGGCAGTAGGACAATTTTAGAGATGTAAGTTAATTTAAGAACAAATACTTAAAAACTCATATTGAATTCCATTGTAGAAAATAAAATCGTTATTCCACTATTGGTGTTGTTTTCCTTTGGGATTTGGAAATCGGTGGAATCCTGTTAGCGATATTTGTGGCTGATCTTGGAACTGCGCAACAACATTATTTTATTTTATCTATAAGTGTATTTTTTGTAATTGTACTATGTTTTGTATTAAGTTCTGTTAGCGTGATGGTAGGAGACAATCACAGTTGTAGTGCACCTGAATGTGATAAGGTGGATAATTCACTCATGGTAAGCTGTGATTGATGCAAGAAATGGTGGCATTATTCTTGTGCGAATTTCGATCCAAACGAGTATGATACTGCGACGCCATGGTTTTGCAGCGAGAGTACGTGCGTGGAAACGGAGGACGATACAGTCACTGAGGTCTTTCCTGGTCAAGATGATTTGCTGTCTTCGTTGGATAATCTTATGGAGGTTGCTGTAGTGGCACAAGCATCTGTTGCTCAAAAGGACATTGAGATCAACAGTCTACGCAAAGAACTGGAAGAGGTAAAGTTGAAATTATCTAGTGGCAAAGTTTCAGATAAGCAAGTACCTATGTTGGAAAGGAAATCAATTCCACCAGTTCAAGCAAAAGTGAAACTATCTGCTGAAAAGTTGCAGATTCTAAGGAGCATCCAAGCGAACCACAAAAATATTTTAAAAAATCTTGGGGAACTAAAAGCTGATTGTGTTAATCCCCACGAACAACTAGAATCAACTGCATTCCCTGGAACTAGTAGTCACCGTACTAGTTTTACAGAATCATCAATACAGCAAAATGACATGTCGAGTCTGCTGACAATACTGAATAGGAACAATATCCAGGAATTACCATCTTTCTCCGGTGCTAATAAAAGGGAATGGCTGTACTTCGAGGAAGTTTTTAAATCGACTACGATTGAGGGAAAGTATAGCAGCAAGGAGAACGTCGCACGTCTACGAAAAGCACTCGAGGGAGAAGCGTATCAATTGGTGAGTGATCGATTAAGATATTCTACCGACGATCTCGCTATTATGGATTCGTTGCGAGCTATATATGGACGTCCTGAAATTAAGTGCATGGTCTTACATCTGTTTTGCTAAAACTACCAGCTTTGAAATCGCTATCTGATCCGAATTTGCGTGTATGGGCTGTAAAGACAAATGGGTTCGTCGCTGATATCAAGTCCATGAGAAAGGATGAAGGACTTTTTAATGGCTATGTTCTTACGGATCTTGTTAGTAAATTGGGGCCAGGTTTGCATCATGAATGGCGAAAATTTGAAACAAGAATTCCAAGAGCATCTTTAAAAGATCTTGCTGATTTTCTTAACGCGAAGATAGTTGATCTTCCTCCCGATTTGTTGAAACCTTTGGAAACTGTTGCAGCTAAAAAATTTCAACCTCCACGAGCTCAGCGACAAGTTTTAACGCACAAACAGACAGGGCCAAATGAAACTCAATCGATCTGTTTTCTATGTGGTCGTCAAGAACATCCCTTATGGAAATGTGTTGAATTTAAAGCATTGAATCCGGAGAAAAGACTTGAATTGGCTCGAGAGAAATCCATTTGTTTTTCGTGTTTGATTCCAGCTAAACACGACTGGCGAGCGTGTTCAAGAAAAAGTCAATGCGGTTTTAATAATTGTACTGGGCGTCATCATCAGTTGTTGCACGAGATATTTTTATAAAAGAATAAGGAACTAAATACTACCGCAGTTCCATTTGTACCTCAGCATAATTTTGTCTCCTCACATCCTAATTCTGATTTGCTGGTTTTATATAAGATTGCTCCCATCAGAATTTTCGGGAAGAATAACAAGTTTGTGGATACGTTTGCTTTTTTGGACGATGGGTCAAGTATTACCATGATGGAGCGAGATCTTTTCAACAAAGTGGATTTAGTTGGAACACCCGAGGTTTAACGGTGCAATGGACTAAGGGAATGTCTTGGACCGAAGAAGCATTGCGTACAGATATTTTGGTATCTGGCGTTAATAGTCGGAAGCGCCACTGCCTCAAAGGAGTATACTGTGTTGGAGATCTTGGGTTACCCAGTCAAACAGTGGATGTTTGCAAATTGAAGGAACAGTATCCACATCTACGCGGACTTCCACTTACCAATCTGGTTAATGCTAAGCCAAAGGTTTTGATAGGTTTGAATCAGGCTAAATTTTTATTGGGAAAACGGGAACGGCATGGAAATGAGGAACAGCCGATTGCTTTAAAAACTTTACTCGGCTGGATCGTTTTTGGTCAGTTTTCTTATGAAAATAGCGCGTTGTCTTCAAATGGAGCTGCCAAGCCAACAGTTCGATTTTTACTTCACGATGTTATAAGAGAAGAAGAAGATCTTCACGATTTGGTCAGACGTCATTTTTCTACGGAAGAGTTCGGTGTAAGGCCCCCGAATGGAAATTTTATAAGTAGAGAAGATAGTCGTGCTCTGGACATCATGGAAAGGACTTTAAAATTGACAGGGAAAAGATATGAGATTGGGTTACTATGGAAAAAGGACGACGTGAAACTTCCGGACAGCTATCGTTTAGCCCTAAATCGTTTGATTACCCTTGAACGGTCGCTTAAGAAAAAACCGGACTTGCTGAAGTGGAAAAATGAGTACGTTCAGCAACTTCCGTTGAAGAATTGGAGAAAGAATGGCCACGTGTTTAGTATGCACCCACATTCATTGTTGAAAACCCCAACAAGATTCCTCCGAAACCTCGTTTAGTGGTTGATGTTGCAGCGAAGATTAATGGTACCTCTTTAAATTGCCATTTGCTGAAAGGTCCTGACAACCTGGTGCCACTTCATGCGGGATTATTTAAGTTTCGAGAACGCAGAGTAGCAGTTAATGGTGGATGGACTTATAAATAGGACGTATGTAGATGATTACTTCAATAGTCATGATTCAGTTGAAGAGGCAACCAAAATCACGAAAGATGCAATAAGGATTTGTGATTCCATGAGTTTCAGTTTAGTTGGAATCCAATCAAATGATCGAGATTTTCTTATCGATTTGCCAAAGAGTTGCGTCAATCAGAGGATTGTTTGTGTGGATCCAAGTGATTGCAAGGGATTTGTTGCCAAAATTTTGGGGATGTTTTGGAATCCGTCGTTAGATCATTTTACATACGTTTTATCGGACAATGGTCTTTTCAACAGAATGCTGCTTCCGGACTTTGTGCTAACAAAAAGAATTGCGCTTCGGACCCTGATGAGAGTTTTCGGATTGGTGTCAATCTACATTATTCGAGGTCGAATTGTTCTGCAGGAGATCTGGAGAGAGGGATACGATTGGGACGAGCCTGTGAACACATCTTTAAGGACGCAGTGGTTGAGTTTTGTTGAAGAATTACGGGAAATAGAAGACCTTAAGATTCCCAGGAGATATTTATCTTGGTCTCCAGACGCGTCGAAAACTATGTTGATAATTTTTGTTGATGCGTCCGAAAAATCATTTGCGGCCACTGCTTACTTCCGTTTTAAGCAGATGGATGCAGTAGAAGTTTCCCTTGTAATGGCTAAGACTAAGGTTGCCCCGGTGAAGAAACTGTCTATTCCCCGCCTGGAGCTTCAAGCTGCGGTTTTAGGTGTTCGAGTAATGTGTACAATTAAGGGATCGCACACGAAATAATTTTTCTCTCTGATTCTAAAACAGTACTTGCGTGGATCAATTCTTCCAAGTTTAAATTTCCATCGTTTGTTGCGGTCAGAGTAGGTGAGATATTGGACTCGACGAATCCTCGACAATGGTTTTACATCAGTCTGTCTCTTACTCACAAGGTGGATTCCAGAGTGAGTTACTCAGTGTGTGAAGAGATAGCACCAAGATTTAGAGCAAAATGGAGATCTCTGGTTCATGTCATTGCTTATTTACTCTGATTTAAAAACATTTGTCAGAAGAATCAGGAACAAAGGCAAACATTTATTTCTCCTTATGAGTTTCGACGTGCAGAGAATTGGTTGTTTCGGAAAATTCAACATGAAGCGTTCGAGAACGAGATAAGATCTTTGGAATCAAATTCCGCGGTGGCTAGCTCAAGCTCGATTTATGGTTTTATTTATTTATGTCTCAGAAGGCAACAATTTCGTATGCAGCTCGGAATCCAGCAATCTTGCCAAAGACACATGAGTTAGTCAATGTTTTCGTGCAACATCAAACTTCCACGTCGGTTCATCTACGATAATTTCTGACATCAGAGAGACAGCCTGGATAATTAGCATTCGAGTTGTGGTTGAGAAGATTAAGTCTAACTGAGCTCGTTAACCAAGCTCTCTAACCAAGCTCGTTTAGCTTTCGAGTGTAAGTCGTTTACACATGTTGGGATAGATTGTTTTGGACCGTTGCCAGTGAAGTTTGGAAAAGGAACTTGCAAAAGCTATGGCATGATCTTCACGTGCTTAACATTCCGTGCAGTACAAATCGAATTGCTAAATGATTTAGGTCTGGATCAGTGCACAATGGGACTACGTCGTTTTCTGGTAAACAGAGTTGTAACGCGATGCTTATATAGCGACAATGGGTTAAACTTTATTGGGACCAACAACTTGCTTCAGAAGGACGTAAAGGAAATGGAAGAAAATTTATGTGAACATGCGGCTAGACATGAAGGAATTGTTTGGAAATTTATACCAGCTTACTCTCCATGGATGGGAGGCGCATGGGAACGCCTTATAAAATCAATTAAAATCACCGTCGAATTCATTCTTAGAGGAGTAATCCCACGCGAAGATGTGCTGCGAAATGCCCTTCTTGAAGCTCAATTTCAAATTAACCGTCGACCTTTAACCCACATTTCAGTAGATCCAGAAGATCCAATACCTTTGACCCCAAACTCTATGATATTTGGAGAAGAAGACAGAAATGTAATAGCTCCAGGTATTTTCAATGATAAGGATTCGTTATCGAGGCTCTACAGTCGACGGGCGCAACACCTAATGCGGGAATTCAGTCGACGTTGGTACAAAGAGTATCTGCCGGAAATAACAAGAAGATCAAAATGACACAAAAATACAAAACCAGTGGCAGTCGATGACATAGTTATTGTAATAGAGCCGAACGAAATACAATCAGTTTGGAAATTAGGACGAGTCGTTGAAGTATTTCCAGGCAGCGACGGAATCATTCGTACTGCTGATGTGCGGCTGTCAAATGGAGTGATCAAGAAGAAGAGATCGGTTGGAAGGCTCAATGTATTAGATTTAAAGTCTTCATCTAAGGATTCAGACGGCCCCGGGAGTGTCATCGAGCCAGAAAATTAAAAAATATCGTCTCTGTGATTTGTCTCAGCCATCTATGTGTGACAGAACGTAGGCCCGGATATACACCAAGATGAAGTTGAATTTTATTTTTGTTTTTTGAATGTTTGTACCTACTGGCGTTTCATAAGTTTGTGTTGAATATATAATTACTGTTGTTTGAGAAGAAAGAGTTCTTTTTGAATCGCAGATAACGTTGTTGGCAGTAGGACAATTTTAGAGATGTAAGTTAATTTAAGACCAAATACTTGAAAACTCATATTGAATTCCATTGTAGAAAATAAAATCGTTATTCCACTATTGGTGTTGTTTTCTTTTGGGATTTGGAAATCGGTGGAATCCTGCTAACGATATTTGTGGCTGATCTTGGAACTGCGCAACAACACGTAAAGTTTAAATGGGACATAGAACAACAAACGGCTTTAAATAATTTTAAAACAATACTAACTGCTGCCCCAGTACTTATACCTTATGATGTGAATTCCGGTGTAAAAATTCAAACAGACGCCAGTTCCTATGCAATTGGAGCATGTTTATTACAGGATGATCAACCAGTAGCATACAGTAGCAGTTATTTATCAAAGACGGAATTAAACTACCCTCAAATAGAAAAAGAGGCATTAGCGATTCAATTCGCTTGTAGAAAGTTCCATCCATACATATATGGGAAAAGACTTTTGATTGAAACAGATCACAGAGTTAGATCTGAGTCTCTATATACAAAAAACAATATTTTCAGCGCCAGCAAGAATAAAACAGAAAAGGCTCTGTCAGACTTACAAAAAGATACAGTATTAGACGAACACGTAATAATAATAATAATAATTGTTGGCGCTACAGTCCAAAGGGGGGCCAGGGCCTAGCTTGCTCATCAACTACTCGTGTTGTGTGCGCTACTGTTTTCTCACGAATAGAAGGGACCTACAGTTTTTTGCCGACTCCGAACGGCGAAATTTGAGAAGCTTTCTTAGACAGTTATTACTCTTTGAGTGTTGTCAGCAGCTCGAAAGAGGTGGTGCCGTGAAAAATTCGAAAAATCGGTGTTGAGCTGGGAATCGAACCGATACCCTTCGGCGTGTGAGCGTCGCACTCTACCCACTACGCCACGGCGACCACAACGAACACCTGCAAAGATTAAAAACTATAGCACAAGAAGGCTTACCAAATGAACCAAATAGAGTACCTGAAGATATAATACCTTATTTTGAATTTTGTGAGGAAATCACGTACGAAGATGGTTTGGTGTACAAAGATAGCAAGGTTATCATTCCCACGAAACAGAAACAAAGAATCCTGGAACAACTACACAAAGGTCATATAGGACCACAACGTACACTGTCGCGAGCAAGAGAAAATGTCTCCTGGACAGGAATGACAACTGATATTACCAACTATGTGGAACGATGCCACTCATGCCAAAGTACGCAACGAAAATCACAAAAAGAATCACTGATACAAAACCCAATACCTCAGTTTCCATTCGAAATAGTTGGCACCGATATCTTCATATACAATAACAAAAATTATTTAGTAATTGCTGACAGTTTTAGTGGATTCTTCGAAGTTGCTGAAATTGATCAAGCAACAACAAAGGAAGTTGTTACAAAATTAAAAATGAACTTTTCAGTTCACGGCATTCAATACATCCTCGAAAGTGATAATGACCTTCAATTATATTAAAAGGAATTCAGAGAATTCGCAAAAGAATGGAGCTTTAACCACGTAACATCAACTTGTCATTCCGTAGTTGGCAGTGATGGTGAACACACGTGTCTTGGAAAGTGTCTCAAAATATCTAGTAAACGACAGCGAAAAGAATTAGGGGAAAAGAGTCTTCTCTCCCCCGATAGTTCAAGAACTAAAATGCGTGCCGGCCCGAACTATACTAACTACTTTAAGTTGCTTCAGACTTCGAATGACGACTCCGATATTTGTGTTAGTAAACTCGAGCCTGTAGTTAAGAAATAAGAAATTGTTCCCCAAATAATCGCTCTGAAAGCTAAAAGTGCAACTTTGCATTCAACTCTTAAAAAAATTAATGTCGACTATTTGTTAAAAAAAACATATTCTTGGGCCATAAAATAATTTGTCAAACAATGGATTCCCGTGAAATAGTGTTAAATGAATTTGAAAAACTTAATTTACAATTCTATACTCATGGTACTAAAGAAAATAGACCCTTTAAAGTCACGCTCGCTGGACTCCTACAACGCAGCCTTCGAAAAGCACTTTCTCACATACGCAACAACATCGCTTCACGCAATAAAAAAATCAAAAATAAACCACATGTATTGGCACAACCCAATACACATCATTTCAACCACCTCTCCCTTTCCGAGTTCCCACCACTTAATAACACAACAACTGCACGGACCCATGGAGCTACATCAAACTTCAACTAAGTCACTCACAACACATCAATGGCCCACACATCAAACTCAGGTCCAACATCTGAGATGTCTACTCAACATCGAGCTGAGCATGTAACCAAGCCCAGTTCGTTTCCAACACGCTTGCCTTGCGAAAGCAGTCAATTGTTGTCAATTGAAGAGATAAACTCTCCTATATCTGAAGTTATCTCTAAATTAAGTTCTTGTCGCTCAAGAAATGAGCAATTTCATGTAATCATGTATGTCACAGATATAACATAAACAATCTAGCATCCGATCACCTACCTGTCTCTATGGTTACTAGTTCAAAGATTACTCGCGAAGAAAAGTTTTGCTACCACAGAGCTGATTGGAATAGATTCAAAGCCTTCATTAACAGAAATATTAGTATTTTTTATTTCTGAATTAAACACAACAGGTCAGGTTGATGATTTGTTAAGACATTTTGTTGATGTCATACACAATGCCGCGGAATCTGCTATTCCTAAACGTTCAGCAACAATCCTCAATAAGCTACGTATTCCTACTGAAATCTAAGATCTTATTCGTCGCAGAAATGCAGAGAGAATTAAGTGGATACTCTATCGAATGGATTGCTTCTATGAGAATACCAAAATGCTTAACTCCATTATCAAAGACAAAATTTTAGCTTTCAGAAATGAACGTTGGAACCTTCTTCTCTCCACGTTTGACAAGGCAAGCTGTCCCTTTTGGAAAATTATCAAAGTTATTAAAAACAGAGGCAATGTTGCGCCTCCACTTAAAGTGAACTAATGTTAATATTTCTCAGAAGGAAAAGGCAAATATCTTGGCATCCACATTTTTTTTTTATAATTGACGCGTGCAAAAGGGGTTGCAAGTATCCTTAAGTGACCGGATCAAGTCACAGCACGGGCCGAAGGTATAGAGGAAGAGAGGGAGAGGAGGTACCGATGCACATTGGTTTTAAATGCCTGTGGATTGTAATGAGGAGGAAAAATCGAGCTGGGAAGAGCATTCCAGATTCGTGTAGTGCGGCTAAAGAACGAGTCTCTGAATTTGACTGTACGTCCGAAAGAGGGCTTGAGGGTGAATTGGTGGGCATTCCTAGCGAGGCGTGTATTGCGGGTGAGTTCTCGAAGGGGAGGAATGCAACTGGCTAATTCATCTGAGCATTTCTTGTTAAAATAGCGATAAAAGAGTGACAACGACGCGATATTACGTCGGTGTTCTAACGAGTCAATCGACTTCGCAATATTACTGTCACCTATAAGTTTTATCGCTCGCTTTTGAATTCTATCCAGCAGGTGCATGGAGGTCTTAGAAGCACCTGACCAGATAGGAGCGTTATACTCAAGTTTTGGGCGTATGTATGCCTTGTATATTGTAGCCAGATCAGAGGGGGTGAAGTACTTCTTGCATCGTTTAAGGAAACCTAGACATTTCGCAGCATTTTTGGCGACCTCAAATATGTGATCGTTCCAACTAATTGTTGGGTTCATACACATACCGAGGATGGAAAGTCTTTCGGTTTCAACAACGCAAATGCCGTTCATGGATAACGGCTGATTATTTTGTGATCGCTTTAACGACAGTAGACAGCACTGGGTTTTGGAAGCATTAAATTCCACTCTATTCTTATTTCCCCAATCGATTATGCTGTCAAGGTCGGAATTTAATGTGCTTAACATACGCTGCCGTTCCGAGTCTATGGCCGAAGTGGAGGGATGTGAGGAACGAATATGAAAAGCTAAGGGTACTGTCATCAACGAAGGAATGAATAGGATTAGAAGTAGCAGACAAGAGATCATTTATAAAAATGAGAAAGAGTGTCGGAGGCAAAACAGAGCCCTGGGGAACACCAGCATTAATATGGTGAATATCAGACTTGAATCCATCCAAAACGACTTGTATTGAACGATTCAAAAGGTAATTTCTAATCCATTTAAGAAGAGACTCATCGATCCCAAAAGCACGCATTTTTGACAAGAGAGCTTGGTGCCAGACCCTGTCAAATGCCTTTGAAATATCAAGCGCAACAATCTTGCTTTCTCCTTAATTGTGCAAAGATTGGTTCCACTTTTCAGTGAGATATGCCATCAGATCACCAGTGGAACGGTTGTTTCGGAAGCCGTACTGCCGGTCATTAAGAAGCTTCCGGGACTCAAGATATTTCATAAGCTGACGGTCGATCAGCGTTTCCATGACCTTGGAGAGAAGGGACGTTAGTTAAAAGCTTACGCAGTGGTTTTGCTAGCGTAGAAGAACACCTCTTCAGAAGAACAGGGGGTATACCATCCGGGCCAGCGGATTTGTTTATGTTTAGATCTTTAAGTACTCTTGCTACTGTATGAGTGCGAAAATGGATTTGCCCCATGGAGAAATTTACGCTCTCAAGTACAGGCGGGGACAAAGTGCTATCTAACAGCGTTGAGCTAGCTGCAAAGTGTGCAGCAAGCAGATTAGCTTTGTCCAAAGAGCTGACAGCTGGAATGTCATTGCAAATGAGCGTTGGGATCAAAGACGAGGCTGAATTCCTTATGTTTTTTACGAAAGACCAAAAGCTTCTGCTACCCTTGGGGCATTGTAGAACTTTTTGCCTCAACTTTTGGTCAAAGGAGAATTTAACACGTCTTATTAATGCATTGCAGTCATTACGGATCCGTTTGAACTTTTTCCGGGCTTCCTCAGAAGGGTTGGCTTTATAATCCCGGAAACTCAATTCTCTCATCCTGATAGCCTCTTTGCAGCTCAAGTCAAACTACGCGTTTGCCTTAGGCTTGATGCTCTTCACTCTGTGAGGAATGAAGGACCTCATGCCCAGCGAAATAATGTTTGTGATCGCATCAGTAGCGGCATCCACGTCACTATCGAGGAAGCATAGTGACCAGTTAAAATTCCTAAAGAAGTTGTTAAGTCCGCTCCAGTTGGCTTTCTCGTAGAGCCATACTGTTCTTTTCGGAATTTGTTCTCTAACTGTGTGGGAGGAGTACGAGAATTTGGCTGACACGACACAGTGGTCGGACGAGCCTAGAGGCGAAAATATATCAATTGAATATTTTTCCGGATGAGAGGTGAGAAACAGATCCAAGGTGTTAGCGGTATGATCTGCAATGTCAGGTATTCGTGTTGGCTCATTCACAAGCTGGGTTAAATTATTTACCTCAGCGAAGATTTCAACATACCTTCCTTCGGGTGTTGTCTGGCCTGAATGTCGAAGCCAAGTAGAATTGTGTACATTGAAATCGCCCGCAATAGCGATTTCAGTGCGAGGATACAGGGATACAATTCTTGTGATGGAGTCGGACAGCGCATCAAACTCGTTATAAGTTGAGTTGCTGTCCATGTTTGGACTTCTATAAATAAAGCAGTAGTGGATTAAATGCTTACGGACAAAGAGTTTTAACCACAGAAAATTAAATTCCGGATTGGAACAGTGGCCATATTGTGGTTGAATTTGGTAAGCAACATCACTACGCAATAAGGGCACCAAGCTATATCCAGGCAGGTTCAAATCCGATAAATCGGCATTCTCACCCACCTGTGTTTCACTCAGCGCCAAGACAGCTGGTTTATGGCGGGAGAGGTGGACGTAAACGGCAAAGAGATTAGTTCTCAGTCCGCGAATGTTGCTCACGTCAACACGAAATTGCCCCCTCATATCAGTCTTAGGCATCTGAAAACCAGAAATCCCAATTTAAGGGATATTATGTATCAGGAACTCACCTAGCGATATTGCTACCAAAAATCAGGTGCCCTCCTCTCTATCCACAATTTCTGATATTCCTTTTGTCATTAACGAAATCTAATTTCCTAGCTTAAATGAAATAATGAAGTTTAAAAAAACGAAAATCGCCAGGAATTGATAAAATAAATAATACGCCAATAGCCAAACCAGGTAAACCCAAGGAAGATGCTAATAGCTACAGGCTTACCAAGCAGTTTGAGTAAAATATTTGAAAGAATAATCAAAGTAAGGATTGAACAACATATTGAAGAAAATAATATCCTTCCTGAAACCCAATTCGTCTTCCACAGAGATCATTCAACTTGTCATCAGATTGTTAGAATTAAGCGACACATCAAAAAATTAATTCATAACAAAAGAATCAACTGGCTTTGCATCGCTTGATTTAGAAAAAGCCTTTGATACAGTGCGGCATGATGCGCTTGTTCATAAACTTTATCGGCATGATTTTCCAATTCCATTAATATAAATAATACAAAGTTTCTTAAAAGATAAGGGATTTATGGTGTGCTTAGGTAATACCTATTCATCCATGCAAAGTGCTGTTTTTGGTGTTCCTCAAGGATCAAATCTTGCACCTATTTTATTCAACCTATTTGTATCCGACATACAAATACAAGCGGAAAATTCTGAACTTGCAATATTTGCTGATGATACCGCCGTATTCGCATCTGATGTAAAGTTCGGATTTGTTTACGCCGTTGCAAAATGCAATACATGAAATTGAACATTATTGCACAAAATGGAAGCTAGAGATAAACGCTGAAAAAAAAACAGCCTACTTAAAGATTAAATAATAATAGGCGTATGCAATGACTCTGACTCTGACTAGAAAAGGTCATAAGCATATGTAGGGCAAACGAAATCACATCAAAACAACTACAAGAAATGCATTAAGAAATTTATATAGATGAGATACATAAATCAAAGATGAAAATCAAAAATTCAAAAAAACAAGACACCGAAGACGCATTCAATTGAAAACGGCACCACGGCAAACCATGGCAAGAAGTGTACGAAATGCCAATTACAAAATCATTTTGCATCAATGTGCCGAAGTGTAGGAAAAGTACAGAAGAAGAATGCAACGCGGACTATGAATTGTATGAGATAACAGATAGCAACAGAGATGACGCAAAAAACTGGTACGAAGAAGTACAAATCAACAATATCAGAATAAAAATGAAACTAGATTCAGGCGCCAAATTTAACGTACTACCAAAACACATTGTAGAAAAAGCCAAATTAAAAATGAAACCAATAAAAGAATTAAACATTCAGTAAACATCAAATGCTAATTATTGCACAAGTTATAAAAAAAACAATAATAAGAAAAAAAGCATATTATGTAAAGTTTCTAGTGGTCGACGGAAAAATTCGCCAATTTTAGGCAGAACGGCTTGCGAAAAAGGCAGACCAATCATCAGAATTAACAAAATTGACAGAACAGTTGACAACGATTTCGTAGGCGGCCTCAAAAACTTCCAATATGATATAGACTTAAAGGACAAATCAAACTTAAGAGTTCACCCTCCAAGGAGAATACCATACAGTATAAGAGACTCAGTAAAAGCTGAGTTAGATGACATGGTTAAAAAAGGTGTCATGAAACCAATAACAGAAGCAACTCCATGTGTCTCTCTGATGGTTGTATAAAAACAAAAAGGTAAAATACGTATCTGCATCGACTAAACTGATCTAAATAAGAATATATTACGTACACATTTTCCATTAAACAACTTAGAAGAAATATCAACACACATAAAGAACTCTAAATTTTTTACGTTGCTCGATTGCAAACGAGGATTTTGCCAAGTAAGAGTAACAGAACGAACATCAAAATTTTTAACGTTCGCTACGCCGTGGGGAATATACTGCTTTCTTGTTTTACCGTTTGGATTGGCACTAGCACCAAAAATATTTCAACGCATAATGGCAGATACTCTCAAACATATTCGAAACGTGAACGTATCAATGGATGATATGTTGTTACATGCAGAAACAATAAAATAACCAAAAGAAATACAAATAGAAGTAATAGAAGCATTATATGAAAAAGGATTGAAATTAAACAGCGAGAAATGTTTTCTTAAAAAGAACAAAATTAAGTTCCTAGGCCATTATGTCAGAAAAGGGCCAGAAAAGGTCGAGGCAATAAAAAAACTGAAAGCGCCTGAAAATAAAAAACAGTTACAGCGATTACTTATTATGGTAACATATTTATCCAAATTCGTCCAAAACGCTTTGAAAGTTACACAATCATTACGAAAATTATTGGAAAAAGACGTACAGTTTAAATGGGACATAGAACAACAAACGGCATTAAATAATTTTAAAACAATACTAACTGCTGCCCCAGTACTTAAGCCTTATGATGTGAATTCCGGTGTAAAAATTCAAACAGACGCCAGTTCCTATGCAATTGGAGCATGTTTATTACAGGATGATCAACCAGTAGCATACAGTAGCAGTTAATTATCAAAGACGGAATTAAACTACCCTCAAATAGAAAAAGAGGCATTAGGGATTCAATTCGCTTGTAGAAAGTTCCATCCATACATATATGGGAAAAGACTTGTGATTGAAACAGATCACAAACTATTAGAGTCTTTATACAAAAAAAACAATATTTTCAGCGCCAGCAAGAATAAAACGTTTTTTGATGGAAACAAATCAATATGCCCCAACTGTCATATACAAAAAAGGAACTAACATAAATCTGGCCGGAACTCTAACTCTAAGACTACAATAATGATGAACAAGCGGATACCGAAAATGAAGAATTTGAAGTTTTGCAATTATATTCTATTCCGCAACAAGCTCTGTCAGACTTACAAAAAGATACAGTTGTAGTAGAATAATTTCAGAGAAGAAGGGAAACGAGAATCGAAGAGAGAATAGTAGTATAGATCAAAACAGAAGAGAGGACTGCCGGTTAGGTCAGGAAAATATTGTTGTAAGAGACACAGTCGATAGAGGAGCGTTGGATTATCCGGATCAACAATAAAGTGTGTTAAGAAAAAGTAAAATTCATGTTTCCTTTTTTTTTAAATAAAAACAACCCTTAAAACATTAGAAGTGGGATTGCAACAACGCGTTGAATATAGCAAAATCCGAGATAATATTAAGAGACAAAAATGAACATTTGAAAGAAGAGCGAACAAGTGATCGAAGAAAAATGCCCAACGACGTCGATATGTTCAAATCATTCACGGCCTTGCAATTAAAAAAATGGTTAGGCGATTCGGGAAAAAAAACGAGTGGAAACAAAAGCGAGCTGGTGCTTCGTTTGTTGGAAATCCCAGAGGTCGAACGGGGGGATGACGACGCGCGAACATCAGACGAAAGCACCGTTACACCGAGACGACGTTCGTCCAAAGAAGAGAGGCAAACGATCGTTATGGGAAAAACTGATAAGTGCCGAGGAGTGAGGACAGCAAAGGAGAAAACGACACAACGACACCACAAATTGACGAGATGGAAAAGCCGCGCTCGAGTGGAAGATAGACAGAAAAAAAAAGTGTGTCGCGTCAGAAAACTATAGGACGAGAGAGGGAGTTCGAACAAATGAAGAAGGAGGTGGAGCTGATGAAACGAGAAGAAATATATGGCGTTACTGCAGAGGAGTGAAGAGAGCAGCGATAATGGAAGGAAATTTGCAGATGGAAAGGAGCTGATGAGTGAGTTCGATGGGAGTGATGGCTCTTTTGTTCGATGGGAGTCCCAACTGCTGCAAATAAAAACCACATACGGGTTGGACGAGCTGAACACCAGGCTTCTTCAAATTGCCATCGACTTCGCGTCGACAACCGGTGGAAGGACGGCGAACTTCAACAACATCCTTCAGATGCTACAACTGCAACGCGGTGGGACACCGAGCTGATGAGTGCCGGAAGCCGAAGAGAGGGATGGGAGCCTGTCACGTTTGCGCGGAAATGGACCACTTTGCTGCCACATGCCCGAAGAAGAAGCTGCAACAGGTACACATGATCGGGGAGGAAGAGCGAAAGGACGAATACGTAAGAAAATTAGAGTATTGTTTTGGGAATTTAGATTATAATTATGTTGTTTCATTAGCAACGTTAATAGATACCGGCAGTCCCGTAAGCTTAGTGTGCCAACAGTTCGTGCCAGATGTTTTATTGAGGAGAAAGAAAATTAACAAGTGCTATGTAGGAATAAATAAGACACCACTTGTAGTACTAGATGAAATAAAATGCTATGTTCATTACCAAGATGAAAAGATTGATTTAAATGTTCTAGTACATAATAACACCATGCAATTTTCTATGATTTTAGGAAAGGACCTTCTGGAAAAGGCTAATTTAAAACAGAAATAACAAGGAGAGTGCGATAGATAATGTAAATCCATGTACATATAATGAAGAATGTAGAGAATTAATGAACATAGAAACTAATGTGGATGATTCCCTTATCACTCCAGAAGTTGATTTTAGATGGAAAGATACGTTTACCAAAATATTTGAAGAGTGTTACTTGTACAGCAAACGTCCCGCATTACCCGAAACTAAGTATGAGATGAAAATACGTTTGACAGACGAAAAGCCTTTTCACTATTCCCCGCGAAGGTTATCTTATCAAGAGAAAGAGGAGGTTCGTAAATTTCTAGATGAGCTAGTTCAGTCAGGTGTTATGAGGCCTAGCAAATCAGAATATGCATCTCCAATTGTGCTAGTGAGAAAAAAGAGTGGTGATATTCGATTATGCGTAGACTATCGGGTCTTAAATAAAGTGACTTTAAAGGATAACTACTCAATTCCTCTCATAGATGACTTGCTTGATAGATTAGTTAATAAAACAATATTTTTCGCTACTAGATCTGAAGAGTGCGTTCTACCATGTACACATGAGCGAAGAGTCGATTCGTTATAGTTCATTCGTAAAGCCTTTGGGGCAATTTGAGTTCTTAAAAATGCCGTTTGGGTTACGAAATGCGCCCTCTACGTTTCAAAGATTTATCAATTAAGTTTTCGAGGACTTGATTCGGGCCGAAAAAGTAGCTATATATTTAGATGATTTAATGGTGGCTACTGCTACAGTTGAGGAACATTTGAGAAAAACTGAAGGAAATTTGTGATCGACTCGTTAGCAATAGGTTGGAACTTAGATTACAAAAGTGCCGGTTTCTTGTACCTGAAATACACTATCTAGGATACACCATTTCGAATGAGGGTATTCGACCTGATGAAAAGGGAATAACATCAGTGAAGAATTTTCCTGTGCCGCAGGATGTAGAGTGTGCATAGCTTCTTAGGCTTATGCTCATATTTCCGAAGGTTTATCAAGGATTTCTCGGTGTTGGCTAAACCCTTGTATAAGCTCATTCGAAAGGATGCCAAATTCAAATTCGGCGAAGGTGAAATGAAATGTTTTGAGTGTCTGAAGCAAAAGCTAATAGAATCACCTATACTAGCCATTTTTGATCCACGGGATGAAACTGAGCTTCACTGCGACGCGAGTTGCCTTGGTTTTGGTGCAATCCTGATGCAGAAGAAAGCGGATGGGAAGCTCCATCCCGTGTTCTACTTTTCAAAACGAACGACGGAACAAGAGGCAAAGTATCACAGTTTTGAGCTGGAGACTTTTGCCATCATATATGCCCTAAAAAGATTCAGAATATATCTTCAGGGTACTCAATTCAAAATAGTTACCGATTGTAACTCACTGGCCCTGACCCTAAATAAAAGAGACATAAATCCTATAATAGCTAGATGGGTACTCGAAGTTAGAACATCGTAATGGATCTAGGATGCAGCATGTAGATGCACTTAGTAGAATGTCAACTATTTTAACGCTAAAAGAAAACACATTCGAGCAGAACCTGTCAGTTTGCCAGTCCAAAGATGAGTGTATTTCTAAGATTAAGGAGCGCTTAGAGAAAGAAGAGAGCAATGTTTACGAAATGCGTAATGGTCTAGTGTACAAGAAAATTGGTGGAAGTATATTATTTTATGTTCCAGCGAACATGGAGAGGAACGTAATACAGAAGTACTACGATGAAATAGGGCACTTAGGTTGTGAGAAAGTTTGGAATGCAATAACGAATAGTTATTGGTTCCCCAAAATGCGAGACAAAATCAAACAGCATATTGCGAATTGTTTGAAATGCATAGCATTTTCGCCAAAATTCGGAAAGCACGAGGGGCTATTACATAATGTACCAAAAGGTACTGAACCTTTCGATAAAATTCATATAGACCATTTCGGTCCTGTCCTAATGAAGAAAGCCAATAAGAAGTTCGTTTTTCTGGTGGTAGACGCGTTCACCAAGTTCACGAGATTATATGCAGTTCGTTAAACTGGTACAAAGGAAGTGTTAAGTTGCCTAACAGACTATTTCCATGTGTATAGTAGACCACGGGTAGTAGTTTTTGACCGAGGCAGTGCTTTCACTTCCAAAGACTTCAATAGTTTTATCCATGCTCTTAATGTACAACACGTTAAAATAGCCACGGGTTCGCCATAAGCTAATGGCCAAGTAGAAAGAGTGAATAGGACCATAGCTCCTATGATAGCGAAACTGTCTAGTGCAGGCACGATGTACTCTTTAGACAAAATTTTGCCTGAAGTTGAGTTTGCTCTGAACAATACTGTACATCGCAGTACTGGGTTGAGTGCAAGTCAATTATTGTTTGGCGTTCAGCAGAGGGGAAGAATGATTGATTATCTTAAAGAAAAACTAGAAGAGTTAAACCCTTGCGAAGGTAATAGGGATCTCGTTGGTATAAGAACGAAAGGAGCAGAACAGATGATGAAATGTCAAGACTATAATAAGTTGATAAAGGATAGAAATAGAATCCAAAGGGAATACAAAGAAGGAGATTATGAAATGATAAGGAATTTTCCGAGTCAACCTGGTGCGTGTAGGAAGATTTTACCTAAATTTAAAGGCCCGTACGAGGTAGCAAAAGTCTTACCGGATGATAGATACATACTGAGAGACGTTGAGAAGTTACAGTTGAGCCAGATACCTTACACGTGGACATGGGAAATAGATAATATGAAGTCGTGGTTGAACTATATTGAAGAATCTTTAGTCAATCGGGATGATTGCTTGGCAGGACGGCCGAACTGTAGTAGAATAATTTCAGAGAAGAAGGGAAACGAGAATCGACAAGAGAATAGTAGTATAGATCAAAACAGAAGAGAGGACTGCCGGTTAGGTCAGGAAAATATTGTTGTAAGAGACACAGTCGATAGAGGAGCGTTGGATTATCCGGATCAACAATAAAGTGTGTTAAGAAAAAGTAAAATTCATGTTTCCTTTTTTTTAAATAAAAACAACCCTTAAAACATTAGAAGTGGGATTGCAACAACGCGTTGAATATAGCAAAATCCGAGATAATATTAAGAGACAAAAATGAACATTTGAAAGAAGAGCGAACAAGTGATCGAAGAAAAATGCCCAACGACGTCGATATGTTCAAATCATTCACGGCCTTGCAATTAAAAAAATGGTTAGGCGATTCGGGAAAAAAAAACGAGTGGAAACAAAAGCGAGCTGGTGCTTCGTTTGTTGGAAATCCCAGAGGTCGAACGGGGGGATGACGACGCGCGAACATCAGACGAAAGCACCGTTACACCGAGACGACGTTCGTCCAAAGAAGAGAGGCAAACGATCGTTATGGGAAAAACTGATAAGTGCCGAGGAGTGAGGACAGCAAAGGAGAAAACGACACAGACACCACAAATTGACGAGATGGAAAAGCCGCGCTCGAGTGGAAGATAGACAGAAAAAAAAAGTGTGTCGCGTAAGAAAACTATAGGACGAGAGAGGGAGTTCGAACAAATGAAGAAGGAGGTGGAGCTGATGAAACGAGAAGAAATATATAGCGTTACTGCAGAGGAGTGAAGAGAGCAGCGATAATGGAAGGAAATTTGCAGATGGAAAGGAGCTGATGAGTGAGTTCGATGGGAGTGATGGCTCTTTTGTTCGATGGGAGTCCCAACTGCTGCAAATAAAAACCACATACGGGTTGGACGAGCTGAACACCAGGCTTCTTCAAATTGCCATCGACTTCGCGTCGACAACCGGTGGAAGGACGGCGAACTTCAACAACATCCTTCAGATGCTACAACTGCAACGCGGTGGGACACCGAGCTGATGAGTGCCGAAAGCCGAAGAGAGGGATGGGAGCCTGTCACGTTTGCGCGGAAATGGACCACTTTGCCGCCACATGCCCGAAGAAGAAGCTGCAACAGGTACACATGATCGGGGAGGAAGAGCGAAAGGACGAATACGTAAGAAAATTAGGGTATTGTTTTGGGAATTTAGATTATAATTATGTTGTTTCATTAGCAACGTTAATAGATACCGGCAGTCCCGTAAGCTTAGTGTGCCAACAGTTCGTGCCAGATGTTTTATTGAGGAGAAAGAAAATTAACAAGTGCTATGTAGGAATAAATAAGACACCACTTGTAGTACTAGATGAAATAAAATGCTATGTTCATTACCAAGATGAAAAGATTGATTTAAATGTTCTAGTACATAATAACACCATGCAATTTTCTATGATTTTAGGAAAGGACCTTCTGGAAAAGGCTAATTTAAAACAGAAATAACAAGGAGAGTGCGATAGATAATGTAAATCCATGTACATATAATGAAGAATGTAGAGAATTAATGAACATAGAAACTAATGTGGATGATTCCCTTATCACTCCAGAAGTTGATTTTAGATGGAAAGATACGTTTACCAAAATATTTGAAGAGTGTTACTTGTACAGCAAACGTCCCGCATTACACGAAACTAAGTATGAGATGAAAATACGTTTGACAGACGAAAAGCCTTTTCACTATTCCCCACGAAGGTTATCTTATCAAGAGAAAGAGGAGGTTCGTAAATTTCTAGATGAGCTAGTTCAGTCAGGTGTTATGAGGCCTAGCAAATCAGAATATGCATCTCCAATTGTGCTAGTGAGAAAAAAGAGTGGTGATATTCGATTATGCGTAGACTATCGGGTCTTAAATAAAGTGACTTTAAAGGATAACTACCCAATTCCTCTCATAGATGACTTGCTTGATAGATTAGTTAATAAAACAATATTTTTCGCTACTAGATCTGAAGAGTGCGTTCTACCATGTACACATGAGCGAAGAGTCGATTCGTTATAGTTCATTCGTAAAGCCTTTGGGGCAATTTGAGTTCTTAAAAATGCCGTTTGGGTTACGAAATGCGCCCTCTACGTTTCAAAGATTTATCAATTAAGTTTTCGAGGACTTGATTCGGGCCGAAAAAGTAGCTATATATTTAGATGATTTAATGGTGGCTACTGCTACAGTTGAGGAACATTTGAGAAAAACTGAAGGAAATTTGTGATCGACTCGTTAGCAATAGGTTGGAACTTAGATTACAAAAGTGCCGGTTTCTTGTACCTGAAATACACTATCTAGGATACACCATTTCGAATGAGGGTATTCGACCTGATGAAAAGGGAATAACATCAGTGAAGAATTTTCCTGTGCCGCAGGATGTAAAGAGTGTGCATAGCTTCTTAGGCTTATGCTCATATTTCCGAAGGTTTATCAAGGATTTCTCGGTGTTGGCTGAACCCTTGTATAAGCTCATTCGAAAGGATGCCAAATTCAAATTCGGCGAAGGTGAAATGAAATGTTTTGAGTGTCTGAAGCAAAAGCTAATAGAATCACCTATACTAGCCATTTTTGATCCACGGGATGAAACTGAGCTTCACTGCGACGCGAGTTGCCTTGGTTTTGGTGCAATCCTGATGCAGAAGAAAGCGGATGGGAAGCTCCATCCCGTGTTCTACTTTTCAAAACGAACGACGGAACAAGAGGCAAAGTATCACAGTTTTGAGCTGGAGACTTTTGCCATCATATATGCCCTAAAAAGATTCAGAATATATCTTCAGGGTACTCAATTCAAAATAGTTACCGATTGTAACTCACTGGCCCTGACCCTAAATAAAAGAGACATAAATCCTATAATAGCTAGATGGGTACTCGAAGTTAGAACATCGTAATGGATCTAGGATGCAGCATGTAGATGCACTTAGTAGAATGTCAACTATTTTAACGCTAAAAGAAAACACATTCGAGCAGAACCTGTCAGTTTGCCAGTCCAAAGATGAGTGTATTTCTAAGATTAAGGAGCGCTTAGAGAAAGAAGAGAGCAATGTTTACGAAATGCGTAATGGTCTAGTGTACAAGAAAATTGGTGGAAGTATATTATTTTATGTTCCAGCGAACATGGAGAGGAACGTAATACAGAAGTACTACGATGAAATAGGGCACTTAGGTTGTGAGAAAGTTTGGAATGCAATAACGAATAGTTATTGGTTCCCCAAAATGCGAGACAAAATCAAACAGCATATTGCGAATTGTTTGAAATGCATAGCATTTTCGCCAAAATTCGGAAAGCACGAGGGGCTATTACATAATGTACCAAAAGGTACTGAACCTTTCGATAAAATTCATATAGACCATTTCGGTCCTGTCCTAATGAAGAAAGCCAATAAGAAGTTCGTTTTTCTGGTGGTAGACGCGTTCACCAAGTTCACGAGATTATATGCAGTTCGTTAAACTGGTACAAAGGAAGTGTTAAGTTGCCTAACAGACTATTTCCATGTGTATAGTAGACCACGGGTAGTAGTTTTTCCACTTCCAAAGACTTCAATAGTTTTATCCATGCTCTTAATGTACAACACGTTAAAATAGCCACGGGTTCGCCACAAGCTAATGGCCAAGTAGAAAGAGTGAATAGGACTATAGCTCCTATGATAGCGAAACTGTCTAGTGCAGGCACGATGTACTCTTTAGACAAAATTTTGCCTGAAGTTGAGTTTGCTCTGAACAATACTGTACATCGCAGTACTGGGTTGAGTGCAAGTCAATTATTGTTTGGCGTTCAGCAGAGGGGAAGAATGATTGATTATCTTAAAGAAAAACTAGAAGAGTTAAACCCTTGCGATGGTAATAGGGATCTCGTTGGTATAAGAACGAAAGGAGCAGAACAGATGATGAAATGTCAAGACTATAATAAGTTGATAAAGGATAGAAATAGAATCCAAAGGGAATACAAAGAAGGAGATTATGAAATGATAAGGAATTTTCCGAGTCAACCTGGTGCGTGTAGGAAGATTTTACCTAAATTTAAAGGCCCGTACGAGGTAGCAAAAGTCTTACCGGATGATAGATACATACTGAGAGACGTTGAGAAGTTACAGTTGAGCCAGATACCTTACACGTGGACATGGGAAATAGATAATATGAAGTCGTGGTTGAACTATATTGAAGAATCTTTAGTCAATCGGGATGATTGCTTGGCAGGACGGCCGAACTGTAGTAGAATAATTTCAGAGAAGAAGGGAAACGAGAATCGACAAGAGAATAGTAGTATAGATCAAAACAGAAGAGAGGACTGCCGGTTAGGTCAGGAAAATATTGTTGTAAGAGACACAGTCGATAGAGGAGCGTTGGATTATCCGGATCAACAATAAAGTGTGTTAAGAAAAAGTAAAATTCATGTTTCCTTTTTTTTAAATAAAAACAACCCTTAAAACATTAGAAGTGGGATTGCAACTACGCGTTGAATATAGCAAAATCCGAGATAATATTAAGAGACAAAAATGAACATTTGAAAGAAGAGCGAACAAGTGATCGAAGAAAAATGCCCAACGACGTCGATATGTTCAAATCATTCACGGCCTTGCAATTAAAAAAATGGTTAGGCGATTCGGGACAAAAAACGAGTGGAAACAAAAGCGAGCTGGTGCTTCGTTTGTTGGAAATCCCAGAGGTCGAACGGGGGGATGACGACGCGCGAACATCAGACGAAAGCACCGTTACACCGAGACGACGTTCGTCCAAAGAAGAGAGGCAAACGATCGTTATGGGAAAAACTGATAAGTGCCGAGGAGTGAGGAGAGCAAAGGAGAAAACAACACACACACCACAAATTGACGAGATGGAAAAGCCGCGCTCGAGTGGAAGATAGACAGAAAAAAAAAGTGTGTCGCGTCAGAAAACTATAGGACGAGAGAGGGAGTTCGAACAAATGAAGAAGGAGGTGGAGCTGATGAAACGAGAAGAAATATATGGCGTTACTGCAGAGGAGTGAAGAGAGCAGCGATAATGGAAGGAAATTTGCAGATGGAAAGGAGCTGATGAGTGAGTTCGATGGGAGTGATGGCTCTTTTGTTCGATGGGAGTCCCAACTGCTGCAAATAAAAACCACATACGGGTTGGACGAGCTGAACACCAGGCTTCTTCAAATTGCCATCGACTTCGCGTCGACAACCGGTGGAAGGACGGCGAACTTCAACAACATCCTTCAGATGCTACAACTGCAACGCGGTGGGACACCGAGCTGATGAGTGCCGGAAGCCGAAGAGAGGGATGGGAGCCTGTCACGTTTGCGCGGAAATGGACCACTTTGCTGCCACATGCCCGAAGAAGAAGCTGCAACAGGTACACATGATCGGGGAGGAAGAGCGAAAGGACGAATACGTAAGAAAATTAGAGTATTGTTTTGGGAATTTAGATTATAATTATGTTGTTTCATTAGCAACGTTAATAGATACCGGCAGTCCCGTAAGCTTAGTGTGCCAACAGTTCGTGCCAGATGTTTTATTGAGGAGAAAGAAAATTAACAAGTGCTATGTAGGAATAAATAAGACACCACTTGTAGTACTAGATGAAATAAAATGCTATGTTCATTACCAAGATGAAAAGATTGATTTAAATGTTCTAGTACATAATAACACCATGCAATTTTCTATGATTTTAGGAAAGGACCTTCTGGAAAAGGCTAATTTAAAACAGAAATAACAAGGAGAGTGCGATAGATAATGTAAATCCATGTACATATAATGAAGAATGTAGAGAATTAATGAACATAGAAACTAATGTGGATGATTCCCTTATCACTCCAGAAGTTGATTTTAGATGGAAAGATACGTTTACCAAAATATTTGAAGAGTGTTACTTGTACAGCAAACGTCCCGCATTACCCGAAACTAAGTATGAGATGAAAATACGTTTGACAGACGAAAAGCCTTTTCACTATTCCCCGCGAAGGTTATCTTATCAAGAGAAAGAGGAGGTTCGTAAATTTCTAGATGAGCTAGTTCAGTCAGGTGTTATGAGGCCTAGCAAATCAGAATATGCATCTCCAATTGTGCTAGTGAGAAAAAAGAGTGGTGATATTCGATTATGCGTAGACTATCGGGTCTTAAATAAAGTGACTTTAAAGGATAACTACCCAATTCCTCTCATAGATGACTTGCTTGATAGATTAGTTAATAAAACAATATTTTTCGCTACTAGATCTGAAGAGTGCGTTCTACCATGTACACATGAGCGAAGAGTCGATTCGTTATAGTTCATTCGTAAAGCCTTTGGGGCAATTTGAGTTCTTAAAAATGCCGTTTGGGTTACGAAATGCGCCCTCTACGTTTCAAAGATTTATCAATTAAGTTTTCGAGGACTTGATTCGGGCCGAAAAAGTAGCTATATATTTAGATGATTTAATGGTGGCTACTGCTACAGTTGAGGAACATTTGAGAAAAACTGAAGGAAATTTGTGATCGACTCGTTAGCAATAGGTTGGAACTTAGATTACAAAAGTGCCGGTTTCTTGTACCTGAAATACACTATCTAGGATACACCATTTCGAATGAGGGTATTCGACCTGATGAAAAGGGAATAACATCAGTGAAGAATTTTCCTGTGCCGCAGGATGTAGAGTGTGCATAGCTTCTTAGGCTTATGCTCATATTTCCGAAGGTTTATCAAGGATTTCTCGGTGTTGGCTAAACCCTTGTATAAGCTCATTCGAAAGGATGCCAAATTCAAATTCGGCGAAGGTGAAATGAAATGTTTTGAGTGTCTGAAGCAAAAGCTAATAGAATCACCTATACTAGCCATTTTTGATCCACGGGATGAAACTGAGCTTCACTGCGACGCGAGTTGCCTTGGTTTTGGTGCAATCCTGATGCAGAAGAAAGCGGATGGAAAGCTCCATCCCGTGTTCTACTTTTCAAAACGAACGACGAAACAAGAGGCAAAGTATCACAGTTTTGAGCTGGAGACTTTTGCCATCATATATGCCCTAAAAAGATTCAGAATATATCTTCAGGGTACTCAATTCAAAATAGTTACCGATTGTAACTCACTGGCCCTGACCCTAAATAAAAGAGACATAAATCCTATAATAGCTAGATGGGTACTCGAAGTTAGAACATCGTAATGGATCTAGGATGCAGCATGTAGATGCACTTAGTAGAATGTCAACTATTTTAACGCTAAAAGAAAACACATTCGAGCAGAACCTGTCAGTTTGCCAGTCCAAAGATGAGTGTATTTCTAAGATTAAGGAGCGCTTAGAGAAAGAAGAGAGCAATGTTTACGAAATGCGTAATGGTCTAGTGTACAAGAAAATTGGTGGAAATATATTATTTTATGTTCCAGCGAACATGGAGAGGAACGTAATACAGAAGTACTACGATGAAATAGGGCACTTAGGTTGTGAGAAAGTTTGGAATGCAATAACGAATAGTTATTGGTTCCCCAAAATGCGAGACAAAATCAAACAGCATATTGCGAATTGTTTGAAATGCATAGCATTTTCGCCAAAATTCGGAAAGCACGAGGGGCTATTACATAATGCACCAAAAGGTACTGAACCTTTCGATAAAATTCATATAGACCATTTCGGTCCTGTCCTAATGAAGAAAGCCAATAAGAAGTTCGTTTTTCTGGTGGTAGACGCGTTCACCAAGTTCACGAGATTATATGCAGTTCGTTAAACTGGTACAAAGGAAGTGTTAAGTTGCCTAACAGACTATTTCCATGTGTATAGTAGACCACGGGTAGTAGTTTTTCCACTTCCAAAGACTTCAATAGTTTTATCCATGCTCTTAATGTACAACACGTTAAAATAGCCACGGGTTCGCCACAAGCTAATGGCCAAGTAGAAAGAGTGAATAGGACCATAGCTCTTATGATAGCGAAACTGTCTAGTGCAGGCACGATGTACTCTTTACACAAAATTTTGCCTGAAGTTGAGTTTGCTCTGAACAATACTGTACATCGCAGTACTGGGTTGAGTGCAAGTCAATTATTGTTTGGCGTTCAGCAGAGGGGAAGAATGATTGATTATCTTAAAGAAAAACTAGAAGAGTTAAACCCTTGCGATGGTAATAGGGATCTCGTTGGTATAAGAACGAAAGGAGCAGAACAGATGATGAAATGTCAAGACTATAATAAGTTGATAAAGGATAGAAATAGAATCCAAAGGGAATACAAAGAAGGAGATTATGAAATGATAAGGAATTTTCCGAGTCAACCTGGTGCGTGTAGGAAGATTTTACCTAAATTTAAAGGCCCGTACGAGGTAGCAAAAGTCTTACCGGATGATAGATACATACTGAGAGACGTTGAGAAGTTACAGTTGAGCCAGATACCTTACACGTGGACATGGGAAATAGATAATATGAAGTCGTGGTTGAACTATATTGAAGAATCTTTAGTCAATCGGGATGATTGCTTGGCAGGACGGCCGAACTGTAGTAGAATAATTTCAGAGAAGAAGGGAAACGAGAATCGACAAGAGAATAGTAGTATAGATCAAAACAGAAGAGAGGACTGCCGGTTAGGTCAGGAAAATATTGTTGTAAGAGACACAGTCGATAGAGGAGCGTTGGATTATCCGGATCAACAATAAAGTGTGTTAAGAAAAAGTAAAATTCATGTTTCCTTTTTTTTAAATAAAAACAACCCTTAAAACATTAGAAGTGGGATTGCAACTACGCGTTGAATATAGCAAAATCCGAGATAATATTAAGAGACAAAAATGAACATTTGAAAGAAGAGCGAACAAGTGATCGAAGAAAAATGCCCAACGACGTCGATATGTTCAAATCATTCACGGCCTTGCAATTAAAAAAATGGTTAGGCGATTCGGGACAAAAAACGAGTGGAAACAAAAGCGAGCTGGTGCTTCGTTTGTTGGAAATCCCAGAGGTCGAACGGGGGGATGACGACGCGCGAACATCAGACGAAAGCACCGTTACACCGAGACGACGTTCGTCCAAAGAAGAGAGGCAAACGATCGTTATGGGAAAAACTGATAAGTGCCGAGGAGTGAGGAGAGCAAAGGAGAAAACAACACACACACCACAAATTGACGAGATGGAAAAGCCGCGCTCGAGTGGAAGATAGACAGAAAAAAAAAGTGTGTCGCGTCAGAAAACTATAGGACGAGAGAGGGAGTTCGAACAAATGAAGAAGGAGGTGGAGCTGATGAAACGAGAAGAAATATATGGCGTTACTGCAGAGGAGTGAAGAGAGCAGCGATAATGGAAGGAAATTTGCAGATGGAAAGGAGCTGATGAGTGAGTTCGATGGGAGTGATGGCTCTTTTGTTCGATGGGAGTCCCAACTGCTGCAAATAAAAACCACATACGGGTTGGACGAGCTGAACACCAGGCTTCTTCAAATTGCCATCGACTTCGCGTCGACAACCGGTGGAAGGACGGCGAACTTCAACAACATCCTTCAGATGCTACAACTGCAACGCGGTGGGACACCGAGCTGATGAGTGCCGGAAGCCGAAGAGAGGGATGGGAGCCTGTCACGTTTGCGCGGAAATGGACCACTTTGCTGCCACATGCCCGAAGAAGAAGCTGCAACAGGTACACATGATCGGGGAGGAAGAGCGAAAGGACGAATACGTAAGAAAATTAGAGTATTGTTTTGGGAATTTAGATTATAATTATGTTGTTTCATTAGCAACGTTAATAGATACCGGCAGTCCCGTAAGCTTAGTGTGCCAACAGTTCGTGCCAGATGTTTTATTGAGGAGAAAGAAAATTAACAAGTGCTATGTAGGAATAAATAAGACACCACTTGTAGTACTAGATGAAATAAAATGCTATGTTCATTACCAAGATGAAAAGATTGATTTAAATGTTCTAGTACATAATAACACCATGCAATTTTCTATGATTTTAGGAAAGGACCTTCTGGAAAAGGCTAATTTAAAACAGAAATAACAAGGAGAGTGCGATAGATAATGTAAATCCATGTACATATAATGAAGAATGTAGAGAATTAATGAACATAGAAACTAATGTGGATGATTCCCTTATCACTCCAGAAGTTGATTTTAGATGGAAAGATACGTTTACCAAAATATTTGAAGAGTGTTACTTGTACAGCAAACGTCCCGCATTACCCGAAACTAAGTATGAGATGAAAATACGTTTGACAGACGAAAAGCCTTTTCACTATTCCCCGCGAAGGTTATCTTATCAAGAGAAAGAGGAGGTTCGTAAATTTCTAGATGAGCTAGTTCAGTCAGGTGTTATGAGGCCTAGCAAATCAGAATATGCATCTCCAATTGTGCTAGTGAGAAAAAAGAGTGGTGATATTCGATTATGCGTAGACTATCGGGTCTTAAATAAAGTGACTTTAAAGGATAACTACTCAATTCCTCTCATAGATGACTTGCTTGATAGATTAGTTAATAAAACAATATTTTTCGCTACTAGATCTGAAGAGTGCGTTCTACCATGTACACATGAGCGAAGAGTCGATTCGTTATAGTTCATTCGTAAAGCCTTTGGGGCAATTTGAGTTCTTAAAAATGCCGTTTGGGTTACGAAATGCGCCCTCTACGTTTCAAAGATTTATCAATTAAGTTTTCGAGGACTTGATTCGGGCCGAAAAAGTAGCTATATATTTAGATGATTTAATGGTGGCTACTGCTACAGTTGAGGAACATTTGAGAAAAACTGAAGGAAATTTGTGATCGACTCGTTAGCAATAGGTTGGAACTTAGATTACAAAAGTGCCGGTTTCTTGTACCTGAAATACACTATCTAGGATACACCATTTCGAATGAGGGTATTCGACCTGATGAAAAGGGAATGACATCAGTGAAGAATTTTCCTGTGCCGCAGGATGTAGAGTGTGCATAGCTTCTTAGGCTTATGCTCATATTTCCGAAGGTTTATCAAGGATTTCTCGGTGTTGGCTAAACCCTTGTATAAGCTCATTCGAAAGGATGCCAAATTCAAATTCGGCGAAGGTGAAATGAAATGTTTTGAGTGTCTGAAGCAAAAGCTAATAGAATCACCTATACTAGCCATTTTTGATCCACGGGATGAAACTGAGCTTCACTGCGACGCGAGTTGCCTTGGTTTTGGTGCAATCCTGATGCAGAAGAAAGCGGATGGAAAGCTCCATCCCGTGTTCTACTTTTCAAAACGAACGACGAAACAAGAGGCAAAGTATCACAGTTTTGAGCTGGAGACTTTTGCCATCATATATGCCCTAAAAAGATTCAGAATATATCTTCAGGGTACTCAATTCAAAATAGTTACCGATTGTAACTCACTGGCCCTGACCCTAAATAAAAGAGACATAAATCCTATAATAGCTAGATGGGTACTCGAAGTTAGAACATCGTAATGGATCTAGGATGCAGCATGTAGATGCACTTAGTAGAATGTCAACTATTTTAACGCTAAAAGAAAACACATTCGAGCAGAACCTGTCAGTTTGCCAGTCCAAAGATGAGTGTATTTCTAAGATTAAGGAGCGCTTAGAGAAAGAAGAGAGCAATGTTTACGAAATGCGTAATGGTCTAGTGTACAAGAAAATTGGTGGAAATATATTATTTTATGTTCCAGCGAACATGGAGAGGAACGTAATACAGAAGTACTACGATGAAATAGGGCACTTAGGTTGTGAGAAAGTTTGGAATGCAATAACGAATAGTTATTGGTTCCCCAAAATGCGAGACAAAATCAAACAGCATATTGCGAATTGTTTGAAATGCATAGCATTTTCGCCAAAATTCGGAAAGCACGAGGGGCTATTACATAATGCACCAAAAGGTACTGAACCTTTCGATAAAATTCATATAGACCATTTCGGTCCTGTCCTAATGAAGAAAGCCAATAAGAAGTTCGTTTTTCTGGTGGTAGACGCGTTCACCAAGTTCACGAGATTATATGCAGTTCGTTAAACTGGTACAAAGGAAGTGTTAAGTTGCCTAACAGACTATTTCCATGTGTATAGTAGACCACGGGTAGTAGTTTTTCCACTTCCAAAGACTTCAATAGTTTTATCCATGCTCTTAATGTACAACACGTTAAAATAGCCACGGGTTCGCCACAAGCTAATGGCCAAGTAGAAAGAGTGAATAGGACCATAGCTCCTATGATAGCGAAACTGTCTAGTGCAGGCACGATGTACTCTTTACACAAAATTTTGCCTGAAGTTGAGTTTGCTCTGAACAATACTGTACATCGCAGTACTGGGTTGAGTGCAAGTCAATTATTGTTTGGCGTTCAGCAGAGGGGAAGAATGATTGATTATCTTAAAGAAAAACTAGAAGAGTTAAACCCTTGCGAAGGTAATAGGGATCTCGTTGGTATAAGAACGAAAGGAGCAGAACAGATGATGAAATGTCAAGACTATAATAAGTTGATAAAGGATAGAAATAGAATCCAAAGGGAATACAAAGAAGGAGATTATGAAATGATAAGGAATTTTCCGAGTCAACCTGGTGCGTGTAGGAAGATTTTACCTAAATTTAAAGGCCCGTACGAGGTAGCAAAAGTCTTACCGGATGATAGATACATACTGAGAGACGTTGAGAAGTTACAGTTGAGCTAGATACCTTACACGTGGACATGGGAAATAGATAATATGAAGTCGTGGTTGAACTATATTGAAGAATCTTTAGTCAATCGGGATGATTGCTTGGCAGGACGGCCGAACTGTAGTAGAATAATTTCAGAGAAGAAGGGAAACGAGAATCGACAAGAGAATAGTAGTATAGATCAAAACAGAAGAGAGGACTGCCGGTTAGGTCAGGAAAATATTGTTGTAAGAGACACAGTCGATAGAGGAGCGTTGGATTATCCGGATCAACAATAAAGTGTGTTAAGAAAAAGTAAAATTCATGTTTCCTTTTTTTTAAATAAAAACAACCCTTAAAACATTAGAAGTGGGATTGCAACAACGCGTTGAATATAGCAAAATCCGAGATAATATTAAGAGACAAAAATGAACATTTGAAAGAAGAGCGAACAAGTGATCGAAGAAAAATGCCCAACGACGTCGATATGTTCAAATCATTCACGGCCTTGCAATTAAAAAAATGGTTAGGCGATTCGGGAAAAAAAACGAGTGGAAACAAAAGCGAGCTGGTGCTTCGTTTGTTGGAAATCCCAGAGGTCGAACGGGGGGATGACGACGCGCGAACATCAGACGAAAGCACCGTTACACCGAGACGACGTTCGTCCAAAGAAGAGAGGCAAACGATCGTTATGGGAAAAACTGATAAGTGCCGAGGAGTGAGGACAGCAAAGGAGAAAACGACACAGACACCACAAATTGACGAGATGGAAAAGCCGCGCTCGAGTGGAAGATAGACAGAAAAAAAAAGTGTGTCGCGTAAGAAAACTATAGGACGAGAGAGGGAGTTCGAACAAATGAAGAAGGAGGTGGAGCTGATGAAACGAGAAGAAATATATAGCGTTACTGCAGAGGAGTGAAGAGAGCAGCGATAATGGAAGGAAATTTGCAGATGGAAAGGAGCTGATGAGTGAGTTCGATGGGAGTGATGGCTCTTTTGTTCGATGGGAGTCCCAACTGCTGCAAATAAAAACCACATACGGGTTGGACGAGCTGAACACCAGGCTTCTTCAAATTGCCATCGACTTCGCGTCGACAACCGGTGGAAGGACGGCGAACTTCAACAACATCCTTCAGATGCTACAACTGCAACGCGGTGGGACACCGAGCTGATGAGTGCCGGAAGCCGAAGAGAGGGATGGGAGCCTGTCACGTTTGCGCGGAAATGGACCACTTTGCGGCCACATGCCCGAAGAAGAAGCTGCAAAAGGTACACATGATCGGGGAGGAAGAGCGAAAGGACGAATACGTAAGAAAATTAGAGTATTGTTTTGGGAATTTAGATTATAATTATGTTGTTTCATTAGCAACGTTAATAGATACCGGCAGTCCCGTAAGCTTAGTGTGCCAACAGTTCGTGCCAGATGTTTTATTGAGGAGAAAGAAAATTAACAAGTGCTATGTAGGAATAAATAAGACACCACTTGTAGTACTAGATGAAATAAAATGCTATGTTTATTACCAAGATGAAAAGATTGATTTAAATGTTCTAGTAGTACATAATAACACCATGCAATTTTCTATGATTTTAGGAAAGGACCTTCTGGAAAAGGCTAATTTAAAACAGAAATAACAAGGAGAGTGCGATAGATAATGTAAATCCATGTACATATAATGAAGAATGTAGAGAATTAATGAACATAGAAACTAATGTGGATGATTCCCTTATCACTCCAGAAGTTGATTTTAGATGGAAAGATACGTTTACCAAAATATTTGAAGAGTGTTACTTGTACAGCAAACGTCCCGCATTACCCGAAACTAAGTATGAGATGAAAATACGTTTGACAGACGAAAAGCCTTTTCACTATTCCCCGCGAAGGTTATCTTATCAAGAGAAAGAGGAGGTTCGTAAATTTCTAGATGAGCTAGTTCAGTCAGGTGTTATGAGGCCTAGCAAATCAGAATATGCATCTCCAATTGTGCTAGTGAGAAAAAAGAGTGGTGATATTCGATTTTGCGTAGACTATCGGGTCTTAAATAAAGTGACTTTAAAGGATAACTACCCAATTCCTCTCATAGATGACTTGCTTGATAGATTAGTTAATAAAACAATATTTTCGCTACTAGATCTGAAGAGTGCGTTCTACCATGTACACATGAGCGAAGAGTCGATTCGTTATAGTTCATTCGTAAAGCCTTTGGGGCAATTTGAGTTCTTAAAAATGCCGTTTGGGTTACGAAATGCGCCCTCTACGTTTCAAAGATTTATCAATTAAGTTTTCGAGGACTTGATTCGGGCCGAAAAAGTAGCTATATATTTAGATGATTTAATGGTGGCTACTGCTACAGTTGAGGAACATTTGAGAAAAACTGAAGGAAATTTGTGATCGACTCGTTATCAATAGGTTGGAACTTAGATTACAAAAGTGCCGGTTTCTTGTACCTGAAATACACTATCTAGGATACACCATTTCGAATGAGGGTATTCGACCTGATGAAAAGGGAATAACATCAGTGAAGAATTTTCCTGTGCCGCAGGATGTAAAGAGTGTGCATAGCTTCTTAGGCTTATGCTCATATTTCCGAAGGTTTATCAAGGATTTCTCGGTGTTGGCTGAACCCTTGTATAAGCTCATTCGAAAGGATGCCAAATTCAAATTCGGCGAAGGTGAAATGAAATGTTTTGAGTGTCTGAAGCAAAAGCTAATAGAATCACCTATACTAGCCATTTTTGATCCACGGGATGAAACTGAGCTTCACTGCGACGCGAGTTGCCTTGGTTTTGGTGCAATCCTGATGCAGAAGAAAGCGGATGGGAAGCTCCATCCCGTGTTCTACTTTTCAAAACGAGCGACGGAACAAGAGGCAAAGTATCACAGTTTTGAGCTGGAGACTTTTGCCATCATATATGCCCTAAAAAGATTCAGAATATATCTTCAGGGTACTCAATTCAAAATAGTTACCGATTGTAACTCACTGGCCCTGACCCTAAATAAAAGAGACATAAATCCTATAATAGCTAGATGGGTACTCGAAGTTAGAACATCGTAATGGATCTAGGATGCAGCATGTAGATGCACTTAGTAGAATGTCAACTATTTTAACGCTAAAAGAAAACACATTCGAGCAGAACCTGTCAGTTTGCCAGTCCAAAGATGAGTGTATTTCTAAGATTAAGGAGCGCTTAGAGAAAGAAGAGAGCAATGTTTACGAAATGCGTAATGGTCTAGTGTACAAGAAAATTGGTGGAAGTATATTATTTTATGTTCCAGCGAACATGGAGAGGAACGTAATACAGAAGTACTACGATGAAATAGGGCACTTAGGTTGTGAGAAAGTTTGGAATGCAATAACGAATAGTTATTGGTTCCCCAAAATGCGAGACAAAATCAGACAGCATATTGCGAATTGTTTGAAATGCATAGCATTTTCGCCAAAATTCGGAAAGCACGAGGGGCTATTACATAATGTACCAAAAGGTACTGAACCTTTCGATAAAATTCATATAGACCATTTCGGTCCTGTCCTAATGAAGAAAGCCAATAAGAAGTTCGTTTTTCTGGTGGTAGACGCGTTCACCAAGTTCACGAGATTATATGCAGTTCGTTAAACTGGTACAAAGGAAGTGTTAAGTTGCCTAACAGACTATTTCCATGTGTATAGTAGACCACGGGTAGTAGTTTTTCCACTTCCAAAGACTTCAATAGTTTTATCCATGCTCTTAATGTACAACACGTTAAAATAGCCACGGGTTCGCCACAAGCTAATGGCCAAGTAGAAAGAGTGAATAGGACCATAGCTCCTATGATAGCGAAACTGTCTAGTGCAGGCACGATGTACTCTTTAGACAAAATTTTGCCTGAAGTTGAGTTTGCTCTGAACAATACTGTACATCGCAGTACTGGGTTGAGTGCAAGTCAATTATTGTTTGGCGTTCAGCAGAGGGGAAGAATGATTGATTATCTTAAAGAAAAACTAGAAGAGTTAAACCCTTGCGATGGTAATAGGGATCTCGTTGGTATAAGAACGAAAGGAGCAGAACAGATGATGAAATGTCAAGACTATAATAAGTTGATAAAAGATAGAAATAGAATCCAAAGGGAATACAAAGAAGGAGATTATGAAATGATAAGGAATTTTCCGAGTCAACCTGGTGCGTGTAGGAAGATTTTACCTAAATTTAAAGGCCCGTACGAGGTAGCAAAAGTCTTACCGGATGATAGATACATACTGAGAGACGTTGAGGGGTTACAGTTGAGCCAGATACCTTAGACGTGGACATGGGAAATAGATAATATGAAGTCGTGGTTGAACTATATTGAAGAATCTTTAGTCAATCGGGATGATTGCTTGGCAGGACGGCCGAACTGTAGTAGAATAATTTCAGAGAAGAAGGGAAACGAGAATCGACGAGAGAATAGTAGTATAGATCAAAACAGAAGAGAGGACTGCCGGTTAGGTCAGGAAAATATTGTTGTAAGAGACACAGTCGATAGAGGAGCGTTGGATCAACACTAAAGTGTGTAAAGAAAAAGTAAAATTCGTGTTTCCTTTTTTTATATAAAAACAACCCTTAAACAGTATTAGATGAACACCTGCAAAGATTGAAAACTATAGCACAAAAAGGCTGGCCAAATGAACAAAATAGAGTACCTGAAGATATAACACCTTATTTTGAATTTTGTGAGGAAATCACGTACGAAGATGGTTTAGTGTACAAAGGTAGCAAGGTTATCATTCCCACGAAACAGAAACAAAGAATCCTGGAACAACTACACAAAGGTCATATAGGACCACAGCGCACACTGTCGCGAGCAAGAGAAAATGTCTCCTGGACAGGAATGACAACTGATATTACCAACTATGTGGAACGATGCCACTCATGCCAAAGTACGCAACGAAAATCACAAAAAGAATCACTGATACAAAACCCAATACCTCAGTTTCCATTCGAAATAGTTGGCACCGATATCTTCATATACAATAACAAAAATTATTTAGTAATTGCTGACAGTTTTAGTGGATTCTTCGAAATTGCTGAATTGGATCAAGCAACAACAAAGGAAGTTGTTACAAAATTAAAAATGAACTTTTCAGTTCACGGCATTCCACACATCCTCGAAAGTGATAATAACCTTCAATTCTATCAAAAAGAATTCATAGAATTCGCAAAAGAATGGAGATTTAACCACGTAACTTCAACTCGTCATTCCGTAGTTGGCAGTAATGGTGAACACACGTGTCTTGAAAAGTGTCTCAAAATATCTAGTAAACGACAACGAAAAGAATTAGGGGAAGAGTCTTCTCTCCCCTGATAGTTCAAGAACTAAAATGCGTGCCGGCCCGAACTATACTAACTACTTTAAGTTGCTTCAGACTTCGAATGACGACTCCGATATTTGTGTTAGTGAACCCGAGCCTGTAGTTAAGAAATAAGAAATTGTTCCCCCAATAATCGCTCTGAAAGCTAAAATTGCAACTTTGCATTCAACTCTTAAAAAAATTAATGTCGACTATTTGTTAAAAAAAACATATCCTTGGGCCATAAGATAATTTGTCAAACAAACGATTCCCGTGAAATAGTGTTAAATGAATTTAAAAAACTTAATTTACAATTCTATACTCATGGTACTAAAGAAAATAGACCCTTTAAAGTCACGCTCGCTGGACTTGACTCCTACAACGCAACTGAACTGAAGAATTATCTCATCGAGCTTGGACTGCGACTCTCCTCAAACCATAAAATGCGCCAATTGCAGCGGCCCTCACAAATCGTCCGATCCCGCGTGCATCAGCCGAAAGCACTTTCTCGACATACGCAACAACATCGCTTCAAGCAATAAAAAAAATCAAAAATAAACCACATGTATTGGCAGAACCCAATACAAGTCATTTCAACCACCTTTACCTTTCCGAGGTCCCAACACTTAATAACACAACAACTGCACGGACCCATGGAGCTACATCAAACTTCAACTCAGTCAGTCAAATGGATTGCTTCTATGAGAATACCAAAATGCTTAGCTCCATTATCAAAGACAAAATTTTCCCGCGTGCATCAGCCGAAAGCACTTTCTCGACATAACACAACAACTGCACGGACCCATGGAGCTACATCAAACTTCAACTCAGTCAGTCAAATGGATTGCTTCTATGAGAATACCAAAATGCTTAGCTCCATTATCAAAGACAAAATTTTCCCGCGTGCATCAGCCGAAAGCACTTTCTCGACATACGCAACAACATCGCTTTAAGCAATAAAAAAATTAAAAATAAACCACATGTATTGGCATAACCCAATACAAGTCATTTCAACCACCTTTCCCTTTCCGAGGTCCCACCAATTAATAACACAACAGCTGCACGGACCCATGGAGCTACATCAAACTTCAACTCAGTCAGTCAAATGGATTGCTTCTATGAGAATACTAGAATGCTTAACTCCATTATCAAAGACAAAATTTTGGCTTTCAGAAATGAACGTTGGAACCTTCTTCTCTCCACGTTAGACAAGGCAAGTCGTCCCCTTTGGAAAATTACCAAAGTTATTAAAAACAAAGGCAATGTTGTGCCTCCACTTGAAGTGAACTAATGTTAATATTTTTCAGAAGGAAAAGGCAAATATCTTGGCATCCACATTTAAGGGGTATTATATACCAGGAACTCACCTCAGCGATATTGCTACCAAAAATCAGGTGCCCTCCTCTCTATCCACAATTTCTGATATTCCTTTTGTCATTAACGAAACCTAATTTACTAGCTTAAATGAAATACATAATATTCTTAAAAGTTTAAAAAAAACGAAAATCGCCAGGAATTGTTAAAATAAATAATACGCTTTTGAAGGCATTACCTAAAACAGGAGTAAGGTTGTTGCAACTAATTTTCAGCTCATGCCTAAAACTGTGTTATTTTCCCTCCGATTGGAAAATCGCTAAGGTTATTCCAATAGGTAAACCCAAGGAAGATGCTAATAGCTACAGGGCTATTAGCTTACTAAGCAGTTTGAGTAAAATATTTGAAAGAATAATCAAAGTAAGGATTGAACAACATATTGAAGAAAATAATATCCTTCTTGAAACCCAATTCGGCTTCCACAGAGATCATTCAACTTGTCATCAGATTGTTAGAATTAAGTGACACATCAAAAAATAAATTCATAACAAAAGAATCAACTGGCTTGGCATCGCTTGATTTAGAAAAAGCCTTTGATACGGTGTGGCATGATGCGCTTGTTCATAAACTTTATCGGCTTGATTTTCCAATTCCATTAATATAAATAATACAAAGTTTTTTAAAAGATAGGGGGTTTATGGTGTGCTTAGGTAATAGCTATTCATCCATGCAAAGTGCTGTTTTTGGTGTCCCTCAAGGATCTAATCTTGCACCTATTTTATTAAACCTATTTGTATCCGACATACAAATACAGGCGGAAAATTCTGAACTTGCAATATTTGCTGATGATACCGTCGTATTCGCATCTGATGTAAAGTTCTCAGATGTGTTCACGCCGTTGCAAAATGCAATACATGAAATTGAACATTATTGCACAAAATGGAAGCTAGAGATAAACGCTGAAAAAACTCAAGCTGTCTGGTTCACTAGACGAAGAAAATAATGCTTTATACCTAACGGAAAGCTTAAACTAAATTCAATCGAAATAAAATGGGCGGACTCGTGCAAATATTTAAGAGTAGTCCTAGATAAAAAAAAACAAAATAACCTTCCAAAAGCATATTGCCAATCGTATAGATAAAGTAAATAACGTAACCAGAATCATTTATCCGTTTATAAATAAGAAATCAACAAAATCATTTTGTTCAAAACTATTTTTCTAACCGTATTCTTATATGGTTGCCTGGTTTGGTTTGATTGTGCAAAAACGCATACACTCAATTCTCTTTTTATGCGAATCTTTTTCATGCGGGTTTGAAGTTATGCGATTTTTCCTGAGAATCTAATTCTAATTTTTTTGTACAAGATTTTGAAGTTATGCGTTGTTTTTCTATAGTATTTTGTATAAATTTGTTCTATACAGAGCAAGCAAATATTTTTAAATATTTCTTCTATACAGAGCAAGCAAACAATAATTACATATGCTCAATGCAATTTGTGTAAGAATGAATTATCACTTGAGGTAATGCTTTCGTTGAGTAAAGACGGGTTTGGCTGATTAAGAACTTTAATTTTTTAAATTTTAAAATAAAAATTTGTTTGAAGATGGAAAAAAACTTTTAAACTTTTAAAATTTTTTTTAACGTAACCCTAATTATATAATGTAATTAATGGCTTTTTTATATGATTTTTTGGTTTTATGCGTTTTTGAAAATAATGGAACACATTCCTTCTTTTACACTACATTAGTGTATTTTTTTATGCGATTTTTTTTGTGCGGTTAGTTTTGGAACATATCTACCGCATAAAAAGAGAATTGAGTGTATATTGAAACTGCAAAGAAGTCAAAATAAGTTACTTAAAATGATGATTGGATTGGCTAGAGATTTCCCTTCTGCTCGTCTTCATGAAATAACCTGCATCAACCTTATAATAACTATGTTAAATAAAACTAAAATAAAATTCTACAAAAATTGTTCTTTTTCGGAACATAGACTAATTGCTCAATTAAGTGTGCAAGAGGGTTAATGTTCAATAGTAAGTTTAATATTTAAGTAAAAGTTTTTGTTGGTAGCTTTTTTCCTTGCAGTATAATAATGCAGCAAATACAAACTTTATTTTATAAATACATTGAATTACAGTTTTAAAGGAAACTCTCCTAAATCTCTAACCTGTTATGTAATTACCTTCATGGATTGTTTCGAATTGGCTACTGAATAAATTAAATTGAATTCAACTCCACAGTCGAACGGATTAAGTGAACGATATGTTCAGACAGCAAACTATATGCTTCGCAATTGTACACTCGAAAAAACAGATTTCTTCCTTACTTTACTTAATTATCGTAATACACCAAGAAGTAAAGTACTAGTAAAGTACCAATGCCTGATAAGTCGACGAACAAGGTCCACAATACAAACTACGAAACATCTTTTATTTCCAAAAATTAATCAAAACATATCAACTGAGATCCAAATAGCTGGAAACAAACAAAAATCTTATTACGACCGCACTGCTAAAGATCAAAGACCAATTTAAAAGAATCAAAATAAAAGAATTCAACAAAACATAGGATATGAATAGGGGGTAAAATATTAGACGAATCAAAATATCCACGATCGATGATAATATAATCAAAAGACGGTAAAATATTAAGACGAAACACAACTCAAATTCAAAATACTAAAACTTTTATCCCATTAAACATAACATATCCACACACTACAGCAAATACAAAACGAAAACGAAAACAGATCAGATAGCTTGACATCTAAAAAAAACGAAAACCAGAAACCAATAAGGAAGGAGATGGACAACTGAACAGCTGATCAAACAGCTGATTTCCCCTTTGTCAATCGACCGTTTGACTGTTATTTACGTGTTTTAGTAGACATAGCCTCAAATTCTGAAAGTTATTTACGTATCATCGAACATTGTCTCACTTTACTCACACATGTTTACATTTTGATTTATATTCCCTCTCCATCTAACAGTGTGAAGAGTGAGGAGATCCACCGTATAGACAGTTCACACGTATTCTCATTTGAAAACAAACAAAATCTTTTTTGTGCGTCAGCTGTTCAGAAGGGGACATGTTAAAAAAAACCAAGAATGATAGAAATACAGATTACGCATTGCGCATGTCTGTCACCTTCTGTCGATTTTTGATGACGTAGGCTGAGACAACGGATGTTTACTTTTTATATACGGATGCCAGATTTGACTGCGATTTCCGCGCGTTTATTTGAAAAAAATTAAAAGAAACACATTTTGAAATTTATAAACAATTAAATAAAGAGTAATTTTTGAAAATGAGGTGTGCTGTGTTTGGCTGCAATGCAAACAACAATAAGGGAAAACCGAATGTACGGTTTTATTCGGTACCAAAACACAACATCCTGCGGAAACAGTGGATTCACTTCTGCAGGAGAAAGGATAATTTCAATCCAAACACAGCCCGGATATGTTCTGCACATTTCATTGGAACAATTCCAACAATCCAACCGAGAGCAATAGTCGCTCCTTCATCCCGCGACATCAGAATGCAATCAAAGGCAACACATGAAATGATTGCAGAGCTACTAGCGGAGAAACCAGTGGCTAATGATGTTTCTGTAACTCGTTTGGATGAAATTGACATTGACCCAAATAATAATTGTATTACTGCTTCGGAAAACAGTCAAGAGCAGGAAAAGATTGATGACCTAAATAAGCATATAGAAATATTAAAGCTGGAAATGTATGATTTTTAAGATATATGTCAATGTAGATATTAACATTAATAATACATTTTCAGCGATGAACTAAAAAGGGAAAAGGAGGAAGGGAAAAGTCCCTGGGCCTGTTGCTTCGGATGACACGCCTGACTTAGTTTCCGAATGTACTCTTACAAGTAATGTTTTATCTACATACATATCTGAAATATATAAATATGTTAATATTCTTTCTACTTTAAGGTACGATACTTAAGAGTATAACTATAAATCCTCCGAGCACTGATGTCTACAGCCAGGTGGACAATGAATTGGAATCATTAGCTCACGATGGGCTTGAAAACTTGGCTGGATATATTTGCCATAAGTTGGGGGATGAAATTCCCGACATACATGTTCTTCAAAATAAGGACACGACTTTTACGTGGGTTAACCATTTAAACGAAGGAGGCCTGGATAAACCCACATCTGCACTAATGATTCATATGAAGCAACTCGAAGAGATTTTCGAACGTGTGAATGGAGATGACCTCTTGATTTCCCCCGAATATCTCAAGACACATTTGGAATTGGCCAAAAATGTGAACTGTGGGGAGAAAATAAAAAAAACTTTATTTTAGAGCACGCATATATTTTAGGATAAAAAAACTAAACAAAGAAATTACCGAGTTTCAATTCAGAAAAAAAAGAAAATATAATAAAATTGCCCACTAATACAAAATTTAAATCTAGTCTTTTATTTCAATAACTTGGTTGTTTTTTTCCACTCTGCATGCAAAATTCTTGAATTAATAGCTCTGAAAGAAATTGGATAGTTAAATTAACTCAATTGGACATACACTTAAAACTTATTTTATGTTAAAAAGTTCTTTAAACTTAAATAATATTAGAAAAAAATCAACTAATTACTTTTCCTGCTGCAATTTGTATGAAGAGATTAAACAATAACAAAGAGCTGTCAAATCAGAAGTCTCGCGTGACGCAATCTGCGCAGAACGAAAGAAAATTGAACCCTCTATTGCGCAATCTCTTTTTCTATCATTCTTGATAAAAAACGCTGTCAAAATGAATTCAAAAGCGTGAGACGAGGGAGTTGACTGTCTCCCTATTGGTCTGTGGTCAACTGTTCGTGAATTCATCAGCCATTTTATATACAGTCAACAAAATCAGAAAATGAACTGCAAATTGTTTGTGCAAGTAAGTGTAACCGAAACTTTAAAAGGATTTAGTTTTAATAAATTGATAATCCGATAGCATTTATATTTTTAATAACTTATGAAATATGTAAAAAAAAACAGGAGAGTAACTCGTGCTGAAAAATCGCACGTTTGGGAAAGATTTATTATAAACTGATGTTCCGAGTTATGCGTATTATAATTAAAATAAATATTTGGTGTTACATATTATTCTTACAAAATGTTTTTTTTATTGTCGAAATGACATTCATTCAATGTGAATGGTGTTGTGATCAATTCAATTCAATTCAACTGAAAATTGAATATAATTCTTACAAAATGTTATTTTTATTGTCGAAATGACATTCATTCAATATGAAAGGTGTTGTGATCAAAAAAAACCATGGAACCTAACACAAAAACAAATATTACACATTATTCGTGCAATGAAAATAACAACAATAAAAAATAATGAATATATTTTGCGAAACATCTTTGTCTAATATAACTTAGAGCGAAGATATATTACAATTGGAACACATTAAGTATACCTAAAACAATTAAGTCGCTTCAAAATGAGAACATATTTACAAATTCAAGATACCTTTTGAGTATTATTTCAGGCGATAAGAACAAAAATAATTTCAGACATAATATTACAATAGTTATAGGAATGATACATATGTACAGAAAACGGGTTTTAATGTTTAAAATCAGTAGCAATTATTCAGCGTTTTGAAATTTTCAATAGTTCATAAAAACTTTTAACAAAATTCTTGAGTTTAAACTAAGTTTATGTCCTTATTTTGCTTTCGAGATAATCATAAAACTTTTAAGTATATTGCTTTTGTGATGCAACTTCTGCCTTACAAACATCGTTTCTGAACGCAGCTATCGTCAACCACTACGTTGCGTTGGAAAACACTATACCTTCTCTCTTCTAATTTTTTGATTTATATGCCCCCTCCTTCTAACAGTTTGAATAGTGAGGAGATCCACCATATAGGCAGCTCAAACGTATTCTCATTTAAAAACAAAAAAAAATCATGTCTGTGAATCAGCTGTTCAGGTGAGAATGTTATAAAAAACGCTTCCAAAATGAATTCAAAGGCGGGAGACGAGGTAGTTGCCTGTCTCTCTATTGGTCTCGGACGAAAACCAGTGACCAATAGGGCGACAGTCAACTCCCTCGTCTACCACCATTGAATTCATTTTGGCAGCGTTTTTTATAACATTTCCTCTCCTGAACAGCTGATTCACAGATAGGATTTATTTTGTTTTCAAATGCGAATACGTCTGAACTGTCTATACGGTGGATCTGCTCACTTTTCACACTGTTAGAAGGAGAGGACATATAAATCAAAAGCTTGAAAGAGAGAAGGTATAGTTGTTTTCCATGTATGTATGGATGTATGTATGTTTATTGAGCTTTTTGTAAGATACTGATAAGGTTATTGAGAGCAGGAGCTAAAGCCACGACTGCATTGTAGTATACATATACTGAAACAATTGCTAGCTTTTTAATTGCTTGACTCGGTAGGACCAGCGGAATGGAGGCAATAGTGGCCGATATAACATTATTGGTAAAGAAGGATTGTGAAAATGAAATGTTTTTAGGTAAAAATATTCCAGTTCCTCTCCCGTCATTGTTTCTAATAAAAACGTATCTTGCATTAAAGAAGCATCTACTTGAATTTGCCGAAAGACAGGTTTCTTGTACTAGGAGAGCAGTGGGTAAGCTCTTATTCAGCAACGATTCGATTTCTATTTTTTTAACATTATTAAGAGTTTGAATATTATCGGTTATTATTAGGAGGTTTATGGGCATGTTAAGGAACCGATAAAGTCAATATATGCAATTTTTTTTTCATAATATTATCTATTTTTGAGTATTCCGACCAAAAGGATTCAATTTTGTTTAATAAGATGTCTAAAGGTAAGCCGAAAAGATTCTCGGCCTCAGTCCAAAATTCAGAGAAGGTATTTCCCCGGTTACTATTAGTATTTTGAGCTTGAATATTCTTCCGCCCAGCAACTGCTTATTCAGGGTGGTGTTAACTTCCCTTAGCACTGAACTACGCAATTCTATTCTGTTATTCCTGGATGCAACTTTTAGTTGTTCCTTTCTCTTTAAGTAATCAACCCATTTAGGGCAACCCTTAAAGTTTGCTGGATGACCGATTTGTTTGCAATTAATGCAATATAATTCATTTCTGGGGTATTCTGACGGCAAGTTACACTTGCCCACCTCGTGCGCCCCATTACACTTAACACATTTGTACGGGGTAGTACAATAGGTCGAAATATGACCAAATCCCTGGCACCAATAGCACCTTTTGGCTCCCGATTTCCTCACATTCTCCCAAGAAATGACGTGATTTATAAGGAGTTTAATATGTTTTAACTTAATGAGACTTTCCTTATCTTCAGTAGTTCAGAAGAAAAGGTCCAGTTTTTCCTCTCTTTTTTTTTGAACGCGGAGTAGTAAATTCCTTGACTGTCACCTTCAGCGAAGGATCCAGTCTAAGGATTACATCTCGAACTTCCTGAGGTGTGTAAATATTGGCTAAGCCCCTAATGTCTGCATGGAATTTTTTTAGTTGCTTCGGCCTAAATGAATAGGCCTCCCCTTCTTCCTCTTCTATAAGTTTCAATAGTCGTTCATGCATCTCAACGTCCCTCACATAAATTTTTATTTTGTTATGACCATTACTTACGAACTTAAAACTGTCTACGTTATAGGTTGATTCGTCAAAAAACTTACGCAACTCCTTGATAACAGGATTCTTCAGATATATAGGTGGGCACCATACTTTTTTATCGTTGTTTGCAATTCTGGGATCCAAGCTGTTTTGGGGCAGCTGCTGTCGTTGCTGCTGCTGCTGCTGTTGTTGCTGCTGTGTATGTTGATGCAGGGGTTGTTGCTGATTAGGCCCTTGTTGTTTAGGCGTCTTCCTTCTGTTTCCCAGGAGCACTTCTGCAACTGGATCATTCACTATTGGACACGTAAACAGTCATACCTATTGTTCGGATCAAACACCTTACGCTTTTTAGTAGCATAATTTATTTCAGACTTTTTGTTAGAATTCCGCGGCGACAATGCTTCTCGCGTAAGTCTTTTATAAATTTCTTTTATTTTTTGTATGCACTCAACTGTACTTTCATTGTTTCCAATGAATCCTTGATGGTTTTTGATTGTAACGGTGCCACTATTTGAAGTTAAATTTGCCTCAGAAGACACGTGTTGTCCCGCTTGCACATTGGCTTCCAGAGCAGATAGTTTTGGACTTGGGCTGGGGCCGTCTTTGTTCCACCAAACCATGCTATCTTTGTTTCCACTTTTACCGACTTCATGTATAAGATCTGATGCTAATATAATCTTCCGAATATATTCCTTGTCGTTAGGTAGCGATATATTGTCCGGAGGTATATATACCTCCATATCGTTAGTCGACATTTTTTTCTTTAAAACACTTCCACGAAAACACTTTTATTTTTATTCTTTTTTTTTCTCAATTAAAGTACCAAAAGGAGACGACCTACTTCGTCCAACTCTCACAAGTCATTGAGTTGTTTTCCATCAGAAAGTAATGAGTGCCGATAGCCGCGTTCAGAAATGAAGTTTGTAAGGCAGTAGTTGCATCAGAAAAGCAATAAACTTATAACTGTATAAATATTTAAAAAAAAAATGAGGACATAAACTTAGTTTGAACGCAAAATTTTAATAAACAGTTTTTATGAACTAATAAACACGTTTTCCGTACATGTATATCAATATTAAACCTATTGTTAATAAATCTTACGTCTGATATTATTTTTGTTCTTATTGCCTCAAATAATACTCATAAGGTATCTTATAGTAAATTTGTAAATATGTTCTCATTTCGAACCAACTTAGTTGTTTTAAGTATATTTAATGTATTACAATTGTCATATATCTTCGTTCTGAGTTAATTTAGACAAAAATGTTTCGCGAAATAGATTTCTTTTATTATTATTGTTTATATTGATCGCACGAAACATGTTTATTATTTGTTTTGTGTGTTCGGTTTCATTATTTTTATTGATAACAACACCTCTCAAATAGAATTGATGTCATTTGGACAATAAAAATAACATTTTGTAATAATAAAATGTAACACCAAATATTTATTCTAATTATAATACGTGTAACTCGAAATATCAATTGATAATAAGTCTTTTCCAAATGTGCGACTTTCAGCACGCGTTACCCTCTTGTTTTTTTACATATTTCATAAGTTATTATAAATATAAATGCTATCAAATTATCCATTCATTAGAAATATATCCTTTTAAAGTTTCGGTTGCATTTACTTCCGTAAACAATTTGCAGTAGATTTTCCGAGCGCAGTTGCAATTTACGAGTGTTTTTTCAATTTTCGAACAGAAACTTAAACAAGTGTGAGTAAAGTGAGACAATGTTCGATGAAACGTAAATAACTTTTGAGAATTTGAGGTTATGTCCAGGTTATGTCTACTAGAACACGTAAGTAACAGTCAAACGGTCGATAGACAAAGGGGAAATCAGCTGTTTGATCAGCTGTTCAGTTGACCATCTCCTTCCTTATTGGTTTCTGACGAAAACGTAGGTTGTTAGGTTAAACTTATAATATTAATGTATAAATTAGTTATGTAATATATACTTACAAAAAATTGAGTTATATTGTGGTTATACCGAATAAGAAATTCATTTTGCTTGAGTCACGTTTGTAAGACACTCGAATTTGTTTGGTTAAGTTTTTTTTGTGGCCGCCGTGGCGTAGTGGGTAGAGTGCGACGCTCACACGCTGAAGGATGTAGGTTCGATTCCTAGCTCAACAACAATTTTTCGAATTTTTCACGGCACCACCTCTTTCGAGCTGCTGACAACACTCAAAGAGTAATAACTGTCTAAGAAAGCTTCTCAAATTTCGCCGTTCGGAGTCGGCAAAAAACTGTAGGTCCCTTCTACTCGTGAGAAAACAGTAGCGCGCACAACACGAGTAGTTGATGAGCAAGCTAGGCCCTGGCCCCCTTTTGGACTGTAGCGCCAACAGTTATTATTATTATTATAAGTTGTTTTTTTGTTTATGAAAAATGAATTACATTTGTTTGATTTAAGTTATTTATTGAATTCATACACATACATACATACATACATATATATATATATATATATATATATATATATATATATATATATATATATATATATATATATATATATATATATATATATATATAAGTGATATATATATATATATTTACTTAATATAATAATGCCTATCTACCTTAGCATAATAACAAATAAAATGCATTTATTTCTTAATTTGTTAAAAATTAAAACTAAATTTGAAATATATAAAACAAAAAAAAACATTTAAAACAAAAGAAGAAAGATGTAACAATAGTACTGTTGCCGCATACACAAGAAATTAATTAAATACTGATTGATTTCACTTTTTTTATTACTGCATTTTAAAAAAATGCCCTTTACATTTGTAGCAGCTTAGGAAAAAAAGTTATTCAACGAAAAGCGTGACCACTCGTGACAAATGAAAACATGAAATTCAATGTCTGTCAATGTCAGGGCCACTAACTTGAAGAAACAAAAAAAATATATAGGCTTGGTCACAATCATAACTGGTTGATCACAATTGCTCTTGATGGGCTGTTACACCACCCCTCTCTTTGGTGTATGACTGTCCCAGTCATCAGCAAGCTTGATAAAGCGCCAAACGATCCCTATGGACTACTAGTGGCCTTCTGGCTTTGTCTTTTGTTATGCGATAGAGCACTTCACCCATTCTTGCGATAATTTGATATGGCCCTTGCCAGTCGTTCTGTAGTTTGGAACAGAGGCCCTGCCGCCTCTTTGGAGCATACAGTCATACCTGATCTCCTTCCTTAAATGGTGGTGCTTTAGCTCGTAGATCGTACCGGTCTTTCATTCGACGGTTTTGCTGCAGTAGCTAGACTCGATTAAGAGAATACGCCGCCTCCAATCTTTTCGCCAGATCATCAATGTAATTCGTAATCCCAGATGGTTGATTCGGAGCAGATCCAGTCCATAGCTCTGAAGGTAAACGCAGTTCTCTTCCAAATGCCAAAAATTCAAGTATCTGCTTCGTAGCCTCTTGAACCGCTGTGCGATATGCCATTAAAAGAAATGGCAGAAGTTCATCCCAGTTTCATTGGTTTTCCTCAGCATACATCGCGAGTTACCTTAGAAGTGTACGGTTAAAGCGTTCGACCATTTCATCGGATTGGAGGTGTAGCGCTGTGGTACGAGTTTTGTCTATTCCAAATCTCCTTAACACATTTGTAAACACTGAGGACTCAAAATTTCTCCCTTGATCAGAATTCAGTTGCTGTGGGACTCCAAACCGGGAAAAGACGTGAACTATTAACGCTTCTGATACTTTTTCGGCTGTTTGATCTGACAATCGGATCGCCTCAGACCACTTCGTAAAGTAGTCGCAGAAAACTAAACTAAACTTTTTGTTATTGGTAAAGGACCAAGTATGTCGATGGCCTCAGGCTCGAAAGGTGCTGCTACTGGAACTGTTCTTAAAAGTGCCCGAACTTTTTTGGTAGCACCCCTTCTATTATGACACGTAATACAAGCTTTGCAGTATTGCTCCACGTCCTGAGAAAAACCTACCCAGGAGTAGCGTTTTTTGACTTAAGACAATGTTTTGTGGACACCGAAATGGCCGCCTGTCGGACTGTCATGCATTGCTTTCATTATCTCTGCCTGTAATGAGATAGGGATTAAAATTTGGTATGACTTACCATTTGATGAATTTATTCGCCGTGATAGTAGACCATCTCGGCAATCCAGCATCTCAAACATTCCCCAATAAGCCTTCAATCTCGGACTTAGGCAGGTCGTCGTTTCTCCTCAACCCATTGTTTGACTAGAGAAAGTTCACTGTCCAAGGATTGCTGCTCAATCATATTCCCCGTAATAGTTGTTGTTCGAATAAGAATGGTTTCACGCTCAACTCTTTTACTACAATGTTGGCACTGGGATTCTTTGCACGGGCGACGGGAAAGGGCATCTGCGTTTTGGTGTTTTTGTCCTGATAGATGCTCAATTGTAAAGTCAAATTCTTATAAGCGTTCCAGCCAAAGAGCCATTTGACCTTCTGGCTCTTTAAAATTCATGAGCTGTGATTTGTCCTCAACAGAAAATGTCGTCCGAGCAAATACGGCTGAAAGTGAGTAACGGCTTTCACAGCAGCTAGCAGTTCCTTCCGGGTGACAGTAATTTTTTCCAGGTTTCGTGAAAGTTTTGCTATATTATTCGATAAACTTTTCATGGTTATCCTGGATTTGGGATAAAATAGCTCCACAAGCGAATTGGCTCGCATCGGTGTCGACAATAAACTTGTCTCCTTCCGTAGGTTGTACCAAAATCGGGGTATTGATTAATTTCTCCTTAAGTTGAATAAATGCATCTTGACAGGCACTTGACCATTGAAAATGGCTTTTTGTTCCCGTTAAAGCGGTTAATGGCTTTGCCAAGGCAGGGAAATTTCGAATAAAACGCCTTTAGTACGCACAAAGTCCTAAAAATGACTGTTTTTCTGTTTTATTGCGTGGGGTTGGCCACTCTTGTACTGCTCGGCTGATACAATGTGTCCCAAAAAATTAACATCGCGTTTACCCTGGCAGCATTTCTTTGGAGATAACAGCAGGCCCGCATTTTGTAGGCGTTGGAAAACAATTTTTAAGTGACGAATGAGCTCCGCAAGTGTTTTGCCATGGACGATAAGATCGTCTAGATAAACCACGCAAACTCTATACGAGAGCCCGTATAACACCAAGTCCATCAAGAGCTGAAAAGTTGCCGGGGCATTGGTTAAACCGAAGGGCATTACATTAAATTCAAGTAATCCATTGCCAATGGAAACCGCCGTCTTTTTCTTATCCTTCTCGTCCATTTCTACCTGCCAGTACCCCGAATGAAGGCCTAAGTGGCAAATTAAGATGATCCTTCTAGAGCTTCAAGAGTGAGGTCTATCCGTGGGAGTGGAAATGAATCCTTTTTTCGTAATCGAATTAAGTCGCCCGTAATCCATGCAAAAACGAAGCGATCCGTCCTTCTTCCGCACCAAAACTACTGGCGAGCACCATGGACCTCGAGACGATGACACGATATTCTTGGCTTTCATATCCCCTAAAATTCGAGTGGCTTCTTCTCTTCGGCTAATAGGCAGCTTACGAGAATGTTGTTTAATTGGCTTCATGTCGCCCGTATCAATCTGGTGGCGTACTAGAGTGGTACGTCCTTTGGGGCCTGAAAAGAGGTTATAGTAACGAGATATTAACGCACTTAAACTTTCCTGTTCATCTTTGGTCCGGTAGATATCGGTTCTCGTTATCATTTCTAGGACTTCATTTGACATCACAGGTAAAGTTTTGGTTTCCGCGCTATCGGCACGTCGACAAAAAAACAAGTTCTGGTTGAGACTCAATGTGAATTATAAAATCTTCTTCCTTGAGTAATATTTCTTGTTGAGTCGTATTCGTTATCGGTACAAAAACTTTTCCATGGGATACTTGACAAACGCAATCCGCAGAAGAAAGTTGCAATTGTGGAGCAAGTACTCTCACTTGTACCGTTTCTTTGTCTGGAACTGGTGGACTAAAGCTTAACCAGGAATCGGAGAGAGGAGGAATATTGAGACTACGGTGGTTAAAAATTCTCTTTAACGTAATAACTTCTCCTTCCAAATGTAGCTTCTGATTCTGTAAATCAATCCTTGATGAAAATCGCTGCAGAACATCCAGGCCCACAATGCAGTCGTCCGATATAGTAGCGAGAGTAAGCTTAGTCAGAGTGGACTTGTTTTTTCTAATCGATCAGTGATTTAGTTATCTCAGTTGCCCAAATATAAAGTTCTTAACTTTCCTAATTCAATAAGCAAATTTGCCAAAGACAGTGACTTTTTTTTATTCAAACTTACTTTGCTTTCTTTCACCAACTGCATTGTCGGAGTTGGTTTTCAAATGCCTTCGACTGACATGAAGGGGCAATTTCGTGTTGACGTGAGCAACATTCGCGGACTGAGAACTTATCTCTTTGCCGTTTACGTCCACCTCTCTCGTCACAAACCAGCTGTCTTGGCGCTGAGCGAAACACAGGTGGGTGAGAATACCGATTTATCGGATTTGAACTTGTCTGGATATAGCTTGGTGCCCTTATTCTTTTTACACCGCCGTCTCGCCATTTATGTGCGTAGTGATGTTGCTTACCAAATTCAACCACAATATGGCCACTGTTCCAATCCGGAATTTAATTTTCTGTGGTTAAAACTCTTTGTCCGTAAGCATTTAATCCATTACTGCTTTATTTATAGAAGTTCAAACATGGACAGCAACTCAACTTATAACGAGTTTGATGCGCTGTCCGACTCCATCACAAGAATTGTATCCCTGTATCCTCGCACTGAAATCGCTATTGCGGGTGATTTCAATGTACACAATTCTACTTGACTTCGACATTCAGGCCAGACAACACCCGAAGGAAGGTATGTTGAAATCTTCGCTGAGGTAAATAATTTAACCCAGCTTGTGAATGAGCCAACACGAATACCTGACATTGCAGATCATACCGCTAACACCTTGGATTTGTTTCTCACCTCTCATCCGGAAAAATATTCAATTGATATATTGTCGCCTCTAGGCTCGTCCGACCACTGTGTCGTGTCAGCCAAATTCTCGTACTCCTCCCACACAGTTAGAGAACAAATTCCGAAAAGAACAGTATGGCTCTACGAGAAAGCCAACTGGAGTGGACTTAACAACTTCTTTAGGAATTTTAACTGGTCACTATGCTTCCTCGATAGTGACGTGGATGCCGCTACTGATGCGATCACAAACATTATTTCGCTGGGCATGAGGTCCTTCATTCCTCACAGAGTGAAGAGCATCAAGCCTAAGGCAAACGCGTGGTTTGACTTGAGCTGCAAAGAGGCTATCAGGTTGAGAGAGTTGAGTTTCCGGGATTATAAAGCCAACCCTTCTGAAGAAGCCCGGAAAAAGTTCAAACGGATCCGAAATGACTGCAATGCATTAATAAGACGTGTTTAATTCTTTTTTGACCAAAAGTTGAGGCAAAAAGTTCTACAATGCCCCAAGGGTAGCAGAAGCTTTTGGTCTTTTGTAAAAAACATTAGGAATTCAGCCTCGTCTTCGATCCCAACGCTCATTTGCAATGACATTCCATCTGTCAGCTCTTTGGACAAAGCTAATCTGCTTGCTGCACACTTTGCAGCTAGCTCAACGCTGCCAGATAACACTTTGTCCCCACCTGTACTTGAGAGCGTAAATTTCTCCATGGGGCAAATCCATTTTCGCACTCGTACAGTAGCAAGAGTACTTAAAGACCTAAACATACACAAATCTGCTGGTCCGGATGGTATACCCCCTGTTCTTCTGAAGAGGTGTTCTTCTACGCTGGCAAAACCACTGCGTAAGCTTTTCCATCTGTCCTACTCTTCAGGGCTCTTTCCGAGTAAGTGGAAAACTGCATTTGTCCAGTTGCATTTCTCCCCTTCAAGAATTCACCCGCAATACACGCCTCGCTAGGAATGCCCATCAATTCACCCTCAAGCCCTCTTTCGGACGTACAGTCAAATACAGAGACTCGTTCCTTAGCCGCACTACACGAATCTGGAATGCTCTTCCCAGCTCAATTTTTCCTCCTCATTACAATCCACAGGCATTTAAAACCAATGTGCATCGGTACCTCCTCTCCCACTCTTCCTCTATACCTTCGGCCCGTGCTGTGACTTGATCCGGTCACTTAAGGGTACTCGCAACCCCTTTTGCACGCGTCAATTATAAAAAAAAAACAGGTGTTTTAAAAAAACATAAACCATTTTCTTCATTTACTGTACATAATTTCCTTGTTGTTACTCCCCTTTTTCTCTCTTAATCATGTATTCATGCAGTCATTGTGGTGAAAATATTTCCGCCGAAGGAGAATTTCCAGGTGCAAGAAGAGATGCCTGGAAATGCCAAAACTGCAGGAACTCCACAATCGAAACTAACAACGTGATTACGTCTGTGTCCGCGACACCTGAGGCTCAACCGTCCAAAAGAATGAGAGAGATCAACAGTCCAGGTAACACAAACAACTCCATTGCGCAAAACAACAACTCAGCTGTAATAGCTGAAGTTCGTCTACTGAGAGACGAACTGAAAGAAATTACGTTTGGCTGTAATTTCCTCTCTACAAAATATGACGAATTAAATTCGAGCATGAAGAAAAACAATGAACTAAGGGATAGCATTATTAAAGAATTAAGTGACATGAAGGTAATGAACAGAACTAAAGACACTTTAATCGAAAATTTACAAACACAAATTAACACACTTGAGCAAACAAAAATCTAATGGAGATAGTAAAGGGAATAGCAAAAACAATAAACATAGAAATCAATGACACTGATGTCACTGACATTTACAGAACCAAAACAAAAAACCCGCAACGATCGACGATTGTGACATTTGCGTCTAACATAAAAAAACGCAGTTTATAAAAAACTCCCGCTCCACTCGCTCCATCAAATTAAAAAAAGGAATGCAGAACACAAACAACATCTCCAGCGACTAGGAACAACAAACAGTTGATATGGATGGCAAAGGAAAAAGCGAGACAGGAGAACTGGAGATTCGTATGGGAGAGTGCGGGGAGAATTTTGGTTAGACAGAATGAGAGTACGCAGCCAATTCTTATAAGTGCCGCTGCAGACGTAAGCGAAATTGCTCGCTCGCAATAACTGCATCGTGCGTAATCAAAATAGGCACAAAGGTTCTCACCAAAATAGAAAACGCAAATGAAATAAATGTTGATTTAAATTGTAGGGTAATTCAGGGTTTTAGCGGCATTGACACAAATGAGTTCAAACAAAACAAATGCAGCTATTTATGTTTTCATATAAGATCTATGTAACTCCAAACGTGAACTTCTTTATTGATATGGTACAGATTATTGTATTAGTCGAAACTAACATTGATGACGACAATGTAGGACATTACAGTATTGACATTAGTAACGACGAGGAGGCGGAATTCTGATGTTTATACGTAATGACCTACACTATGAACGAGTACCATCTCAAAGTGTCTCATATGAGAATATTTAAATTAACATTAAAGGGGATAATGTCAATAAATGGATAATAGGCATCTACAGACCACCAGGTTTCAGCCGAAAAGCCTTTATTGAAGAATTCGGTAACAACATTGAACAACTTGGGAAAAAGGAAGAGATTGTGGTAATGGGTGATGCAAATACAAATGTAAATGATATGACAATGTACTGTGTGAAAGACTACTTAGAGATGCTGGCATCTCTAGGTTTAATGAATGTAATATCCGAGTCTACAAGAGTAGACCCAAGTACGGGGTCAAAATCGAACATTGACCATATTTTAACAAATACCATACGAGGACAAATGAATTCACGTGTAATTGAATGCTGCATCACTGACCATTCATGTCCTGTCATAAAGCAAAAATAGTCAGCTTGTCAGTTACATCGAATATTTCTGTTAATCAATTAATTACAGAGGAAAATTGGGATGACGTTTTAAATGAAAATGACGCAGTTGCATTGCACGAGAAATTTATGAATAAAAGGACAATCATTTATGAAAAGTCGATATGCCTTAAACAATTTAAGGCGAGAAGAAAGTGTAACCCATGGATTTCTCCTGACTTATTTAATGCAAAAAACGGGATATACTCTACATAAGGTGGAAAAATAATAGGATAAATAAATCGTATGAAGCGGAATATAAAACCTTCAGAAATCAGGTGAATAAAGAGATAAACTTTCGAAAATATATATTTTACAAAAACAAATTTAACCAGATAAGAAACGACCCGCGTAAAACATGGGGTCTTAAAAATGAGATAGTGGGAAGAAAAAAAACCCGGACTTGACGAAACCACAGCGAAGAAATTTTCTGACAAAATACGCTTAAATAACCTGACGTGGTCGCCGTGGTGTAGTGGGTAGAGTGCGTCGCTCACACGACGAAGGGTCTAGGTTCGACTCCCAGTTCAACACCAATTTTTCTAATATTTCACGGCACCACCTCTTTCGAGCTGCTGACAACACTCAAAGAGTAATAATTGTCTAAGAAAGCTTCTCAAATTTCGCCGTTCGGAGTCGGCAAAAAAACTGTAGGTCCCTTCTACTCGTGAGAGAACAGTAGCGCGCACAACACGAGTAGTTGATGAGCAAGCTAGGCCCTGGTCCCCCTTTGGACTGTAGCGCCAACAATTATTATTATTAACCTGGCTGACGCATTTGCTACCAATTTTGGAACACAGGTTAAGAATATCATTCATCGATGCGACGTGAATACGTCGGCTCATATAAGTTTATCGCGAATTGAGTCTTATGGGAAATCAAAAGAATTATCAATTCACTCAACGACAAAAAATCACCGGGTTTCGACAACATTACAACTGTGGATATTAAACGGCATCCTGACATTTTTACCCCAATTTTGCAAAAATGCATTAATCTTAGCATTAATCAAGCAAAAATTCCCGAAAAACTAAAAACTGCTATAGTCAGACCAATTTATAAAAAAGGAGCTAAAAGGGATATTAACAACTATAGACCAATTTCAATACTGCTGATAGTTGAAAAGTGCCTGGAAGAAATAGTGACAACGAGACTTCAAGACTTTATTAACAAAATCTCTTTAATACATCCATGTCAGTACGGTTTCCAAAAAAACAAAAGTACGGGCAAGCTCTTAGGGGAATTTGCCAACTGTATCCACGAAGGCCTTAACAAAAGCCATCATGTCTTAGTGCTCTTCGTTAATTTCAGTAAAGCATTCGACACACTACATCACGGAAAGCTCCTAAAAGTACTCGAAAACATTGGCATAAGAGGTTTGTTGGCAGACTGGTTGAAAGAATATCTAAGCAACAAACATTTATTGTGTGAAAATTAATCAGACATGCAGCCAAAAGGAACGAGTTGAATATGGCGTCCCTCATGGATCGAAATTAGGCCCGATTCTCTTCATCCTCTTCACAAACGAGCTACTTAGAGTTTTTAAGAATGCAGTGCCATTTGCGTATGCTGATGATATGGCAAAAGTGGTTCGCCACAGGTCACTAGATACAGTAACAGCAATAATGGAGCAAGAGTTTGATGAAGCAATGAAATGGTGCCACGATCATGGTCTCACAATCAATGCATGCAAAACAAAGATGATGCACATCAGAAGCCCTCAATTTAAGGGTACTGAGATGCAAATCAAATTCAAAAACGAATCCTGCAATCCAGCTGCTAGCTGCTCAATAGAAATTGTAAAGACCTACAAATACCTTTGCGTCATTATCGACAGCAATTTCTTGTGGGATGCGCATATTAGTGAGTTGCGCGTAAGCCTTAAAAAAGCATTATACACACTCACTCATTTAAAATATCATGCTACAACGTCTGTTTTAAGGCAAGTGTACTATGCCTTAGTAGAATCAAAACTTAGGTATGGGATACTTGCATGGGGTACTGCCTCCGCAACTCATATACAAAAATTTAGAAAGTTGATGGTCGAGGAAATGTTCCAGTACAAGAACAGCTCAAAGTTCTCCCAGTAGAAGACATATTTAAGATGACCCTGATACTGGAATACTACGAAGACAACCGGTTCATCACACCAATCCAACATGGAATCAATACAAGAAGACAGGCGAAGGGTATGCTTCAAGAGCCAAGATTTTCTAACAATTACGGGAGAAGACAACCGAAGCGCAACGTGCCAGAACTTCTCAATACACTTTCACCAGAACTGAAAAACATCACCAACGTCAAGACCAGAAAATGTAATCTCAAACAATTCTTTTTAAATTCTATGTAATGTCTGCTATTGTAAATGCGTTTTTTTCTTGTCAGTTCTTAATCCAATTGTTTAAATCAAGTAAATCATAATTATGTAATTTCTGAATCATTTCATTGACTACAATGTATTAACCTACTCCAACTCTAATCTGAACTTACTCATATCAATACCAGCAAGAAACTCAATCTTCTGCAGAAAAGCCTCAAAAGGCTTCGCAGAAACTAACAAATATTGTAGCTAATTTATGAATGAATTAAAAAAAAAAATGTACACAAGTTGTTTGAATTGAAGATTACCCAATTTAAGCGTAGCGTGTAGTGCTCCAATCACTGATGTCTCCCCTGTAGCCGCCTGGATAATGGCTCGAGATTGAATCATTGCATGGTTGGTGATCATCTTACGGAGGAGACGAGGGTGGATAATTGTGCGGGTGGCTCCTGTGTCGAGTATGCCTAAGCAAGATATGTCGTTGATCTCAAGTGGAATTAATAAGTTATTGGGAATATTAGATGACTGAATGCAAAGCGTTTCTTCATAAGAGGCAGGCACATTTTCTCCTAAAACTGCCTCTACTGAGTTAGGGGTTGCTGGTTTTCCGCTGACACCGGCGAAATGGGTTTATTTGTTTGCGGAAGATATGGCCTGAAGTGAATAGCACGAGGTCCTAGGCGTGCGCTCTCGATATGGGAAATCACATGCAAGTCTTGTTTCCTTAGACTAGAAACGCGTTTTAATTCACTTCGCGGTATGTACTCCACTTTATAATTATCGTCTCGCTGTACAAAGCCATACCCAGTCCGATGAATTAATTTTATTTTTCCAATGACGTCTTTCTCTATATCTGGTTTTTAAATCTGGCGGAGCATTGAAGACTTTGGGTGACAGTTTATGCTCCTTTAAACTGTCCCTATCTCGTTTCCCGACTCGTCAACGTCGCTGTTATGTTTGAGGTGGTTGACGTGCACTTCCGCAATTTGCATCTATCCACGGCTTTGCCGGGTGGCAACGAGGTTAGCTTCTGCGCGAACTGCTAGGGATAAAGCACGTTCCAAAAACTCAGGTGCCGAGTCTCGTACACGCTGTTGTATGTCTGTGTCAAATATCCTTTTAATAAATTGTCCCATAGCAATTCGATTTTTTGCATGTTGTGGACAATCCGGAAAGGCCAATTCCATAAGACGTTGAATTTCCGTAGCCAATTCGCTAAACGTCTCCTTTGGTTTTTGAGGCCGTCCGCGGAGTTGAGTGTGCGCCGTCGCTTGTTCGAACTCATTGCCAAATCTCTGGCGAAATGCTGAGTCCACATTTGCTTAGTCATCTCCAACGTGCGAAGAAAGCGTTTCTTAAAAAGTTAGAGCTGTTCCTCGCAGGTATGGAGCTAAGTAGAGTGCCTTTAAGTTTTATGTCCACCGGTTGACTCTGGCCACGGTTTCGAAATGTACATGGTAGCTGCGCCACGGATCCGTTTAATCGAACCACCGCGGTTGTACAGCAACTCGGGGAGACTGTTCAATTCCTTCAACATTCCGTGAAGCTAGTGAGGCACATCGCGAGGTTGTTGGGTTAATTCTCAGCCTAGAATTAACATTGGTGGAGTGCAATGGTGGAACGGTGGGTGGGTCTCTTTCTGTAGGTGCAACTGGCTTAGCACGAGTGGGAGTTTGAGGATCTGTAGAAGAGGAGAGATTAGACAACTCTTGTATTCGAGTATTATATAACTCATGCTGGGTGCTTTCAACTTTCTCCATTCGAAGGGTGATATCTGTGACAGAATGCTGCAGATTCTCCATCCTTGTTGCTTGATCGGCTAAAAGCTTGGACTGAAAATCCAGTTTTTCCAGAAGTTCGTTGTCCACGTGGAATGTTTTGCGTGGAAAAACATAGAACTCTTTGTGGAGTTGTTTGTATAACCCCACACCTGACACCAAATTGTTGCCGCAAAACACAAGAACATAATTAAATGCTGATTGATTTCACTTTTATTATTGGACAAATGGCTTTTAAATTTGTAGTAGATTAGGTAAAAAAAGTTATTCAAAGAAAATCGTGACCACTCGGGACAATTGAAAACAAAAAATTCAATGTCTGTCAAAGTCAGGGCCACAAACCTGAACAAAAAAAAAAAAAAAATAAAGGCTGGGTCACAATCATAACTTCTTCTTCTTGTTGTGGCGCTACAGTCGGGGGTGGACCTGGGCCTCAACCAAAATGCCACTCTAGCCAGCACGATCTTTCGCCAGCTGTCTCCAGTTGCGCACTCCAAGTTGGTTGAGGTCCTTCTCCACTTGTGTGCGCCACTTTAGTCTAGGTCGTCCTCTGTTGCGTTGTCCCAATAGCACGGATTCAAAGACTTTTCGGACCGGAGCAGTGGTGTCCATACGATCTACATGGCCTAGCCATCTTAAGCGTTGTATCCGCAGACGCTTGACCAGGCACATGTCGCTGTACCACACTGATAGGGACCTATCAGGTCATGGACAAACGGCTTCAGACGCTCACACAATACGGCAGAGAGGATCTTGTATGCGATGTTCAGGAGACTTATCTCTCGGTAGTTGGCGCAGTCAAAGGGGTCTCCTTTTTTGTGAACCGGGCAACCGACGCTGAGATTCCACTCATCAGGCATGCTTTCCTCCGACCATATCTTACTGATGAGCTGGTGCATGCGCCCAACCAGGTCATCTCCAGCTGCTTTAAATAGTTCTGCGGACAGTCCGTCCGCTCCAGCAGCTTTGTTCGACTTCAAACGGAATGCTTGTCTACTATCGTCCATAATGAGTGGAACATTCTGCTTAACAGCGGTAGTTGGGCCGTCACGCCGTTTAGGAGATTGCAGAAATCATCCTTCCAGATTCTCAGCACGGACTGCGACTCTACTACGAGTTGTCCGTTTTGGTCCCGGCAGGCCTTGATCCGAACCTTGTATCCTCCGGATAGCTGTTTTACCTTTCGGTAAAACTTTCGGACTTCATTCCTGCCATAGCACCTTTCCATTTCCTCGACCGTGCGCTTCTCATGCTCCTTCTTTTTCCTTCTGAGAAGCCGGTACTCTTCCTTTCTTCTCTGTTCCTAGAGCTCACGAACAGCCTTCGTTGTTCGATGCAGCTTCGCCTTATAGGCGTCTTGTTTAGCTGCGTGCGTGCGCACACAATTATAACTGGTTGGTCAAAATTGCTCTGGGTGGGCTGTTACAGTACACTACTATGTAGATATTTATGAGCAATGACATCACTCATAAAATGTAATATTTGAAATGTATTTATTATATGTATTATATTTGAAAATTTGTATTATATTTGAAATATTTGAAACTTCATTATATATAGGTTGGTTGCTTAAGGTTGATGAATGCACTTAGTCCCACACAGGACCATTGTGCTACCACACCATGTGGGAAGAATCTAAAACCAGCTGGAGCCGATAATAAAGTTTAAAATGTCGTTGGGAGGGGTTTTATTGAGGTCATGTAGGCCGTTGAGGAAATAGCTTCCAAAGTGCTTATGTGTGAGGCGCGAGAGCGCTGGGCATGTGCATAACAGGTGTAGGAGAGTTTCTGATTCTTCCTCATCCCTGCAGCTTCTGCAAAAATCATTTGAGAGAGCCTCTAGCCTGCTAGCATGCTCACCGATTAGACAGTTCCCGGTTATGGCTCCCATGACCAGGCTTATGTCTGATCTTTTGAGCGATAGTAACAGTCTGGAGGGTTTGGTTTCAAGAGAGGGCCACACATCCTTGGAGACGCTACAAAGATTATGGTTAGACCACCTTTGATTAGTCTGATGGATCGCGTTCAAGTGCAGCTCTGACTTGCATGTGGCCAGAGAGAGATACCGAGGTGTTCGTGTCCCTGAAGTAGTGGTTGCGTTGTGGAAAGCCTGGCCTATTTGTCTGCTTGACAGTTGCCCGGAATGTCTCTGTGACCTGGCACCCAGCACAGGCATATATTGAACTGCTCAGCCATCTCATCTAAGGATGTGCGGCAGTTCATGACTGTCTTAGAGTTTGTTGAGACAGATTCCAGAGCCTTGATTGCTGCCTGACTATCTGTAAGAATAAGGATATTAGCTGAGGATATTCTATTCCTCTTCAGCCAAGACAGTGCTTCGCGAATGGCCATTACTTTAGCTTGGAACACGCTGAATTTTAGACTAAGGTTAAGGTCCTCAGAGTAGACTCCACAACCAACGCCTTCGTTTGTTTTTGATCTATCGGTGTAGATGCACGTAGCGTTAGCAACCCATTGTTTACTCTTTGAAAGATTTTTGAGTGCCCGTGTGACACGTTCCATTGTGATGAGTACTTATTGCTGTACTAGACGCCGCCTATTGGGCAAACAGATCTATGGGCATAAGGTTGAGAATGATGTCCAATGCATCTGATGGGGTGGTTCTTAGAGTACCGCAGGTACATATCGCTGGCCAATCGCTAGACTTTTCTGATAGTGTTATAGTGGGAGGCTGTGTCTAGAGCAGGCCACCAAACTGCAACGCCATATAGTAGAATAGGGCGCACCACTGCCGTCTAGATCCAGGCCATCATATGCGGTCGGATACCCCATCTAGACCCAATGGCCCTTCTGCACATGTAGAGTGCAGTCGTGGCTTTGCGGGTGCGCTAGGCAATATTTGCTTTCCAGCTGAGTTTCCTGTCCAGCGAAAGTCCTAGGAACTTGCCTGTCTCGGGAAAAGAGCATTGCTGGTAGCTGATGGTCAGTGGGTCAACATGGAGAGCTTTGTATTTCCTAGTTCTGTTTTTTTGGCATTGATGCTTAGTCCATTTTTGCTCGTCCACTTGGATAGGAGCCATAGAGCATTTTGCATAAGGTCCCTAAGTACCGAGGAATATTTGCCAGAGAGCGCAAAAGCAATATGCTATCACCTTGCAGCCCTCATCTTCCAGGTGTAGTAACAGTTCGTTGACTACTATGTTCCATAGAAGAGGGGAGAGATCTCCACCTTGGGGAGTGCCTCTGCAAACGTATCTGGAAGTAGTGGTGGAGCCAAATTTGGCCGTGATACGCCTGCTAACGAGTAGCTGATGTATCAGGGAGGTGAGCCCCTCGTCCGCGCCCAAATCTGTCAGTGCATTAGATATCGAATGGAGGAAGACATTGTTAAAAGCACCCTCTATATCCACGAAGGCTACTAGGGAGTAGTCCTTGTGGTAGAGAGATTTCTCAATATAATGCACAAGTGAGTGTAGGGATGAACCCACGGATTTGCCCTTACAGAATGCATGTTGGGAGGTTGCCAGCCTGTGCGCAGGTACTGTGCAACGGATGTGAAGGTAAATTTTCCTCTCCAATAGTTTGAGCAGAACTGCGCATAAGCTAATGGGGCGCAGATCATTAGGTTGAACATGAGAGCTTCGTCCCGCTTTGAGTATGAATACCACTTCAAATTTTCTCCAGCTAGTTGGTATGTATGAAAAGCGGAGACAACCGTTCAAGATGACTTCAAGCCATGGGAGAATTACTTCAGAGGACTGCAGGAGTTCCGCAGGTGTAATGCCATCGGGTCCAGGTGACTTGTACGGTTTGAAGCTCTGAATGACCCAGAGTATCTTGCGCTCTGTGACAAGATGAGAGAGGCAGCTTTGTTGACTGATTGATTCTTGAGTCAGCGGAGAATCCTCCGAAACACAATTCACATTAAAAATTCTAAAGCTTTTATACCATATAACATAACATATCCACAAACTACAGCAAATACAAATATATTGCCATCAAACGAAAGCAGATCAGATAACTTGATATCTGAAAGAAACGAAAACACATCAAATCCCAAAAATATGCAACAAAATCATACAGCGGCTATCCTACCAGATATGTTATGTCATGTGTAAAATTAATGTATAAATTAGTTATGTAAAATATACTTACAAGAAATTGAATTGTGGTTATACTGAACTATTTTTTTTAAATAACAACAAAATCAATAAAATGAATTAGAAATTAATCTTGCTTGAGTCACGTTTGTAAGACACTCGAATTTGTTTGGTTAAGTTTTTTTTGTTTATATTTTTTGATTTAAGTTATTTATTGAATTCACACACACACACACACATACACACACACACACACACACACACACACACACATATATATATATATATATATATATATATATTTATATATGTATATACTTGATATAATAATACCTATCTACCTTAGTATAATAAGAAATGAAATGCATTTATTTCTTAATTTGCTTAAAACTAAAATTAAATTTCAAATATATAAAAAAAAATAAAACAAAAGAAGAAAGTTGTAACAATAGTACACTACTATGTAGATATATATGAACAATGGCTTTAACAAACTTCATTATCATTATTCTTCATTATTCACATCATTATTATTATATATACTTCATTATATATATATCAGTAAAGATATCACAGTATACGCAAAGTTGTTCCGTATACCATCTCAACCCACTATGCCTGCAGATCCCCCTTGAAGGAAGTCCTAAGTCCCAGCGTTATCGTCATCAGGAGTTCGAACCAATGTGCCTTGTTACGTGGCACATTGCAGATTTCTTCGTGCGATGCCATCGTTCAACGAGTCTGTTTACAGCTGGGTGGAATGGAGATGTTCAGATGCTTTCACATCCCACCGGCCGAAGATAGGGAATTCAAACTGCCTTAGTCGGTTGTTTTTCTCTGTGGTGCACCGAATTCTGCAACATAGTTTGCGTTGAAAGCTTCCGCTACTTCCTCCGCTGTCTGCGTGACAAGAGGTATAGCTTCAGACCACCACGAGAATCGATCATAGATCGTGAGGAGGTATCGAATTCCTGATGAATTAGGTAGCGGTCCCACGATGTCTAGATGAAACGGTTGTCCGGAACAGAAATAATTTGCGTATGGTTTTTCGTGTGACAGTGTACTTTCGCGAGTTGACATGCTATGCAAGCAGGCGTCCATTGATATACGTCTTTGTGGATTCCGGGCCAGATGTACTTTTGTGCAGTTGCATAACCACTATGATGCGACGAATTGTGCACTATGTCGGACTCTCTACAACGTAGCGTTGTTGGGATGTATGGCCGGATGATGCTTGTCGAAATATCGCAGCAGTAGTGTTTGCCGTGGTCTGTTTTTAGTTTCTATCATATCTGTTTGTCCTCGATTTCTTCCGCAGATAATGTTGACAGATTGACTTGACTTTCAATACATCCTTATTTCTATTAATTCACTTTCTTACATGCTAGTTGAAGTCATGCCTCGAGCAGTGTGACTCCAAATCAACTTAATAATAAAATTATCTATCCTTATAAGGTTTGTCTCGTTGTACAGGACCTCGTTGGGATAGAATTTCTTGTAATCAGATTCTGGTGTTCGATATAATCGAAAACAGGCACAAGGGCACCGCCTTTCTAACTCCCTCATCTATTTCATTTGGGAAGTACCCACGTTGAACCACATAGGACAACCATTTACCATGATTGGCAAGAAGAGGGCCTGTAGCAGATTATCTTCACTCTGGTGTAAAGTTGACAAACAGTTCTCTTGCCATAGCGAAGGTATTCTTAGCTCTGGTCGAACATTGGTTGATTTTGATTCGTTGGGCCGATATTTGACGACAAGGCTTCTGATCTCGTCTTCATATAACTTGTTGCCTACACAAAGTTTAACTTCCTCAGAGTTATTCTCGTACCTCGAAAAATATCCTTGCCAACTATCAGAGCGTGTTATAGGAACTTTGAGGCAACGACGTAGATCTTCGTTCAGTACGTCACCCCATCTATCTCTATAGCAGCGTCGAAATAACCATATGGTTTTATGCTTTGCACAGACAGACCCCTAAAAACTCGGTCGCTGTTCTTCAACAATGGTGTCCCTATTTTGAAATAGCATCACTTTTAGTGTCAATTCTAGCTTGAACTTCCACGTCATTCACCGAAATCATTTTTACTTCTAAATCACTCACGTCTAGCCCCACCATGTTGAGCGCCTTCGCAATCTCGTTCTTTTCATTCCTTGAGGGACACTTTGATGCAAGATGACCGAAGCTTTCTCATTTAAAGCACTTTGGATCCTTAGCCTTGATTTCACACACTTTACTTTTGTATCCAGGAGATCCACAATTAAAGCAGCGAATTTCTCCCGCCATTACTTCACGTTTTCCTTTGTGCCTGCCCTGTAGCCTATGTGAGGGATTTTGCTGTAATAGGGAATTCCGAAAACGTTCATACTCTATAATTTTGTTCCTAAGATCTTTCATAGAAAAAGCACCATATAACATCCTCTTATTTATCGGAGAATCCTCAATATCGTCTATGATATACTGCATCACCGATCTGTCATCCACACCTCCTTTCGCCCCTAGTTCTCGCATAGCGAACAAATACTCTGTAACACTTCTTTCTTTTGTTTTCGAGCCAGTAGCAATTTATGCACATCAGCTGTTGTCATGGCTGCACCAAATTCTTCAAGCAGCAGATTTTTCAATTCGGCCCATCTTATTATTGTAGGCCTCGTTCGCACTGCCAACTTTGCGGTTCTAGTCAGCAACCGTTTAGCAAACAATATCTGTCTCGTTTCATCCCACTGCATCAAAATTGCTACCGTTTCGAATTCATCAACCCATGCGGTTACGTCTTCTTTCCCGCTAAAATAATAATAATAAGGTGAGCACTACCTGAGGACATCCATACGGAACTGTTGAGACCACAACCCTCGCTTAAAATTCGTATTTAGTTCTTCGAAACTGCCTGTTTAGAAAAATCTTTGTGGTATAGGTTAGTTCCTCATAAAAAAATTAACACTTTGTAAATGTTCTAAAATTAAATCTCCATAAACTACTTCTACTACTACATAAATGTTAAATTCGTGTTCACCAATTTTCTTTTATCTGTTACAATTGCAACAATATGTTTTAAATTTCAAAGAACGTTGATATACCCGATGTGAGCATTTGTCTGTCAATAAAACTAGTCAAAAAAATTTTAAATATATTTTGAAATGTCAACAAAACAAAGTAGGCAACATTCAGAACTACCGCAGTCGATATAGTTCCAGGACCTATGTAGTTCCCGGACCGATATAGTTCCGGACATAGTTAGAACTACTCAATACAGGTTACATGTCCATGGAACTATGCACTAATAGTTCCATCAGCATGTTCAGGCCAAACATGTATTAGTCTCTGGAACAATAATGTAAAATATGTTGTAAGCAAAGTTGGGCATAAAATAACATAATGACTAATGATTAAAGAAACGTTAGTAATGAATAATTTATTTGACGGATTTATTCACAACTAACGTTTTTCATGAAAATTCATGAATTTTTTATTCCAACATATGATTGATGATTAATATGTAGTCATGACTAACTCTGTATCATGATTACCCACCAATGGCGGGCATGTCAAAATTTACGCCTTTATTTGCATTTCCGATAACGAGATCTTTTTTAATGACAAGATGAATTTTTGAATGTCTTGTTTATGGATTTTATGACTGATGTAGTAGATTTTGTGCAATAAATGCTTGACCATAGCAAAAAGTTATTAGCATAATAATGACAAAGTCGCACATGGTGGTATTATTTTGCAAAGTGCTGCATATATTTACGCGGCCAAACTTCAAATGCATTTCATCTATGAATGATATCAGTAGAGCTTATTGCGTCTTCAAAAAAGATCACAAAACGTCACTATTGTACTACACCATGCTTTTCTGGCTGTACTTTATTATTGTTTTGAAATTGAAAAATATCAAATTATATTAATTATATTACGCTTACGATTGAATTTTTTTGCGAACCGATTTTATTTATTTGTGAAATAGAATTACTTTGTTTTGAATATAAAAATATCACTTGAAATAACTAAATACTTTGTTTAACGTTTTTTTATGAACGGAAATATGGCTTGAATAAAAGCTCTTATTTAGTTATTAATGAATAATGATTGACTTACTTCAATAACTTATGAATAATGATTGGTTTGGTCATGACTAATTTCTGCGAATAATGAATAATATATTGTTCAATCATTATTTTCATCATTAATGAATCTGGCTAATTTAGTCATTAGTCATTATTCGACTAAAATTTGCCCAAAACGGGTTGAAAATATTAGCTTTACTCTCTCTTCTTTTCACACCGCAACCGTGCTTGACGTATGGTTGATAATGTACATCATACAAAGAAATCAAATAAATACACAAGGAACAACAAAATTTGTGACTGATACATGTGAAATATTTTTTTTGAGTTGTGTGATGTTTCAATTCACACATTCACAATGTATCTCTCGGAACTGTCGAATAGGTGGAATATGTGGAACGATTGAAACTAGTTCCGACGTTTGAACTAGATCCAGGAACTACATATGTAGGTCCGGATCTACAAAACCCTGATGTTTATATATATATATATATATATTGTAACAGCCCATCCTGAGCTATTGTGACCAACCAGTTATGATTGTGACCCAGCTTATTTTTGCTTCGCAAGTTAGTGGCCCTGACTTTGACAGATATTAAATAGAAAGATAGATAATGTAAAAAAGACATTTATAAAATCTAATAATAAAATTTGAATCAATCAGCATTTAATTAATTTCTTATGTTTTGCGGCAACAATAATAATAATAATAATTGTTGGCGCGACATTCTAAAGGGAGACCTGGGCCTAGGCCTAGGCCTAGGCCTTTGGCTCTCAAAGAAAAGAGCGAAAAACCTTTTCATACGCCCCCGTTGGCAAGACACCGGTGCTGCAGCTAATATTGGCTGCGGATCGGATAAGCGGAAATTGACTGCTGCGGGAGAGCCTGCCAATAGACTCAAGCTCGCGGCAAGCGGAAAACGAGATCCACAGCCCTATAAGAAGGGTGCTATCTCTTCTCTGCTGGTGCGAATAGGGAAAGCTGGCAATGACGACAGCATGATCGACGCAGAATGCAAATTCTGCTAAGATCAGCTGTGGGAGCCGGCTAAGGCAGAGAACGCTTGCTTCCAAGTGGAGGGCTGTGCTCTGGAAAACGGAACCTTTTTTGGTGAAGTGCTCCACACAGCAATCTCTTGAGTGGCTAAGCACTTCCGTACCGAAAATTCACCCCCTGGGAACCACACGCTTTGAGGTTTTCAGGCCCTTAAAACTCACGAGCGCCATCTGCTGGATCCTGGGGCCACTCAGGCACACGGCGGATGTGCTGGCGCGTCTCCGCATCCAGAACCCTGTTCACGAAACCGGAAGGTGGAAGGTTTTGTCCCACAGGGAGAGCAAGAACCGGGAAAGCAAAGACGGTTCTACTCTCGTTGTGGGCCTGGACCGACCTTCGGTTGAGACCATCGTCTCCAGAAACGACTCTCGTCCCTATCTGCATCTTAGACGGATTAACTTCCGCCTCATGTCCAAGGTTTGCGAATAAGGGATGCTTTCCACAGTAAGGCTTTCCCTCACTCTTCGACGAGCGATCGGAAAGACCGAGAGCTTGTCTTATTGTGCCGAATCTTCTCCCAGCACCAAGCTTGGACAATTCTGTGGACAAGATTTGGTTGCTGCGGTTATAAGCTATAAATCAAGCAGACCATGGCATAATTTTGTCGTGGCTTCGGCCTACTTCCCCTATAATTCCGTCCTACCACCTCCACCAAGGGAAGTAGCGGAACTCGTAGAGTACTGCGAATCGAAAAAGACTTTCATCTGGCTTGACCATAAACAACGTTGGATCGCAACCAACATTTGTCACGACAAGAAGACAGGAGGTGATTGACTTAACGTTATTAAATAGATATCTTAGATCAGATCAGATATCTTAGATAGAGATCAGAGACTGGAAAGTTCTGTCGGAAGTGTCCATGTCGGACCATGGGTACATAGAGTTCCGAATCGAATGCGAAACCAATGTCTCGCAGAGGAGCAGGAACCCTAGGAAAACAAACTGGCCAAATTTAGGGAAGAGTTAGTAAATCGCACTGTGCCTCTCCCAAAACTCAGAACGAGGCGTAAGGTTGAGGTGGCAGTTCGGAACCTGAATGACACCCTAACCAAATGCTTCGAACTGACGTGCCCAGGCAAAAAAACACCCCTGCAGAGCCCCTGTTCCGTGGTGGAACTCGAAACTGCAGATAAAGCGCCAGGAAACCAGGAAACTTCTGAATAGGTCACTCAAGACAATCTGGAAGAGGACTGGGAGCTGTATCAATTAAAACAAAAAGAATATAAAAGGCTTATTCGAGCTTCGAAAAGTGCCCCTTATAAAGACTTTTGTGGGAAAATCGAAACACTCAGTGAAACCAGCAGATTAGTGAAAGTCCTCAAAAGGGACAAAGCAGTTAGGCTGGACACACTAAGAAAACTAGACGGTACCTACACCGGGTCTAAAGCTGAGACCCTCCAACTCATGCTTGAGACTTACTTCCCTGGGAACCGGATCACAGTCGGCTCAAAACCAGTGCCGATTTCCGAAACTGGGGATGAGCAGACAAATTCTACTCGCAGAGGCTGGTATATTTCATCGCTCGTCGTAACTTACGAAACCATCAAGTACGCTGTAGCGTCTTTTGATGGTTTCAAGTCACCGGGCACCGATGGCATGTATGCAGGACTGCTGCGAAAGGGCATAGACCCTATACTGCCGGCTCTGAAAAGAAGTTTCACTGCCAGCCTCGCGCTGGCAAGTACCTGGCGTACAGTGAGGGTAGCCATTATACCGAAAACTGGTAAAGAAGACTACTCACTCGCCAAAAACTTCAGGCCTATCAGTTTCACCTCCTTCATGCTAAAAAGCTGCACTGCACCTGCACAAAAACGTTCTGCGACCACGCCCTCTATCTCAGACAGATGCAACATGCCTACCAGCGCGGAAAATCTTGAGAGACAGCACTTCAAAATCTCGTCGGTAGAATTGAAAGTACACTTGACAGGAAAGACTACTAACTGCGCATTTTCATCGACATAGAGGGCGCTTTCGACAATGCAACTTTTGATGGCATACGTATGCGGCCAGGAATCACGGCGTAGAGGGATCATTGGTGTTGTGGATAAGAGCAATGCTAATGAACAGGACTATAATCGCAGAAGCGGAGTGTGACAAGTTTGTAATGTCTTAGGTTAACAGGGGCTGCCCCCAAGGCGGGGTCCTGTCTCCCCTCCTATGGTGCATGCTGGTCGATTCTCTGCTTTCCGTTTTGAATAGTTCTATCACCTATGCCCAGGCTTATGCAGACGATATAGCCGTATTGGTTACCAGACCATGCCTTGGGGCCGTCAGCGCACACGGGCAGGCGGCCTCTCCTCTTTACGAGAAGGAGGAATATGACTGGTTTGACTCAACTGGTACTTAAAGGCGTCAATATCCCACTTTCCAATGAAGCCAAATATCTAGGTGTTATCCTGGACAGTAAACTTCTCTGGATAAGACACATTGAGACAAAAACCTCCAAGGCGCTGTTTTCTGGCAATGCAAGGGAGGGAATAATACAGTGGCGACGCTTTTACAAAGTCGACTTTCCACGTGTCCTGGACTGGCTGTGGCCAGAAACTGAACCGGGAAAGGCATGTAGTCGGATTTTCATGGACGGCTCCAAGACAACGGAGGGTTTAGGAGCTGGGGCCTTCGTGGAAAACGACAACATTAGACTTCACGCCTCCTTAGGTAATTTCGCGTCGGTCTTCCAGGCGGAAGCCTTCGCGATCCTAATGGCCACCAACTATATTGTGAAGAATAGGTGGAGAGGAAGAAGTATCTGCGTCTGCAGCGACAGTCAAGCTGTGCTCAAGGCCTTACTCAACCCTTTAACCACTTCCAAGATAGTCCAAGAATGCAAGGCTTCCCTTAATTTGGTCGGCAGGCTGAATTCGCTAAGACTTGTCTGGGTCCCGGGTCATCACGGGATTCTGGGAAACGAAACTGCCGATGAACTAACTAGGCTAGGTTCAGCAGAGGCATTCGAAGGGCCCGAACCCACCTTGGGATTACCCGAGTCCCTGGTCAGAGCCTCCGTCGATGGTTGGGTCTCCCTACAGCACAACCAGAGATGACGTGACTCTCCAGGATGCAGGGTGACCAAACGTCAGCAAGAAATCCGCTTCTTTTCTGCTATCTCTAGACAGAAAAGAGTGCAGAAGACTTGTCGGCGTTATAACAGGACACTTTACCTTCGCTATGCACCTGAGTCGGCTTGGGCTTAGTGATGTCACACTCTGCGACGTCTGTGGAGAAGGTTAAGACACTTCAGAGCACTTTCTCTGTCAGTGTCCTGCTTTCGCCCGGTTACTGCCTGGTAGTACAATTGACCAGTATTTGAGTCTGAGCGCTCCACCCTCCAACAAAAAAAAGGCATGCTTGAAAGTCGCACATTTGGAAAGGATTTCTTGGTGTTTTGAGTTAAGCGTATTATAAATATAATAAATGTTTGGTGTTTTATATTCAACAGGAAACATTTTTGCAAAATGTTATTTCTATTGTTCAAATGACGTCCATTCTCTGTCATTCATCATTATTAAACAATAAACATAAGACACTTTTCGAGTATTACTTCAGACAATAAGTACAAAAATATTATTAGACATTATATTTATTAACAGAAGCTATAAAAGCTATATAAATTTACAGAAGACGAGTTTTAAATCTTAAGATCAGTAGCAGTTATTTAGCGTTTTGGAATGTTTGGGAGTTTACAAGAACTATTAAGTAAATTATTGCGTTCTAAATATATTGATGTCCTCGTTTGGTTTTTGAATCAATCATAAAGCTTTAAGACTGTTGCCTTTCTGATGCAACTACTACCTTAGAAACATAATTTCTGAACGTGAATGTCGTCAGATATTACTTTGCAGTATTGCTTCTCTCTTTCAATTGTCTGTCTCTCCTTCTAACAGTCAGCAGGAAGGAGATCCACCGTGTAGGCAGCTCACACGCATTGAACAGCTGATCACAAATACAGATTTTTGTTCTAAAATGAGAGTACGTGTGAGCTGCCTATACGGTGGATTTCCTCATTGCTGACTGTTAGAAGGAGAGGGTATATTAATTAGACGATTGAAAGAGAGAACGAATAGTTTTTTCCACCACAAAGTAATAGCTGCCGATAGCCGCGTTAAGAAATGATGTTTGTAGGGCAGTAGTTGCATCAGAAGAGCAATATTCTTAAAACTTTATGAGTAATTCAATAAACAATTACCTATTTTGGATGGGAAACATATACGAGTAGAAGTGTGAATAAAATGAGACGATGTTCTATGTCACGTAAATAACTTTCAGAAATTGGACTATATCTAATAGAACACGTAAATAACAGTCAAAATTTCAATTGACAAAGGGGAAATCAACGGTTTAATAATTCAGTTGACCATTTCCTTCTTTAATAATTTCTGCAGCAGTAATTTTCGGAACAAAGAAACGAACAGATTTTTAAATGCATCAAATTGAACAGTACGATACACAAATGTATGATGATTTTATTTCTGTCAAAAGCTTTATATCCAAAGTATCCTCCTCCGTTTGTAAACAAGTTTCAGTCAGCAAATTTTATATTCTTTCGTGGTCCTGGATATGTGCGTAGATTAGCTGGATATAATGATGGTTGTAGCTCTTAAAATACGGTGCCACATTTCTACCATTCCATTTGCGGCTGAATGATAGGCAGTTGTTCGTACTCTCTTACTGCCTATCAATTGGGTCAAGACCTTGAACAGTGCAGACTCGAATTGCGACTCTTGGTCGGCTGTTCGGGCAATCCAATTAGTAAAAGATTGCTATCTATTGTCTCCGCTGTTATGTGTTCAATTGGAATGGCTTTAGGCCACCGTGAAAAACCTTCGATCATTGTGAAGAAATAGTGATACCCATCTGACGCAGCTAATGGACCGAAAATGTCCAAATGAATGTTGTCGAATCTCTCATCCTGTTCCAGAAACGGAGACGGTTCGAGGTGAACTTGTCGACCTTTTCTTGAATGATGACACGAGATACATCAACGAGCTATATCTTTGTCCATTGATGGCCATACATAACGTTGACAAACTATTTTACAGGTAGACTTGCCTCCGGGGTGCGATAAATTGTAAAATATGTCAAACACCTTCTTTGTGAACACTTGTTCCAAAGTGGTGGAATTTCGTTGTGCGAAACTTCAAATGGATATCCTGTAACTGTGGCCGAATGTTAATTTTTGTATTTTCGGAGAAGCCGTAATGGAATTGACGAGTTGTTGGATTTCTTCACGGCACAGTTGAGCGGCTGCAAGGACTACCAAAGTTATAGCATCGATGTTAGTGGAGTATTGGTTGGTAAAATTGAGGAGACCAAGTTGTCTCGGTGATACTTTTTCCGATTTTTCTTTTAACGCATAGATTATAGGTTTGTGGTCAGTTTGGACAATGAAGCTGTAACTTTCAATCCGCTGTCTTGCACTATAAATCGCAAACAGTTGTCTACCGTAGATACTATAATTCATTTCCGCTGGAGATAGTTTCTTTGAGTAATATCCCAATGGTTCTCAGACACTGTTGTTGGTAAATTGTTCGAGGACAGCTCCAACTGCTCTACCTTAAGCATCTAACGAAGTTAAGCATGTTCCGCTGGAGGTGCAAAAGAGCTGCGTTGGCTAAGTCATCCTTGCAACGATCGAATGATGACAAAAATGATTTCACTAGTTGGTGGTCTATATATGAGTGCACGAATTCAAGATCGTCCAGAATGAACCTCTGAAATGAAAGTTGTTTGTTAAAATTGACCAAATTAATTATTATTATGCAGGGGAAACTGTCTTTTCTTCGTCGGCTTTTTTGGTCACTGTTGATTTTAAATGAAACTAGGTTATTTCATTGTTATTATCCCAACGTTTCGGCAGGGATTGTTGCCTTCATCAGGGGATATTTTTTATTGAAACAATAAAACAAATTATGTTACATACATACATAGTAACAATGCAATTTAACAAGTGGATAATAAACTTACATTAATTGTGTTGTTTTTACAATTGATTGTGGATGTTAGTCTAAATGTTCTTTAAAATTATCACAAAAAAAAAAAACGAAATTCACAATGAATTAAAATATTGAGCACTTCCGTGTGTAAAGATCAGTCAAGAATGATTTGAAATTTAAAATTTGATTTAAATACAATATGTCTAAGCCGTTACAAGTGCTGAATATACGGCAGATATGTTCTGTATGTCCTGTTTCCTTTTTGTACCTTTTGCTAGTATGTTTTTTGGTTTGCAGGATTTTGACGTCATCAAGGTCGGGTAGATGGTTTGTCTGGACGCAGTGATTAGCTAATTCTGTTTTGACTGTGTTCTTGTTGTCGATGTCTGATTTATGATCAGCTAGTCTTTGACATAAATTGCAGGATTCGTTGTCTTTGCCCTTACAGTTGATTTTGTAAACAACGTCAGGTTTGCTTCCTTTGTCTATATCTGGTTTGAGTATGCTGCTTGTGTAATCGAAGACTTGAACGCTATTTTTATATTGACACAGCTACCATCAATAACATTCTTAAAACTTGTCGACAATGTTGGGATGTACACCATGCTTTTATAGATATAATCTACTGTGGTGATTGTCTGTGTTTTGCAGAGTTGGAGTGCATGTTGTGTTGGTATTGTGTTATTAAGTTCCTAATAACTTGCGTCGGATAACCATTGTCTATAAGGATGTCTGTGACAATTCGTTCGCTTTTTTTTATGTAACTTACTGTCACTTAGCTTGAACACTTTTTTAACCAAGTTGGCTATAGTGTGCTTGGCTTGGTTGGGGCGATAGTCCTGAAGTTCCTGAAGCTGTGTCTTTTTTGTACCAGTCGAAACAAAGATGGTCATGTTCCCGATGAACTTTTACGTCAAGAAACGCTATTGCGTTCAGCTTCTCATATTCTACTGTGAATTTTACTTTATCATTAAAATTGTTGAGAGCAAGTAGCAAACTGTCTATGCAGTTGCGATCGATCACAGCAAATATATTATCCACATATTTATATATTGCTTTTGGCTTTTATACCTTTTCAAAACAGACATCTAAAAGGTAGTCCAATACCAAATCGGCGATAGTAGGCGAGAGTGGGTTACCCATCGGCATGCCATGAACCTGTTTAAAGATTTTGTCTTTGTATTGCAGAAAGTTGTTCTCTTTTAAGCAAAACTATGAACAGGAATTTCCTCTGGTTGAACTTTGTGTTAAGATTAATGAGATCCCATCGTTTCTTTACGATATTATCAGCAAGTTGTGAAAGGATGTTTGTAAAATCGACACAGCGTCGTATGAAACCAGGACATCGTTCGAATCTTATTTAACATGCTTAGCCTTTTCCACAAACACAAATAAGTTTTTAACTTTATATTGTGAGTTGTTGGTTATGTGTTGTAATATTTGTCGGATGTACCTGGAAAGTTCATAGCACGGTAGTCTCATAGATGAAGTAATTGGTCTCAGCGCTTGTAACGGCTTAGACAGATTATATTTAAATCAAAATTTAAATTTCACATCATTCTACACTAATCTTCACACACAGAAGTGCTCAATATTATGTTTAATTGTGAATTTTGTTTTTTGTGATAATTTTGAACAACATTAAGACTCTAACATCCACATCCACTTGTAACAACAACACAATGAATGTATGTTTATTGTTCGTTTGTTAAATTGCATTGTTACTATGTATGTATGAAAAATATTTTGTTTTATTGTTTCATTAAAATGGATCCCTTGATGAAGGCAGCAATCCCTGCCCAAACATTGGGATAATATCAATAAAATAACCTAGTTTCATTGAAAATCAACAGTGACCAAAAAGTGACGAAGGAAAGACAGTTGCCCTTGCAGAATCCCTGAAATGTTTGTGCCGCATTGCATAAGCCAAACGGCATCAGCAAAGATTTGTAGAGGCCAAACGTAGTAATGACCGCTGTCTTTGGCACGTCTTCTGGCTTCAGTTCAATAAGATGTTAAGCTCTGATCAGATCAATGTTAGAAAATATCGTTTTGTCGTGTAAAACTGAAACGGTCAATAATGGTCGCATTAAATGGTAGCAGTCACCACAATGTCTCCAATCGCCTGACTTCTTGGGCACCATGTGCAAAAGGCTGACCTGAGCACTGCTAGATGGTTGGCAGTATCCTTGATGGAGCATATAGTCGAACTCCACCTTGGCTATCCTTAGAAACTCAGGTGATAGACGTTTTGTTTTCTCGTTCATCTGTCGTCTCAAAATGATGCACGATGTAATGTTTTGCAGTAGTACGTTGTGTAAAATTTTAAAGAATCTCGGGAAACTGATGAAGTAGACTTGCACAAGCGTCAAGTACTTTCCATTGTGTGTATGAGTTCTTTTTAGTTTGATTATTGTTAGTTGTAGACGGGGAACGGTGTTGTGAACCGGAACGCAAATAGGACGGAGTAAGTGAAATCATAACATACTCCGTTGAGTGTTTTTTTACTGTATTTTGCGTTTGCCCGATGGCGTCGTAGTCACCAATTATGTGATGATAGAAAAACTTTCACACATACAAGAATGTTATAAAACACTAACTAAAACTTTTATGTTTTAAATTAATATTTATAAAGATAATTATTACTAGCAAACACAAAACAAGTAAAAAGATGAACAAAATTATGTGATACTTTTAGAACGATTGAAAACTATGGCACAAGAAGGCTGGCCAAATGAACAAAATAGAGAACCTGAAGATATAACACCTTATTTTGAATTTTGGGAGAAAATCACGTACGAAGATGGTTTAGTGTACAAAGGTAGCAAGGTTATCATTCCCACGAAACAGAAACAAAGAATCCTGGAACAACTACTCAAAGGTCATATAGGACTACAGCGCACACTGTCGAGAGCAAGAGAAAATGTCTCTTGGATAGAAATGACAATTGATATCACCAACTATGTGGAACGATGCCACATATGCCAAAGTACACAACGAAAACCACAAAAACAATCACTGATACAAAAACCAATACCTCAGTTTCCATACGAAATAGTTGCCACCGATATCTTCATATACAATAACAAAAATTATTTAGTAATTGCTGACAGTTTTAGTGGATTCTTCGAAGTTGCTGAATTGGATCAAGCAACAACAAAGGAAGTTGTCAGAAAATTAAAAAGGAACTTTTCAGTTCACGGCATTCCATACATCCTCGAAAGTGATAACGACCTTCAATTCTATTAAAAATAATTCAGAGAATTTGCAAAAGAATGGAAATTTAACCACGTAACATCAACTCCACAGTCGAACGGATTAAGTGAACGATATGTTCAGACAGCAAAAAATATGCTTGCAAGTGTACACTCGACAAAACAGATTTCCTTACTTTACTTAATTATCGTAATACACCAAGAAGTAAAGTACTAGGTTCGCCAAACCAATGCCTGATGAGTTGACAAACAAGGTCCACAATACCAACTACGAAACATGTTTTATTTCCAAAAATTAATCAAAACATATCAACAGAAATCTAAAAGGCTAGAAACAAACAAAAATCGTATTAAGACCGCACTGCTAAAGATCAAAGACCAATTTTAAAGAATCAAAATACAAGAATTCATCAAAAACATAGGAAATGGATAGGGGTAAAATATTAGACGAAACAAAATATCTACGATCGATGATAATACAAACAAAAGATGGTAAGACGAAACACAACTCACATTCAAAATACTAAAGCTTTTATACCATATAACATAATATATCCACAAACTACAGCAAATACAAATATATCGCCATCAAACGAAAACAGATCAGATAACTTGACATCAGAAAGAAACGAAAACACATTAAATCCCAAAAATATGCAACAAAATCATACAGCGGCTATCCTACCAGATATGTTAAGAACACGGAGTGGCCGGATAGTTAAACCAATTGTTAGGTTAAACTTATAAAATTAATGTATAAATTAGTTATCTAAAATATACTTACAAGAAATTAAATTGTGGTTATACTGAACTTTTTTTTTTTTAAATAACAAGAAAATCAATAAAATGAATTAGAAATGAATCTTGCTTGAGTCACGTTTGTAAGACACTCGAATTTGTTTGGTTAAGTTTTTTTTGTTTACATTTGTTTGATTTAAGTTATTTATTGAATTCACACACACACACACACACACACACACACACACGTATATATATATATATATATATATATGTATATATATATTTACTTAATATAATAATACCTATCTACCTTAGTATAATAAGAAATGAAATGCATTTATTTCTTAATTTGTTTAAAACTAAAATTAAATTTCAAATATATAAAAAAAAAATAAAACAAAAGAAGAAAGTTGTAACAATAGTACACTACTATGTAGATATTTATGAACAATGGCTTTAACAAACTTCATCATCATTATTCTTCATTATTCACATCATTATTATTATATATACTTCATTATATAAATTAAACACTTAGGTGTTTGCTTCTTTTAAAAAAATTTATTTATTTGGGCATTATAACCCCTTACACGCTATATTAAGACTGAACTACAATTTTTCTTACAACTACCTTAAATACACCTCGCATGCACTGAGTTGCTGTGTTGTTCCCACAGGTGCTCTCGGGTTTCCGGATGCCGTACGTGATGGAATGCGTCTGGTTGCAAAGCTGTCTCTGGTTCTCCAGACGCTAGATCAGCGTTTTGCCGCTTGTGGGAACATCGTTGGTGATTTGACGCCGATGTGGAAGACATGTGAGGGAGAGAAATATTTCGCGACTTAACTCCCCCACGCTAAATCTTCGAGCGTCCTCGTTCGAACTTCAGAAGAATGGAATCTGACTTAGCCTTGATACCTTTGGATCCTCATCTTCCTTGTGGGCAATGGTTCTTTTCACTGCGGGCGTGATGGTATCTTTTATTTCCGGAGTGACATCTACTGGATGGGCTTCCGATGGATCTGCAGCTTGTGGTTGGATAACGATTTTTGTGCTGTTTCTAGCGCGTTTGATTCTTAGGCAAATTACTATGAATGCTGTGAATGCGATGCCAACTGATGACAAGCCAAAGTTTATTGACTGTTTCCTTGAGTTTTCTTCCTTAATGAGTCCTATGAACCTTTTATTTGCCAGGTGAAGTTCCTTAACGAACTCTAGAGAAAGGCTTTCTTCAATATTCGTCGTAGATGATGGTGGCTGCAACAACGTTGGGATCGGCTGCACTGTCGTAATGCCTGTTGAACGAAATTCTGTGTTCCCGATTTTCACGGTGGCATTCTGGAACTGGATTATGAAAGATCCAGACAGGTTCATCTTGTCGTTGTTTATTTGAAGCGCTCCGCTAAATTGGTTTAGGAATAGAGTTCCACTAGTTATTTCTTCAATCGATGCGAGATGTTGATTGTTTGTCGTGGTGCAGTTTGAGGGCTGATTTTTGAGTAGTTTAGGTAAACATGAAGTATTGCTTATATCGATAACATTAAAGGTATTACATAGAGTTAAATTTTCAAAAGTATTACAGGAATTCTTTTCTCCGAACATAGAGTTTTTACATTTTATTACAGATTTGAAGTTTATTTTGTTAACAATATTTCCTTTTTTTATGGGTCTTAAAATTAATCTTTTGCATAGTTCATTTCCCGTGGTTGGGATATTTATTATATATAAAATTTTAGAGTTACTTACAGCTATTCTTACATTACTAAATTCTAACATTTGTTCAATATTCGAGTATGGTAAATTATTTTTCGTTATAAAATTGTCCATTATTTTTTCTTCCATATTTGATAAAATATATGAATTTATGACATTGGCCTTGGCCCAATGAATAGCGTAATCTATATTGGTTATTTCACTTTTTATAATATCGATTTTACTTTTTGTTACTAAGGCGTATTCGCTTTTTATGTATTTGCATTTTTTAATTCTTTTGTGATTTCATTTTCTTTTATTGCTAATTCATTAAATCTTTTTTCAATAATATTATTTATCAAAATTTGCTTGTTATTATTTTCTGCCAATTGGTCAAGTTTTCCCGTTAATAACATTAAGTCATCGTGATCAGAGGATCCCGCTACCCACTTCCATGCCGTGCCGAGAAAGTCCAACGACCTTTTCACCTTACTAATTGGTTTGAGTTTTGCTATATGTCGTCGAGTCTGTTCTATGTCATGAACCATAAATGCATACATTGGATCTTTGTCGCTTAATTTAGAAATAACTGTCTCGTTAAGTCTCTCTAGTAAATCTTCGTACACGTCTAGGTTTATAATATGAATAATTTTGAAGTTTCCGTTTTCCAAAACTGCTGTCCCGTTGTCAAAAACCAAAAGTTGGGCGTTAGAATAGTCAAATATCTGATAGTCGGATGAAACATATCCTATTGTTGTCATTAACCTAAAAAAATAATTCATTTAGTTTTTGATATGCGACTTGTGCACTACTTTTCCTGATTTTATTAGTACGGTAGTGACCCTATCTTCAGCTATTATTTCTTTTTTATACCGTGCTGTAAGTTTCGAGCCTAATCGTCTATTTATTCTGACGTATACGATGTCTCCTGGTGTATAGTGTTTTATGGGTTGCCTACTTTTATTGTGATATTTTAGATCATTATCCTGCTTTTCCTTGAGTTTCTTTATATTTTCTAATCTCGTCTTTTCCAGCTGTTTTGGGTCAGTGCTTACCCTCCTACCAAAAAATAGCTCAACCGGTTTCCTCTTGGTAACTGAATGTACTGAAAAGTTATAAGCATAGAGTGCTTTCTCGAGAAGTTCCCTGAAGGATTGATGTCCATTCTCGGACTTAAGACATCGCATTATTTCACCAAGTGTTGAGTGGAATCGCTCGACTTGACCATTGACTGAGCTCGTATAAGGCGGTGTTCGAAACAGTTGAATACCGAACTCATCTTCGATCATGAAAATTATTGAGGCCGAACTAAAGGATTTCTCATTGTCAATCACAACAGTCTTTGGTATACCGAATGCAAATAGTATATCTCGAATAGGCTGTCTTACGTTCTCAGCGGACTTCGAATTAATGTTTCTTACCTGAACATATTTTGAAAACTTGTCCAAAGCTGTGAGCACAAGCTTACCTTCCGTTGAGAAGATGTCAATGTGGACTATCTCCCCAGGATATGTTGGGATGGGAGTGGATTGAATCTCAGGCTTGTTGGGGTGCCTGTCGTACTTATTCCGCTTGCATGTTTTACATGTTTTCAGAATCTTCCGAATCTTCCTGGTCATACCTGGAAAGTAGTATTTCTCGAGGATTTGAGCTTTGTTCTCTTTTTCGTTCCTATGTGCTCTTCTATGAGTCTCGACAATGATGTCTTCTTGCCTTTGTTCATTCGATATGTCTTCTACTTGCATTTGCGTAAATCTTACCTTAACGTAACTGCTAAAGTTTGACGGATAAATTTCCTGTATTAATCCCATGATCCATTCCTCAGTTTTTATTGCGTTGATGACCGATGGATTTAGGACTCGCTTCAAAATTCGTTTAAGATTTTCCCGGTTGTATTCGGGCTCGCTAACTGTATGACGGTGATACGTCGGAAAGATTATTTCAAATTTATGAGTGGACGTTGAACCGACTTCGAGAAATATTTGATTCTTGAAGGCGTTAATTGTTACTTCAACACTTGAGATTAGGTTATGGCAAGAACTTTCGTCGCTGTGCTCTGTAGTGGTTAGAGAATTCAATTGCGATGCATGAGGAGGTCGGGAGAGAGCGTCTGCTACAACATTGCTTCTTCCGGGTTTATACTGCAATTCGTAATTGTATTCTTCGAGAATTGCTTTCCACCGCTTCATTTTACTGTTGTTGTTCTTGATACTGAGTGCGTATGTGAGAGGCTGGTGGTCAGTATAAATCTTAATGTGAGCAGAGCCATATAAGTAATTACGCAATGAGCTCAGGGCCCATATGATCGCTAACATCTCCTTCTCGTTAGCGGCGTAGTTCTCCTCGGTTGCACTTAGCGTTCGCGAAATAAAAGTTATCGGTTTCTCTTCCTGCGATAATACAGCGCCAATGGCGTAGTTGGAAGCGTCAGTGGTTAATTCAAAGGGTTTATTAAAATTTGGATAGGATAGAATCAAATCTGGGGAAATTAAGGTTTTTTTTTATGTTATTGAAGGCATCTATTGCAGTGGAGTCAAGGAAAATTTGTTTTTTGACGGACTGGGCTTTGGACATACGTCCCTCCTCCCCTCTTAAAGGGCTGTTAGGGGTTTCTCGAGCTTTGCATAATCTCGGACAAAGCGGCGGTAATACCCTGACAGGCCAAGGAAAGAACGCAAATCTCTTAGAGTTTTAGGCGTTGGAAAATTTTGTATGGCCCCGACTTTCGCTGGATTGGTTTTTATCCCATCAGAAGATAAGATAAATCCCAAGAATTCAACTTCCTGCTTGAAGAAGTGACACTTGTCAAGCTGGACTTTCATGTTTGCATCATAGAGTGTTTTAAATATGTCTTCTATGTGCTGGGCATGCTCACTCTCGGTTTAGCTAAATATTACTATATCATCGATATAGACATAGCAAATTCCTCCGATGTGATCTCGAAGGATGTCGTCGAGTGCCCTTTGAAAGATCGATGGCGCGTTCTTAAGGCCAAATGGAAGCCGGGTAAATTCGTATTTACCATTATTTATGGAAAACGCGGTTTTCTCAACATCAGATTCCTTCAGGGGAATCTGGTGGAAACCACTTTTCAAGTCGAGGACGGTGAAGTATTTATTTTTGCCAAGTTGTGCAAGCACTTCACTTATTTCCGGAATGGGATATCTGTCAGCTATGGTGACACTATTTAGCTTTCTATAGTCTATCACCATTCGGTATTGCCGTTGTCCTGTAGAATCTGATTTCTTTGGTACAATCCACACAGGTGAATTGTACGGAGATCTGGATGGTCTTATTATGCCGCCCCTTAGTAAATTTTGAATCTGTTTTTCCACTTCGGATTTAAGCAACATTGGGAAAGGATAGTACCTGCTATAGACGGGAGAATCGGTCGAAGTGCGAATTTTTCCGACTACTTTTGTGGTAAAGGTTAGTCTCTCATCTGGTTCAGAAAATAGGTTTTGGAAGCGATTAACGACAGTATTTAACATATTCTTTTGGTTTAATGTTAAATGTTCGGTTTTAATATCGAATGCATTTACCAACGGAGATTCTAATTGCTTGATTCTGATTTTTAGACGATTCAGAATGTACATAAAATTGTTCTTAGTATCTATGACAGCGGGAAGAGCTTTCAGGCTGTCGTTGCCGAGGATACCGTGGAATGTTCGCAATGACGGAAGGAGAAAGAATTTCAGGTTAAGTAGTGTATGTTGAGAGATTTTGATGTCTCCAGCAATAGATTTTGCCAGAAAGCATTGTTTATTTTGTAGGGGTTTTTTGACGAGTGAAGGTTGGATATAATTCATTGAGGAGATAGTATCAATTAAAAACTTTAAAATATTACCACTCTTCAGCTTGCACTCGAAGTAGGGCAAGGAAGAGCTACTTAGTCTAAAAAATTGATATCACAATATTCTAATTCAGTAAGTTCAGGTTCATTTGCGGAAGCAGATTCATTTTCAACGTTAGGATACTCGCATGATGCAGTTTCTTCATCTGTATTGATGTGGAAATTCGGTTGTCGTCCTGGAGCCTGGTATCCTTGGTTGGTCAACGGTCGTGTCCTGCCATAAGCACTGCCGAATCTTTGCCGATTCTGATTGTGTACTTCCCTTGCACGATTACTGCGTCCTTGGGTTACTGCTTCCTGTTTTATAGGTGGGCCTTGTTGAGATTGTCCAAATTGGTGACGGTTTTGATTAAACCCAGAGAAGTTCTGACGTTGGAACTGGTGAGGATTGCCATTATTACGATTACGATTGTGTTGTGGAAGTGGTGCATGGAAGGGTGACTGGTAATAGCGTTGATGATTATGCTGATTTTTGCGCATGTGGTACGTTATGTCTTTGTGGAACATTCATCGGGTAACGCTGTTGAGGCTGAGGATTTCTTCCCATTCCTTGGTTACCGTTCGCATGATTTGCCCCGAAGTTCTGGTTTTCCAATTTCAGGCAGAGGTGGAGTGCTTGGGGCAAGTCTACTGTTTCGCGGATTCCTAATAGTCGTGGTAAATCTCCCTTTAGACCCCTTATGAAGGTGTCTAGGGCTTTATCCCTATAAGTTTGCGTAAGCAGACTCATCGATTCCCTACTAACGTTCATGCAGGCAATCTTATTAAGAATTAGCGACAGATGCGAGTATACTGCTTGATAGAAGCCTTGGACTGTGTTATTTCCCTGGACCAGAGAAGTCATCTGGTATTCTAGGGTACTAACGTCTCTTTTATCAGCATAGTGTAAGGCAAGGCACCGTGAAATGCTATCCCAGTTAAGTGGAGTATTGTATGATTCCAGAGCGGTATCTGCCTGTCCTATGATCTTATTGCGGATGACACTTAGTATGCCATAATATTTTGGAGTACCTCTAATTGGTTCATAGATTTCTAGCACACGATTTACATTTTACTTCCAAGACGAAAATTCGCCTGAATCGCCAGAAAAGTTTCTTAAACAACGCACGACGTCTGGAATTCTATCGAGGTCGTCTACCCTATTACTATATTCCGGCAAAATAGTCTCGTCTACGCCAGCATATCGCTCTGCATTAGGGTTAAGTGCCATTTCTACAATAGACCGGGTTTGTTTCTCCAGTATCCTGCCTACTATGGAGGAGATCAGATTATCAAAGTCAGGGGTGGACACTGGGTCGATATTCGCGTTGGCATGAGAAAGATTTGATTGAGTTGAAATATCGGGATCGATCATATTGCGACGTGTAGTGACGTTTGGTGGATAAGGGTTTTGGCCAGAACCGGATGGCCAAGATTGAAACACTGGGGGATTTACGATTCGAGCGTCAGCATCTGGGGGTAGGAACTGATCATTCGACTTAGCGGTTTACCTTGTTTCTGGCATTTTGCTTGTATTTACTTAAATATATGTTTGTTACTTAATAGAATAAAATGTGGTGTTTGGGAATTTAACAATATTGTTCTCTCGATTATTTCACTTATTCTTTATAAATTTTTTTTTTGACTCTTAATTTTGTTAAATAATTTTATACGATACAATTTCAGTTCCCATAAAAAAAATTATACATTTAAGGTTAACAAATCAAATGTCTTACATTAGAAATACAATAGTTGTCATCTTTGTTGACTTCCCTCCGGGTTGTGAATGCTGGAGATCGGGTGGTGCGGCGAGTTCTGACGAACTACCGTTTTGTTCACAATGTCACAATGTCACAAAAAAAAAATTTTGATTCACTTAACACTGCACAAAGTGAGCTACTCCGGGGCCCTTTAATTATAATTTCACCACAACACGATTCCGTAGGACCAATAGGCGTGCGGGAGCGGGAGCGCGGCGACTGCTTGAGGTGACTGGCTACACGAATGAACGAGAAAGGAATTTTCTAACGCGCGGCGGCTGCTTGAGGCGACTGGCGTTTCGAATGCGCGGCGGCTACTTGAGGCGACTGGCTTAACTTTACTCGACTTCTTAACGGACTGATACCTATTGGTCCTTGCTCGGGCGCCAATTAAACACTTAGGGGTTTGCTTCTTTAAAACAAATTTATTTATTTGGGCATTATAACCCCTTACACGCTATCTTAAGACTGAACTACAATTATTCTTACAACTACCTTAAATACACCTCGCATGCACTGAGTTGCTGTGTTGCTCTCGGGTTTCCGGATGCCGTACGTGATGGAATGCGTCTGGTTGCAAAGCTGTCTCTGGTTCTCCAGACGCTAGATCAGCGTTTTGCCGCTTGTGGGAACATCGCTGGTGATTTGACGCCGATGTGGAACACATGTGAGGGAGAGAAATATTTCGCGACTTTACTTATATATATATCAATAAAGATATCACAGTATACGCAAAGTTGTTCCGTATACCATCTCAACCCACGATGCCTGCAGATCCCCCTTGAAGGAAGTCCTAAGTCCCAGCGTTATCGTCATCAGGAGTTCGAACCAATGTGCCTTGTTACGTTGCACATTGCAGATTTTATCGTGCGATGCCATCGTTCAACGAGTCTGTTTACAGCTGGGTGGAATGGAGATGTTCAGATGCTTTCACATCCCACCGGCCGAAGATAGGGAATTCAAACTGCCTTAGTCGGTTGTTTTTGTCTGTGGTGCACCGAATTTCGCATCATAGTTTGCGTTGAAAGCTTCCGCTACTTCCTCCGCTGTCTTCGTGACAAGAGGTAAAGCTTCAGACCACCACTAGAATCGATCATAGATCGTGAGGAGGTATCAAAATCCTGATGAATAAGGTAGCGGTCCCACGATGTCCAGATGAAACGGTTGTCTGAAACAGAAATACTCTGCGTATGGTTTTTTGTGTGACAGTGTACATTTGCGAGTTGACATGCTATGCAAGCAGGCGCCCATTGATGTACGTCTTTGTGGATGCCGGGCCAGATGTACTTTTGTGCAGTTGCATAACCACTATGATGCGACGAATTGTGCACTATGTCGGACTCTCTACAACGTAGCGTTGTTGGGATGTATGGCCGGATAATGCTTGTCGAAATATCGCAGCAGTAGCGTTTGCCGTGGTCTGTTTTTAGTTTCTATCATTTCTGTTTGTCCTCGATTTCTTCCGCAGATAATGTTGGCATATTGACTTAACTTTCAATGCATCTTTATTTCTATCAGTAGTATAATCTAATGACTTTAATTCTTATATACTGATTCTTTACGAGTACTCTAAGCTAATCTAGCTGTTTTGCTTTATGCCTTCCAGCTTCTGATATTTTTTAATTCAGATCTTAAATCAATATACATTTTTTTTAACTTCATCCAAGAAAATTCTTTTCGTTCTTTTTCGTAACCTAACTTACATAACTATGTAACTAACTACACTAATTAAAAACTAAGCTTAAACTTACAACTGTATACAATTAAATAAATGATAATAACATTTGGTCATTCGTAGCCGAATAAAGAACCAGTGCATGAGTGCTTCGGAAAATAAAAACGTTTTCGTGTGTTTTTCGTTAATTGGGCAGAAGCAAAACAACATTTCAGTGGATGCAGTGTGTAGCAAACAACACTCAAGTAGGGCATTGCGATCAGAGAAAAGAAAGAAAGTGTACAAGTGCTGTACATGCATATTGCCCTGTGCGACACACTCAGCACTGTGTCAGCAATTAATATTAATTGATTATTATTATTAATATCTTGAATTTAATTGGAATGAATTCAAGCAACGAGACAGGCACACGAGGCTTACCGCGAAAATCACTTGTATGTGCAAACCCAATACTTCCAACAAGTATACGAAAGTATGTTGGCAACGAAGGAAACAACATACCTGCATGAAAAAATCGGCAATCACTCCAAAAGAGAAAGAAAACACCATACGCTTCTTCACTCTGCAGAACAACAGGCAAATTTGGGACATACAATGGAGCACCTAGTCTTATTAGCAACATCTTTTATCAAAACTAAGTGGAAAGGGCGTGACTACCATCTTAGAGCATTGGTTGATCAAGGCTCACAATCATCGTTCATAACTGAAGACGCAGTGCAACGGCTAAAATTGAAGCAAATAAAGACGGCAGTACCGGTTGCGGGCCTAGGCGCAGTTAGAGCTGAAACTGTCACGAGTAGAGTTGAACTAGAAATCCAACCGATTTACTCAACACCCTTTAAGACAAGGGCATCATTTTTTTGTGTTCTCGAAATTAGTCAATGTGCAGCCTGACAAAACGTTTACAGAAAAGGAATGGGATCACATTGCTCATCTCAGCCTAGCGGACCCTAACTACAACAAGTCAGCAACAATTGACGTGTTGATTGGAGCAGACGTGTTCCAAGAGATTATCACGGACGGGGTAATTAAAGGAAAACCCGGCACACCTGTGGCACAGAATACGAAACTGGGTTGGATTTTATCTGGAAGCATCGCCCGAAAGAATGTTGGCGGAAGAAGCAAAACAGTTCGCAACATAACAAATGTAGAACTGAGCGATCAATTAAAACGATTTTGGGACACGGAGGAACTGCAGGATGAAACGCAACTAACAAGTGCAGAAGCGAAATGTGAAAAATACTTCAAGAACACATATACAAGAAATGAAACTGGTAGATACGTTGTGCGACTACCATTTAAAGAGCTTGGTGAATCACGAAAGAAGGCTGTAGCACGGTTTCTACAACTAGAAAAGAAATTTACACGGAATAAACAATTGCGAAACAATTAATGCCTTTTTGCGAGAGTACTTAAACCTTGGACACATGGAATTAATGCACCCTTCTACAAAGCCTACGAATGCAGTTTATTATTTACAGACAGTTCAACAACAAAATTGCGTTTAGTTTTTGATGCATCTTCAAAAACTAGTTCAGACGTGAGCCTCAATGATACAATGCTAATAGGTCCTATCATTCAACAAGATCTATTAAGTATACTAATAAGATGGTGAAAACACAAGTTTGCATTCCGAGCAGACATTGAAAAGATGTATAGACAAATAGAAGTCGCGCCCGAGGATAGAGATTTCCAAAGAATCATATGGAGAGAACAACCCTCTGAAAACATTAAAGAGTACAGACTAAGGACTGTAACATACGGAACGTCATCAGCTCCATTCCTAGCCACACGAGTGCTTCAACAACTGGCAAAGGACGAGGAGAAAATATTTGAACAAGCTTAGATCATAACGCTTCAAGATTTTTACATAGATGATCTTCTTTCTGGTGGAGACACGCTTGAGAGAACAATAGATGCACAGGATCAAATGATAAACTTAATGGCAAGTGGAGGTTTTAAACTACGGAAGTGGGCCTCTTACTCAAAAACGATAGTGATGAACATGCCCGCAGAGGATCAGGAAGAAGGAAGATTCAATATTAATGCATCCGATTTTGTTAAGACCCTGGTTATATATTGGAGGTCTGAAACTGACAGTCTTGAGTTTAAGACAAACTCACCATTGAAAAATAATCGGCTTACAAAGAGAATTATAGTCTCGGAAATAGCAAGACTTTTTGACCCACTAGGGTGGCTAACACCTGTAGTTATAAGGGCAAAAATAATCCAACAAGAACTTTGGAAAACGGAAAAGTCCTGGGGATGAAATATTGCCCAAAGAGATTATCTTAAACTGGTTAGAGTTCAAAAATCAATTTAGTCACATAGAAGATATGGATGGAATAACTTTAACGAAAAGCAGCATATTGAACTTCATGGATTTTGTGAAGCCTCGAAAAAGCATTTGTCGCAGTCATATACACAAGAGTTGTAACACAGTCAGGAGAAATTTTTACGCAATTATTGTGTGCAAAGTCAAAGGTCGCACCAATTAAGAAAGTGTCTATACCGAGGTTAAAGCTTTGTGGCGCATTACTGCTAGCAAAACAGGTCAAGAAAACAACGACAACATTGAATATAAATAATCTGGATACACACGCATGGACAGATTCAAAAATAACTCTTACTTTGTTGAATGGCAATCCACAAAGATAGAAAAGTTACGTGGCTAATAGAGTAGAGAAAATAATAAAAATGATAGAACCAACAAAGTGACATCATGTGAAAGGAAACGAAAATCCAGCAGATTGTGCATCCCGCGGTATACAACCATTACGACTTAAGTAACAAACACTTTGGTGGAATGGTCCAAAGTGGTTGTCGCGTAAGGAAGTAGAGTATAGTAACGACATTCAGCATGAAATCAATCTGGAAGAAAGAGTTTTCTGCGGATACTCCACTACGTCGGGGCAAAAGGAAAAACGAGATCTGCAACAGCAATTAATCTTACAATACAGCTCATGGAAACGACTGACAAGAGTATTGGCATACTGTGAGCGCCTTATCAAGAATTCAAAATGCAAAACAGAAACTAGACTCTCAGAATATATAACAGGCGACGAAATCTATAACGCCACCAAATTAGTTATAAAGAGCGAACAACATAAGAGCTTCGCATCAGAAATCAAAAATCTTTAAGTTGGAAAAGATGTTGACAATAAAAGTAAATTACGATGCCAAACGCCGTTTATCGATAACGATGGAATTATACGAGTAACTGGAAGATTATCGGAATCAGATCTATCTGAACAACAAGGCATCCAATCATAATTCCACACAGTAGCAATCTGACGACCCTGCTTATAGATGATGCCCATTAATCAACCCTACATGGAGGCTATGGGTTAACTCATTCCTATCTGCGATATACTGGATAATAAACGGATTAAGTGCAGTTAAACAAAGATTACATGGATGCACAATTCGTTTCCGGTACAGAGTAAGCGAGGCAAACCAACTAATGGGAAATCTACCACAACCCAGGGTAACGATAAGTAGGCCCTTCCATCACACAGGAGTTGATTATGCTGGACCAATAGATTTGAGGATGTCTAAAGGAAGAGGCCTAGCAACTAAAGCCGTTCACATCGAAGTTGTAAGTGATCTTACTTTTATTGCAGCCTTCAAAAGATTATGTGGACTACGAGGCCATGTTGCACATCTATACAGTGATAACGGCACTAACTTTGTTTCTGCTGACAAAATCCTGACAAAAAACGCTGATGTGCAAGGAAGATATAACGAAGAAGTGTGTAATATGTTATCTGTCTGTAAAACAGAATGGCATTTTATACCAGCAGAAGCTCCACACTTTGGAGGGCTTTAAGAGGCTGGTGTAAAATCCATAAAATATCACCTAAAAAGAACTATAGGTGAACACAAGCTTACCTACGAAGAGATGACAACATTGCTCGTGCAAATAGAGGCATGTCTCAATTCAAGATCACTGTATCCTCTCAGAAGTGACCCAGACGATCCAGAGGCAATTACTCCAGGACACTTCCTAGTCGGAACATCGCTATTGGCTCCACCTGAAAAGCAGCGATTAGATGAAAACACAAATTTGCTTACACGATGGCAACTGTTGGAAAGAATGCAACAATACTTTTGGAAAAAGTGTAGCCAACGTTATCTGATAAACCTACAACAACGTCAGAAGTGGACAAAAGAGGCAGACAACTTGGGGAAAGGCAACGTGGTTCTGATAAAGGATGAGAATCTTCCTCCAACACGTTGGCCACTTGGGGTAATTGAAGAAGTTCATGCCGGAAATGATGGGTTGGTGAGAGTAGTTTCCATACGAGCCAAACAAAAGAATTACAAAAGGCCTATACAAAAAGTCTGTCTTCTGCCAATCACAGATAATAAAAATGATTGTGCCAATAAAGAAAGTATATCTAAGTCAAAGCATAAAGAAAAGATTTTAGGTACGCCTACAACCGTTCTAACCACTTTGCTTCTCCTTCTCTTGATTGGGGGAAGAAACGCAACAGCGTTAAGTATTCCCAACGATGGAGTGGAAATAAAACCCTTTAATAACCATATTTCGAAATAATATCACGCGTCAACTTAATTACGAATCACTGGAAACTGGTTGTCTACTACGACTTGAAGAACTACTGAGAGGAACTTAAGGGACTAGAAACGCTTTTTGATGGAATGACAATATACTGCAAAAAGAGAGGGCCAAATATGACCAGTGACCATTGTTTCGAGATCGTCAGCCAATTTCATCATCAACTCTCAACAATTCGTGACAATAATGCTTTGCTCTTTAATCAGGGGACGGAGAAACCATCGCAAGATAAACGTTCTCCACTAGACATTGTTGGAACGGTAGCAAATAAACTCTTCGGAGTGTAAGATCAAGAGTTGGCACAGCAATATGAAAATGATATTCAAAGCCTAAGGACAAACGAAGACCTTCTGGTAAAATTTCTAAAGAATCAAACATTGATATCTGAGACAACCACTAACATTATGCGAAAGAATGAAGAAGCAGTTAAACGCCAACTGAACGTGTTCCAACATAGTTTAGAACTCCTCTCAATGAACATCCGGACTGCAAACGACGAGAATGCTGCAACACAAGAATTCCTTACGCTATCAACATACGCAACACTGGCCGTACTAAACTTTCAGAACACACAAAGCTCTCTGCTCAGTGTATTAACAGACCTTCACCACGCCAGGCTGAACCCACTGATCATAAGTCCAGATCAGTTTGTTAAACAAGTTTCAATGATCCGAAATCACTTGCCTCCACACACGACAGTTCCGTTCATCTACTATACCGCCACCTTACAGCGAGAGGTCGAATAACAATGCAATGGGTCATCTTCGACATTAGAGTCCCTCTAATATCGTTTGATGATTTTGAAATTTTAAAATCAATTTCGGTACCAGCAGTGCATCGAGACGAGTTAGTATACATTGAACCGTCTGCTGAGTATTTAGCTGTCGGCGTTCTTTGCGAATCGTACTACACGATGACGAAGGAGAAATAAGGCAAGTGCATTCTGTTTAACAGCACGTACCTTTGTGAACAGAAGCATCCGATCTACAACCGGAGGTCAAATGTCAGCAGATGTGAGCTAGATCTCCTCACGCATAAGGAAGAGTTTTCGGCATTTTGCAGGATAAGAAGTATCACGCCGTCCCCAGTATGGATCCAACTAAGTGAAGAAAATTCGTGGATCTACGTGTTGGACAAGGCCTATACATTTAGAATAATATGCGACAACAAGGTGACCGACTTAGTGCTTCGAGACGATGGAGTACTGAAACTACAGCAGAACTGCATATTGAAGCAGGACACGATAACTATCTCTTCGCGAATTAAGATAACAACTTAAATGTCAGCAGCCCTCATTCATTTAAGGAACATTATCACGCTACTGCAGAACAAACCACACAACATCACTGCACCCGCAGTCGTTCACAGACCTCAGTGGAGTGCATACGTGTTTCGGCTTCATATTAAAATCAGCAAGTGTGCTTAGTTAGCAAAACAAAACAATTGAGTTAGGTGGAGCGGTAGCTCAAGTGGTAGAACACCAGTGTGGTAATTCCAGTAACCCCGGTTCAAATCCCGGTGGAGGAAAAATATAAATTTTTTTTTAAATTAAAACAAAGTGAAAAGACACTAAGTGTAAGTGAGGGACATGGAGAGTGACGAGCGACCCGAGCTCAGCAAATCGGGTGATTTTAAAACACCGGTGGCGGGGACATCAGGCCACCAAAGTAGTGACGGAAGCATCCGCGTGGCTAGCCCCACGAGTCGGACGACCGAAATCAAAAAGAGGAGAAAGAAGCTGCAGCCACAGCCCACTGTTACAAAGCGTCGGACGACAACAGCTATGACGTCAGACGAGGAAGTGGTCGCACCGAGCAGAGGCGGATCGGTGGCAGCCAAGAAAACACCGCCAAAGACAAAGGCAACAACAATGGCTGCAATCGACATAGATGCCCTCCAATGTGAATCAGAGGGCAACGAATGTCGATTTTCGTATAGGGGGAGCGACAATTCGTTCCAAGTTCTCGCCACATCCGATGCTGACGATGAGGCAGAACTAATAAAGGAGAAGGAGCAAAAACTGCAGAGGCTCGACGAGGAAAGGGCAAAGCTCGACGCCCATATTAAGTTTCTCTACGACAGGTCGACTGCAAGAAGAGCTGCTGAGAAAATAGCCAAAAAGAATGCACAACATAAAGAGCTTCTGGAACTGCAACAAAAAAGGCAGCAATTGAAGAAGAAGGAACAGCAGTTAGAACCTACACCTTCCACTTCTAAAGCAGCGCAAGAGTTGCAAAAAGCGCAACAGACACAAAGAGTGCAACAACATCAGCAACAGCAAAAGCAAACGCGATCAACAACATTAAAAGCAGCTCAACAAAAACAACAAGCGCAGCAGAAACAACAGAAGCAGGAAGAACACCAGCAGTCACAACGAAAACAACAAAAGCAACAGGAGCTACAGCAACAGCAGCAGAAGTCCAAGGTACGCTGCCCACCGATCAACGTCTTTGGTATGGGGACTGACGAGTTGGAGACGCTATGTGAGTTGGCCCTAGGGAAAAATAATTTTTGTATTAAATATAAGACTCCACAAACCCACACAGTCCATTGCCTAACAATGGATGGGTTTAAGTTTTTAAAAGAGAAGTTAGCGGCATCGAACGCTGACTTCTACACGTACACTCCCAGAGGGGAGAGGACACAGACCTTGCTCCTCAAAGGTGTAAATCCCTCTACTGACCCGAAGGTCCTCCTCAACAAGCTGCGCCAAGTTGAGAGCGACGAGGTCCAATTCGTAGGGGTTAAGCCTTTTAGCACTGCGGCTGCGAAAGCGAAGAAGAAAGCACTTCCCTTCTTCTTAGTTCAGGTATCCCACGGCACTAAAATTGACAACCTACGAAAAATCCGTTTCGTAGGTGGTTTGTGCGTAAAGTGGGAAAAATTAAATAAAACTGACCACGTACTCCAATGTGCGAAGTGCAGAAGGCTGGGTCACGTCGCGGAGAACTGCAATATGGAGTTCCGCTGCGCACGATGCACATTCAGCCACAACAAAAGGGAATGCCCTTTAGGGACGGAAGAGGTAGAGGACAAGACGCTCCTCAAATGTGTACTCTGCGGAGGAAATGGACACCCCGCAACCTATTTGGGGTGTCCGCGAATCAAAGAGCTCCGTCAGAGAGTAAAGGATGTAAGGAACAAAAAAAAGTAGAAGCCAGGCCAGTAGGCCGCGCTGTAGCTACTTTTGTTACGCCCGGAATCTCCTACACCCAAATGGTGTCAGGCAGACAACCGGCACAACAGACAGTGCCTAAGGGTGTCCCGGCACCTATAGCTAAGCAACCCGAGGCAGAGCCCTCCATAAGGGATATACTGTCTTCCATCCAGTCGATGCAAGCGCAGATGATTGCCTTGCAGAAGCAGATGGTCGAATTACAGACCAGTTTCCTTACGCAGACGGCTAGAGTAGATTTCCTCTTCTCTCAGCTGCCTGCAAACAAGCGCGCTCAGATATAATGGGCTCACGCGAGGTAAGAACCCTTAAGATCCTTGCAGTGAATGTAAACTCGCTGATAAGGATCGAGCGAAAGCTATCGCTCTCTAATTTGTTGCAAACTCACAAACCTGACGTGCTGATGGTTAGCCAAACTAAGCTAAGCCAGACGCGCAATCTCAGGTACAAAAATTACCATATAATTAGAAGAGACCGACCCCAATCCACTAGAGGTGGCGGGGTCGCCCTCTTGATAAAAAGTAACATTTATCATAAGGTTATATATAGCAATGATGTGCGTAGATTTAATGTGCTAGAAGCAGCGATTGCACGCATCTCTCTCCAAGGTGGAAAGAAGTTGTTCGTGATCGCTGCTTACGCATCAGAACCTCGAAACCCTAACTTTCTCTCTGAGCTCGAGGCTCTCTTCTCTAGCCTCCGATTAAATTCGGAAGAAAATTACTATATTTTAGCCGGAGATCTGAACGCTAAACATGGTGATTGGGGTAACACTGTTCCGAATGAGAGAGGAAGCGCTCTCTTAGAGTGGATGGAGCAGAACAATATCGAGTTCAGGCTAGATCTGCTTGCAACTGATAGACCATCCTTTCCTAGAAGCGGGTCCTATCTGGATGTGATGATAATAGACAGACGACTTACGTTACTAAACGTGGATCGACACACGAGGAACTGTTTAACTACGGTCGAGTACGACAGTGATCACTGTGGTCTCGCCGCGGTAATACAGCTCCCGAATAAGCTGGAGGAACTGGAGGAATATGTCCAAACGCACCCTTATAATTACAATAAGGCACGCTGGTCACGTTTCTCTAAAACCTTAGCCAGAGAAATAAGTTCGAGTGTGATCAATCCTCCTACGAACAGAAACCTTACGAACGAAGAGGTTGATGGGTACCTCATACAAATGGACGAAGCTATTAAACGTACAATGGACAAAACTATTCCGAAGGTAGCACATACCGATGATGGCGACATTTATCGGAATGCTACCATCGATGCACTTCACGTGCAAAAAAGTAGACTCTTGTCAAGGCTTAAACTCTTGTACAGAGGTTTACAGATCCACAAAATGCGGAGATTCGCTGTCTGAAGTCACAGATCAAAGTACTTCAACAGTTAATTCGGCAAAATTACAGTCTTTCTGTAAGCTTGCATTGGGGCAATAAGATTCGGGCTGTAAGAACCAACAACCCGAGCATGTTCCCGCAAGTAAATAAAATCTTTCGGAGGAAAGATCATAACGATATTCAGAGCGTTCGACTTGACAGAACAACACACAACGCGAACCTACTGACTTCAGTTGGCATCGATCCTGATAGGGCAGTGCTTGACAACGACTATTTCGTACTTGAGGATCCCCAGGAGAAGGTGAAAGCAATTGGTGCTGTTTTTCAGAGAGTGTATACGGTGAACGAGACTCGTAGTCCGAATCACGACCTGGAAAACGGAACCTTGCTGAACCATGTCTCTCTTCGCAACGAAATAAGTCAATGGCGATCCGAGAACTCTAGCTTCACCAGGTTCAATGACGAGCTTCCGGCAAATAATGTCTTCGCCGATGATGGAAACAACTCCATCCTTATTTCTAAAGACGAACTTCAAAGTATCTTCAACTCACTGAAGAAGAAGAAGTCAGTGGGAATAGATGGGATACCAAATATTGTTCTGCGCCATCTACCCTCTGAGGCGGTGGACGTATACACAACTTTGTTCAACAATGCGCTGAGTAATGCATATTACCCGGTGCATTGGAAAACAGCTGTGGTACAGCCCATTCCGAAACGGCAAAGATACCTCCATCCCTACGAATCTCCGTTCTATAAGTCTTCTTCCGTGTATAAGCAAGGTATTTGAGAAGATAGTCATTTAAGCACTAAAAGAATGGGTTGAGGAAAAACAATTAATACCGGAAAACCAATTTGGCTTCAGGGCGGGGCACGACACCATTCATGCCGCGTCTAAATTGGTTTCCGACATTCAGTGGAATAGAAACAAAACACAGTGCACAGGAGCCTGCCTGATTGACATGGAAAAAGCATTCGACACCGTATGGCTAGAAGGTCTTTTTCTTAAGTTAGTCAGGCTCGGCATTCATAAAACATTGCTATATATGATCTATGACATGGTAACAGGTAGGAAGTTCGTTGTGAAAAATGGCAACGAAATTTCCATCACTGTGTTCCATATAAAAAATGGGTTGCAACAAGGGGCGGTTGGTTCGCCGATCTTGTTCACTATATTCACTAGTGATCTTATAGGTTCTATGCCCAACTTAATAGCGTTTGCCGATGATCTAATCGCGTACAGATCAGGGCCAAAGGTAGAAGAAATAAATGGTTTGTTGCAGAGTGACTTCGATGCAATTCAACGATTTTGCGACGACTGGAAGTTGAAAATCAACTACCAGAAGTGTGAAACTATCCTTTTCAGAACCCCGCTGTCCAGAGCCTCAAGGGACACGAAAATAAACTGGCGCAAGTTCGGCATAGTTGACCCACTGAGACAGCCCTTGACCGTGAAGAATGTAGTAAGATACCTGGGCATCTGGTTGGACCAGTATCTATATGGTGGTATCCATGTGAATACAGCTCTGACCAGAGCTAAGAATGCCTTCGCTATGGCAAGAGGGCTGTTTTACAGCAGCCAACTTGACACCAGAGTGAAGGTAATCTGCTACATGGCCCTTATCCGGCCGATCATGGTATATGGTTGTCCTGTGTGGTTCAACGTGAGTCCTTCCCAAATGGAAAAGATGAGGGTATTCGAGAGGCGGTGCCTTCGGGCCTGTCTTCGTTTATATCGAACACCAGAATCGCAGTACAAGAAATTCTACCCCAATGAGGTTCTGTACAACGAGGCAAACCTTATAAGGATAGATAATTTTATTATTAAGTTGATTCGTAGTCACACTGCTCGAGCCATGGCTTCAACCAACAGCCTGATCTTTGGGGCTTACTACCCAAATGAAATGTACCATGAGAAGGTGCGTCTTAACGGCTTTATCCCACCTGAGGCGTTCCTCTATTTGGACACGAAAGGCCTGATACAAGATAGGGAAGGCTGCCCTATCATCTTCCATGTCGTACGCCGAACAGTGGAAAGGCGACTTCAATACGAGCCGGACGTCGCTCGCAGCCACGAGGAACTCCTACGGTTCAGTAGAGCGATTTCTGCCCGCGACAGAGCAGTCTCTGCAAAGGAACGGCTATTTTATTGGTGGTTGCACCAGAACCAGCCTTCGGAGCCGCTAAGTTCTTAAAATAAAAGACGGGGTAGTTGAGTCAGCAGGGCCAACTCGTATAGGTTAAGTTAGATCTAAGGCATTTTATAGACAAAAAAAAAATAAAAAAAAAAATTAAAAATAAGAAAATAAACAAAAAAAATAAAAAATACAAAAAAAAAATAAAATAAAAAAAAATACAAAAAACCAAAATATACAAAAAACAATAAAAAACAATAAAAAACTTTAAAAAAAAGGTGCTCCACGGCGTATTAGATATATATGTTCAGCATATAAATAACATATACGCCCTGGGGTATGCGTCCGTAACGTTATACGGACATAGTTAAGATTATAGTTAAGATAACTGTAAATAGTTAAATAGATTTAAGTTTTAAGTTATTATTGTATATATTTAAGTTAAGTTTTTGTTAATTTTTAAGGTCGCATAGTTAGGATATAAGGGTTAGTTACGTTAGGAATAATACATTTCTGAATTCCAAGTTTTTTTTTTTTTTATTTTCTTGGATAAAAATTAAAAATTGATATACGTTTTAATGCTAAACTTTAAAAATATAAGAAGCCGAAAGTTATAAGGCAAAAAATCTAGATTACCTTAGAGTACTCATGAAGAGTCAGTAAGTTAGAGTTAAGATCATTTGATTATACTTGTAAGCTAGTTTAAGTATTTTTGTCTAGCATGTAAGAAAATGAATTAAGAAAAATAATAAAATCACTGCACCCGCTATGGTTCCCAAGGAGTTCCTGACTAATGGAAACGATGACATCAATGGCCTTCAAAATGGATAACAACACTCAAATCCCATGAAGAATTACCTGCAATATATACATCGCATCGTTTTCATCAAACGATCAACTACATTTTATTTGGTGTATTTTTCCTTGCTACAATTGCGGCCTTCTTCACATCTCAAAGACCCCGGAGACAGACCAAGGCGCCGATGATTCAGTTACCAGACCCAGCGCCGGTGATCAAGTTGCAGACAATCGCGGAACCAGCGGCGAAAAAACGACAATTCACTGCGTCAAGCTTCAAGGTGTAGACCGTTGTGGGCCGGCAGAATGTACAAGTGCTGTACATGCATATTGCCCTGTGCGATACTCAGGTGACAGTGCCGCGGCGATTGCTCGCGTATTTATTCACGCGAGTCAAAGCCCTCAGCACTGTGTCAGCAATTAATATTAAGTAAAAGTGTATATAAATATAGGGGACAATGACGCAAGGGCGAGTGCGATTTGAAGAACTCACCAACAACGTTATTATTCTTTATTTCCAATTGTTTCAATTATTGCTATCCCCCCACCAGTGGTAAGGTGGTAATAATTGCAAACGAAACAGAAAGACAATTGTGCGTGTGAACGTTTCACACTCAGGTGAAAGTGCAAACTGTGTGCAGGGCTCAGCTGATTCCATACGTTTTTGTTGTGATTTTCGAAGGGTCGACCTGAATCACCTCAAATACGTAAATAGCTAAGAGCAAGCAAGACTATAGGCGACACGGCTAGGAGGGATGTTTTCTGATCAGCCATAATGCGAACAGTTAGATTCGTATCGGAACCAGTGTTCGCTTCTGCTAATGAACCGCTGTTAACGGCTAAACTGGCAGCTGTTGAAGCTGCATTCAACAAACTTCTGCAAGAGCAGAACTTGAGGTTCACGGCGCCTACTTGGGTAGGATAGATGATGCCGTTGACTCCACCGTAGCGAGCGTAACCGAGCGGATAGCAGTTCTGAAGCGGTGAAGTGCCAATGCAATGGTCGCAGGCGCAGCAAGCTCGTCTGTAATCCAGGTGCAGCCAACCAAAATTATTGCGTTTGAGGGCGATATTACGAAATGGCGTGAATTTTGTGATGTTTTCATCGCAGAAGTCCACAGCGATCAATCTTTATCCAATGTGACAAGGATGAGAGAGTTGTCGCAGGCTCTCAAACGCCAACCTGCAGGTGTGATTGGAAGATGGCGCATCACGGAAGACAATTATGCCGATGCTTGGGCAAAGCTCAATTGGGTTTATGATAATGAGCAAAATATCGTGGATGCTCATTTGAATGCGCTTCATTCCATTCCGAAGCTGGAGGCAAAATACCCGCAAAGATACGGAATTCGCGACATGGTGAACGAGGCACATGTGCATCTAAGCTCACTCCGAGCAATGGGATCAGACATTTTGTACTGGGATACCATGATTGTCAACATGTTGAGGACCAGGCTTGATCCGGAAACCAATCGCGCATGACAGATGAGCAGAGCAGACGTCCGACAAATTGCAATATTGAAGAAATTCTCTTTGTTTCTGGAGCGGAGAGCAAGCGCAATGGAGTCAACTTTTTTCGACCACACGGTTAAGAGTAGGAGCAAGCTCAACGAACAAACTCCTAAAAGTGCAGCTGGAACGAGCAAAGCGTGGACTCCTCTGAAATGTCCACTATGCAGAGCGGCGCATCCACTAAATCGTTCTGCAGACTTCTTGGCTCTATCCATACAGAGCAGGAATACTGAAGTGCGCAAATGGCAACTGAGCGCCAATTGTTGCGCAAGACTGTTCGCATGGAGCATGTCGTAGGTTCAACGAGAAACACAATAGCGTTCTATGTGCAGAGCAAAACGAAACGGTTGTTTGCAGTGCAGTTGCAACAACATCGCAGCAGAAACCACGGGAAAGGAAAAAGCGCATAGCAATCACAGTATGATGGCTGCGGAGCTGAAGCAGCAGGAAGAGATGCAGAACAACAGAGCAAGAGGATCGGAAGAGACGTGCGGGTAAGAGACAAGTGCACATGTTGCAACAGCACGCGTCACAGTGAATGTCGCAACAGGGCCCGTTTTTCAGCTGAGAGCCTTGCTTAACAGTGGAAGTCAAGTAAATCTTATAATGAAGCAGTGCGTGCAGCGAATGGGCATCAAGAAATAAAAGGGTCATTTGCAACAAAGCGGAGTTGGAGCTGAAGCTACAGTGCGTCTCTCATCCTGTGTACAGATCACAATACAATCGCAAGTGGATCCCACCTTTTCGTTTGAGTGCAAAATGTATATCATCCGAAAAATATCATCGTGGCTTCCGGTCGATGATATTCCACAAGAGCGTGCAGTAAACTTTGGACAGATGAAACTTTCGGATCCGTCTTACAACAAACCAGCGTGGATAGAAGTTCTTCTTGGAGCACAAGTTTGGGCAGACATCATCAAGCGCAACAGTAAGCGACACAAGAACGGTTTGACAGCACGAGAGACTCGTCTCGGATGGATCATCTTTGGCCGGATACAGACTCAATGCAAGCGAATAGTGCGAAGCATGGTTGGAGCAGAGCCATCGTTGGAAACGCAATTAAGTGAGCAGATCTGGAAATTCTGGGAGATTGAGGAGCTCAGAGTGAGGACAATCACGTCTCCAGATGATCAGTGGGTCGAAGAAAACTTCCAGACGACTCACCACCGAGATCCATCTGGGCGATATGTCGTGACGATTCCCATTAACAAGACACTGAGCTTGGATTCTTCCAACTTGAGAAGAAGTTTAGCAAGAACCCAGAGCTGAAGAAGCAGTACATAAGCTTCTCCACTGGTCTCATGGATCACATGAGACCAGTGGAGAGAGAACCGAAGTTTGGTAAAAGTGCGTATTACATTCCTCACCACTGCATGACAAAGAATATCCGCGTTGTCTTTGACGCGTCATGTAAAACTGGTAACGGAATCTCCTTAAACGATGTTCAACTGGTGGGAGAGAAACTTCAGAAAGACCTGGCTGTACTCATAACGCATTTTTGATGCTTCAAAGTTGCAGTTACAGCGGACGTCCAGAAAATGTATCGACAGGTGCGGATCGACCCGAGTCAGTGGGACTTGCAGCGAATCTTCTGGAGAGAGCAGCCAAACGATGAGCTTCAAGAATTTTGGCTTACAGTTGTCACGTATGGAATGACTTCGAGCAGCTTTAATGCAATCAGAGCGATGAATCAGTGCGCAATTTATCACAAGACTGAGTTTCCCCGTGCATTGAAAGTGATTACCAAGAACTTTTATGTAGATGACATGCTAACCGGCGCGAATGTTGAAGACCAAGCGATAGAGCTGTGCAAGGAAGTTACCTTCTCTTTGCGCAAAGTCGGATTCGAGCTAGACAAATTTGTGTCGTCCAGTGAAAGGTTAACATCAGAGCTATGTTGCAATGCAAACGGAGACAAGGAGCAACTACGGATGAGAGTCTCAGCACATCAATACTTGGTCTAATATGGGATTCAGCGAGCGACAAGATTAAGTTCAGGGTGAGCATCAATGAGGGCAACCACAGTATGGCCCCTCGGGCGAGTTATCAGTGTTCGGCAGGGGGCTGACGGTCTTGTGCGGAGTGCAGAACTCAAAATGGGAGCATGGGACTTTGGTGCGTGCTGCCTTTGGAGGATTCAACCGAATTGAATTGAGCACTAGTCCACAACTGGGGGCGGAATGTTTGAATCATCCATAGCATGATATCGACAGCGCAGCCGGTCGACCTAACGGCTGTCATAAACGCACATCACCCCACACCAGAACACATTCTAAGCAAACAATATAGAGCCACGGGCGCACGCATCATAAAATGAGCATTAGCAGTGATCAACGGCATCATGACATGTCTACGTGCTGGAAGTCAGTACGTGCAGAGCAATGACTGCGAGCCAACCCTTTTGTGCGGCGCGAAGAAGAATCATCGAAAGGAGACGAGCAAAACATCCGATCATCCCGTACACACCAGCGCGACAACCTAGCGGAACTGATCATCGATACATTTTTTGTGTGCTGACGTTTGGTCATGTCTCGGGCAGTGTGACTTCAAATCAACTTAATAATAAAATTATCTATCCTTATAAGGATTGTCTTATTGTACAGGACCTCGTTGGGATAGAATTTCTTGTAATCAGATTCTGGTGTTCGATATCAACGAAAACAGGCACAAGAGCACCGCCTTTCTAACTAACACCCTCATCTATCTCATTTGGGAAGGACTCACGTTGAGCCACATAGGACAACCATATACCATGATTGGCAAGATGAGGGCCATGCAGCAGATTATCTTCTTTGGTGTCAAGTTGACAAACAGTTCTCTTACCATAGCTTCTTAGCTCTAGTCAGAGCTGTATCCACATGGATATCACCATATAGATACTGGTCCAACCAGATCCCTAGGTATCTTACTACATTTTTCATGGTCAATGGCCGTCCAAGTAGGTCAACAATGCCGAACTTGCGCCATTTCACTTTCGTGTCCCTTAAGGCTCTGGGCAACGGGATTCTGAAAAAGATGGTTTCACACTTCTGGTAGTTGATTTTCAACTTCCAGTCGTCGCAAAATTGTTGAATTGCATCGAAATCACTCTGCAACAAACGATGTATTTCTTCTATCTTCGAATCTGATCTGTACGCGATAAGGTCGTAGGCAAACGCTATCATGTTAGGCATAGAATCTATAAGGTCGCTAGTGAAAATAGTGAACAAGATCGGCGAACCCACCGCCCCTTGTTGCACTCCACTTTTTATGTAGAACACAGTGGTGGAAATTTCGTTGCCATTTTTCACAACGAACTTTCTACCTGTTGTGTCGTAGATCATATATAAATTAAACACTTAGGTGTTAACTTCCTTTTAAAAAAAAATTTATTTATTTGGGCATAATAACCCCTTACACGCTATCTTAAGACTGAACTACAATTTTTCTTACAACTACCTTAAATACACCTCGCATGCTCTGAGTTGATGTGTTGTTCCCACAGGTGCTCTCGGGTTTCCGGATGCCGTACGTGATGGAATGCGGCTGGTTGCAAAGCTGTCTCTGGTTCTCCAGACGCTTGATCAGCATTTTGCCGCTTGTGGGAACATCGCTGGTGATTTGATGCCAATGTGGAACATATGTGAGGGAGAGAAATATTTCGCGACTTAACTCTCCCACGCTAAATCTTCGAGCGTCCTCGTTCGAACTTCAGAAGAATGGAATCTGACTTAGCCTTGATACCTTTGGATCCACATCTTCCTTGTGGGCAATGGTTCTTTTCACTGTGGGCGTGATGGTGTCTTTTATTTCCGAAGTGACATCTACTGGATGGGCTTCCGATGGATCTGCAGCTTGTGGTTGGATAACGATTTTTGTGCTGTTTCTAGCGCGTTTGATTCTTAGGCAGATTACTATGAATGCTGTGAATGCCATGCCAACTGATGACAACCCAAAGTTTATTGACTGTTTCCTTGAGTTTTCTTCCTTAATGAGTCATATGAACCTTTTATTTGCCAGGTGAAGTTCCTTAACGAACTCTAGAGAAAGGCTTTCTTCAATATTCGTCGTAGATGATGGTGGCTGCAACAACGTTGTGATCGGCTGCACTGTCGTAATGCCTGTTGAACGGAATTCTGCGTTCCCGATTTTCACGGTGGCATTCTGGAACTGGATTATGAAAGATCCAGACAGGTTCATCTTGTCGTCGTTTATTTGTAGCGCTCCGCTAAATTAGTTTAGGAATAGAGTTCCACTAGTTATTTCTTCAATCGATGCGGGATGTTGATTGTTTGTCGTGGTGCAGTTTGAGGGCTGATTTTTGAGTAGTTTAGGTAAACATGAAGTATTGCTTATATCGATAACATTAAAGGTATTACATAGAGTTAAATTTTCAAAAGTGTTACAGGAATTCTTTTCTCCGAACATAGAGTTTTTACATTTTATTACAGATTTAAAGTTTATTTTGTTAACAATATTTCCTTTTTTTTATTCTAACATTTGTTCAATATTCGAGTATGGTAAATTATTTTTCGTTATAAAATTGTCCATTATTTTTTCTTCCATATTTGATAAAATATATGAATTAATGACATTGGCCTTGGCCCAATGAATGGCGTAATCTATATTGGTTATTTCACTTTTTATAATATCGATTTTACTTTTTGTTACTAGGGCGTATTCGCTTTTTAATGTATTTGCAGTTTGTAATTCTTTTATGATTTCATTTTCTTTTTTAGCTAATTCATTTTTTTTTTTTTAATTGACGCGTGCAAAAGGGGTTGCGAGTACCCTTAAGTGACCGGATCAAGTCACAGCACGGGCGGAAGGTATAGAGGAAGAGAGGGAGAGGAGGTACCGATGCACATTGGTTTTAAATGCCTGTGGATTGTAATGAGGAGGAAAAATCGAGCTGGGAAGAGCATTCCAGATTCGTGTAGTGCGGCTAAAGAACGAGTCTCTGAATTTGACTGTACGTCCGAAAGAGGGCTTGAGGGTGAATTGGTGGGCATTCCTAGCGAGGCGTGTATTGCGGGTGAATTCTTGAAGGGGAGGAATGCAACTGGCTAATTCATCTGAGCATTTCTTGTTAAAATAGCGATAAAAGAGTGACAACGACGCGACATTACGTCGGTGTTCTAACGAGTCAATCGACTTCGCAATATTACTGTCACCTATAAGTTTTATCGCTCGCTTTTGAATTCTATCCAGCAGGTGCAGGGAGGTCTTAGGAGCACCTGACCAAATAGGAGCGTTATACTCAAGTTGGCCTTGTATATTGTAGCCAGATCAGAAGGGGTGAAGTACTTCTTGCATCGTTTAAGGAAGCCTAGACATTTCGCAGCATTTTTGGCGACCTCAAATATGTGACCGTTCCAACTAATTGTTGGGTTGATACACATACCGAGGATGGAAAGTCTTTCGGTTTCAACAACACAAGTGCCGTCCATGGATAACGGCTGATTATTTTGTAATCGCTTTAACGACAGTAGACAGCACTGTGTTTTGGAACCATTAAATTCCACTCTATTCTTATTTCCCCAATCGATTATGCTGTCAAGGTCGGAATTTAATGTGCTTAACATACGCTGCCGTTCCGAGTCGAAGGCCGAAGTGGAGGGACGTGAGCCAAGGAACGAATATGAAAAGCTGAGGGTACTGTCATCAGCGAAGGAATGAATGGGATTAGAAGTAGCAGACAAGAGATCATTTATAAAAATGAGAAAGAGTGTCGGAGGCAAAACAGAGCCCTGGGGAACACCAGCATTAATATGGTGAATATCAGACTTGAATCCATCCAAAACGACTTGTATTGAACGATTCGAAAGGTAATTTCTAATCCATTGAAGAAGAGACTCATCGATCCCAAAAGCACGCATTTTCGACAAGAGAGCCTGGTGCCAGACCCTGTCAAATGCCTTAAAAATATTAAGCGCAACAATCTTGCTTTCTCCTGCATTGTGCAAAGATTGGTTCCACTTTTCAGTGAGATATGCCATCAGATCACCAGTGGAACGGTTGCTTCGGAAGCCGTACTGCCGGTCATTAAGAAGCCTCCGGGACTCAAGATATTTCATAAGCTGACGGTTTATCAGCGTTTCCATAACCTTGGAGAGAAGGGACGTTAGTGCTATGGGTCGGTAGGAGGTGGGTGACGAACATTCGCCCTTTTTAGGGACGGGCTGGACAAATGCAGTTTTCCACTTACTCGGAAAGAGCCCTGAAGAGTAGGACAGATGGAAAAGCTTACGCAGTGGTTTTGCCAGCGTAGAAGAACACATCTTCAGAAGAACAGGGGGTATACCATCCGGGCCAGCGGATTTGTGTATGTTTAGATCTTTAAGTACTCTTGCTACTGTACGAGTGCGAAAATGGATTTGCCCCATGGAGAAATTTACGCTCTCAGGTACAGGCGGGGACAAAGTACTATCTGGCAGCGTTGAGCTAGCTGCAAAGTGTGCAGCAAGCAGATTAGCTTTGCCCAAAGAGCTGACAGCTGGAATGTCATTGCAAATGAGCGTTGGGATCGAAGACGAGGCTGAATTCCTTATGTTTTTTACGAAAGACGAAAAGCCTCTGCTACCCTTGGGGCATTGTAGAACTTTTTGCCTCAACTTTTGGTCAAAGGAGAATTTAACACGTCTTATTAATGCATTGCAGTCATTGCGGATCCGTTTGAACTTTTTCCGGGCTTCCTCAGAAGGGTTGGCTTTATAATCCCGGAAACTCAATTCTCTCATCCTGATAGCCTCTTTGCAGCTCAAGTCAAACCACGCGTTTGCCTTAGGCTTGATGCTCTTCACTCTGTGAGGAATGAAGGACCTCATGCCCAGCGAAATAATGTTTGTGATCGCATCAGTAGCGGCATCCACGTCACTATCGAGGAAGCATAGTGACCAGTTAAAATTCCTAAAGAAGTTGTTAAGTCCGCTCCAGTTGGTTTTCTCGTAGAGCCATACTGTTCTTTTCGGAATTTGTTCTCTAACTGTGTGGAAGGAGTACGAGAATTTGGCTGACACGACACAGTGGTCGGACGAGCCTAGAGGCGACAATATATCAATTGAATATTTTTCCGGATGAGAGGTGAGAAACAGATCCAAGGTGTTAGCGGTATGATCTGCAATGTCAGGTATTCGTGTTGGCTCATTCACAAGCTGGGTTAAATTATTTACCTCAGCGAAGATTTCAACATACCTTCCTTCGGGTGTTGTCTGGCCTGAATGTCGAAGCCAAGTAGAATTGTGTACATTGAAATCGCCCGCAATAGCGATTTCAGTGCGAGGATACAGGGATACAATTCTTGTGATGGAGTCGGACAGCGCATCAAACTCGTTATAAGTTGAGTTGCTGTCCATGTTTGGACTTTTATAAACAAAGCAGTAGTAGATTAAATGCTTACGGACAAAGAGTTTTAACCACAGAAAATTAAATTCCGGATTGGAACAGTGGCCATATTGTGGTTGAATTTGGTAAGCAACATCACTACGCACATAAATGGCGAGACCGCGGTGTAAAAAGAATAAGGGCACCAAGCTATATCCAGGCAGGTTCAAATCCGATAAATCGGTATTCTCACCCATCTGCGTTTCACTCAGCGCCAAGACAGCTGGTTTATGGTGGGAGAGGTGGACGTAAACGGCAAAGAGATTAGTTCTCAGTCCGCGAATGATGCTCACGTCAACACGAAATTGCCCCCTCATATCAGTCTTAGGCATGTGAAAACCAACTCCGACAATGCAGTTGGTGAAAGTGAGCAGAGTTCAGAAGTGTAAATTCTGCGTTAAGCTTCGCAAAACAAATCAATGTAGGTGTTATGCCCGTACATTGACTTGAATTGGTCCACTAACAAATATTTACACTTCCGAATCCGCTATGTCAGATGTTAGGCAGACTCGGACATCGCCCCAGCCCGTCTGGTAAATTAAACGGGAGTTGCGACCGAGAATGCCCAACAGTGTTTTGTGAAGGAGTGGGAGAGGGGGGAGCGGACCGCGTGTGCTCTACCAATGCACTTCACTGCACTACACTGCACTTTATATTAGGTTTTCGTTTTTTTTTTTTTTTGTTTCACTCGCGGAGATGTTGGGCGGACCGCGTTAATTGTTGTTTGTGTTTTTCGGCGCGAGGAATAATGAACTTTTGTTGATTTGAGTGCATGCAGCGACAACACGTCTGCATGCGTCGGAGGATGACACGGCACTCATTTCATTAAATCTTCCCTCAATAATATTATTTATCAAAATTTGCTTGTTATTATTTTCTGCCAATTGGTCAAGTTTTCCCGTTAATAATATTAAGTCATCGTGATCAGGGGATCCTGCTACCCACTTCCATGCCGTGCCGAGAAAGTCCAACGGCCTTTTCACCTTACTAATTGGTTTGAGTCTTGCTATATGTCGTCGAGTCTGTTCTATGTCATGAACCATAAATGCATACATTGGATCTTTGTCGCTAAATTTAGAAGTAACTGTCTCGTTAAGTCTCTCTAGTAAATTTTCATACACGTCTAGGTTTATAATATGAATAGTTTTGAAGTTTCGTTTTCCAAAACTGCTGTTCCGTTGTCCAAAATCAGAAGTTGGGCATTAGAGTAGTCAAATATCCGATAGTCGGATGAAACATATCCTATTGTTGTCATTAACGTAAAAAATAATTTGTTTAGTTTTTGATATGCGACTTGTGCACTACTTTTCCTAATTTTGTTAGTAAGGTAGTGACCCTATCTTCAGCTATTATTTCTTTTTTATACCTTGCTGTAAGTTTCGAGCTTAATCGTCTATTTATTCTGACGTATACGATGTCTCCTGGTGTATAGGGTTTTATGGGTTGCCTACTTTTATTGTGATATTTTAGATCATTATCCTGTTTTTCCTTGAGTTTCTTTATATTTTCTAATCTCGTCTTTCCCAGCTGTTTTGGGTCAGTGCTTACCCTCCTACCAAAAAATAGCTCTTTAGCTTTAGCTGCTTTCTCGAGAAGATCCGTGAAGGATTGATGTACATTCTCGGACTTAAAACATCCCATTATCTCACCAAGTGTTGAGTGGAATCGCTCGACTTGACCATTGACTGAGCTCGTATAAGGCGGTGTTCGAAACAGTTAAATACCGAACTCATCTTTGATCATGATAATTATTGAGGCCGAACTAAAGGATTTCTCATTGTCAATCACAACAGTCTTTGGTATACCGAATGCAAATAGTATATCTCGAATAGGCTGTCTTACGTCCTCGCGGGCTTCAAATTAATGTTTCTTACCTGAACATATTTTGAAAACTTGTCTCTACCTTCCGTTGAGAAGATGTCAATGTGGACTATCTCCCCAGGATATGTTGGGATGGGAGTGGATTGAATCTCAGGCTTGTTCGGGTGCCTGTCGTACTTATTCCGCTTGCATGTTTTACATGTTTTCAGAATCTTCCGAATCTTCCTGGCCATACCTGGAAAGTAGTATTTCTCGAGGATTTGAGCTTTGTTCTCTTTTTCGTTCCTATGTGCTCTTCTATGAGCCTCGACTATGATGTCTTATTGCCTTTGTTCATTCGATATGTCTTCTACTTGCATTTGCGTAAATCTTACCTTGTAACTGCTAAAGTTTGACGGATAAATGTCCTCTATTAATCCTGTATTAATCCCATTATTCATTCCTCAGTTTTTATTGCGTTAATGACCGATGGATTTAGGACTCGCTTCGAAATTCGTTTAAGATTTTCCCGGTTGTATTCGGGCTCGCTAACTGTATGACGGTGATACGTCGGAAAGATTATTTCAAATTTATGAGTGGATGTTGAACCGACTTCGAGAAATATTTGATTCTTGAAGGCGTTAATTGGTACTTCAACACTTGAGATTAGGTTATGGGAAGAACTTTCGTCGCTGTGCTCTGTAGTGGTTAGAGAATTTAATTGCGATGCATGAGGAGGTCGGAAGAGAGCGTCTGCTACAACATTGCTTCTTCCGGGTTTATACTGCAATTCGTAATTGTATTCTTCGAGAATTGCTTTCCACCGCTTCATTTTACTGCTGTTGCTCTTGTTACTGAGTGCGTATGTGAGAGGCTGGTGGTCAGTTTAAATCTAAATGTGAGCAGAGCCATATAAGTAATTACGCAATGAGCTCAGGGCCCATATGATCGCTAACATCTCCTTCTCGTTAGCGGCGTAGTTCTCCTCGGTTGCACTTAGCGTTCGCGAAATAAAAGTTATCGGTTTCTCTTCCTGCGATAATACAGCGCCAATGGCGTAGTTGGAAGCGTGAGTGGTTAATTCAAAGGGCTTATTAAAATTTGGATAGGATAGAATCAAATCTGGGGAAATTAAGGTTTTTTTTTATTTTATTGAAGGCATCTATTGCAGTGGAGTCAAGGAAAATTTGTTTTTTGACGGACTGGGCTTTGGACATACGTCCCTCCCCCTTAAAAGGGCTGTTAGGGGTTTCGCGAGCTTTGCACAATCTCGGACAAAACGGCGGTAATACCCTGACAGGCCAAGGAAAGAACGCAAATCTCTTAGAGTTTTAGGCATTGGAAAATTTTGTATGGCCTCGAGTTTTGCTCGATTGGTTTTTATCCCATCAGAAGATAAGATAAATCCCAAGAATTCAACTTCCTGCTTGAAGAAGTGACACTTGTCAAGCTGGACTTTCATGTTTGCATCATAGAGTGTTTTAAATATGTCTTCTATGTGCTGGGCATGCTTACTCTCGGTTTTGCTAAATATTACTATATCATCGATATAGACATAGCAAATTCTTCCGATGTGATCTCGAAGGATGTCGTCGAGTGCCCTTTGAAAGATCGATGGCGCGTTCTTAAGGCCAAATGGAAGCCGGGTAAATTCGTATTTACCATTATTTATGGAAAACGCGGTTTTCTCAACATCAGATTCCTTCAGGGGAATCTGGTGGAAACCACTTTTCAAGTCGAGGACGGTGAAGTATTTATTTTTGCCAAGTTGTGCAAGCACTTCACTTATTTCCGGAATGGGATATCTATCAGCTATGGTGACACTGTTTAGCTTTCTATAGTCTATCACCATTCGGTATTGCCGTTGCCCTGTAGAATCTGATTTCTTTGGTACAATCCACACAGGTGAATTGTACGGAGATCTGGATGGTCTTATTATGCTGTCCCTAAGTAAATTTTGAATCTGTTTTTCCACTTCGGATTTAAGCGCCATTGGGAAAGGATAGTACCTGCTATAGACGGGAGAATCGGTCGAAGTGCGAATTTCTCCGACTACCTTTGTGGTAAAGGTTAGTCTCTCATCTGGTTCAGAAAATAGGTTTTGGAAGCGATTAACGACAGTATTTAACATATTCTTTTGTTAAATGTTCGGTTTTAATATCGAATGCATTTACCAACGGAGATTCTAATTGCTTGATTCTGATTTTTAGACTATTTAGAACGTACATAAAATTGTTCTTAGTATCTATGGCAGCGGAAAGAGCTTTCAGGCTGTCGTTGCCGAGGATACCGTGGAATGTTCGCAATGACGGAAGGAGAAAGAATTTCAGGTTTACTTCGTCTAGGCCAAAAAGGTTAAGTAGTGTATGTTGAGAGATTTTGATGTCTCCAGCAATAGATTTTGCCAGAAAGCATTGTTTATTTTGTAGGGTTTTTTTGACGAGTGAAGGTTGGATATAATTCATTGAGGAGATAGTATCAATTAAAAACTTTAAAATATTACCACTCTTCAGCTTGCACTCGAAGTAGGGCAAGGAAGAGCTACTTAGTCTAAAAAATTGATATCACAATATATAAGTTCAGGTTCATTTGCGGAAGCGGATTTATTTTCAACGTTAGGATACTCGCATGATGCAGTTTCTTCATCGGTATTGATGTGGAAATTCGGTTGTCGTCCTGGAGCCTGGTATCCTTGGTTGGTCAACGGTCGTGTCCTGCCATAAGCACTGCCGAATCCTTGCCGATTCTAATTGTGTACTTCCCTTGCACGATTACTGCGTCCTTGGGTTACTGGTTCCTGTTTTATAGGTGGGCCTTGTTGAGATTGTCCAAATTGGTGACGGTTTTGATTAAACCCAGAGAAGTTCTGACGTTGGAACTGGTGAGGATTGCCATTATTACGATTACGATTGTGTTGTGGAAGTGGTGCATGGAAGGGTGACTGGTAATAGCGTTGATGATTATGCTGATTTTTGCGCATGTGGTACGTTATGTCTTTGTGGAACATTCATCGGGTAACGCTGTTGAGGCTGAGGCCTTCTTCCCATTCCTTGGTTACCGTTCGCATGATTTGCCCCGAAGTTCTGGTTTTCCAATTTCAGGCAGAGGTGGAGTGCTTGGGGCAAGTCTACTGTTTCGCGGATTCCTAATAGTCGTGGTAAATCTCCCTTTAGACCCCTTATGAAGGTGTCTAGGGCTTTATCCCTATAAGTTTGCGTAAGCAGACTCATCGATTCCCTACTAACGTTCATGCAGGCAATCTTATTAAGAATTAGCGACAGATGCGAGTATACTGCTTGATAGAAGCCTTGGACTGTGTTATTTCCCTGGACCAGAGAAGTCATCTGGTATTCTAGGGTACTAACGTCTCTTTTATCAGCATAGTGTAAGGCAAGGCACCGTGAAATGCTATCCCAGTTAAGTGGGGTATTGTATGATTCCAGAGCGGTATCTGCCTGTCCTATGATCTGATTGCGGATGACACTTAGTATGCCGGATTATTTTGAAGTACCTTTAATTGGTTCATAGATTTCTAGCACGCGATTTACACTTTTCTTCCAAGACGAAAATTCGCCTGGATCGCCAGAAAAGTTCCTTAAACAACGCACTACGTCTTCAATTCTATCGAGGTCGTATACCCTATTCAACTTAAGAGCGGTTGACCTTGTTTCTGGCATTTTGCTTGTATTTACTTAAATATATGTTTGTAACTAATAGAATAAAATGGGTGTTTGGGAATTTAACAATATTGTTCTCTCGATTGTTTCACTTATTCTTAATATTTCTATTGCCTCTTAATTTTGTTAAATAATTTTATACGATACAATTTCAGTTGCCATTAAAAAAAATTATACATTTAAGGTTAACAAATCAAATTTCTTACATTAGAAATACAATAGTTGTCATCTTTGTTGACTTTCCTCCGGGTTGTGAATGCTGGAGATCGGGTGGTGCGGCGAGTTCTGACGAACTACCGTTTTGTTCACAATGTCACAATGTCACAAAAAAATTTTTGATCTACTTAACACTGCACAAAGGGCGCTACTCCGGGGCCCTTTAATTATAATTTCACCACAACACGATTCCGTGGGACTAATAGGCGTGCGGGAGCGTGGGCGCGGCGACTGCTTGAGGTGACTGGCTACACGAATGAACGAGAAAGGAATTTGCTAACGCGTGGCGGCTGCTTGAGGCGACTGGCGTTTGAATGCGTGGCGGCTACTTGAGGCTACTTACTCGACTTCTTAACGCACTGATACCTATTGGTCCCTGCTCGGGCGCCAATTAAACACTTAGGTGTTTGCTTCTTTAAAAAAAATTTATTTATTTGGGCATTATAACCCCTTACACGCTATCTTAAGACTGAACTACAATTATTCGTACAACTACCTTAAATACACCTCGCATGCACTGAGTTGCTGTGTTGTTCCCACAGGTGCTCTCGGGTTCCGGATGCCGTACGTGATGGAATGCGTCTGGTTGCAAAGCTGTCTCTTGTTCTCCAGACGCTAGATCAGCGTTTTGCCGCTTGTGGGAACATCGCTGGTGATTTGACGCCGATGTTGAACACATGTGAGGGAGAGAAATATTTCGCGACTTTACTTATATATATATCAATAAAGATATCACAGTATACGCAAAGTTGTTCCGTATACCATCTCAACCCACGATGCCTGCAGATCCCCCTTGAAGGAAGTCCTAAGTCCCAGCGTTATCGTCATCAGGAGTTCGAACCAATGTGCCTTGTTACGTTGCACATTGCAGATTTTTTCGTGCGATGCCATCGTTCAACGAGTCTGTTTACAGCTGGGTGGAATGGAGATGTTCAGATGCTTTCACATCCCACCGGCCGAAGATAGGGAATTCAAACTGCCTTAGTCGGTTGTTTTTGTCTGTGGTGCACCGAATTTCGCAACATAGTTTGCGTTGAAAGCTTCCGCTACTTCCTCCGCTGTCTGCGTGACAAGAGGTATAGCTTCAGACCACCACGAGAATCGATCATAGATCGTGAGGAGGTATCAAAATCCTGATGAATTAGGTAGCGGTCCCACCATGTCCAGATGAAACGGTTGTCCGAAACAGAAATACTCTGCGTATGGTTTTTTGTGTGACAGTGTACATTTGCGAGTTGACATGCTATGCAAGCAGGCGCCCATTGATGTACGTCTTTGTGGATGCCGGGCCAGATGTACTTTTGTGCAGTTGCATAACCACTATGATGCGACGAATTGTGCACTATGTCGGACTCTCTACAACGTAGCGTTGTTGGGATGTATGGCCGGATAATGCTTGTCGAAATATCGCAGCAGTAGCGTTTGCCGTGGTCTGTTTTTAGTTTCTATCATTTCTGTTTGTCCTCGATTTCTTCCGCAGATAATGTTGGCATATTGACTTAACTTTCAATGCATCTATATCAGTAGTATAATCTAATGACTTTAATTCTTATATACTGATTCTTTACGAGTACTCTAAGCTAATCTAGCTGTTTTGCTTTATGCCTTCCAGCTTCTGATATTTTTTAATTCAGATCTTAAATCAATATACATTTTTTTTAACTTCATCCAAGAAAATTCTTTTCGTTCTTTTTCCTAACCTAACTTACATAACTATGTAACTAACTACACTAATTAAAAACTAAGCTTAAACTTACAACTGTATACAATTAAATAAATGATAATAACATTTGGTCATTCGTAGCCGAATAAAGAACCAGTGCATGCGTGCTTCGGAAAATAAAAACGTTTTTGTGTGTATTTCGTTAATTGGGCAGAAGCAAAACAACATTTCAGTGGATGCAGTGTGTAGCAAACATTTTTTCTGCAACACTCAAGTAGGGCATTGCGATCAGAGAAAAAAAAGAAAGTGTACAAGTGCTGTACATGCATATTGCCCTGTGCGATACTCAGGTGGCAGTGCCGCGGCGATTGCTCGCGTATTTATTCACGCGAGTCAAAGAACTCAGCACTGTGTCAGCAATTAATATTAAGTAAAAGTGTATATAAATAGAGGGGACAATAAAGCAAGGGCGAGTGTGATTTGAAGAGCTCACCGACAACGTTATTATTTTTATTTCCAATTGTTTCAATTATTGCTATCCCCCCACCAGCCGTAAGGTGGTAACATTTGCAAACGAAACATCTGGTCTTTCGAGAAAAAAAAACGAATCAGCGAAACGAAGTGAAGTGAAGTGAAGTAAAGGAAAAAAAAATAATAATAACTAAGAATACGAAACCCAATTGCTGAAAAACGATACTCTGCCGATACTGCCGAATGGATAAAGAAGGTAGCGGAAAAATATACAAAGGAGCCAAAGGTCAGACGGACACGAGAATTCGTCAAAGAACGGCTAAACGATTTTGAATTTAATTGGAATGAATTCAAGCAACGAGACAGGCACACGAGGCTTACCGCGAAAATCACTTGTATGTGCAAACCCAATACTTCCAACAAGTATACGAAAGTATGTTGGCAACGAAGGAAACAACATACCTGCATGAAAAAATCGGCAATCACTCCAAAAGAGAAAGAAAACACCATACGCTTCTTCACTCTGCAGAACAACAGGCAAATTTGGGACATACAATGGAGCACCTAGTCTTATTAGCAACATCTATTATCAAAACTAAGTGGAAAGGGCGTGACTACCATCTTAGAGCATTGGTTGATCAAGGCTCACAATCATCGTTCATAACTGAAGACGCAGTGCAACGGCTAAAATTGAAGCAAATAAAGACGGCAGTATCGGTTGCGGGCCTAGGCGCAGTTAGAGCTGACACTGCCACGAGTAGAGTTGAACTAGAAATCCAACCGATTTACTCAACACCCTTTAAGACAAGGGCATCATTTTTTTGTGTTCTCGAAATTAGTCAATGTGCAGCCTGACAAAACGTTTACAGAAAAGGGATGGGATCACATTGCTCATCTCAGCCTAGCGGACCCTAACTACAACAAGTCAGCAACAATTGATGTGTTGATTGGAGCAGACGTGTTCCAAGAGATTATCACGGACGGGGTAATTAAAGAAAAACCCGGCACACCTGTGGCACAGAATACGAAACTGGGTTGGATTTTATCTGGAAGCATCGCCCGAAAGAATGTTGGCGGAAGAAGCAAAACAGTTCGCAACATAACAAATGTAGAACTGAGCGATCAATTAAAACGATTTTGGGACACGGAGGAACTGCAGGATGAAACGCAACTAACAAGTGCAGAAGCGAAATGTGAAAAATACTTCAAGAACACATATACAAGAAATGAAACTGGTAGATACGTTGTGTGACTACCATTTAAAGAGGATGCAAAAGAGCTTGGTGAATCACGAAAGAAGGCTGTAGCACGGTTTCTACAACTAGAAAAGAAATTTACACGGAATAAACAATTGCGAAACAATTAATGCCTTTTTGCGAGAGTACTTAAACCTTGGACACATGGAATTAATGCACCCTTCTACAAAGCCTACGAATGCAGTTTATTATTTACAGACAGTTCAACAACAAAATTGCGTTTAGTTTTTGATGCATCTTCAAAAACTAGTTCAGACGTGAGCCTCAATGATACAATGCTAATAGGTCCTATCATTCAGCAAGATCTATTAAGTATACTTATAAGATGGTGAAAACACAAGTTTGCATTCCGAGCAGACATTGAAAAGATGTATAGACAAATAGAAGTCGCGCCCGAGGATAGAGATTTCCAAAGAATCATATGGAGAGAACAACCCTCTGAAAACATTAAAGAGTACAGACTAAGGACTGTAACATACGGAACGTCATCAGCTCCATTCCTAGCCACACGAGTGCTTCAACAACTGGCAAAGGACGAGGAGAAAATATTTGAAAAAGCTTAGATCATAACGCTTCAAGATTTTTACATAGATGATCTTCTTTCTGGTGGAGACACGCTTGAGAGAACAATAGATGCACAGGATCAAATGATAAACTTAATGGCAAGTGGAGGTTTTAAACTACGGAAGTGGGCCTCTTACTCAAAAACGATAGTGATGAACATGCCCGCAGAGGATCAGGAAGAAGGAAGATTCAATATTAATGCATCCGATTTTGTTAAGACCCTGGTTATATATTGGAGGTCTGAAACTGACAGTCTTGAGTTTAAGACAAACTCACCATTGAAAAATAATCGGCTTACAAAGAGAATTATAGTCTCGGAAATAGCAAGACTTTTTGACCCACTAGGGTGGCTAACACCTGTAGTTATAAGGGCAAAAATAATCCAACAAGAACTTTGGAAAACGGAAAAGTCCTGGGGATGAAATATTGCCCAAAGAGATTATCTTAAACTGGTTAGAGTTCAAAAATCAATTTAGTCACATAGAAGATATGGATGGAATAACTTTAACGAAAAGCAGCATATTGAACTTCATGGATTTTGTGAAGCCTCGAAAAAGCATTTGTCGCAGTCATATACACAAGAGTTGTAACACAGTCAGGAGAAATTTTTACGCAATTATTGTGTGCAAAGTCAAAGGTCGCACCAATTAAGAAAGTGTCTATACCGAGGTTAAAGCTTTGTGGCGCATTACTGCTAGCAAAACAGGTCAAGAAAACAACGACAACATTGAATATAAATAATCTGGATACACACGCATGGACAGATTCAAAAATAACTCTTACTTTGTTGAATGGCAATCCACAAAGATAGAAAAGTTACGTGGCTAATAGAGTAGAGAAAATAATAAAAATGATAGAACCAACAAAGTGGCATCATGTGAAAGGAAACGAAAATCCAGCAGATTGTGGATCCCGCGGTATACAACCATTACGACTTAAGTAACAAACACTTTGGTGGAATGGTCCAAAGTGGTTGTCGCGTAAGGAAGTAGAGTATAGTAACGACATTCAGCATGAAATCAATCTGGAAGAAAGAGTTTTCTGCGGATACTCCACTACGTCGGGGCAAAAGGAAAAACAAGATCTGCAACAGCAATTAATCTTACAATACAGCTCATGGAAACGACTGACAAGAGTATTGGCATACTGTGAGCGCCTTATCAAGAATTCAAAATGCAAAACAGAAACTAGACTCTCAGAATATATAACAGGCGACGAAATCTATAACGCCACCAAATTAGTTATAAAGAGCGAACAACATAAGAGCTTCGCATCAGAAATCAAGAATCTTCAAGTTGGAAAAGATGTTGACAAAAAAAGTAAATTACGATGCCAAACGCCGTTTATCGATAACGATGGAATTATACGAGTAACTGGAAGATTATCGGAATCAGATCTATCTGAACAACAAGGCATCCAATCATAATTCCACACAGTAGCAAACCAACTAATGGGAAATCTACCACAACCCAGGGTAACGATAAGTAGGCCCTTCCATCACACAGGAGTTGATTATGCTGGACCAATAGATTTGAGGATGTCTAAAGGAAGAGGCAATAAAACATATAAAGGATAATTTGCTATATTTATATGCCTAGCAACTAAAGCCGTTCACATCGAAGTTGTAAGTGATCTTACTTTTATTGCAGCCTTCAAAAGATTATGTGGACTACGAGGCCATGTTGCACATCTATACAGTGATAACGGCACTAACTTTGTTTCTGCTGACAAAATCCTGGCAAAAAACGCTGATGTGCAAGGAAGATATAACGAAGAAGTGTGTAATATGTTATCTGTCTGTAAAACAGAATGGCATTTTATACCAGCAGAAGCTCCACACTTTGGAGGGCTTTAAGAGGCTGGTGTAAAATCCATAAAATATCACCTAAAAAGAACTATAGGTGAACACAAGCTTACCTACGAAGAGATGACAACATTGCTCGTGCAAATAGAGGCATGTCTCAATTCAAGATCACTGTATCCTCTCAGAAGTGACCCAGACGATCCAGAGGCAATTACTCCAGGACACTTCCTAGTCGGAACATCGCTATTGGCTCCACCTGAAAAGCAGCGATTAGATGAAAACACAAATTTGCTTACACGATGGCAACTGTTGGAAAGAATGCAACAATACTTTTGGAAAAAGTGTAGCCAACGTTATCTGATAAACCTACAACAACGTCAGAAGTGGACAAAAGAGGCAGACAACTTGGGGAAAGGCAACGTGGTTCTGATAAAGGATGAGAATCTTCCTCCAACACGTTGGCCACTTGGGGTAATTGAAGAAGTTCATGCCGGAAATGATGGGTTGGTGAGAGTAGTTTCCATACGAGCCAAACAAAAGAATTACAAAAGGCCTATACAAAAAGTCTGTCTTCTGCCAATCACAGATAATAAAAATGATTGTGCCAATAAAGAAAGTATATCTAAGTCAAAGCATAAAGAAAAGATTTTAGGTACGCCTACAACCGTTCTAACCACTTTGCTTCTCCTTCTCTTGATTGGGGGAAGAAACGCAACAGCGTTAAGTATTCCCAACGATGGAGTGGAAATAAAACCCTTTAATAACCATATTTCGAAATAATATCACGCGTCAACTTAATTACGAATCACTGGAAACTGGTTGTCTACTACGACTTGAAGAACTACTGAGAGGAACTTAAGGGACTAGAAACGCTTTTTGATGGAATGACAATATACTGCAAAAAGAGAGGGCCAAATATGACCAGTGACCATTGTTTCGAGATCGTCAGCCAATTTCATCATCAACTCTCAACAATTCGTGACAATAATGCTTTGCTCTTTAATCAGGGGACGGAGAAACCATCGCAAGATAAACGTTCTCCACTAGACATTGTTGGAACGGTAGCAAATAAACTCTTCGGAGTGTAAGATCAAGAGTTGGCACAGCAATATGAAAATGATATTCAAAGCCTAAGGACAAACGAAGACCTTCTGGTAAAATTTCTAAAGAATCAAACATTGATATCTGAGACAACCGCTAACATTATGCGAAAGAATGAAGAAGCAGTTAAACGCCAACTGAACGTGTTCCAACATAGTTTAGAACTCCTCTCAATGAACATCCGGACTGCAAACGACGAGAATGCTGCAACACAAGAATTCCTTACGCTATCAACATACGCAACACTGGCCGTACTAAACTTTCAGAACACACAAAGCTCTCTGCTCAGTGTATTAACAGACCTTCACCACGCCAGGCTGAACCCACTGATCATAAGTCCAGATCAGTTTGTTAAACAAGTTTCAATGATCCGAAATCACTTGCCTCCACAAACGACAGTTCCGTTCATCTACTATACCGCCACCTTACAGCGAGAGGTCGAATAACAATGCAATGGGTCATCTTCGACATTAGAGTCCCTCTAATATCGTTTGATGATTTTGAAATTTTAAAATCAATTTCGGTACCAGCAGTGCATCGAGACGAGTTAGTATACATTGAACCGTCTGCTGAGTATTTAGCTGTCGGCGTTCTTTGCGAATCGTACTACACGATGACGAAGGAGAAATAAGGCAAGTGCATTCTGTTTAACAGCACGTACCTTTGTGAACAGAAGCATCCGATCTACAACCGGAGGTCAAATGTTAGCAGATGTGAGCTAGATCTCCTCACGCATAAGGAAGAGTTTTCGGCATTTTGCAGGATAAGAAGTATCACGCCGTCCCCAGTATGGATCCAACTAAGTGAAGAAAATTCGTGGATCTACGTGTTGGACAAGGCCTATACATTTAGAATAATATGCGACAACAAGGTGACCGACTTAGTGCTTCGAGACGATGGAGTACTGAAACTACAGCAGAACTGCATATTGAAGCAGGACACGATAACTATCTCTTCGCGAATTAAGATAACAACTTAAATGTCAGCAGCCCTCATTCATTTAAGGAACATTATCACGCTACTGCAGAACAAACCACACAACATCACTGCACCCGCTATGGTTCCCAAGGAGTTCCTGACTAATGGAAACGATGACATCAATGGCCTTCAAAATGGATAACAACACTCAAATCCCATGAAGAATTACCTGCAATATATACATCGCATCGTTTTCATCAAACGATCAACTACATTTTATTTGGTGTATTTTTCCTTGCTACAATTGCGGCTTTCTTCACATCTCAAAGACCCCGGAGACAGACCAAGGCGCCGATGATTCAGTTACCAGACCCAGCGCCGGTGATCAAGTTGCAGACAATCGCGGAACCAGCGGCGAAAAAACGACAATTCACTGCGTCAAGCTTCAAGGTGTAGACCGTTGTGGGCCGGCAGAATGTACAAGTGCTGTACATGCATATTGCCCTGTGCGATACTCAGGTGACAGTGCCGCGGCGATTGCTCGCGTATTTATTCACGCGAGTCAAAGCCCTCAGCACTGTGTCAGCAATTAATATTAAGTAAAAGTGTATATAAATATAGGGGACAATGACGCAAGGGCGAGTGCGATTTGAAGAACTCACCAACAACGTTATTATTCTTTATTTCCAATTGTTTCAATTATTGCTATCCCCCCACCAGTGGTAAGGTGGTAATAATTGCAAACGAAACAGAAAGACAATTGTGCGTGTGAACGTTTCACACTCAGGTGAAAGTGCAAACTGTGTGCAGGGCTCAGCTGATTCCATACGTTTTTGTTGTGATTTTCGAAGGGTCGACCTGAATCACCTCAAATACGTAAATAGCTAAGAGCAAGCAAGACTATAGGCGACACGGCTAGGAGGGATGTTTTCTGATCAGCCATAATGCGAACAGTTAGATTCGTATCGGAACCAGTGTTCGCTTCTGCTAATGAACCGCTGTTAACGGCTAAACTGGCAGCTGTTGAAGCTGCATTCAACAAACTTCTGCAAGAGCAGAACTTGAGGTTCACGGCGCCTACTTGGGTAGGATAGATGATGCCGTTGACTCCACCGTAGCGAGCGTAACCGAGCGGATAGCAGTTCTGAAGCGGTGAAGTGCCAATGCAATGGTCGCAGGCGCAGCAAGCTCGTCTGTAATCCAGGTGCAGCCAACCAAAATTATTGCGTTTGAGGGCGATATTACGAAATGGCGTGAATTTTGTGATGTTTTCATCGCAGAAGTCCACAGCGATCAATCTTTATCCAATGTGACAAGGATGAGAGAGTTGTCGCAGGCGCTCAAACGCCAACCTGCAGGTGTGATTGGAAGATGGCGCATCACGGAAGACAATTATGCCGATGCTTGGGCAGAGCTCAATTGGGTTTATGATAATGAGCAAAATATCGTGGATGCTCATTTGAATGCGCTTCATTCCATTCCGAAGCTGGAGGCAAAATACCCGCAAAGATACGGAATTCACGACATGGTGAACGAGGCACATGTGCATCTAAGCTCACTCCGAGCAATGGGATCAGACATTTTGTACTGGGATACCATGATTGTCAACATGTTGAGGACCAGGCTTGATCCGGAAACCAATCGCGCATGACAGATGAGCAGAGCAGACGTCCGACAAATTGCAATATTGAAGAAATTCTCTTTGTTTCTGGAGCGGAGAGCAAGCGCAATGGAGTCAACTTTTTTCGACCACACGGTTAAGAGTAGGAGCAAGCTCAACGAACAAACTCCTAAAAGTGCAGCTGGAACGAGCAAAGCGTGGACTCCTCTGAAATGTCCACTATGCAGAGCGGCGCATCCACTAAATCGTTCTGCAGACTTCTTGGCTCTATCCATACAGAGCAGGAATACTGAAGTGCGCAAATGGCAACTGAGCGCCAATTGTTGCGCAAGACTGTTCGCATGGAGCATGTCGTAGGTTCAACGAGAAACACAATAGCGTTCTATGTGCAGAGCAAAACGAAACGGTTGTTTGCAGTGCAGTTGCAACAACATCGCAGCAGAAACCACGGGAAAGGAAAAAGCGCATAGCAATCACAGTATGATGGCTGCGGAGCTGAAGCAGCAGGAAGAGATGCAGAACAACGGAGCAAAAGGGCATCAAGAAATAAAAGGGTCATTTGCAGAAAGGCCGAGTTGGAGCTGAAGCTACAGTGCGTCTCTCATCCTGTGTATAGATCCCAATACAATCACAAGTGGATCCCACCTTTTCGTTTGAGTGCAAAATGTATATCATCCGAAAAATATCATCGTGGCTTCCGGTCGATGATATTCCACAAGAGCGTGCAGTAAACTTTGGACAGATGAAACTTTCGGATCCGTCTTACAACAAACCAGCGTGGATAGAAGTTCTTCTTGGAGCACAAGTTTGGGCAGACATCATCAAGCGCAACATTAAGCGACACAAGACCGGTTTGACAGCACGAGAGACTCGTCTCGGATGGATCATCTTTGGCCGGATACAGACTCAATGCAAGCGAATAGTGCGAAGCATGGTTGGAGCAAAGCCATCGTTGGAAACGCAATTAAGTGAGCAGATCTGGAAATTCTGGGAGATTGAGGAGCTCAGAGTGAGGACAATCACGTCTCCAGATGATCAGTGGGTCGAAGAAAACTTCCAGACGACTCACCACCGAGATCCATCTGGGCGATATGTCGTGACGATTCCCATTAACAGGACACTGAGCTTGGATTCTTCCTACTTGAGAAGAAGTTTAGCAAGAACCCAGAGCTGAAGAAGCAGTACATAAGCTTCTCCACTGGTCTCATGGATCACATGAGACCAGTGGAGAGAGAACCGAAGTTTGGTAAGAGTGCGTATTACATTCCTCACCATTGCATGACAAAGAATATCCGCGTTGTCTTTGACGCGTCATGTAAAACTGATAACGGAATCTCCTTAAACGATGTTCAACTGGTGGGACAGAAACTTCAGAAAGACCTGGCTGTACTCATAACGCATTTTTGATGCTTCAAAGTTGCAGTTATAGCGGACGTCCAGAAAATGTATCGACAGGTGCGGATCGACCCGAGTCAGTGGGACTTGCAGCGAATCTTCTGGAGAGAGCAGCCAAACGATGAGCTTCAAGAATTTTGGCTTACAGTTGTCACGTATGGAATGACTTCGAGCAGCTTTAATGCAATCAGAGCGATGAATCAGTGCGCAATTTATCACAAGACTGAGTTTCCCCGTGCATTGAAAGTGATTACCAAGAACTTTTATGTAGATGACATGCTAACCGGCGCGAATGTTGAAGACCAAGCGATAGAGCTGTGCAAGGAAGTTACCTTCTCTTTGCGCAAAGTCGGATTCGAGCTAGACAAATTTGTGTCGTCCAGTGAAAGGTTAACATCAGAGCTATGTTGCAATGCAAACGGAGACAAGGAGCAACTACGGATGAGAGTTGCAGCACATCAATACTTGGTCTAATATGGGATTCAGCGAGCGACAAGATTAAGTTCAGGGTGAGCATCAATGAGGGCAACCACAGTATGGCCCCTCGGGCGAGTTATCAGTGTTCGGCAGGGGGCTGACGGTCTTGTGCGGAGTGCAGAACTCAAAATGGGAGCATGGGACTTTGGTGCGTGCTGCCTTTGGAGGATTCAACCGAATTGAATTGAGCACTAGTCCACAACTGGGGGCGGAATGTTTGAATCATCCATAGCATGATATCGACAGCGCAGCCGGTCGACCTAACGGCTGTCATAAACGCACATCACCCCACACCAGAACACATTCTAAGCAAACAATATAGAGCCACGGGCGCACGCATCATAAAATGAGCATTAGCAGTGATCAACGGCATCATGACATGTCTACGTGCTGGAAGTCAGTACGTGCAGAGCAATGACTGCGAGCCAACCCTTTTGTGCGGCGCGAAGAAGAATCATCGAAAGGAGACGAGCAAAACATCCGATCATCCCGTACACACCAGCGCGACAACCTAGCGGAACTGATCATCGATACATTTTTTGTGTGCTGACGTTTGGTCATGTCTCGGGCAGTGTGACTTCAAATCAACTTAATAATAAAATTATCTATCCTTATAAGGATTGTCTTATTGTACAGGACCTCGTTGGGATAGAATTTCTTGTAATCAGATTCTGGTGTTCGATATCAACGAAAACAGGCACAAGAGCACCGCCTTTCTAACTAACACCCTCATCTATCTCATTTGGGAAGGACTCACGTTGAGCCACATAGGACAACCATATACCATGATTGGCAAGATGAGGGCCATGCAGCAGATTATCTTCTTTGGTGTCAAGTTGACAAACAGTTCTCTTACCATAGCTTCTTAGCTCTAGTCAGATCTGTATCCACATGGATATCACCATATAGATACTGGTCCAACCAGATCCCTAGGTATCTTACTACATTTTTCATGGTCAATGGCCGTCCAAGTAGGTCAACAATGCCGAACTTGCGCCATTTCACTTTCGTGTCCCTTAAGGCTCTGGGCAACGGGATTCTGAAAAAGATGGTTTCACACTTCTGGTAGTTGATTTTCAACTTCCAGTCGTCGCAAAATTGTTGAATTGCATCGAAATCACTCTGCAACAAACGATGTATTTCTTCTATCTTCGAATCTGATCTGTACGCGATAAGGTCGTAGGCAAACGCTATCATGTTAGGCATAGAATCTATAAGGTCGCTAGTGAAAATAGTGAACAAGATCGGCGAACCCACCGCCCCTTGTTGCACTCCACTTTTTATGTAGAACACAGTGGTGGAAATTTCGTTGCCATTTTTCACAACGAACTTTCTACCTGTTGTGTCGTAGATCATATATAAATTAAACACTTAGGTGTTAACTTCCTTTTAAAAAAAAATTTATTTATTTGGGCATAATAACCCCTTACACGCTATCTTAAGACTGAACTACAATTTTTCTTACAACTACCTTAAATACACCTCGCATGCTCTGAGTTGATGTGTTGTTCCCACAGGTGCTCTCGGGTTTCCGGATGCCGTACGTGATGGAATGCGGCTGGTTGCAAAGCTGTCTCTGGTTCTCCAGACGCTAGATCAGCATTTTGCCGCTTGTGGGAACATCGCTGGTGATTTGATGCCAATGTGGAACATATGTGAGGGAGAGAAATATTTCGCGACTTAACTCTCCCACGCTAAATCTTCGAGCGTCCTCGTTCGAACTTCAGAAGAATGGAATCTGACTTAGCCTTGATACCTTTGGATCCTCATCTTCCTTGTGGGCAATGGTTCTTTTCACTGTGGGCGTGATGGTGTCTTTTATTTCCGAAGTGACATCTACTGGATGGGCTTCCGATGGATCTGCAGCTTGTGGTTGGATAACGATTTTTGTGCTGTTTCTAGCGCGTTTGATTCTTAGGCAGATTACTATGAATGCTGTGAATGCGATGCCAACTGATGACAACCCAAAGTTTATTGACTGTTTCCTTGAGTTTTCTTCCTTAATGAGTCATATGAACCTTTTATTTGCCAGGTGAAGTTCCTTAACGAACTCTAGAGAAAGGCTTTCTTCAATATTCGTCGTAGATGATGGTGGCTGCAACAACGTTGGGATCGGCTGCACTGTCGTAATGCCTGTTGAACGGAATTCTGCGTTCCCGATTTTCACGGTGGCATTCTGGAACTGGATTATGAAAGATCCAGACAGGTTCATCTTGTCGTCGTTTATTTGTAGCGCTCCGCTAAATTGGTTTAGGAATAGAGTTCCACTAGTTATTTCTTCAATCGATGCGGGATGCTGATTGTTTGTCGTGGTGCAGTTTGAGGGCTGATTTTTGAGTAGTTTAGGTAAACATGAAGTATTGCTTATATCGATAACATTAAAGGTATTACATAGAGTTAAATTTTCAAAAGTGTTACAGGAATTCTTTTCTCCGAACATAGAGTTTTTACATTTTATTACAGATTTAAAGTTTATTTTGTTAACAATATTTCCTTTTTTTTATTCTAACATTTGTTCAATATTCGAGTATGGTAAATTATTTTTCGTTATCAAATTGTCCATTATTTTTTCTTCCATATTTGATAAAATATATGAATTAATGACATTGGCCTTGGCCCAATGAATGGCGTAATCTATATTGGTTATTTAACTTTTTATAATATCGATTTTACTTTTTGTTACTAGGGCGTATTCGCTTTTTAATGTATTTGCAGTTTGTAATTCTTTTATGATTTCATTTTCTTTTTTAGCTAATTCATTTTTTTTTTTTTTAATTGACGCGTGCAAAAGGGGTTGCGAGTACCCTTAAGTGACCGGATCAAGTCACAGCACGGGCCAAAGGTATAGAGGAAGAGAGGGAAAGGAGGTACCGATGCACATTGGTTTTAAATGCCTGTGGATTGTAATGAAGAGGAAAAATCGAGCTGGGAAGAGCATTCCAGATTCGTGTAGTGCGGCTAAAGAACGAGTCTCTGAATTTGCCTGTACGTCCGAAAGAGGGCTTGAGGGTGAATTGGTGGGCATTCCTAGCGAGGCGTGTATTGCGGGTGAATTCTTAAAGGGGAGGAATGCAACTGGCTAATTCATCTGAGCATTTCTTGTTAAAATAGCGATAAAAGAGTGACAACGACGCGACATTATGTCGGTGTTCTAACTAGTCAATCGACTTCGCAATATTACTGTCACCTATAAGTTTTATCGCTCGCATTTGAATTCTATCCAGCAGGTGCAGGGAGGTCTTAGAAGCACCTGACCAAATAGGAGCGTTATACTCAAGTTTTGGGCGTATGTAGGCCTTGTATATTGTAGCCAGATCAGAAGGGGTGAAGTACTTCTTGCATCGTTTAAGGAAGCCTAGACATTTCGCAGCATTTTTGGCGACCTCAAATATGTGACCGTTCCAACTAATTGTTGGGTTGATACACATACCGAGGATGGAAAGTCTTTCGGTTTCAACAACACAAGTGCCGTCCATGGATAACGGCTGATTATTTTGTAATCGCTTTAACGACAGTAGACAGCACTGTGTTTTGGAACCATTAAATTCCACTCTATTCTTATTTCCCCAATCGATTATGCTGTCAAGGTCGGAATTTAATGTGCTTAACATACGCTGCCGTTCCGAGTCGAAGGCCGAAGTGGAGGGACGTGAGCCAAGGAACGAATATGAAAAGCTGAGGGTACTGTCATCAGCGAAGGAATGAATGGGATTAGAAGTAGCAGACAAGAGATCATTTATAAAAATGAGAAAGAGTGTCGGAGGCAAAACAGAGCCCTGGGGAACACCAGCATTAATATGGTGAATATCAGACTTGAATCCATCCAAAACGACTTGTATTGAACGATTCGAAAGGTAATTTCTAATCCATTGAAGAAGAGACTCATCGATCCCAAAAGCACGCATTTTCGACAAGAGAGCCTGGTGCCAGACCCTGTCAAATGCCTTAAAAATATTAAGCGCAACAATCTTGCTTTCTCCTGCATTGTGCAAAGATTGGTTCCACTTTTCAGTGAGATATGCCATCAGATCACCAGTGGAACGGTTGCTTCGGAAGCCGTACTGCCGGTCATTAAGAAGCTTCCGGGACTCAAGATATTTCATAAGCTGACGGTTGGTCAGAGTTTCCATAACCTTGGAGAGAAGGGACGTTAGTGCTATGGGTCGGTGGGAGGTGGGTGACGAACATTCGCCCTTTTTAGGGACGGGCTGCAGTTTTCCACTTACTCGGAAAGAGCCCTGAAGAGTAGGACAGATGGAAAAGCTTACGCAAAGGTTTTGCCAGCGTAGAAGAACACCTCTTCAGAAGAACAGGGAGTATACCATCCGGGCCAGCGGATTTGTGTATGTTTAGATCTTTAAGTACTCTTGCTACTGTACGAGTGCGAAAATGGATTTGCCCCATGGAGAAAGTACTATCTGGCAGCGTTGAGCTAGCTGCAAAGTGTGCAGCAAGCAGATTAGCTTTGCCCAAAGAGCTGACAGCTGGAATGTCATTGCAAATGAGCGTTGGGATCGAAGACGAGGCTGAATTCCTTATGTTTTTTACGAAAGACGAAAAGCCTCTGCTACCCTTGGGGCATTGTAGAACTTTTTGCCTCAACTTTTGGTCAAAGGAGAATTTAACACGTCTTATTAATGCATTGCAGTCATTACGGATCCGTTTGAACTTTTTCCGGGCTTCCTCAGAAGGGTTGGCCTTATAATCCCGGAAACTCAATTCTTTCATCCTGATAGCCTCTTTGCAGCTCAAGTCAAACCACGCGTTTGCCTTAGGCTTGATGCTCTTCACTCTGTGAGGAATGAAGGACCTCATGCCCAGCGAAATAATGTTTGTGATCGCATCAGTAGCGGCATCCACGTCACTATCGAGGAAGCATAGTGACCAGTTAAAATTCCTAAAGAAGTTGTTAAGTCCGCTCCAGTTGGTTTTCTCGTAGAGCCATACTGTTCTTTTCGGAATTTGTTCTCTAACTGTGTGGAAGGAGTACGAGAATTTGGCTGACACGACACAGTGGTCGGACGAGCCTAGAGGCGACAATATATCAATTGAATATTTTTCCGGATGAGAGGTGAGAAACAGATCCAAGGTGTTAGCGGTATGATCTGCAATGTCAGGTATTCGTGTTGGCTCATTCACAAGCTGGGTTAAATTATTTACCTCAGCGAAGATTTCAACATACCTTCCTTCGGGTGTTGTCTGGCCTGAATGTCGAAGCCAAGTAGAATTGTGTACATTGAAATCGCCCGCAATAGCGATTTCAGTGCGAGGATACAGGGATACAATTCTTGTGATGGAGTCGGACAGCGCATCAAACTCGTTATAAGTTGAGTTGCTGTCCATGTTTGGACTTCTATAAACAAAGCAGTAGTGGATTAAATGCTTACGGACAAAGAGTTTTAACCACAGAAAATTAAATTCCGGATTGGAACAGTGGCCATATTGTGGTTGAATTTGGTAAGCAACATCACTACGCACATAAATGGCGAGACCGCGGTGTAAAAAGAATAAGGGCACCAAGCTATATCCAGGCAGGTTCAAATCCGATAAATCGGTATTCTCACCCATCTGCGTTTCACTCAGCGCGAAGACAGCTGGTTTATGGGGGGAGAGGTGGACGTAAACGGCAAAGAGATTAGTTCTCAGTCCGCCAATGTTGCTCACGTTAACACGAAATTGCCCCCTCATACCAGTCTTAGGCATGTGAAAACCAACTCCGACAATGCAGTTGGTGAAAGTGAGCAGAGTTCAGAAGTGTAAATTCTGCGTTTAGCTTCGCAAAACAAATCAATGTAGGTGTTATGCCCGTACATTGACTTGAATTGGTCCACTAACAAATATTTACACTTCCGAATCCGCTATGTCAGATGTTAGGCAGACTCAGACATCGCCCCAGCCCGTCTGGTAAATCAAACGGGAGTTGCGACCGAGAATGCCCAACAGTGTTTTGTGAAGGAGTGGGAGAGGGGGGAGCGGACCGCGTGTGCTCTACCAATGCACTTCACTGCACTACACTGCACTTTATATTAGGTTTTCGTTTTTTTTTTTTTTTGTTTCACTCGCGGATATGTTGGGCGGACCGCGTTAATTGTTGTTTGTGTTTTTCGGCGCGAGGAATAATGAACTTTTGTTGATTTGAGTGCATGCAGCGACGACACGTCTGCATGCGTCGGAGGATGACATGGCACTCATTTCATTAAATCTTCCCTCAATAATATTATTTATCAAAATTTGCTTGTTATTATTTTCTGCCAATTGGTCAAGTTTTCCCGTTAATAATATTAAGTCATCGTGATCAGGGGATCCCGCTACCCACTTCCATGCCGTGCCGAGAAAGTCCAACGACCTTTTCACCTTACTAATTGGTTTGAGTCTTGCTATATGTCGTCGAGTCTGTTCTATGTCATGAACCATAAATGCATACATTGGATCTTTGTCGCTAAATTTAGAAGTAACTGTCTCGTTAAGTCTCTCTAGTAAATCTTCATACACGTCTAGGTTTATAATATGAATAGTTTTGAAGTTTCGTTTTCCAAAACTGCTGTTCCGTTGTCCAAAATCAGAAGTTGGGCATTAGAGTAGTCAAATATCCGATAGTCGGATGAAACATATCCTATTGTTGTCATTAACCTAAAAAATAAATTGTTTAGTTTTTGATATGCGACTTGTGCACTACTTTTCCTAATTTTGTTAGTACGGTAGTGACCCTATCTTCAGCTATTATTTCTTTTTTATACCTTGCTGTAAGTTTCGAGCCTAATCGTCTTTTTATTCTGACGTATACGATGTCTCCTGGTGTATAGGGTTTTATGGGTTGCCTACTTTTATTGTGATATTTTAGATCATTATCCTGTTTTTCCTTGAGTTTCTTTATATTTTCTAATCTCGTCTTTCCCAGCTGTTTTGGGTCAGTGCTTACCCTCCTACCAAAAAATAGCTCTTTAGCTTTAGCTGCTTTCTCGAGAAGATCCGTGAAGGATTGATGTACATTCTCGGACTTAAAACATCCCATTATCTCACCAAGTGTTGAGTGGAATCGCTCGACTTGACCATTGACTCAGCTCGTATAAGGCGGTGTTCGAAACAGTTGAATACCGAACTCATCTTCGATCATGATAATTATTGAGGCCGAACTAAAGGATTTCTCATTGTCAATCACAACAGTCTTTGGTATACCGAATGCAAATAGTATATCTCGAATAGGCTGTCTTACGTCCTCAGCGGACTTCGAATTAATGTTTCTTACCTGAACATAATTTGAAAACTTGTCTCTACCTTCCGTTGAGAAGATGTCAATGTGGACTATCTCCCCAGGATATGTTGGGATGGGAGTGGATTGAATCTCAGGCTTGTTCGGGTGCCTGTCGTACTTATTCCGCTTGCATGTTTTACATGTTTTCAGAATCTTCCGAATCTTCCTGGCCATACCTGGAAAGTAGTATTTCTCGAGGATTTGAGCTTTGTTCTCTTTTTCGTTCCTATGTGCTCTTCTATGAGCCTCGACTATGATGTCTTATTGCCTTTGTTCATTCGATATGTCTTCTACTTGCATTTGCGTAAATCTTACCTTGTAACTGCTAAAGTTTGACGGATAAATGTCCTGTATTAATCCTGTATTAATCCCATTATTCATTCCTCAGTTTTTATTGCGTTAATGACCGATGGATTTAGGACTCGCTTCGAAATTTGTTTAAGATTTTCCCGGTTGTATTCGGGCTCGCTAACTGTATGACGGTGATACGTCGGAAAGATTATTTCAAATTTATGAGTGGATGTTGAACCGACTTCGAGAAATATTTGATTCTTGAAGGCGTTAATTGGTACTTCAACACTTGAGATTAGGTTATGGGAAGAACTTTCGTCGCTGTGCTCTGTAGTGGTTAGAGAATTTAATTGCGATGCATGAGGAGGTCGGAAGAGAGCGTCTGCTACAACATTGCTTCTTCCGGGTTTGTACTGCAATTCGTAATTGTATTCTTCGAGAATTGCTTTCCACCGCTTCATTTTACTGCTGTTGCTCTTGTTACTGAGTGCGTATGTGAGAGGCTGGTGGTCAGTTTAAATCTAAATGTGAGCAGAGCCATAAAAGTAATTACGCAATGAGCTCAGGGCCCATATGATCGCTAACATCTCCTTCTCGTTAGCGGCGTAGTTCTCCTCGGTTGCACTTAGCGTTCGCGAAATAAAAGTTATCGGTTTCTCTTCCTGCGATAATACAGCGCCAATGGCGTAGTTGGAAGCGTGAGTGGTTAATTCAAAGGGCTTATTAAAATTTGGATAGGATAGAATCAAATCTGGGTTTAGGTTTTTTTTTATTTTATTGAAGGCATCTATTGCAGTGGAGTCAAGGAAAATTTGTTTTTTGACGGACTGGGCTTTGGACATACGTCCCTCCCCCTTAAAAGGGCTGTTAGGGGTTTCGCGAGCTTTGCACAATCTCGGACAAAACGGCGGTAATACCCTGACAGGCCAAGGAAAGAACGCAAATCTCTTAGAGTTTTAGGCATTGGAAAATTTTGTATGACCTCGAGTTTTGCTGGATTGGTTTTTATCCCATCAGAAGATATGATAAATCCCAAGAATTCAACTTCCTGCTTGAAGAAGTGACACTTGTCAAGCTGGACTTTCATGTTTGCATCATAGAGTGTTTTAAATATGTCTTCTATGTGCTGGGCATGCTCACTCTCGGTTTTGCTAAATATTACTATATCATCGATATAGACATAGCAAATTCTTCCGATGTGATCTCGAAGGATGTCGTCGAGTGCCCTTTGAAAGATCGATGGCCCGTTCTTAAGGCCAAATGGAAGCCGGGTAAATTCGTATTTACCATTATTTATGGAAAACGCGGTTTTCTCAACATCAGATTCCTTCAGGGGAATCTGGTGGAAACCACTTTTCAAGTCGAGGGCGGTGAAGTATTTATTTTTGCCAAGTTGTGCAAGCACTTCACTTATTTCCGGAATGGGATATCTATCAGCTATGGTGACACTGTTTAGCTTCCTATAGTCTATCACCATTCGGTATTGCCGTTGCCCTGTAGAATCTGATTTCTTTGGTACAATCCACACAGGTGAATTGTACGGAGATCTGGATGGTCTTATTATGCCGCCCCTTAGTAAATTTTGAATCTGTTTTTCCACTTCGGATTTAAGCGCCATTGGGAGAGAATAGTACCTGCTATAGACGGGAGAATCGGTCGAAGTGCGAATTTCTCCGACTACCTTTGTGGTAAAGGTTAGTCTCTCATCTGGTTCAGAAAATAGGTTTTGGAAGCGATTAACGACAGTATTTAACATATTCTTTTGGTTTACTGTTAAATTTTCGGTTTTAATATCGAATGCATTTACCAACGGAGATTCTAATTGCTTGATTCTGATTTTTAGACTATTTAGAATGTATATAAAATTGTTCTTAGTATCTATGGCAGCGGAAAGAGCTTTCAGGCTGTCGTTGCCGAGGATACCGTGGAATGTTCGCAATGACGGAAGGAGAAAGAATTTCAGGTTTACTTCGTCTAGGCCAAAAAGGTTAAGTAGTGTATGTTGAGAGATTTTGATGTCTCCAGCAATAGATTTTGCCAGAAAGCATTGTTTATTTTGTAGGGGTTTTTTGACGAGTGAAGGTTGGATATAATTCATTGAGGAGATAGTATCAATTAAAAACTTTAAAATATTACCACTCTTCAGCTTGCACTCGAAGTAGGGCAAGGAAGAGCTACTTAGTCTAAAAAATTGATATCACAATATTCTAATTCAGTAAGTTCAGGTTCATTTGCGGAAGCGGATTTATTTTCAACGTTAGGATACTCGCATGATGCAGTTTCTTCATCTGTATTGATGTGGAAATTCGGTTGTCGTCCTGGAGCCTGGTATCCTTGGTTGATCAACGGTCGTGTCCTGCCATAAGCACTGCCAAATCCTTGCCGATTCTAATTGTGTACTTCCCTTGCACGATTACTGCGTCCTTGGGTTACTGGTTCCTGTTTTATAGGTGGGCCTTGTTGAGATTGTCCAAATTGGTGACGGTTTTGATTAAACCCAGAGAAGTTCTGACGTTGGAACTGGTGAGGATTGCCATTATTACGATTACGATTGTGTTGTGGAAGTGGTGCATGGAAGGGTGACTGGTAATAGCGTTGGTGATTATGCTGATTTTTGCGCATGTGGTACGTTATGTCTTTGTAAAACATTCATCGGGTAACGCTGTTGAGGCTGAGGCCTTCTTCCCATTCCTTGGTTACCGTTCGCATGATTTGCCCCGAAGTTCTGGTTTTCCAATTTCAGGCAGAGGTGGAGTGCTTGGGGCAAATCTACTGTTTCGCGGATTCCTAATAGTCGTGGTAAATCTCCCTTTAGACCCCTTATGAAGGTGTCTAGGGCTTTATCCCTATAAGTTTGCGTAAGCAGACTCATCGATTCCCTACTAACGTTCATGCAGGCAATCTTATTAAGAATTAGCGACAGATGCGAGTATACTGCTTGATAGAAGCCTTGGACTGTGTTATTTCCCTGGACCAGAGAAGTCATATGGTATTCTAGGGTACTAACGTCTCTTTTATCAGCATAGTGTAAGGCAAGGCACCGTGAAATGCTATCCCAGTTAAGTGGGGTATTGTATGATTCCAGAGCGGTATCTGCCTGTCCTATGATCTGATTGCGGATGACACTTAGTATGCCGTATTATTTTGGAGTACCTTTAATTTGTTCATAGATTTCTAGCACGCGATTTACACTTTTCTTCCAAGACGAAAATTCGCCTGGATCGCCAGAAAAGTTCCTTAAACAACGCACGACGTCTTCAATTCTATCGAGGTCGTATACCCTATTCGACTTAAGAGCGGTTGACCTTGTTTCTGGCATTTTGCTTGTATTTACTTAAATATATGTTTGTAACTAATAGAATAAAATGGGTATTTGGGAATTTAACAATATTGTTCTCTCGATTGTTTCACTTATTCTTAATATTTCTATTGCCTCTTAATTTTGTTAAATAATTTTATACGATACAATTTCAGTTGCCATTAAAAAAAATTATACATTTAAGGTTAACAAATCAAATTTCTTACATAAGAAATACAATAGTTGTCATCTTTGTTGAATTTCCTCCGGGTTGTGAATGCTGGAGATCGGGTGGTGCGGCGAGTTCAGACGAACTACCGTTTTGTTCACAATGTCACAATGTCACAAAAAAATTTTTGATCTACTTAACACTGCACAAAGAGAGCTACTCCGGGGCCCTTTAATTATAATTTCACCACAACACGATTCCGTGGGACCAATAGGCGTGCGGGAGCGTGGGCGCGGCGACTGCTTGAGGTGACTGGCTACACGAATGAACGAGAAAGGAATTTGATAACGCGTGGCGGCTGCTTGAGGCGACTGGCGTTTGAATGCGTGGCGGCTACTTGAGGCGACTGGCTTAACTTTACTCGACTTCTTAACGCACTGATACCTATTGGTCCCTGCTCGGGCGCCAATTAAACACTTAGATGTTTACTTCTTTTTTAAAAAAAAATTATTTATTTGCGCATAATAACCCCTTACACGCTATCTTAAGACTGAACTACAATTTTTTTACAACTACCTGAAGCCAAATTGGTTTTCCGGTATCAGTTTTTTTTTCTCAACCCATTCTTTCAGAGCTTTAATGCCTATCTTCTCAAATACCTCGCTTATAGGCGGAAGAACACTTACAAAATGGAGATTCGTTGGGATGAAGATATCCCGTTTCGAAATGCACACAGCTGCTTTCCAATGCGCCGGGTAATGTGCATTACTCAGCGCACTGTTGAACAGAGTTGTGTATACGTCCATCGCCTCAGAGGGTAGATGGCGCAGAGCAATATTTGGTATATCATATATTCCCACTGTTTTTTTCTTTTTCAGTGTATTGAATATACCTGGGAGTTCATCTTTCGAGATAAGGATGGAGTTGTTTCCATCATCGGCGATGACATAATTTTTCGGAAGATCGTCACTGAACATGGTGAAGCTAGAGTTCTCGGATCGCCATTGACTTATTTCATTCCCACCAAAAAATGGCTTATCAGGGCTCCGTTTTCAAGCTCGTGCTACGGAAACGTGGCCAGCGCGCTTTATTATAATAATAAGGATACGTTAGAACATATTCCTCTAATTCCTCCAGCTTTTTCGGGAGCTGTTTTAAGGCGGCAAGACCACAGTGGTCACTGTTGTACTCGACCCTAGTTAAACAGCTCCACAGCTCCTTCCCTAGCCACCAGCTTTAAGCGGAGGCTAGAGAAGAGAGCCTCGAGCTCCGAAAAAACGTTGGGGCTGTGAGGTTCTGTCGCATAAGCAGCGATCACAAGCAGGGAGATGCATGCCATCGCTGTGTCTAGCGCACTTAATCCACGTTCATCTTTGCTATATATAGCCTTATGATAAATGCTACTTTAAGAGGGCGACCCCGCCACCTCTAGTGGATTGGGGTCGGTCTCTTCTAATTCTTCTTCTTCTTCTTCTTGTGGCGCTACAGTCCGGGGTGGACCTGGGCCTCAACCAACATGCCTCTCCAGCCAGCACGATCTTTCGCCAGCTGTCTCCAGTTGCGCACTCCAAGTTCTTTGACGTCCTTCTCCACTTGTGTACGCCACTTCAGTCTAGGTCGTCCTCTGTTGCGTTGTCCCAATGGCTCGGATTCAAATACTTTTCGGGCCGGAGCAGTGGTGTCCATACGCTCTACATGGCCCAGCCATCTTAAGCGTTGTATCCGTAGACGCTTAACCAGGCGCATGTCGCTGTACAGCCTATAGAGTTCGTCATTAAATCTTCTCTTCCAGATGCCATCAACGCAAACAGGACAAAAAATCGCACGCAAAACTTTTCTCTCGAAAAGACTAAGGGCTTCCTCATCCGCCTTTGCTAACGTCCAAGATTCTGCGCCATATAGTAGGACGGGGATGATCAAGCTGTTATATAAAGCTAGTTTAGTCCTTCTAGAGAGGGCTTTATTACTCAATTGCCTCTTGAGCCCAAAGAAACAGCGGTTGGCAAGAGTGATTCTGCGTTTGATTTCGGTACTGATGTTGTTGTCCCTATTTACCGCGGAGCCGAGGTAGACGAAGTCCTTAACTACCTCAAAGTTTCTGCTGCCTAGTGTAACGCTCTGTCCGAGACGTCAATGTTGTGTGTCCTTCCTTGATGACAGCATGTACTTAGTTTTGCCCTCATTTACCGCCAGACCCATTTTAATCGCTTCAGCTTCAATGCCAGCAAACGCCTCATTGACGGTTCGCTGTGTTCGTCCAATCACGTCAATGTCATTAGCGTAAGCTAGAAATTGAACTGACTTCTGGAAGATTGTGCCTCTGGTGTTGACTTGTGAGTTACGCACGATCTTCTCGAGGATGATGTTAAAGAAGTCACATGACAGTGCGTCGCCTTGTCTAAAACCTTTTTTGACATTGAAGGTCTCGGTGAGTTCGGTACCGACCTTGACGGAGCAGCGAGAGTTCTCCATCGTCATCCTATACAATCTGACGAGTTTGGTAGGAATGCCAAAACTAGACATGGCACTGTATAGCTCGTCTCTATGCACACTGTCATATGCAGCCTTGAAATCGACGAATAGGTGGTGAGTGTCAATTTGCATTTCTTAGGTCTTTTCCAAGATCTGCCGTAATGTGAAGATCTGGTCTATTGTGGACTTCCCTGGTCTGAAACCACACTGATATGGACCTATCAGGTCATGGACAAATGGTTTCAGACGCTCACACAATACGGCAGAGAGGATCTTGTATGCGATGTTCAGGAGACTATCCCTCGGTAGTTGGCGCAGTCAAAGGGTTCTCCTTTCTTGTGAACCGGCAAACGACACTGAGATTCCACTCATCGGGCATGCTTACATCCGACCACATCTTACAGATGAGCTGGTGCATCCGCCCAACCAGGTCATCTCCAGCTGTTTTAAATAGTTCTGCGGACAGTCCGTCCGCTCCAGCAGCTTTGTTCGACTTTAGCTTGGATATTGCTATCCTCACCTCGTCTAAGTCGGGGGGACGGAATGCTTGTCTATCATCGTCCAAATTGAGTGGAACATTCTGCCTAACAGCGGGATTTGGGTCGTCATCGCCGTTTAGGAGTCTGCAGAAATGATCCTTCCAGATTCTCAGCACAGACTGCGACTCTACTACTAGTTGTCCATTTTGGTCCCGGCAGGCCTTGGTCCGAACCTTGTATCCTCCGGATAGCTCTTTTACCTTTCGGTAAAACTTTCGGACTTCATTTCTGCCAAAGCACCTTTCCATTTCCTCGACCGCGCGCTTCTCATGCTCCTTCTTCTTCCTTCTGAGAAGCCGGTGCTCTTCCCTTCTTCTCTCTTCATAGAGCTCACGAACAGCTCTCATTGTTCGATGCAGCGTCGCCTTATAGGCGTCTTGTTTAGCTGCGTGCGCTTGCCTGCACTCGTCGTCAAACCATGGGTTCCTTCTGGGTGGTGACGTGAAACCCAGCACATCAGTGGCAGCATCTTTGATGGCTTCTTGACAACGTTTCCATTCTTCTTCTATGCTTAGTGCAGGAAGCGTCGAACTCTGGGCGAGTTTCCGGGAGACTCGGTCGGCAAAGTTCCCAGCAATCAGCTGCGATTGTAGCTTTTCGACGTCAAACCGTTTTGGCCTTTCTCGACTCCGTTGCTCTCTCGATATCCGGGTTCTTACCTTGGCTACAACAAGGTGATGATCCGAGTCAATGTTTGCACCTCGGAATGTACGGACATCGAGAATACTGGAGGAGTGTCTGACGTCGATCGCAACGTGATCTCTCTCTTCTAATTATATGGTAATTTTTGTACCTGAGATTGCGGGTCTGGTTTAGCTTAGTCTCACTAGCCATCAGCACATCAGGATTGTGGGTTTGCAATAAATAAGAGAGCGATAGTTTTCGTTCAATCCTAATCAGCGAATTAACATTCACTGCTAGGATCTTAAGGGTTCTTACCTCGCGTGAGCCCATTATATCTGAACGCGCTTGCTTGCAGGCAGCTGAGAGAAGAAGAGATCTACTGTAGCCGTCTGCGTAAGGAAACTGGTCTGTAGTTCGACCATCTGTTTCTGCAAGGCAATCATCTGCGCTAGCATCGACTGGATGAAAGACAGTACATCGCTTATATAGGACTCTGCCTCAAGTTTCCTGGCCATTGGTGCCGGGGCAGCCTTTGGCACTGTCCGTTGTGCCTGTTCTCTAATTGACACCATTTGGGCGTAGGAGATGCCCGGCTTAACAGTGGCAGTTAGAGCATAGATCATTGCCGTGGCTGCCTTTTTCTCGTTCCTCACTTCTTTTACTCTCTGTCGGAGTCATACATACATCATACAAATAGATGCATCTGTACTTTTGAAGTACGCGGTCAGTTTTCTTTAATTTCTCCTATTTTACACTAAGACCGCTTACGAAACAAAGTTTTTGTAGATTGTCTATTTTCTTGATCTGGGATACTTGAACTAAGAAGAAGGGAAGTGTCTTCTTCTTCGCTTTCGCTGCCTCAGTGATAAAAGGCTTAACCCCTACGAAATGGACCTCGTCGCAGCTTGTCGATGGGGACCTTTGAATCTGTAGAAGGATTTATGCCATTGAGGAGTAAGGACTGTGGCCTTTCTCCTCTGGGGGTGTATGTATAATAATCGGCATTCGATGCCGCTAATTTTTCTTTTAAAAATCTAAATCCGTCCGTTTTTAGGCAATGGACGGTGTGGGTTCGAGAAGTCTTATATTTTATGTAATAAGCTTTGTTTTCTAAAGCCAACTCACATAGGGCCGCTAGGTCGTCCGTCCCCATGCCGAAGACGTTCATTGGTGGGCAACGGACCTTAGATTTGTGCTGTTGTTGCTGGGGCTCCTGTCGTTTCTGCTGCTGTGACTGCTGCTGCTTCTGTTGCTGCTCCTTCTTTTTTGTAGCGAGGTGCAATGAACTTGCCCACGGACTGTCAGATGGTCAACAGGACCCTTCCTCAGTCATATACTCGACTTCTTTGCGAGCGATCTGCAACTTCTTAAGATCTGCAGGCGATGCAACGAGGATGTTAGTTAACTTTCACATGCGGGAAGTATATGCCCGGAGCATTGCACTTTCGTGCTTTTATGCCGAATTTGGGTGGTAATAGCAAATAACTTCACCACTGGCACTTGTAGATGTTGTTGGAGTCCGTGGACGGCTGCGATTGCGTTGCGAAAAGTTGTTGCGGCTTGTCTCCAGATTGGTTAGGCACTTTTCGATGGACAGTAGCAATGCTGAAGTGCTGCCTGATTCCATAGCTGACGAACTGGAGGATGGAGGAGAGGTCAATGTCATGATGGAATTTTATGACGGCTCCATTGGGTTACACGATTTGGAAGTGTGTGATCTGCTGTTGCTAGGAGGTAGTCTTGCTGCATAGTTGTGGTCTGCATATGGTGAATTTGTAGGTGGTTGGTTTCTGCTGCTGGTTGCTCCTCTTCATGTGGTAGGTATGCCGGTTTTAATCGTTCTGTTGAAATGTTTATTTGTTATTGTTGATGTTCATTGTACAAAGGTTAGAAGAGATGCATTTGACTATTTTGTGTGGTCCGGTGTATGGCTGCGTTAACGATCTTCTCACGGTGTCGTCTCGGAGAAAGACATGTGTGCAAGTGTGGAGATCTTTGTGCACAAAACTGTCGCCTTTGGAATGATGCAGAGTGTGCACTGGACGTAGTTCTCGCATGTCGCTTCTCAGATGATCTAGGAAGATTTCGGTGTTGTCGGTCAGTGGTCCATCGATGAGGAGTTCGCCTGTTACACGTAGTGTTGTTCCATATTCCATCTCAGCACACGGCGCCTGCAGATCTTCCTTGAAGGCTTCTGCTACTACTTCTGCTGTCTGCGTAACGAGATGTACAGCTTCGGGCCATCTAGAGAAACAGTCGATCATCTTGAGGATGTATCGAAAACCTGATGAGTTCGGTAGCGGTCCCACGAGGTCCAGATGCACTTGCTGGAAGCGGTTGTCCGGAACAGGGATCTTCTGCGGTTGGTTTTTAGTGTGACGGTGTACCGTTGCTCGTTGACATGCTATGCAAGTGCGCGTCCATTGATGCACGTCTCTATGGATGCCGGGCCAGATGTACTTTTGTGCCATTTGTTTTGCAGTTGCTCGACCACTCGGATGAGACATATTGTGGACGGAGTCAAGCACTCTACGACGTAGTGTTTTAGGGATGTATGGCCGGATGATGTTTGTCGAAATGTCGCAGTAGAAGTGTTTGCCGTTGTCTGCTACGAGGTTCTGCCATTTCCTCTGCCGTTGTCCCTGGATTGCAGTCAATTGTCCATCTTTTCGTCGTGATCCTGTTCTTCGGCGATTTCTTCCGGAGATAGTTTTGTTGGCATGGTGACAACTGCAATGCGTGACAGCGTATGTGCTATGGTGTTGACATCGCCGGGAACATGAACTATGTCTGTTGTGAATTGTCCTATGTAGTCTGACTGCTTAGCACGTCGAGGCGGCATCTTTTCTGCTCGTTGCAAAAAGGCGTAGATCAGTGGTTTGTGATCCGTCTTGATTTCGAAATTGGATCCATCCAACATGTGCCGGAAATCTTTGACAGCACAGAATATCGCTAGGAGCTCGCTGTCGTATGGGCAGTATGTGCTTTCTATTGGCCTCAACCGGCGACGGAAGAATGCTAGCGGCACCAGTCTGTTCTCCTGAAGTTGTTCCAAAACCGCACCTATGGCGTAGTCTGAAGCGTCCGTTGTGCGGAACAGAGCTGCGTTGGGTTGGCAGTGTCCCAGCGTGGCTGCTTTCGCCAAACTTTCCTTGCACATGTTGAAGGCTGCACTGCTTTCAGGAGTCCACTCGATACCCTTGTTTTCTCCTTTTATTCCGTACAGGTACTTGTTCAGTGGTGCCTAGATGACTGCAATGTCTCGGGGGAAGCGTCGATAAAAGTAAATCATCCCAAGAAAACGACGTAGTTCCTTTATCGTTTTGGAACGCTCGATGGTCTGAATGGCCTCTACCTTGGATTGTGGTGGTTTGATGCCATCAATGCACTTCGCAACGTTAGTCCAGTCCATGTTGTTGTGATCTTGAATTTTCAGACGATTACGTCGAGGTTACCAATGTGTCATTCCCACAGACTTAAGATTCCCGTAAACTATTGAACGTAAAGGAACAATTAATAGAACTTGAATGAAATATATATGTTTATTTTTATTAATATTACGGCAATCCAGGAAGTGCGATGGGACGGGCCCGGTAAAAACACGATGAAAAACTGCGATATCTACTACAGCGATTGCTAATGAGAGAGAAGGCCGCGCTTATTCGTATGCAGATTTCTTGTTCGAGGCAGACTTCGGCAAAATGTCTTAAGCTCCTACCCTGTCAGCGAACGCCTCACAACAATCCGCATCAAGGCTAAATTCGGGAACTTTTTTTTTGCATTTTTATTGAACTGAATATAATTGATGGATAAATCCTAGGAAAATACTTAAAACTAGATAACATAATCTATGAATGGTTTAAAATCTAACTTACTGACCCTAAACAGGGGCTCTAAGTTAATCTATATCTTATCTCATTCAAATTGCCTTTGGACATAATAAGCCTGAAATTATTGTTGTACAAAAATGTTTTAATTTGTTCCAATGAAAACTATTTGAAAATCAAAAAACTTGGTAGTGCGTTTTATTTCTACAAGCGACGTCTGCTTCATATTGGAGTCGCCTATCCACTGCTCTGCGTACGACATGGAAGATGATAGGACATCCTTCCGTATTCTGTATCAGCCCTTTAGATTCTAGATAGAGAAATGCTTCGGGCGGAATGAAGCCGTTTTGCCGTGGTACATAGGGTTTGGGTAGTAAGCCCCACAGATCAGACGGTTTGTCGAAGTCATCGCTCGTGCAATATGCCTTCGAGTCGGCTTAATAATAAGATTATCTACCCTGATTAGGTTTGCCTCGTTGTACAAGACCTCCTTGGGATAGATACAACCGGAGGCAAGCCCGGAGACATTGCCTCTCAAACACCCTCATCTTTTCCATTTGGGAAGGACTCAGATTGAACCACACTGGGCAACCGTACACCATGATTGGCCATGTACTTGAACTTTACTCTGGTATCAAGTTGACTGCTGTTAAACAACCAACTTGCCGCTGCAAAGGCTTTCTTAACTTTTGTCAGAGCTGTATCTGCATGCTTGCCGCAGTACAAATACTGGTCCAGCCAAATGCCAAGATATGTTATAGTCGTCGCAAAATCGCTGAATTTTGTCAAAGTCATGCTGCAACATGTTATTTATGACTTCAATTTTCGGGTCTGATGTATACGCTATCAGATCATCTTCGTACGCTATTAAGTGCGGCATGGAACCAATAAGATCGCTCGTGAATATAGCGAAAAGGATCGGTGGGCCAACGGCCCCTTATTGCATCCCATTTTTTATGTGAAATACTGTGGTGGATGTAACGTTGCCATTTTTCACAACAAACTTCCTACCTGTAACCATATCATAGATCATATACAGCAGTGTCTTATCTTTGCCTAGTCTAACTTGAGGAAAAGACCTTCTAACCAAACGGTGTCGAACGCCTCTTCCATGTCTATCAGGCAAGCACCTGTGCATTGGTTCTTGTTCTTGTTCCACTGAATGTCGGAAACCAATTTGGACGCGGCATGTATGGTATCATGCCCCGCCCTAAAGCCGAATTGGTTGTCCGCTATAATTTGACGTTCCTCGACCCATTCTTTTAAAGCTTTAATGACAATCTTTTCAAAAACCTTGCTTATGCAGGGAAGAAGACTTATAGACCGGAGATTTGTCGGGATGGAAGTATCTTTGTCCCTTTTCGGAATGGGCTGTACCACAGCTGTTTTCCAATGCACCGGGTAATATGAACTACTCAACGCATTGTTGAACAGAGTTGTATATACATGTATAGCCTCGCAGGGTAGATGGCGCAGAACAATATTCGGTATCCCATCGATTCCTACTGACTTTTTCTTCCTCAATGAATTGAAGATACCCTGGAGTTCATCCTTCAAAATAAGGATGGAATTGTTTCCATCATCGGCGACGGCATAGTTTGCCAGAAGATCATCACTGAACCTGGTGAAACCAGGATTCTCGGATCGCCATTGACTTATTTCAGTACTTAATTGGAAGTGGTTAAGCTTGGCTCTATCTTCCAAGTCTTGATTTGGACAAAGAGGTTCGTTGACCGTGTACACTTCCTGAAAGATAGCTCCAATTACTTTCACCTTCTCCTGAGGATCTTCAACTATAAATAAGTCGTCGTCAAGTATTGCCCCATCTGGATCGATGTCTACTGCCCTTAGTAAGTTGGCGTTGTCTGTCGTTCTGTTGAGTCGGACAGTTTGGATGTCGTTTAAACCTTTCCTCCCGAAGATTCTTTTTACTTGTGGGAACAAGCTCGGGTTGCTGGACCTTACAGCTCGAATCTTATTGTCCCAGTAGAAGTTTACAGCTAGTCTATATTGTTGGCGAAGTAATTGCTGAACTAGCTTGATCTGCGACTTCAACGACCGTATTTCAATATTTTGCTGGTCTGTAAACCGTCTGTACAAGAGTTTTAGTCTTGACAGTAGTTTACTCTTTTGCAAGTGAAGTGCGTCTATCTCCGCGTTCCGGTAGATGTCTCCAACATTATTTGGATTCATCATAAAAATAGTCTTTTTCATAGTTCGTTTAATGGTGTCGTCCATTTGTATGAGGTACCTGTCAACCTCTTTGTTTGTCAGGTTTCTGTTCGTTGGTGGAAAGATTGCACTCGAACGAAGTTCTTTAGTTAAGACTTTAGAGTAACGTGGTCAACGTGCCTTATTATAGTTATTAGGATACATCTGGACATATTCCTCCAGTTCCTCCAGCTCATTCGGGAGCTGAATAACCGCGGCGAGACCACGGTGATCACTGTCGTACTCGACCGCGGTTAAACAGTTCCTTGTGCGTCGATCCACGTTCACTATCGTGATTCGTCTGTCTGTAAGCATTACATCCAGATAGGATCCGCTTCTAAGAAAAGACGGTCTATCAGTTGCAAGCAAATCTAGCCTGAACTCGATACCGTTCTGCTCTATCCAATTTAGGAGAGCGTTTCCCCTCTCGTTGGGAATACAGTTACCCCATTCGCCGTGCTTTGCACTTAAATCACCAGCAATGACGTAAAAGTTTTCCTCCAAGTTCAAGCGAAGGCTAGTGAAAAGAGTCTCGAGCTCAGATACGAAAATTGAATTTCGAGTATCTGCCGCGTAAACTGCAATCACATACAGCTGCTTTCCACCTTGGAGAGGGATGCTCGCGATACAAACTTCTAGAACACTGAACCTTCGCACAACATTGCTGTATATGATCTTATGATTTATGTTATTTTTTATTAAGAGGGCGACCCCACCCCCTCGAATGGATTGGGGCCGGTCTCTTCTTATTATTTGGTAATTTTTGTACCTGAGATTGCGCGTCTGGTTAAGCTTAGTTTCGCTAACCATCAGCACATCAGGATTATGGATTTGCAAGAAGTGAAGGAGTTGTATTTGTCGATCAATCTTTATCAGCGAATTAACATTCACTGCCAGGATCTTAAGAGGTCCTGCTGCGCGTGTGCCCATTATATCTGCTGCGCATTTGGCTTACTAAACAGCACCGAATAGATAACATCTACTCGGGCCGTTTGCTGTAGGAAACTGGTCTGTAAATCCACCATCTGCTTCTGCAAGGCGATCATCTGCGCCTGCATTGACTGGATGGTGGTCAAAACAGCCTTTAATGTAGGATCTGCCGTGGGCTGTTTTGGCACTTTGACCGGAGTAACCCTTGGCACTGCCTGTTCTACCGGCTTTCTGCCTGACGCAATTTGAGCATAGGAGAAAGTCGGCGTAACAGCGGTAGCTGCAGCACGGGCCAGTGGACTGGCTTCTACCGTTTTTGCGATCCTTGCAGCCTTAACTTTTTGCCGGAGCTCTCGGATGCGAGGACAGCCCCGATAAGTAGCGGGATGTCCTTTTCCTCCGCAGAGTACACAGCTGAGAAGCGCTCAGCTAATTTGGGAACAATTAGGCTGATAATTTGCGCCCACGCCCCGACAGAGGAGAATTACGACACCACCAAGGATGACTTCTATGATTTTTTTATTTTTTTTTTTAAATGCATTTTTTTATTATTTCATCATAGTTTTCTGAAATGCTAGACAAAAGTACTTAAACTAGCTTACTTTTCTAATCTTTGATGTTAATTCTAACTTACTGACTTTTCATAAGTACTCTAAGCTAGTTTTACTTCTGCCTTTCGGCCTATTTCAGTTTTCAATTTGTGTTTCTTTTAATTGTCTTCATTCCAGCTTTAATTTGTCCCAAGAAAACTTTAAAAACTTGGACATTAAGGTTATTAAATTTACTTAATGCTAAGACTAAAACCTATGATAAAACTATCTAACTCTAACTTACGTCTAAACTTATATGTACTTAACTATTTACATTATTCTTAACTGTGCCCGTAACGTTATACGGACGCGTGCACCCGGAGGGATGTGTCATTTATATGCCTTACATATATATCTGATACCCCCTGATGCACCTTTTTTTGGTTTTTGTTTTGTTTTGTTTTGTTTTTTTTAATGTTTTTATATATTATTTTTTGTTATTTTTTGTTTTGTTTCTGTTTTGTTTGTAATATCTTAAAACTACCTTAACCTACATATGTGAGCTAGCCCTTGTGAATCAGCTGTCCTGTCTTTTGCTTTAGGAAGTTAGCGGCATCGAAAACTGATTATGGTGTAATTACCAGTAGAAATGCCGTTCCTTATCAGAAACTGCTCCGTCTCGGGTAGAAATCGCTCTACTGAACCATAGGAGATCCTCATGACTGCGAGCGATGTCCGGCTTGTATTGGACTTGCCGTTCTACTGTTCGGCGTGCGACGTGAAAGATGATATTGCAGCCTTCCCTATCTTTTATCAGGCCTTTCGAATCCTTTGGGTAGTAAGCCCCAAAGATCAGACTGTTGGTTAAAGCCATGGCACGAGCAGTGTGACTCCGAATCAACGCAATTATAAAATTATCTATCCTTATAAGGTTTGCCTCGTTGTACAGAACCTCGTTGGGTTAGAATTTCTTGTACTGAGATTCTGGTGTTCGATATAAACGAAGACAGGCTCGCAGGCACCGCCTCTCGAACACCCTCATCTTTTCCATCTGGGAAGGACTCACATTGAACCATACAGGACAACCATGTACCATGATTGGCTGGATGAGGGCCATGTAGCAGATTACCTTCACCCTGGTGTCAAGTTGACTGCTGTAAAACAGTCCTCTTGCCATAGCGAAGGCATTCTTAGCCCTGGTCAGAGCAGTGTCTACATGTATATCTGTTGAGTAATTTATAATATGTACATACATTGAACTTAAGCGCATAATGACTGGATACTTGCTTGTATACTTGCTTACGCTGTATTAAACTCTCTTTCTTATCTTAATAAAGCTTTTTTAGTCTTTGTATAGCACTCAAACCGATCGCGTTTCCTTTTAACAGGTTATGGGCTCAGAGACGCGGTAATATTAATGAAGTTTTTTTTTTTGGTTGTTGAACAAAAAGAAAAGTAAATAGCGGTGTTCCCTTAAACAAATCGATAGTTAATTAAATCGGACAATTTTTTTTTTTAAAGCTTTTGCGAAAAGCTCATTTTTAATTTAAATGGCGGAATCAGAAATTAAAATAGAAAAGTTAGCCGGGCAAGAGCAATGGAATCTGTGGAAATTTAAGGTTAAGATAATCCTGAATGCAAGTGATCTGCTTAAATATGTAAATGGATGCTTTGTATCCTGTTGTTGGAAGTAGTATTAAGTCGGAAAACTTAGCTGCAGCTGAATCTACCTGGACACGTGGAGATAGCAGAGCACAAAAAATCATTGTGACCACCATGGCAAATCAGCCTCCTCTGCACAAGGCTAGAAAAATGTGGCTTAAACTGGAGACAATTTATGAAGCGAAATCGAAGGAGAGCATTCATATGCTTCAGCAGCGATTTTATATGTTCGCCATGGATCCTGTTGATGATGTGGCGACACATATATCTAAATTGTTGGCACTAGTTCAACAATTGGCAGATGTTGGCGAAAAAATTTCTGACTCCATGATAATCACCAAGGTTTTAATGACATTACCGGAGCATTATAGTCATTTTTATAGTGCATGGGAATCCACGGCAAGAGATGCGCAAACGATAGATAACCTTACATCGCGATTGGTCATGGAAGAAGCCCGTTTTAAGGTACATCAGGCGGGTGGGGCGGCAGATGACAGTAATGCCCTGGTGGCGAGGAAATTTCTGCATACTTCTAAAAAACCGCAAGAGAAGGGAGGTAGGAAGCAAGGGAAATGCTTCGTGTGTAAAAAGGCTGGACACTGGAAACGGGATTGTCCAGAGAAAATATCCAGAGGTAATTCAATTTCTAAGAGAGGAGAAGCTTTCATTTGTGAAGCAGAAGCAGCGGAACAAATTGGCAACGAAGAAGAATGGTTTTTAGACTCCGGGGCGAGCGATCATATGACGAAGAAGAGGGAGTGGTTGGTCAATTATATAAAGTTTCAAACACCAGTAGTTGTTCGCATAAGAAATGGTACAACGATCAATGCAATTGGAAAAGGTGATGTAAATGTGCTTTCTTTCGTCGATGGCAACTGGAAACCAAATCATATGGTTGATGTACTGTATGTCCCAGACATACATGTAAATCTATTCTCCTTGAATAGCGCTTTGGATAGAGGTCTTCGTTTTTGGTCAGACAATTCCAAATGCAGATTAATTAAAAACGGGACTACTCTCGCAGTGGGAGTGCGCGATTCCAAGCTTTTTAAGCTCCTTGTCAAAGTGTCGATGGAGAGCGACAAAGTGTTTGCGAATGTCGCTGTTAGAAAAACGTTCACTCTGGCATGAGCGCTTAGCACATCAGAATTTGAGTCAAGTGAAACATATTTTGAGAAATCTCGAAATTCCGTTCATTAATAATAATAATAATTGTTGGCGCTACAGTCCAAAGGGGGACCAGGGCCTAGCTTGCTCATCAACTACTCGTGTTGTGCGCGCTACTGTTCTCTCACGAGTAGAAGGGACCTACAGTTTTTTGCCGACTCCGAACGGCGAAATTTGAGAAGCTTTCTTAGACAGTTATTACTCTTTGAGTGTTGTCAGCAGCTCGAAAGAGGTGGTGCCGTGAAATATTAGAAAAATTGGTGTTGAACTGGGAGTCGAACCTAGACCCTTCGGCGTGTGAGCGTCGCACTCTACCCACTACGCCACGGCGACCACAATTCGTTCATTGGTGATTCTAATTTCGAATGTGATGGTTGCATGTATGGGAAGCAATTACGTGCTGTATTTAGTGAATCCAAGAGAAAGTCTACGGCTATTTTGCAGCTGATACACACAGATGTTTGTGGACCAATGCAGCATCAATCAATTGGAGGATCAAAATACTTCCTCTTATTTAAAGACGATTTTTCCCACAACAGAAAGGTTTATTTTATGAAGGAGAAGTCAGAAGTTTTTAAACATCTTCAGTTTTTCCTGAATGAGGTACAAGCAGAGACGGGAAAACGTGTTCGACTGCTACGTAGTGATAATGGTACAGAATTTATGAATGAAAAAGTAAAACAGCTATTAAATATGCAATGTGTTATGCATCAAAAAACTGTGCCTTACACACCGGAGCCGAATGGTTCTGCTGAACGTGAAATGAGAACCATAATGGACTCAGCAAGATCGATGATACATGCCAAAAACTTAAGCTATAGCTTCTGGGCAAAGGCGGTGAGTACTGCTGTTCATGTTTTAAATAAAACGGGTAAGAGCACGGTCGAAGGAAAGACTCCATACGAAATTTGGTTCGGCTCTAAACCCAATATCGATTCGTTACGCGTTTTTTGTACAGAGGTATATGTACATGTTCCAGACCAGAAAGGAAGAAAGTTGGATGCTAAATCTAAAAAAGGAATTTTCATTGGTTATGAAGATGGCGTTAAGGGATATAGAGTGTATATTCCTAAGGAAAACAAGGTTGAGATAGCTCGAAACGTAAGCTTTCCAAATTTTGGAACTTCGACTAAGGCGGAAAGCATGCAAACAAAAACAGTTTCAATTGATGAAGAAGAATGGGAAAACCAGGTTGCTGATAGCGAGGATGCTGGAACAAAGGACGCGGAAATCAAGGATGCTGTTATAGGAGATACTTTTATAAACTCAACTGATGAAAGTTCGGAGTTAACTCGCAGCGATAACACTAATAGTTCGGAAAACTGTATCGGTGCATCCAGTGAGGCTGTTGAGGTTTTGGGTGACAATAATACGTTTTCAGATAACCAAATCAAGCCACCAGAAGATATAAGAAGTAGGCTAAGAAAGAGGAACACAACGCAGAAAGTCACAGATAGCGTTAATTTTACTGTTTCAGAAGGTTTTGCTTTTGTTGCAGAATCAGATTCTCCGATAAGCTATGAAGATGCTATACGTTGCAAGGACTCTGAACACTGGAGGGCAGCAATTGATGATGAAATGTTGTCGCTATCGAAGAATGACACGTGGGTTTTAGTGCCGTTATCTAGTAATCGGAAGGTTATAGATACTAAATGGGTGTAACAAATAAAAAAAACCGAAAATGAGAAAAAGCGGTTCAAGGCGAGGCTGGTTGCACGTGGTTTTGGTCAACAGTACGGTATTGATTACCTGGAGACATTCAGCCCAGTAGCGAAATTCTCATCAATAAGGGTCATATTGAGCATAGCTGCATCGGAAAATTTAAGGATCATGCAGTTTGATGCAAAGACGGCATTCTTAAATGGGAAAATAGAAGAGGAGATTTATATCAAACAGCCGATGGGTTATGATGATAATAGCGGACGAGTTTGTAAGCTCCAAAAGAGTTTGTATGGTCTCAAACAATCCTCACGGTGCTGGAATCGAACTATTATGAAACTCTTGAAGGACTTCAAACTAAGGCCTAGCTGTGCAGATTCGTGTGTCTTTGTGAGCCATTATAACACGAAGAAGATTTTTTTGGCAATTTATATTGATGATGGTCTCATGGCTGCTTCAGACGAGGATGATATCATAAGCCTATGTACTTATCTCAAAAAGAACTTTGAAATTAAAATTTTTCCGGCTAAACACTTCTTGGGATTAGAGATGAGACGTTTACAAGATGGTTCTATACACCTTAGTCAGTCACAGTATGCAGCAAAGGTGGTACAGAGATTCAATTTGGCAGATGCAGCTGTGGTATCAACTCCTGCAGATCCAGCAATAAACGCAGCAGAGTATGCAGATACGGCGATGAACCAAGTTGAGTTTCCTTTTCGGCAGGCTGTGGGTAGCCTTATGTACCTGATGGTGGCAACGCGCCCAGACATTTAATTTGCTGTTGGTTGCATCAGCCGCTATCTAGAGAATCCGTCTAAGATACATAACAATATGGTGAAACGTATTCTCAGATACGTAAAGGGGACGCTTGACCACGGTATTTTTTGAAAAAAACCTAAATTTAACTTTAAATTGTTACAGTGATGCTGACTATGCTGGAGATGTAAACACTCGACGCTCTACAAGTGGCTTGGTTTTTCTGTTGGGGTCCAGTTGCAGCACATGGGCATCGCAGAGACAGAAATGCGTTTCTCTTTCAACAACAGAATCGGAGTACGTCGCAGCGTCCGAGGCAGTTAAAGAACTGGTGTGGTTGAAGCAGCTACTTTGTGACCTACTTCCAAATCAGATGATCAAAACAATTCTATTTGTCGACAACCATGGTGCCATCCGTTTAATTAGAAATCCAGAATTACATAAAAGAACAAAACATATCGACGTCAGGTTTCATTTCATTCGTGAAAAATATGCTGACGGATTTTTTAACTTAGAATATATTCACACGGATAATCAACTCAGTGATATTTTTACAAAACCCCTTGCTAAAAACAGATTCTTGCGTCTTAAACATCTTTTGAATATTGTATCTCTAACGAAACTCGAAATGAATTAATTTTTTTTTTAAATTTTTTTTGTAATTTTGTTTTTTCTCGAATTGAATTGAAATGTATTACATAATCATAAAAGTGGGAGTGTTGAGTAATTTATAATATGTACATACATTGAACTTAAGCGCATAATAACTGGATACTTGCTTGTATACTTGCTTACGCTGTATTACACTCTCTTTCTTATCTTAATAAAGCTTTTTTAGTCTTTGTATAGCACTCAAACCGATCGCGTTTCCTTTCAACAATATCACCATATTGATACTGGTCCAACCAGATGCCTAGATATCTCACTACATTTTTCACAGTCAACGGCCGTCCCAGTGGATCAACTATGCCGAACTTGCGCCAGTTAATTTTCGTGTCCCTTGAGGCTCTGGACAACGGGGTTCTGAAGAGGATAGTTTCACACTTCTGGTAGTTGATTTTCAACTTCCAGTCGTCGCAAAATCGTTGAATCGTATCAAAGTCACTCTGCAACAAACCGTTTATTTTTTCTACCTTCGGACCTGATCTGTACGCGATTAGATCATCGGCAAACAATATTATGTTAAGCATAGAACCTATAAGATCCACCGCTCCTTGTTGCAACCCATTTTTTATGTGGAACACAGTGGTGGAAATTTCGTTGCCATTTTTCACAACGAACTTCCTACCTGTTACCATGTCGTAGATCATATATAGCAATGTTTTATAAATGCCAAGCCTGACCAACTTAAGGAAGAGTCCTTCTAACCATACGGCGTCGAAAGCTTTTTCCATGTCGATCAAGCATGCCCCTGTGCACTGTGTTTTATTTCTATTCCACTGAATGTCGGAAACCAATTTGGACGCTGCATGAATGGTGTCGTGCCCCCCCCTGAAGCCAAATTGGTTTTCCGGTATTAATTGTTTTTCCTCAACCCATTCTTTCAGAGCTAATGACTTTCCTCTCGAATACCTTGCTTATGCACAGAAGAAGACTTATAGAACGGAGATTCGTTGGGATAGAGGTATCCTTGCCCGGTTTCGGAATTGGCTCTACCACAGCTGTTTTCCAATTCACCGGGTAATATGCATTACTCAGCGCATTGTTAAACAGAGTTGTGCATACATCCACCGCCTCAGAGGGTAGATGGCACAGAACAATATTTGGTATCCCATCTATTTCCACTGACTTTTTCTTCTTCAGTGAGTTGAGGATGAATTGGAGCTCATCTTTCGAAATATGGATGGAGTTGTTTCCATCATCGGCGACGACATTATTTGCCGGATACTCGTCACTGAACCTGATAAAACCAGGGTTCTCGGATCACCATTACGAAGACAGACATGATTTAGCAAGACTCTGCTTTCCAAGTCGTGATTCGGGCTACGAGACTCGTTGACCGTATACACTCTCTGGAAAACAGCACCAATTGCTTTCATCTTCTCCTGAGGATCCTCAACTTTGAAGTAGTCATTGTCAAGCACTGCCCTATCAGGATCGATGCCAACTGAAGTAAGTAAGTTTACGTTGTCTCTTGTTCTGTCCAGTCGAACGCTCTGAATGTCGTTATGATCTTTCCTCCGAAATAATTTATTTACTTGCGGGCACATGCTCGGGTTTTTAGATCTTACAGCCCGAATCTTATTGCCCCAATGCAAGCTTACAACTAGCCTGTAATTATGTTTGATTAACTGTTGGAGTACTTTGATCTGTGACTTCAGACAGCGAATCTCTGCATTCAGTGGATCTGTAAATCTCCTGTACAAGAGTTTGAATCTTGACAGGAGTCTACTTTTTTGCACGTGAAGTGCATCGATGGTAGCATTCCGATAAATATCGCCATCATCAGTTTGTGCTACCTTCGGGATAGTTTTGTCCATTGTTCGTTTAATGACTTCGTCCATTTGTGTGAGGTAGCCATCAACCTCTTCGTTCGTAAGGTTTCTGTTCGTAGGAGGATTGATCACACTCGAACTTATAATTGTAATTATAAGGATGCGTTTGGACATATTCCTTCAGTTCCTGCAGCTTATTCGAGAGCTGTATTACCGCGGCGAGACCACAGTGATCACTTGCATACTCAACTGTAGTTAAACAGTTCCATGTATGTCGTTCAACGTTAAGTATTGTTAGTCGTCTGTCGATTAGCATCACATCCAGATAGGACCCGCTTCTGGGAAGTGATGGTCCATCGGTTGTCAGCAGATCTAACCTGAACTCAATATTGTTTTGTTCCAACCACTCGAAGAGAGCATTTCCTCGCTCATTTGGAACAGCGTTACCCCATTCACCGTGCTTGGCGTTCAAATCCCCGGCTACTATTAAGAAGTTTTCTTCCGAGTCCAAGCAGAGGCTGGTGAAGAGAGCCTCGAGCTCAGAGAGAAAGTTAGGGTTTCGAGGTTCTGATGCGTAGGCAGCGATCACAAATAACTTCTTTCCACCATGGAGAGAGATGCGTGCAATCGCTGCTTCTAGCACACTTAATCTACGTACATCGTTGCTATATATGACCTTATGATAAATGTTACATTTAATCAAAAGGGCGACCCCACCAACTCTAGTGGATTGGATTTATACCTTTGAGGAGCAAAGTCTGTGGCGTTTTTCTTTTTTCTTCGAAGATTGCTCATAGAGAAGTTTTATGTGGGCGTCGAGTTTCGCCCTCTCCTCATCGAGCTTCTCCCGTTCTTTCTCCTTCTCTTTTATTTCCTCAGCCTCGTCATCGGCATCTGAGGTGGCTAGCACTTGGAAGGAATTGTCACTCCCCTTGTACGAATATCGGCACTCGTTGCCCTCCGATTCAAATTGGAGGGCTTCTAATGCCATGACTGCGGCTGTGGTAGTCGCTTTTGTTGTTGCTACTGCAGGTTTGCTGGGCTTTGTTTTTGGCTTCCTCGCAGTCTTTGCTTCTTCATCAGTCGTCGCTGTTATTTTTGTTATTCGCTTGACTAGGCTCGGCTGCGGTTGCCTCCTCCTTCTTCTCTTTACCGCTTCTGTAGTCGATCGGCTAGTTCGACTTGCCACGCGAACACTATCATCGCTCGTTTGGTGGCCTGATGCCTCAGCCACCGGTGTTCGGAAATCACCCAATTTGCTGAGCTCAGGCCACTCATCACTTTCCATGGTTGTCTTGCCCACTCACACTTAATGTTTATTATTTTTACTAATTAAAAAAAAATCGTTTTTATTCTCTCGGGAATCGAACCCGGAACCCTCTAGTCACCACCACTGTTGTCTAACACTCGGCTACTGCCCCGCTTGTGCTCAGATGTTTTTTTTTCGACCTAGTAACGCACTGTTATTTTCGTGAAGCCGAAACACGTCCGTATTGCTTGGAAGTCTGTGAACGACTGATGACTTCTATGATTTCCTACGATCGATGCCCCAGCTACGACACGCTCGGCTGTGAAAGGAGGATATCTTTGCTGGAGTCATCGAAAAATACAGCCGACCCCACATCCGGCAACTGACTCAGGCTATTGGACTTCGCCTCGGGGCGGAACCTCTCTGTGGCTAGCATACGGTTCTCACACCCGAACATTCACAAAGGGACCTGGCGATCTCCTGATCAATCAACCGTCAACCAGATTGATCACGAAGCGTTCGACGTCAGACACTCCTCCAGTATTCTCGATGTCCGAAATTTCCGAGGTGCAAACTTCGACTCGGATCATGACCTTGTTGTAGCCATGGTTAGAACCCGGATATCGAGAGAGCAACGGAGTCGAGATAGACCACAACGGTTGACGTGGGAAAGCTACAATCGCAGCCGATCGCTAGGAACTTTGCCGACCGAGTCTTCCTTAAACTCGCTCAGAGTTCGACGGTGCACTAAACATAGAAGAAGACTGGAAACGTTGTCAAGAAGCCGTCAAAGAAGCTGCCACTCATGTGCTGGGTTTCACGTCACCACCCGGATGGAACCGATGATTTGACTAAGCAAGCGTATGCAGCCAAGCCAGACTCCTATAAGGCAACGCTGCGTCAAACGATGAGGGTTGTTCGTGAGCTTTAGGAACAGAGAAGAAGGGAAGAGCATCGGCTTCTCAGAAGGAAAAAGAAGGAGCATGAGAAGCCCCCGGTCGAGGACAATTAAAGGTGTTATGGCAGGAATGAAGTCCGAAGGTATTACCGAAAGGTATGTTGCAGTTGGGTTTTAAGCCACAGGGGAAGCTTAGGTGAGGAGGAGGAGGACGGCGGCACGCTTGTGATTGCAAGGCTAAGCTCGTCGGACAGGGTTGTTCTTGTCCACCTCACTCGCACATCACCCATTGCTTTCAAAAAACTTGTGCCAAAGCTAGCTAAGGGAAGATAAAAGGAAGAGAAAGAAAACGTTGTAATGAATGAAAGAAAGCTTAATACCCTAACCGGCCAGCGGACAGACATCTTAAGAAGGAATGAAGAGGAAGGGGCGGAAAAGGTGAGAGTGTTCCATGCCTTTGGCCTTACCACCAAACAAGACCGGAAGGTTACCCGCGAGCTAAGCTTACTACCCTACCTTAAATTTAAGCTAATTTACTGTTCTTAAAACTAAGCCTACGCTCAACTTATACTAACTTAAGACTATCTATCTTTGCCCTAATACGAAACTTTACCCTTCAAGCGTCGTTCCGTGATAAGGGTTCGTTAAGAACGCTGGCGTGCCTGATGACATTTGCACAAGTCGCCATCCCACCCGTCATGTCATGGCTGACATAATGTTTTCTATCTTCCTTGGCGAGTTTATGGAAGATAGCGGAGACGTTAGCCACGACTCTACTTTCAACCGTGTCAGCAGCACCTAGGAGGACGGCCTTCCCTACATAACACACTTACAGTCGGCAAAAAAACATTTATTCTATAACGGTTATGTACAAACTCAATCAAGGCTTACTTTATTAAAACAATTTATTTAAAAAAAATATCAACAAAATTATTCACCAGCCTTTAGATATATACAATATTTCTTAAACCAATTAAATAATAAAAAAAAATTGAAGAGCAACTATCCAAGTAAGAGTAAAATCCAAAAACAAAAGTTCAATAATAAAATCCAAAAAATCAAAATATGTAAAACAAAAGGAGATATTCTAATTAAGGAATAATACTAAAAGCAATTTACTAAAAATGATGCTATAAGGCTGGGGCTCTAACTCTGGCCGAAGTCTACAGGACGACATACTACACAAATTGGTTTCCAATGATCGAAACCCGCGTCCTGCACACAGCACGAAGGTGCTGACGGCCCTGTGAACAAAATTTTATCAGCGCAAATGTGGGGTCCCAGCCCTCTTTTCGCAGAAACTCACGACACTTGTCCACTACGGCCAGAACTATATTTAACAAAAAAAAAGGAACAAAATAATAAATAAATCAATCTTAAAACTATAAACTAGACAAAGCAATATAATTCTTTTATAGATATAAAAAGAAACGGCCACTGGAACTCCGGTGAATCCCTCGGTTAACCGGCACACTGTACTCGGAGAACTGTACACGATCCCGGTTGTCGTTGGTTCCTTATTTGTATGGTTTTTTTTCGTATCGTTCGTTCTTCAACGGCAATGACGCCACGAGTTGACGGGTTAATCCACTCGTGCACATGAAAACGCTATATTTTTCACCATTCTACAATTCACAAATCTAACTCTTTCTTTTGCCTTTTCTAGACTCCCTTTCTTTAAACCCTCTGTTGACCCATGGTCTTGTCTACGTGCACTTTCGCATCGATCGGAAGCTTTTCTCTTACCCCGTTCATATATCAACTTACAGCCTGGAAGTGTCGTCTCCTTTAGTCTGTTGTCTCTGGCCTCGTTTATTGTTGTTGGTGTCTAGTTAAATGTCACTGGCGAGAATAGTTTTGGTGAGTATTTTAATATTTCTTCGCTTACTGTTTTATTTCCTTGCAACTTGTTTCTTGTAAGGTAAACAACAGTTTTACTGGGAAGGAGGATGATTGTGGGAATACACACAGGTACGTACTCGCTCAAAAGAAATGGATATTTTAGAGTTTTTATTTTGTTTGCAACTGACTTGGATCAGACACTAGACCTCGTGAAATTCTACGATTCTAATCATTTCTTTTAATATTTCAGGAACTGACTACCGTGTCAGGTAAAACAGCTATCCGAAGGATACAAGGTTTGGACAAAAGCCTGCCGGGATTAAAATGGAAAACTTTTGGTAGAGTCTGGAAGGATGTCTTCAACAGACTCCTTTACGGCGATGACGGCCCTTATTCCGCTGTTGGGAACTGCTCAATTTGGAGGATAATAGACAAGAATTCCGTCCCCCGACTTCGACGAGGTGAAGATGGCAATATCCAAGCTGAAGTCGAACAAAGCTGCTGCTGGAGAGAAGCTGGTTGGGCGCATGAACCAGGTCATTGCTAAGATATGGCCGGAAGAAGGCATGACCGATTAGTGGAATCTCAGTGTCGTTTGCCCGGTCACATAAAGAGAGGCCCCTTTGACTGCGCCAATTATCGAGGGATCAACCTTCTTAACATCGCATACAAGATGATCCTCTCTGATCTCTCTCGTCTGAAACCGTTTGTCCATAACGTGATAGGATTCTATCAGTGTGGTTTCACACCAGGGAAGTCCAATACCCAAGAAGTGCAAATCGACACCCACCACTTATTCGTCGATTTTAAGGCCGCATATGACAGTGTGCATAGAGACGAGCTATACAGTGCCATGTCTAGTTTTGGCATACCTACCAAAGTCGTCAGATTGTGGAGGATGGCGATAGAGAACTCTCGTTGCTCCCTCAAGGTCGGTAACGAGCTCACCGAGACCTTCAATATCAAAATAGATTTTAGACAAGGCGACGCACTGTTATGTGACATTTTCAACATCATCGTACGTAACTCAGAAGTCAACACCAGAGGCACGATCTGTCCAAACTCAGTTCAATTGCTTACGAACACAGCGAGCCGTCAATGAGGCGTTTGCTGGCATTAAAGCAGAAGCGGCTAAAATGTGTCTGGCAGTAAATAAAGGCAAAACAAGGTACATGCTGTCATCAAAGAAGGACTAACAATATCGACGTATCGGACTGAGCGTCACATTACGGAGCAGAAACTTCGAGATAGTCAAGGACTTCGTCTACCTCGGCTCCGCGGTAAACAGGGACAACAGCATTAATACCGGAATCGAACGCAGAATCACTCTTGCCAATCACTGTTTCCGTGGGCTCAAGATCCAATTGAGTAATAAAGCTCTCTTACGAAGGACTAAGCTGGCTTTATATAACAGCTTGATCATCCCAGTCCTACTCTAGGGCGCGGAAACATGGACGTTACTAAAAGTGGGTGTGGAAGCTCTTAGCCTTTTCGAGAGTAAAGTTTTGCGTGTGATAATTGGTCCTGTTTGCGTTGATAGCATCTGGAGGAGAAGCTTTAAAGACAAACTGTATAGGCTGTACAGCAACATGTGCCTGGTCAAGCGTCTTCCGATACAACGCTTAAGATGGCTAGACCATGTTGAGCGTATGGACACCACTGCTCCGAATCGAAAAGTAATCGTTTCTGAGCCATTTGGATAACTTAACAGAGGACGGCCTAGGCTAAGATGGCGCACACAAGCGGAGAAGGACCTCAACCAACTTGGAGTGCGCAACTGGAGGCAGCTAGCGAAAGACCGTGCTGGCGCCGTGCGTGCACCATAAGAAGAAGAAGAAGATATTTGAGATTTTTGATTGCTTTTGAGTGGAAGATGGCCCTGTTTCTCTTTAAAGAAGTTGCCAGCTATTCCACACCTTGTCTCCCGACCTTATAAACAGTTTGACAGCGTTTTTTCTAACATTTCCATTCCTTGAACAGCTGATTCACAGACAGGGTTTTTGTTCTTAAACTAGAATACGTGTGAACTGGTTATAAAGTTGACCTCTTTTCTGTTCAAGCTGTTAGAAGGGGAGAGCTTTAAAATCACACAATCGAAAGAGGAAGAAAAACTTTTTCCACCACAAATTTATACTGACGATAGCCATGTTCCGAAATTATATTTGTAAGGCAGTAGTTGAATCAGAAAAACAATAATCTAATAATCTAATGATTAATTCAGAAACAGACATGTGACATAAACAAACATTACAAAACGCCTAATAATTGATATGAATAATAATTGGATGGCGCGACGGTCCACAGGGGGACCAGGACCTTACTTGCTCATTAACTACTCGCGTTTTGCGTGTCCCTTCCCATAAGTAGAAGGGACCTAAAGTTTGAACCAACTTAAAGGTTTAAGTATATAATAATGTGCTATAGTTGTCAAGCACTAAAGTACTATGTAGGTATTTGTACTAATGTACGAGTGGCGTTTAACATATTCTCGGTATTGGGGTGAAGCTGTGGGTATATATATAAAATTGACTTATTTATCAAGTAATACTAATATTTTAGTGCATTCATGCTAAATTTCATATATATGTGATTGTAATTATAAATGCGTTTTATCCCTAGTTAAACGGAATCATAATGGCGACTGAGACGATGATGAAAAATGAAAATTGAGCGTCGCGCTGTAATTAAATTTCTCACTAGGAAAAAGTCAAAAAATTATTCATGAACAGATGGTGGCTATTTACCAGGGTTGCGCACCTTCATTATCAACTGTGCAAAAGTGGTCAAGTGGGTTCAAGAGAGGCAGAGAGAACATTGAAGACGACCCACGCTCCGACGCCCCGGCTACTGCTTGTACGCGAAAAAGCACCAAAGAAATCAAAAAACTTGTTCTTGAGGATGCCCGAATAAAGGTGAAAATGATGGCAGAGATCACCAAGCTTTCAAATGGTACCATTCACACCATTCTTCATAACCATCTTAACCTTTCAAAGGTCAGTGCAAAGTGGGTGGCACGAATGCTCACAGCACCTCAGAAAAAAGTGAGAATCGCATGCTGTAGAGATCTTTTGAACATGTGAAGTGAGAACGCGGACGGTGTTGTGGATCGAATTGTTACTGGGGACGAAACATAGATTCACCACTATGACCCTGAAAGCAACCAAGAGTCCATGCAGTGGCATAAAAAAGGACCAGACCTACCAAAGAAGTTCAAAGTCACTCCGTCTGCCGGGAAGCTCATGACCAGAGTTTTTTGGGACTCAAAGGGAATCTTGCTCATTGAGTACAAAAAATGGTGAGACCATCAGCGCCACATCTTACGCTTCTACTTTGCATAATTTGCGGGAGGAAATTAAAAAGAAACCCGTCGCACAACAGGGCAGCTCTATGGCAGGAGCGGCGAGAATTCGATTTTTAAAAACGTAATCGATCTCAATAAAAGTTACCTTGCCGGTTAGCTGATAATATGAGCCATATGGTTTGGGAATTTTTTTTTCCCAATAAGTGGCTTAATCACTCAGTGTTTGGCATCAAAGTTGTAAGAATAGGCAAGTTGCGTTCATTCAAAATTACTTGACGTAACTTTGTTCAGTTGGTACATTAAAAAACAAGTGTTTGTAACAAATGTTTCGGATTGAATTTATCAATTAGAATATGTTCTTTGAACATAATTAGTTTTCACTCGGTTATAAAGTACCGTTAGCCCAAAAAAATGGCGGATTACAAAAACCTAAAAGTTGTTTTTAAATAACGGTACTTTTTGAATAGGCAAACATCGAGCTAAATTTGAACTTAATTTGTTTAGCTTAATAATTTCTTTACTGAAAACCGAAGTCAAAGGTTACCGATATTTGCCTAAACTATTTTATTGATTGTTGATGTTGTTGATTATTGATTTTGCTAATAACTTCTTTTCATGGACAGGTAGGTGCACAACATCTTTATTACATTAGTCATAAAAGTAATAAACAACATAATAACACAATTTCATCTTGTCATAAAAGAAAAACATCCGAATACCGGAAATGCAACCTATTTTAAGTTGATCGAAATAATATCGGCCCGTTATTCTGAAGAGCCATCTCGTAGCGTACACCAGTAGTTAAAATTTCTTGTTTTACACATATTATTATAGATACAATTTCAAAAGTGCAAGTGCAAGTACAAGTGCAAGTGTAAGTGTCGAAAATATTGAACTATTGTTATTATATTCAAGGTGTCAAAATGCAATATTTTTCTTGCGAAAGACAGGAGCTCTTTGAAATATTTTTGAATAGTAAATTTAGGACTTTTGAGAAAAGAATTGAAGATGTTGAGACATTTTTAATAACAAACACAAACTGCTCTGAAAACCATGTATCAGAGCTAAGGAAAGAGTTAACCTGTTTCAAAAGTGAACTCAAATCTAAATGGAACATAAGTTACCGCACAAGGTCGTTGTTTGATAAAAACGAATCAATTTGGCTTCAAGAAAAAATAAACTTCGCAATGTTTGCATTACCCTCTGGACGTCCTCAAGTAAGTTTTGATCAATTGAGTAATCGGAGAAAACGTGAAAGAATAGCCGATCTTAGGGACACACCCGCTGAAGAACTTGTGTTTGCCGCTCAAATGAATTTTCGAGCTTCTGGAGACAGAAGAACTGCTAAATTATTAGAAGAAACCTTATCTCCTCGACCTCAAAACTTTAAACCTTCGGCAGATATGTTAACCCCTGGTCAAGCTCTATCAATGATTGTAGAAGCGAAACTAATACGAAACCATTAAAAAATATATCACGGATATTTTGCCATCTTATTAAGTGGTTCAGAAAAAAAAACCAAAATCCTATCCACAAAATCTTATTGCTAGTGAACAAACAGCTAAAGCTCCAATTCAGAAACTGCTCGACCACACTGTTGCGAGAATTTCAGCATCCCAAAAATAAGTTTTAAATAAATCGAGCTGTAAAGTACTTACACTATATTCTAAGGTGGGTTTCGATGGTAGCTCCGGGCATAGTGACTACCATCAAAGGTTTGCTAATACAATTGATGCAAGTGACAAATTTGTATTCATAACCTGCTTGGTACCACTACATTTATCAGGGAATGAACGTTTTTTTTTGGAAGAATATGATTTGAGAAAGAAACAGACTTAGTGATTGCCAGAGAGAACGAATCTATTCAATCACAAATAAATCAACTGGAACCAACAAATGTAACCATTGAGGAAAGAGAGTTTATTATAAAACACGAATTAATAGTTTCAATGGTTAATGGAAAGCTTTGTAAGAGCTTGAGTGGTATTTGTTCTGTTCAGAGATGTTATCTTTGTCAGGCAACGTCCAAGGAATTCAACAATATTGAGAAAATGATTTCACTTCCCGTCTCTGAACAATTTTTATCATTTGGAATATCCGTTCTTCACGCGTGGATAAGAATGTTTGAATGCTTGCTCCACGTTGCTTATAAGTTGCCTGTTATGGAATGGCGTACATCTAAAGCTATAGAAGATGGTGTGACCCAAAACAAGTCTCGTATTCAAGAAGCTTTCGAAACGGAATTGGGATTGAAAATTGATCGACCAAAGCCAGGATACGGCAATACGAAAACTGGAAATGTGGCCAGGCGCTTCTTTAAAAACGCAATCAAATCAAGCGAAATAACAGGTATAGACGTAAATCTAAAAAAATGCACATAATTTTGCAGTGCGGATTTAATATAGATGTGCCAAAATTTAAAAATGATTGCCTTGAAACTGCGAGATTGCTTGTATCGCTGTATCCTTGATATTATATGAGTACTTCAGTTCACAGGGTATTGATACATGGGCATGAAATAGTTTCTCAGAGTGTGTTACCAATTGGTGGATTAAGTGAGGAAGCATTAGAAGCAAGCAATAAGGATTTTAAAATGTATAAAGAGAATTTAAGTCGAAAAACATCCAGACAAGACACTCTTACAGATATTATGAATAAAATGTTAATATCTTCAGATCCATTTATTACAAACCAGAGAGTAAGGAAGCCTGCAAAAAAAAGTTCCATTTGATACTGAAGCTATTGATATGTTCTTGCAACCCGATTTAAACAAACAACCGCAAATTGACAGAATAATTTGTTAATTAAGTCTTGAAAAGGTAAATAAAATGTTTTACTTTTATTCAAAACCTAGATTCACAAAATATTTTATTTTCAGATTTTCCAACTTTGTAAATTGTCTCAAAGTAAAGTTGATAGATAGATAGATAAATATTATTTTATTTCTCTTAAATTACTTATAAAAAATTTATATAAAAACAAAATAACAAAGTAAAAATTTATGAAAATAAATAAAAAATTTATGAAAAATAAGAAGAAAAATCTGGTGAAATTCTATATTTTATACAAAATGTTTAAATAGTGTTGAATGCCACTTAAAAATGAACAATACATTAAAATGAGGTGGGGTATTTAATAAATTATAGAATTGTTTTCAGCAATTTTGAATACATTAAAATAATATTTTACAGATTGTAATAGATGCAGAAATTATGGTATCAATATTTTGAACAAAGTATAAATAAAACAGTAAGGATTAAAGCAAAATATTAGAAGTGAGAGAGTCTAAACTGTAATAGTCTTGAGAGAAGAGCCATTTTTTAACACACTTTAAGAAACAATTGGACATATGAGCACATCTGATATCATCCGGGAGGACATTAAATAAACGATTACTTACAACTGAATAAAGATTTCGCAAGACGAGCAATGGTTGAACTTTATTTTGATAACCACCTCCCCAGCAATTTATAGCGTACTGAAGCTTAGAATTTAAAATTCCATAATAAATTTTGGTTAGGAGCTTAGTTGAGCACAAATTTCGTAGATAATAAAAATGTCTAAGGGTAGAGATAAAATACTTCTTCAATGCAGTAGCGTGAGAAGAAAATTTCATGTTTGCGTCAAGTATAAGTCCTAGATAGACAAACTCTTCAACATTCTCAATTAAAAAACATTCATCACTACAATTTTTACTGGTACAAAATGTTTGACATGACAAACTTGTTACACAATTACACTGATATAAGTTAAATTTTCTACAGTTGGGAGCATGAAAATATATTTCCGGTTTTAGAGGAACGGACAAAGATAATTTAAAACACATAAGTTTAGTCTTAGGACTTATTACAAGTTTGTGTTCAGCGAACCATTGTCTCAGAGTATGTACATCGTGATTTATGAGATAAGATCTAAGGGGCTATTGACGCCATACGCTAACCCAACATCGTCAGCAAAAGCTGTAGTAAAGCCTTTAAGTTCCAGATGTAAGAGTGAGTTAATATAAACTAAAAATAATATAGGATCTAATACCGAACCTTGAGGTACCCCAAGTCGGATTACTTGCACCTCACTTCTCGCCTCATCCAACTTCACTCGCTGACATCTATTATTAAGGTAAGATTGGAACCATTCAAACATAAAGCCACGCACACCTGCCTTTTCCAGTTTTCCAAACAAGATGTTATGGTCAACCATGTCAAAGGCTATGGTTATATCAATGAATAACGCAGCTGTATATTCTCTTTTGTCAATTTCTAGAACAAAACTCTAGAAGCGCGTCTTCGGTTGATTTTCCCTTTTGAAATCCAAATTGATTAGGATGAAAGAATTTTCCTTTGTCCAAAAAATTAACAGTTTTCTTTTTATACGATTTTCAAAAACTTTACTTATGTTAGGTAGAAGAGAAATTGGTCTATAATTGCCTATATCATTTCGAGAGCCTTTTTTTGAACAAAGGAATAACATCCGCACATTTAAGATCGTCAGGAAAATTACCAGAGAAGACACTACGATTAAAAACATCAGCTAATACATCAACAATGAAACATGCAACATTTATAAGGACCAAGTTTGAAACGCCATCGACACCACATGAATTTGAATTATTCAAACTACCAATCGTACTTAAAACCTCTAATGGAGTTATTGGATCAAAGAAAAAACTACTACAGTAAACAGAGTTAACATCACTTTCAGTAGCACAACAAGAGCAAACGTTAGGGGTTAAGGTATTTTGTAGTTTGAGTCCAATATTAGAAAAATGTCTATTAAAGGCGTCAGATATTTCGTGTTTGTTTGTTAATTCTTTATTATCAAAAATTAAAGTTATATTTTATTGAATGGACGAATTCTTATTGAGAATGGTATTTACAATTTTCCACTCTTTCTTAAGATTATCTCTTGCGGAATAAAAATGTGTACGGTAATAAAAGTCACGACATGTTGGTATTTCCTTTTTCAATTCAGTACATATCCTTTTATATTTCAGTTTAAGAAATTCATTACTAGGGTGTTTCTTACATTTAACACTACATTTATTTTTTGTTGTTACTTTCTTTAATAAATAATTTGATATCCATGGTTTGAGTTTATAAATAATTTTTTTTGTGGTCAGAATACTGCAACTATCGATATGGCTCTTAAGAGGGTCAAGAAATTGGAATATGCAGACGATACATTACTACACTTATAAACATCATCGCATGACTCAAAAGACAACTTATTCCGAAGCTTAGTAAAGTTAATAACAGGTTTGCTTTGAAGACTTTTCTGAGCTGCTCTGTTTAACTTACATTGCACATTAAATAAAAGGCCAGTCATTGAATGGTCAGTAATTAAGAAATCGAAAACACAATGTTCGCACCCAACAGAGACAACATTACGAAAACGACCATATATGTGATCTAGACAAGTACCTGATGCTGGCCTAGTAGGCACATTGATGAAATTCGAAAAACAAAGATAATTTAAAACACATAAGTTTAGTCTTAGGACTTATTACAAGTTTGTGTTCAGCGAACCATTGTCTCAGAGTATGTACATCGTGATTTATGAGATAAGATCTAAGGGGCTATTGACGCCATACGCTAACCCAACATCGTCAGCAAAAGCTGTAGTAAAGCCTTTAAGTTCCAGATGTAAGAGTGAGTTAATATAAACTAAAAATAATATAGGAACTAATACCGAACCTTGAGGTACCCCAAGTCGGATTACTTGCACCTCACTTCTCGCCTCATCCAACTTCACTCGCTGACATCTATTATTAAGGTAAGATTGGAACCATTCAAACATAAAGCCACGCACACCTGCCTTTTCCAGTTTTCCAAACAAGATGTTATGGTCAACCATGTCAAAGGCTATGGTTATATCAATGAATAACGCAGCTGTATATTCTCTTTTGTCAATTTCTAGAACAAAACTCTAGAAGCGCGTCTTCGGTTGATTTTCCCTTTTGAAATCCAAATTGATTAGGATGAAAGAATTTTCCTTTGTCCAAAAAATTAACAGTTTTCTTTTTATACGTTTTTCAAAAACTTTACTTATGTTAGGTAGAAGAGAAATTGGTCTATAATTGCCTATATCATTTCGAGAGCCTTTTTTTGAACAAAGGAATAACATCCGCACATTTAAGATCGTCAGGAAAATTACCAGAGAAGACACTACGATTAAAAACATCAGCTAATACATCAACAATGAAACATGCAACATTTATAAGGACCAAGTTTGAAACGCCATCGACACCACATGAATTTGAATTATTCAAACTACCAATCGTACTTAAAACCTCTAATGGAGTTATTGGATCAAAGAAAAAACTACTACAGTAAACAGAGTTAACATCACTTTCAGTAGCACAACAAGAGCAAACGTTAGGGGTTAAGGTATTTTGTAGTTTGAGTCCAATATTAGAAAAATGTCTATTAAAGGCGTCAGATATTTCGTGTTTGTTTGTTAATTCTTTATTATCAAAAATTAAAGTTATATTTTATTGAATGGACGAATTCTTATTGAGAATGGTATTTACAATTTTCCACTCTTTCTTAAGATTATCTCTTGCGGAATAAAAATGTGTACGGTAATAAAAGTCACGACATGTTGGTATTTCCTTTTTCAATTCAGTACATATCCTTTTATATTTCAGTTTAAGAAATTCATTACTAGGGTGTTTCTTACATTTAACACTACATTTATTTTTTGTTGTTACTTTCTTTAATAAATAATTTGATATCCATGGTTTGAGTTTATAAATAATTTTTTTTGTGGTCAGAATACTGCAACTATCGATATGGCTCTTAAGAGGGTCAAGAAATTGGAATATGCAGACGATACATTACTACACTTATAAACATCATCGCATGACTCAAAAGACAACTTATTCCGAAGCTTAGTAAAGTTAATAACAGGTTTGCTTTGAAGACTTTTCTGAGCTGCTCTGTTTAACTTACATTGCACATTAAATAAAAGGCCAGTCATTGAATGGTCAGTAATTAAGAAATCGAAAACACAATGTTCGCACCCAACAGAGACAACATTACGAAAACGACCATATATGTGATCTAGACAAGTACCTGATGCTGGCCTAGTAGGCACATTGATGAAATTCGAAAAACCATTTAACGCTAACACAGACAAATAATTAGATACATTAAGACTCTCATCTAAACAATCTAGATTAAAATCACCTACGATCACTAAGTTTTTTGCCTTCTCCTTTTCTAACACACGAGAAAAATCATTAATAAACAAAGCCACATTCCACATATGTAACCTATAGACACATAGAAAAACAAATATTTCATTACTGGTGTCGATGGAAATCTTCAAGATGTCTGCAGTAGGACAATCAACTAGTGATACTTCAATTTTCTTAAAAGCGTTCTTTACAAAGCAACCAACACCACCTGATGCATAATGTTCATTTTGTTTTTAGCATAGAAACTAAAACCAGGCAGGAAAGAATCATTTTTTCCAACCTCCTATATCCAGATCTCAGACACGAACACAATATCCGGGACACACGCAAACGATTCAATATGTGTAACAAGGACAACAAAGTTTTCTCTCAAATTTCTAATATTTTGGTGAACAATAAATAATTTTTCTTTCCTTACTAGAATTTGATTTTTGCTGAACCAAACGAATTTTACTCCTTTGTTTTTAGCCATCTCTTTCGTCTTCTTTAATAGTACCTGCGTGTAACGAGTAAGTGTTGTTGATAAATATCCCGCTTCCTTTGTTGCGTTTGTAGTTGTTTCTGTTTTCATCGCTGGAGAGGTCAACCATTTGAGAGCTGAGTTTGTTTTGGTTTTTTTTTCTTTGCACTCATTATTCGTTGCTTTGTAGTAAAGTTAGAGAACTTTACACAGATGATCGGTTGCAGATGTGGTTTCGATCGCATTTTTTTTACATAGCAATTAATAATTCCGGAGTCTTCAACGTTGGAACACAGGGTGTTATTGAGAATTTGTTTTGCCTTCTCAATTGCATTAGAGTCATTAACACCAGAGACACCAACGATGTCAATAGAGTTCATAAACGTTTCTTGTTGATGACAGTTTAATTTTACCTCCATTTTTTCGATTTTCTCTCTGAGTTCGGTGTTCTCTTTTTTTAATTTTGTCATCTCCTTAAGAAAACGGGTGTTGCAGTCTTCTAATTTTGAGAGTTTGGTGTATATCATCTGGAGAGTGCATTGACTTTCGCTGTTTGCGTCAATAACTGGTGATTCATTTTCTCCATTTGGAAGAGAGTTATGAAGAGCACTGCTGTTGGATTGCCTGGGCGTTGATGGCGCTGGATCAAGCAGAGAGCGGCGCCGTAAAACTGCACACTTGTTATACCGATAGACATTACCAGTTGATTTAAAAAATTATGCGTCTTCTTTAGTAACATTTACACAAGTACAGTGAAAAAAATGATTGCAGTCACCACATTTTATTTTTGCAGTGCAACTGCGGTCTATTTTTTGTTTACAAACTGAGCAATTCATTTTAATTTACAGAGCTTATTTTCTGCTATGTGTACCCCACGACAGTTCACTCACAGTTATACTGTTCTTCCAAAATTTTAATTTAAAAAGTAAATAAACTGTTAATTTATTATATAGTTTTATTTTAAATTGACTGCAGAATAAATAAAAATAATAAGTCCATGATTGTTTACTTTATTTTGTAAATCCAACCCCTCACTTCGCAAAAACTACCAAACAAGTACCATTTTTAAAATTTTATAACGGTTCTTTCGGAAACCTGAGCAGTTACAGTTATTTTGACTTCCGATTTGAATTCAGCACAGCCAAATCCGTTGGAAAAATATATTTTGGTTAACTCAACTAAAGGGCTTATAATTATCGCCGTCAAACTGCCATTTCTGCCCCACTGTGCGTCGTCGTCGTTTTCGCATCGGGTGTGTTGCTTCTTCATGACAACGCTCCTGTTCACACGGCGCGAGTTTTCAAGGCTGCTGCGCGAGATTGTGGTTTCGAAAAAAATCCAACACCCACCTTATAGTCCAGACCTTGCTCCTAGTGATTATTTTTTCCTGTTTTCGAATTTGAAAAAAATGTCTTCGTGGAAAACAATTTTCGGATGATAAAAAACTCAAGTCGGCAATAAATGGATATTTTGCAGAGAAAGAGGAAATTATTTATTTTTTTTTGAGGACTTAAAAAAGCTTATCTCAAGACGTAACAAATGAATTGATGTTAGGGGAGATAATTTTGAAAAATAAAAACAATTTAAATTTAATTTTCATTTTCCTTCATATCGATACCGTGAATATATTGAACTCACATCGTATAGTGTCGAGAATATAATGAATATATAAGTATATTTATTTTAATTGTAATACACGCAACTCCGAATATCAATTGAATACAAATCTTTACTCTCTTGTTTTTCCACGTATTTTATAAGTAATTATATATATTAACGATATCAAAATATCCATTTATTAAAATTAAATCTTATATTAAGTTTTGTAATCGAAACTTTATATCCATATAACAATCACAATTTACAATTCTTGTAGATATAGCTCAATTTCAGAAAGTTTATTACGTGACATCGAACATTGTCTCATTTTACTCACATACCATCTTGTTTCCTCTCCAAAATAGGCAAAATGACGGCTATTTCGTCAATTTTTGACCTTAATAGTGTCAAACACTCGTAAATTGCCCATTGTTTGTGAATTTGTCAGTCATCTTATGTATACCTTGATGATGTAATAGTGCAATCGAAGCAACAAAATTCCAGAGAAATGTTGCAGTCGGCAGCTGTCATGTTTCTAGATGCTAAGAAATTAACTAGATCATCTCTTGTATTCCATTCTTTGTTTGTTTTATTATAAATACATGTGAAGTTAGGAAATTAGTTTAGTTGCTATCTGTTGTTCCTAAATAAAAGGTTCAGTAAACTATAAACAGTTTAGTAAACAGAAATAGTTTATTAACTGGCGTCCGAGCAGCAAAAACCGTAACCGTGTTTAAAACTCTCGATTGAAAAATAAAAGAAAAATTTAAATTTGAAATAAGAATAGTTCAAATAAAATTATTAAATCAAAAACTTGAAAACGTCTACCCAAATAAAGTGATAGTAAATAAGCCCCGGAGTCACCTTTAACAGAAATAAGGAGAAAACGGAAGCTGCTATCCCTTTCATCCTTACGAGTACCTAGACAGCAATTTGGAAATCAGAGGCACTCCTAAGATGTTTGTAATCTTGTAAGTTATTAATATTGATCTCAAAAACGAAGTTAATATTCTTTAATAAAAGAAATTGGACATTTAATTTAAAAGAAAAATTAAAGAACAAGGAAAAGCAAATTAATTGTTATAGAAATATAGTAAAAGTGAGAATAAATTACAATTTTGAGAAAGATTAAAAATATTAAATAAAAAAAAAACACAGGAAGTTATTGAAGTAGTAATGGCAGAGCCAAAAAAAAATAAATTAATTCAGAAAATATTTAATGATTCAAAAAAGGAAAACAATTGCAAAAAAAAAAATTGAAGCCTAAGAGTAAAAAAAACAAACAATTGAAAATTGAGTAAGGATTTTAAGAAGAAGATAAGATTTTAAAAACATAATTGAAATAAGAAAATAATTGATTTGAAAACTATCAGTAGTGAAATTCTTAGTACAAATATAAAAGTTAGTTAAATAGGAAAAGGAAAAAACGATATATTATTATATATTCATGGATTAACAGTGGCTAATTTAGAAAACAAATATAACAAAACTTGGTTGTTATTAGCATAAGACCAGAAAATAAAATAAAATCTAACATTCTGCATCTCTTTGCTTTCTTACAAATTTGGAACAATTGAAAATAAATCCAAATAATCTAATCAGACCACCTCGCGTGGATAATGCTATACCACCTGGTGCACCACCTGCTAATGCAGTATAACCGCCAAAACATTTTCCTAATGAAGCTTTCAACATGAGTCCATCAACAGCGTAATTCACGAAACCCTTGCTCGGGAAGGTAGGGCTATTCTATAATCACTACTCCACCCTAACCTCGACTTTGCAAATAATGTAGACTTACTTATCAACTTAGGAAATGATAGAAATTTGACAGATTTAGATAAAATCCCAGACGTTGTTAAAAGTCTCCGTGAATTTTCTGGGCAAGCAGGAGAATTTAGCTGCTGAAGAAAAAGTGTCGATGCATACTAACAATATACGAAAACCTTAAGGGTACACCTAAATATTATATTAAGGAGTTTTTAACGTCATCAGTAATAAAATAGTAGGCCTAGTTGACATAGCTCTTGAATGCTACAATACGCCACTAAACTGGCAAAAGATCTCGGAATGTCTCACCCTCCACTATGAGAGGAGAAATTGGTAAATGAAAGAAATGTTGGTAATCATTTAACGAGCCTTGGAAATTTCCTGTACGGATGAAGGAAAGAAAAAATATTTAAAGATCATCTAACATAAGCATTGAGTAATCAAAATACAAATAGTAAAATTAAAAGATGGAAAGTCATCTTAGAAGAATATAATTACGAGTTAGGGTATAAACCGGGTAACACTAACGTAATAGCAGATGCACTCTCAAGAATTCTGCCAATTAATCATTTAAACTCTTTGACTATGACTCAGCATAGTTCCGAAAGTTCTTCTCATAACCTAATTCCTACAGTCGAACCCCTATTAATATTTTTCGCAATCAAATAATTCTAAAACTAGATAACGGTGAAGTCAAATAAAACCCATTTTCTCGAATTTTACAAGACACATCATAGTTAAGCGCAAATACAATGGAAGGAGATAATTGATATCTTAAAAAGATATTTGAGCCCCAATTTGATTAACGGACTCTCAGCACCAGAACAAGTCATGGGAAAAATAAAACAAATCTATCCTATGCATTTTAAAAATTATAAAATTAGATTTACTCAAACCCTTGTGGAAGACATAGAAAATGAAACCAATCAAAAAGAAATAATACTTACCGACTTACTCACTAACATATTAAAACGCAGAAGAAAGTAGACTTCAAATTGTGCAAAAATATTACTTCCCTCATATTAAAAATCAAATAAAAAAATTAGTACAGCGTTGCACAATGTGCCAAGCTAAAGAATATGCCCGACATCCAAACAGACAAGTAATGAACCTAAATTACCCAGGTCATGCTTTACATATTGACATATTCTCGATAAAAAAAATACATCGTGCTTAGAGCACTCGATAAGTACACCAAATTTGCACAAACAAAAATAATTGAATCTTGTTCAATAGAACACATTATGAAACATTTTATTTTAGTTCTGCGTCCCAGTAAATGCCTTAATTGATAACGAAAAAGTCTCTTAATTCCGCAACAATCACTTCAATGTTATAGGATGACCTTCAAAACAAAGTTTATACGACACCTCCATATATGGTAAAAGTGAAGTAAATGTCCAAGTGAAACGATTCCATTCCACATTGTCTGAAATTATAAGATTCCTTAAAGCAAATGGACCTAATCGTACATTTGAACAACTCTTGGAACGTTTAGTAAATCAATACAATTTTTCAATACATTCCGCCCCAGGTGAAAAACCTGTTGAACTTTTTTATGGACGAATACCCAGATTAAATCCCGAAGAATTCGAATTAAATCAAAACAGTAAGAAGACATAGAATACCATAACAAAACAAAACAAGAAAACCAACCAACTATTACATCTCCGGTAAAACGAAAGTGAAAGAAAATAAGAATACAGTTGTTACAACAGAATCAAGCAAAACAATTCATAAAAATCTAATATGACACTAAAATAGAAATTTTAATTAAAAATTATCACCGTTAATAGAGAAATTCAAATTCTGGATTTCTTAAATTCACAATTTGTATCTCTACATATTGGACAGGCAAAAACACAAGAAGGAAACCTTAAGATAACACACGATGTTGATATCGAACAATATCAAAAATTTATTGAAGATATTACCCCGACTCTAAGAACCTAACAATAATTAATAATGAGATTTTAAGTTTTTTAAAGACAGATAATACTGTCAACAGCAAAATAGTAAATAAACTCCAATATAAAATAAGAATGATTAAAGAAGAATAGCAAAATATAATTCATGCCATTAGTTAGGCAAAGATAGGAATCATAAATTCAATTGTTCTATCAAAAGAAGAAATTGACTTAGCCATAAATACATTAGGCAAAAAAAATATTCCTTACGAAACAATCGAAGAAGCACTTAATTTTGCTGAAATTAAATTGTAACTGCCATGAATTCACTTATTTATATAAAAGCATACCAATGACAAAAGATACAAATTATGTAAAATAATTGTAATACCCATTAAAAAGGGAAATATACATCTGATTTGAAATATGAAAATATCATACGAAATAAAAATGAAATATACGCAATTGATAATAATTTGCAAAACCATTAACTTTTTAACAATTTGTAAGACTAAGAATATTGTAACCCTAACTAACTCCACATGAATTGCGAAATTATTAAAAAGTTATAAGTTAAAATGTTAATGTTAAAGTTCCTTAATGAACAGTCAGCATCTTCCCTATGTCGAGGAAATAACATCTGGCATCATAATACTAAACAACTTCAACGGAAGCATAAAGGCCGAAAATGTGGCACGCTTCTCATCATATGTCACGATGCTAACCTTACTATCGATAATCAGCAGTTTACTGCAAGAGAAATAACAGCACATAAAGAAAAACCGGCTGTACTACAAACCTGTGGCCACCGTTGCGTAGTAGGTAGAGTGCGATACTCTCACGCCAAAGGTTTAGGTTCGATTCCCGGCCGAGAACATCGAATTTTTCACGGCACCTCTTTTGAGTTGCTGACAACACTCAAAGAGTACGAATAATAACTGTCTAAGAAAAAACTTCTCAAACTTCGCCGTTCGGAGTCGGCAAAAAAAACCGTAGGTCCCTTCTACTCGTGAGAGAACAGTAACGCGCACAACACAAGTAGGTAATAATCAAGCTAGACCCTGGTCCCCCTGTGGACTGTAGCGCTACCCATTTATTAATTATTATTCTTCAACCCTCTCCAACAGCCAAAGAATACCACAAACTATTATCACTCGAAATGGTCAATGAAGTGCACAACACAAGGGAAATCCAACAAAGTAGAAGAAAAAATCCACCAATTTACCATTAATGGGTTCATTATATTCCTTGGCATTTTATTGACAATATCGTCCATATGCAAACCAATACTAACCAAATCAAACTAGTCAAACATAATCATAAGAACCTCGGAAATAAAACGAGACGAAATACCACTAGAGGTCATTGCAGACGAAACAAAGTCAACGATCTCATCATCACCGGCATATGTAATACTTACATTGGATTTCTATTACTTCTGAGTATCAGGTGTTACATCATTATCAACTTACATAGCACCAACAGCAAAGTTCCATGACCTAATGCACATCAAGCGACCGAGGACAATGGTATTTAAGAGATGAAGACTTAATGATGAAATAGTGCAATCGAAGCAACAAAATTCCAGAGAAATGTTGCATTCGCCAGATGCGGGTATTATCTTTCTTTTTTTTCGATGCATTTGTTATTAGATTTTCTTACTTCTTTTTCTTATATTCTAGACAAAAATACTTAAACTAGCTTATTAAAACTATCTACTGATCTTAATTCTAACTTACTGACTCTTAACAAGTGCTCTAGCTAACCTAGGAGTAATTTATTTTTTTTTAACCTTTCGGCTTCTTTATTAAATTTTTGTTTTGTTGTTTTAATTCGTTGTTAATTCCAATATTTATCCAAGGAAAGAGAAAAGCTTGGGACAACAATATTTCAACTTATCCTAACTTAACACTAAGACTAAAAACTAAAAGTAAAATTTAAAAAATAAAAACGTAACTCTTTAACAACTAAGCTTACGTACGCATCCACCAGGACATTTATATTATAAATATGCTTAACATATATATTTAATACGCCGTGGTGCATCTGCTTTTATTTTTCTTTTAATTATTTTTTTGTGTCTTAAAACTACCTTAGCCTATGTGAGTTGGCGGAAGACACAACTACCCCGGTAATGTTTTTAAGAATCTAGCGGCATCGAAAACTGATTCTGGTGTAACCACCAGTAGAAATGCCGTTCTTTGTCTGTTAGTGCTCTATCGCTGGTAGAAGTCGCTCTACTAAACCGTAGGAGATCCTCGTGGCTGCGAGCGACGTCCGGCTCGTATTGAAGTTGCCTTTATACTGTTCGGCTGCGACATTGAAGATGATGGGGAGCCATCCTCATCTTGTATCAGGCCTTTTGCGTCCAAATAGAGGAAAGCTTCAGGCGGAATAAAGCCGTTAAGGCGTACCCTCTCATGGTACATTACGTTAGGGTAGTAAGCCCCAAAGATCAGACTGTTAGTTGAAGACATTGCTCGAGCAACGTGACCCCGTATCAAATTGATTGTAAATTTATATATCCTTATAAGATATATATATGGTTGTACATAGCCTCGTTGGGGTAGAATTTCTTGTACTGGGATTCTGGTGTTCGATATAAACGAAGATATGCCCGAAGGCACCGCCTCTCGATCAACATCATCTTTTTCATCTGAGGAGGACTCACATTAAACCACACAGGACAATCATATACCATGATTGGCCGAATGAGGGCCATGTAGCAGATAATCTTCTTTCCGGGGTTCTGGAAAGAATAGTTTCACACTTCTGGTAGTTGATTTTCAACTTCCAGTCGTCGCAAAATCGTTGAATTGCATCGAAGTCACTCTGCAACAAACTGTTTATTTCTTCAACCTTCGGACCTGATCTGTATGCTATTAGATTATCGGCAAACGCTATTATGTTAGGCATAGAACCTATAATATCGCTGGTGAATATAGTGAACAAGATCGGCGAACCCACCGCCCCTTGTTGCAACCCATTTTTTATAAGGAACACAGTTGTGGAAATTTCGTTGCCATTTTTCACAACAAACTTTCTACCTGTAACCATGTTGTAGATCATATATAGCAATGTTTTGTGGGTGCCGAGACTGCCTAATTTGAGGAAGAGACCTTTTAAACATACGGTGTCTAATGCCTTTTCCATGTCAATCAAGCAGGTCACTGTGTTTTGTTTTTAATCCACTGGGCGCCCTAAAGCCAAATTGGTTTTCCGGTATTATTTGTTGTTCCTCAACCCATTCTTTCAGAGCTCTAATGACTATCTCCTCAAATACCTTGCTTATGCAAGGAAGAAGACTTATAGACCGGAGATTTGTCGGGATGGAGGTATCTTTGCCCCGTTTCGGGAAAAACTGTACTACAGCTGTTTTCCAATGCGTCGGGTAATATGCATTACTTAGCACATTGTTGAACAGAGTTGTGTTCACCGCCTAAGAGGGCAGATGGCGCAGAACAATATTTGGTATCCCATCTATTCCCACTGACTTCTACTTTTTCAGTGAGTTAAGGATACCTTGGAGTTCATCTTTTGAAATAAGGATGGAGTTGTTTCCATCATTGGCGACGACATTATTTGCCGAAAGATAGTCACTGAACCTGGTGAAACCAGGTTTCTCGGATCGCCATTGAATTATTTCGTTCTGAAGGTAGACATGGTTTAGCAAGGCTCTGATTTCCAGGTCGTAATTCGGACGACGAGTCTCGTTGACCGTATACACTCTCTAGAAAACAGCACCAATTGCTTTCACCCTCTCTTGGGGATACTTAACTACGAAATAGTTGTTGTCAAGCACTGCCCTTTCTGGATCGATGCCAACTGTAGTAAGTAGGTCCGCATTGTCTGTTGTCCTGTCAAGTCGAACGCTCTGAATGTCGTTATGGTCTTTCCTCCGAAAAATTTTATTTACTTGCGGGAACATGCTCGGGTTGTTAGATCTTACAGCCCGGATCTTATTGCCCCAATACAAGCTTATACCATATCTGTAATTATGTTTGATTAACTGTTGGAGTACTTTGATCTGTGACTTCAGACACCGAATCTCCGCATTCTGTGGATCTTGTGCAAGAGTTTAGGTCTTGACAGGAGTCTACCTTTTTGCACGTGAAGTGCATTGATTGTAGCCTTCCGGTAAATGTCGCCATCATCGGTTAGTGCTACCTTCGGAATAGTTTTGTCCATTGTTCGTTTAATGACTTCGTCCATTTGTGTGAGGTACCCATCAACCTCTTCGTTCGTTAGGTTTCTGTTCGTAGAAGGATTAATCATACTCGAACTTATTTCTCTGGTCAAGGTTCTAGAGAAACGTGGCCAGCGCACCTTATTGTAATTATAAGGGTGCGTTTGGACATTTTCCTCCAATACCTCCAGCTTATTCGGGAGCCGTAACCGCGGCGAGACCACAGTGATCACTGTCATACCCGACCGTAGTTAGACAGTTCCTCGTATGTCGTTCCACGTTAAGTATTGTTAGGCGTCTGTCGATTAGCATCACATCTAGATAAGACCCGCTTCTAGAAAATGATGGTCTATCGGTTGCTAGCAAATCCAGCCTGAACGCAGAGGCCGGTGAAGAGAGCCTCAAGCTCTCTCAAGTTAGGGTTTTGAGGTTCTGATGCGTAAGCAGCTATAACAAATAACTTCTTTCCACCTTGGAGAGAGATGCGTGTGATGGCCGCTTCTAGCACATTAGATCTTCTAACTTCATTTCTATATATGACCTTATGACTAATATTCTTTTTAATTAAGAGGGCGACTCCGCCACCTCGAGTGGATTGGGGTCGGTCCCTTCTTATAATATTATAATTTCTGTACCTGAGGTTGCGCGTCTGGTTTAACTTAGTTTCGCTAGCCATCAGCACATCAGGATTGTGGACTTGCAACAGATTAGAGAGCGATAGTTTTCGTTCGATCCTTATTAGAGAGTTTACATTCACTGCAGGGATCTTAAGGGTTCTTACTTAAGGGTTCTTATAATGGGCGTGAGCCCATTATATCTGAGCGCGCTTTTTTACAGGCAGCTGAGAGAAGAGGAAATCTTCTCTAGCCGTCTGCGTAAGGAAACTGGTCTGTAGTTCGACCATTTGTCTTTGCAAGGCAATCATCTGCGCTTGCATCGACTGAGTGGACGACATTACATCCCTTATTGAGGGTTTTACCTCGGGTTACCTGATCAGCTGAGCCGGGACAGCCTTCGGTACTGTACGTTGTGCCAGTTGTCTGCCTGACACCATTTGGGCGTAGGAGACTCCAGGCGTAACGGTGGTAGCCATAGCACTGGCCGTTGGCCTGGCTGCTACCTTTTTGTCTTTCCTTGCTTCTTTTACTCTATGTCGGAGATCTTTAATTCGTGGATAGCCCAGATAGGTTTCAGGGTATCCATTTCCTCCGCCGAGTACACATTTGAAGAGCGTCTTATCCTCAGCTTCTTCCGTCCCTAAAGGACAGTCCCCTTTGTTATGCCTGAATGTGCATCGTGCGCAGCTGAAATTCATGTGGCAGTTCTCCGCGACGTGCCCCAGCCGTCTGCACTTCACACATTGAAGTACGTGACCAGACTTGTTTAATTTCTCCCACTTTACACATAGACCGCCTACGAAACGGATTTTTCGTAGGCTGTCAAGTTTGGTGCTGTGCGATACCTGAACTAAGTAGAAGGGAAGTGTCTTCTTCTTCGCTTTCGCTGTCGCAGTGCTGAAAGGCTTAACCCCTACGAAGTGGACCTCGTCGCCCTCAACTTGGCGTAGCTTGCCAAGGAGAACCTTCGGGTCGGTGGAGGGATTTATACCTTTGAGGTGCAAGGTCTGTGGCCTTTCTCCTCTGGGGTTGTACGTGTAGAAGTCAGCGTTCGATGCCGCTAACTTCTCTTTTAGAAATCTAAGCCCGTCCATTGTTAGGCAATGGACGGTATGAATTTGGGGAGTTTTATATTTAATGAAGTATGTCTTATTTACTAAGGCCAACACACATAGGGTCTCCAGTTCTTCTGTCCCCATGCCGAAGAAGTTAATTGGGGGCAGTGTTCCTTGGGCTTCTGCTGCTGTTGTTTCTGTTGCTGCAGATGTTGCTGGTGGTTCCGCTGCTTCTTCTGTTGTTGCTGCGACGTTTGTTGTTGGGGTGCCTTCAATGTGGCAGAATGTTCTTGTTTTGATCTCTACTGCTGTTTCAAAACCCGTTGTTGCTGTTGAAGTTATAATTTCTTTTGAACTTCTTGGAACCGTCTGTTTCAGCTGCTTTCTTTTTTCTTGCAGCTTGAGGAGCTCCCCTTCTTGTTCTTTTTGTTTAGCTGCTTTTTCAGCAGCTTTCCTCGCCGTGGACTGCAAGTGGAGGAACTTTATGTGAGCATCAAGCTTTGCTCTCTCCTCATCTAGCAGGCGAAGTTTCCTTTCCTCCTCCTTATTTGTTCCGTCTCATCGTCTGTGTCCGATGTGGCGAGAACCTGGAAAGAGTTGTCGCTGCCTTTATAGGAGTACCGGCATTCATTGCCCTCCGATTCACATTGGAGGCTTTCGATGTCGATGGCGGCTGCTGGTGAAGCCAATTTTGGTTTTAGTTTACCAGTTGTTATTGTTGATTTTTTGGTCGACACCGATCCGCCTTTGTTCGGTGAGACCATTTCTTCGTCTGACGTCAATGGGGTAGTACAACGCTTTGTAAGAGTGGGCTGCGGCTGCGTTCTCTTCCTCCGTTTTTTTGTATCGGAATTCCGGCTCGCGGGGCTAGCCACGCGGATACTACCGTCACTTGTGTGGTGGCCTGATGTCTCAACCACCGGTGTTTTAAAGTCGCCTGATTTGCTGAGCTCAGGTCGCTCGTCACTCTCCATTTTTTAACACACTCTTAGTGTCCACTGGTCTTTAATTAAAATAAAAAGATTTATTGTTTCTTTTCTCGGAATTCGAACCCGGGATAGTCAGTTCACTAACACTACTGCTCTGCCAATAGAGCTACCGAAATCGTTTACCTTCACTGTCTTAATTTGAGTACTTAAATCACACTGCTTTCGTTATAATGTAGTCGAAACACATGCGTAGTCCGCTAGGTCTGTGAACGACTGGTGTTATCTTTCTAGATTCTAAGAAATTAACTAGATCATCTCTGCTGTTCCATTCCATTTGTTATATTATAAATAATAATAAATTTGAAGTTAGGAAATGAGTTGAGTTGTAATCTCTTGTGCCTAAATAAAGGTTCAATCAATCTGCCTGATAAAAAAAAATGCTTTTTTAATAATAAAAAGAAATAGTTTATTAACTTATATTCAACACAATACGTTCGTAAAAACTACTGCAAATTGTTTGCTAAAGATAGTGTAATCTAAATTATAAAAAGGATTTAATCCTAATAAATTAGTATTTTGTTAGCATTTATATTTATAATAACCTATAAAATATGTAGAAAGAAAGAAGAGTGCCGCATTCTCAAAAGTCGCACATTTCTTTTAATTTGTTATTTCGAGTTAAGCGTATTATAGTTAAAATAAATATGTGGTTTTATATATTTAACATGATACATTAGTGCAAAATGTTATTTTCCATTCAATAAGAGAGATGTTATGATTAATAAATATAAGAAAACCTTACCCAAAAAACAACTATTAAACATGTTTCGTGCAATCATTACTGTTCTTAAATTTCAAAATAACTGGACTGTATTTTTCTAAGTTTTAATTTCCAGATTCAGTAAAAGAATGTTCTCGCCTTGAGATTCAGTTAAAGAATGATTAACAAGGAAAACTAAATTGCCGCTGCAAAAGTTTGCTGGCTTCCTGAAGGGTATAAGTAAGTAGCGTTTTTATATGGTGTGATGTGTCTCGTGTTTTCTTATGTACATATTTTAATAGTCTGAAAAACAAAGTGAGATTTAAAATTATAGTTAGGTGTGCGAGGCCATCAGGGAAAAATATTTATATATATTACTATTTACAGTGAAGCATGAAAGTTAAGCAATACAAATGAAATATTTGAATTTATACATTATCAAGAGTGAAATTAAGGCAAGTCCATTTACTTTAAACACTTGCTAGAAGTTTACACGTTAACAATATAAATAGAGTAATTAGTAAGCATTAGGAACAACAATAAAAGAGCAATTACCAAGACTTCGAAACATTCCGCCAGCCTTGGAGTTTCTTCAAGAATTGAGTGGTAGTAAGCAGAACTTCGTCACAGGTCTCTTGAAGGTACCAGCTTTAATATGGACAGTTGCCACTCATGCCGATCCGTTTGATCCAGCAGTAACCTTCGCGATTTTCCAGCAGGTAGGCGGTTGAGTTTTCTCCTTTAGTAGGACGATGTCATCGATCTTGATATTTGGTTGGGAGCGATACCATTTCTGCCTTGGTTGAATTCCGATATTCTGATAGGTGAGATATTCTGATGACCATAACGACCAGAATGCTTGGGTAAGCTGTTGTACCAATCTCCATCTTGCCAGTATTGACAGTTTCAAGTTTGTAACGTCTGATCCAGCCACTGCGATCAAAGGTCGAGTAGTCAGGAAATGATTCGGCATTCAACAGCTGATGTCATCTGTGTCAGATAACGCACAGAGAGGCCGAGAGTTGTGTACCTCAATTGTGTCTCATCTCTTCAAAGTTAAGTGTAGTTTGATCAATAACTCGTTTAAGATGAAACTTTGCCCTCTTTACTCCGGATTCCCATGTACAACCACAATGAGGGACTCCAGGAGGAATCAACTACCATTACATATCCTTGGATGACAAAAAATCAGATATTAGATTATTATTAGTATTAGAAGCAAAAAGTCGATGCAGTTCACCGAGTTGCCGAGCAGCACCAACAAAGTTTGTCCCATTATAACTACAAATACGAGAACATAAACCTCTTCTAGCAGCTAAGTAGCAATCTGTATTGAGGTCACACACAAGCTCAAAGTGTAACGCATTTGTGGTGAGACAAATGAAAAGAACCATGACCAGTGGACCTTTACTGCCATTGTATTGCTTTAGAAGAAATGGACCAGTGTAGTCGCAGTCAGTATCGTAGAACGCATAAATAACATGAAGTCGATATTTCGGAATGTTTCCCATTAGTTAATCATTGTTTCGTTTGCTATGTCGATGACAGACCACACAACAATACACAACAGATCTTAACAAATCACGAAGTCCAATAAATCAATAGTGTTGTCTAAGAACAGCAGTAAGTATAATCTTTCCAGCGTGGTGTTTTTCTAGTACGCTGTTATGTACCACGATTTTCCATGTCTGATTATGGCTTTTGTGTAGTACCACTTGGTGTTTAGGTCAAATACGAATTCGGAGTGTGCTAGACGACCACCAATTCGAATGATTCCATTCGCACCTAAATAGGGAGCTAGCCGCCTTAATATCTGTTATCTTAAACTTTATTAGTTTGTTTTAACCATTTAAGACCACCGAAGAACGATTCTTCTTGAAAAAACGAATATGGAAGATTCTTATAATGCTGTAATTCTGAGACCTTTAGAGGAGCTCGATCAGAATATCGGTATCTCCAGAGTAGAACTAAATGTATTAAGCCAAAACACGAAATAGTGTATTCCCGTACACCCGTTGGTTGTGATGTAGGTTGTAGGAACGTCAGCTCCCTTGGACGTTCTTCTTGTTGAGTCGTATATGTTACAGCTTCTGTAATGGCCAATCTTCTTCTTCTAGTGATAACCATGAAGAACCAGTCCACCAAAGATTGTGAGTTATTAAGACTGAGGGTGCTACACTTCGACTAGCTCAATCAGCAGACTTATTCTTTGATGAAACATGTTACCACTTTGCTGTAGAGACAGCATCCAAGATGAAGTAGGCACGATTACTCATGTATGTCTTCCACTATCGTCGTTATTGCCAATCGAATTTTTCAGGAACTGGAAGAGTCTTACGAGCAAATATGCTTCACACAATTCCAGCCTGGGAATAGATACTTTCTTTAGTGGCGTTACCTTCGTTCGCTATAACTATATTGACAGAATAGGAGCCGTCTTGCACGGTTCTACGGCAATAAATTACAGCTTCGGTAGTAAATATAAATCGGGGTATGTTGACTTTATTCAATAGTGTAAGTTGGCAATATAGTTGGATTGACTCGTCAATGATTTCTGAAGATAAAGTTTCATCCCATCTTTAGCCCCAACCTAAGAGGTCAAAGATCTTAGATATTTCTGGTAAAAGTTTCCGTTTTGTACTTAAATCTGAATTTCCTTGCGTTACGCTGAATAAGAAGCAGGCAATAGCTGGATTCCAGGATTTTCCTAACAAGAATATCTTGTATTTATTAGGAACTTCCACTAATGAGTCAATCTTATCTTCTGGAGAAATACTCGAGATAACTTCTGGCGAGATGGACGCCCATTTCTTTAACATGAAGCCGCCAGCCATGAGGAGATTATTCATCTCTATTACAAGATTCTTGGCTTCAGTAATAGAATTTGCGCCTGCCATACAATCATCCGCATAGACATTTTCTAATTGTGATTTAGAAGCCAAAGGTAAATTGAGCGGCTCATCCTGACTTAGCTGATAAAGTGTTCTTCTTATCTATATTGACAAAAAAGGGAGTAGGAGTAGTTCCGTAAGTGACTGTGGTTAGTCGAAAATCTTGGATAGCTTGATCTGTGGAATCGCGCCATAAGGTACAGTGGAAATCGCGATCACATTTCTGAATTTCGATCAGTCGAAACATCTGCTTTATATCTGCAGAGAAATAGTACTTAAAGCATCGGTAGCTTAGTTAAACTCTTCAGTTGTAAGTGCTATAGTTTTCGTTGGCACTTCTTCAGTTTTCAAAATAGTTGTATTAAGATCAGAGTCATTAGCCTGTGTGGTCAGATTGGAAGAAAAAGCAGTGTCAGCTAAATGTGAACTACATTCAATTCATCCGAATCCGAATAAAATTAAATTCTGCCAGCTCCAAAGAACTTAGTTTTGTCCATGCCTTGCGCGAATAGGCATTCAAGGTTTATCAGAAGTTATATTGATAAAGGCGAGAGCTGATGTCTTCAGACAAAGGTCTTTATTTTGACGAGAATAAATTGTTAGAAACCCCGACTTGCAAGGCCTAAACGTCTGGCGCATGCAGAAGTCATGAGCGTATTTTGACATCCAGAATCATAACGAACATTACAGTGTTGCAAAGCCAGGGGATAAGGGTTATAAGAGTCTGTGCGTTATAAGAGCCTGTGATTTAGCTGTAGTGGAATATGTCATAGCTTGGGAGGAATGTCTTCTTGAGAATTAACATAAAGAGTAGAAGTGCCAGCGGGGGCTGTCGCAGCTGCAATGCTGCTTGGGTCCTGTTGAGAAGAATCTTGTGTCTGGTAGCGAGTTTCCCGGCTTTGGTCCGAAAACTGCAGCCCGTACGTCGGCACAGCCGATCTAATTTACCTAGCTCCCGCCGTTAGGCTCGGCCCACACACACACACAAAACGATAGCGGGTCGAAGATGACCCTCGATCCCTCGCCAACAATCCGCGGAATACCGTTACCGGTATCGAAAAATTACGGGACACAATCGACGCGCTCGCGTTGCAGCCTTTGTGCTGCGAAAACTGAATAAAGGATGACGGCCGAAACCGGGACCTTACGCGGTACTTTTTTTTCCACTCAACACTATGCACGAAATACAATTTTTTTCTTTGACTAAGGACCCGGAAAGGATCCCCCAAGCACTGATATTATAAAAGGATATAATATTTTTTTCCCACGTAGGGGTACTTATCCGTTTTGTGGTTGATTCCCTCGTTGCTCCGACGTCCCGCTCGTTCTCGTTTTTCACCTCTCCCGGAGCCTTTCCTCTTGGTGCTGCTCCTCCTCTTATTTCTTCTCTTCACTGAATTTAAATTTTCAATTTTTTTTTTTTTTTTTTTTTGTTGGATATCTTCTGAAGTTTCACTGGTTTTTTTTTTTTGCTCCTCGCACACTGAAGGCACACTTAAAACTGCCCGCCCAGTGGTGGGCAAAATCCCATCGCACTAGCGCACGGGTCTCGTTTCATTTGCAACCAGCACCAACACCACTCCCCAGTTCCGCTTTGATCTTCTCCACACATATTCGCCACCATACGATGGCTCAGTCTACGCACTCACACATATTCGCCACCATACGATGGCTCAGCCTACACACTCACACATATTCGCCACCATTCGCACATTTCTCCTCATTCATACGATGCACATCTCCTTACTCACTCACGCACGTACGATCGTACGGAACCACCAGCGGCACGCACTGTGTGTAATTTTACCCACTTTTTTTTTTTTTTGTTTCGTTGGGTAAGTATTGCGTATCCCACCGCCTTAGGTTATATTGCTCCGAAGTCTTCTTCGCGATATCTGCCCTCAGCGCTCGAAACCTCCTTCCGAGTTCGGTCATCGTTGTCATCTGTTCTTCCGAAGAACTGCCGTCTTCTTCGCTCGCCTTCTCCTCGTCTGTATCCTAGTCTTGGTGTTGTTTGCCGGACGTCTGCATCTCAATTCCGAAATTCGCCTAAAATGGGGTCACCCCCATACTCGAGTCCTATGGTTCTCCGACACGTAAGCTCTTAACGTGATCTTGATGATCTGGTTGATCCGCTCCGCCGGATTGGCTTGTGGATGATAATGTGCTGAGTCTTAATTTGGTCCCATATTGCTCGCATAGCCTTTTCAATTCCACTCCTCGAAACTGAGGCCCGTTATCACATACAATAGCCGTTGGTACTCCGAAAAGAAGGAATACATGTGGTAGGGTTTGACACTTGACAGTGTTTAACAGTACTGATCATCTTTAATCATATCATGCGACACTTTTGCTTCGACCGTGGAACAACGTGGACGTAGTTTAAATTTTGCAGTAACTAATGAATTTCTTTAATATTGAATTTACTTTCTCGTACTTTTTCTTTTCTAAATTGATTAATTAATATAATATCACCCTACATTAAATCAATAAATTGTTCATTCGTGTTGTGTTTTATTGCGAACAACTCCCACATGGGGGCTCAACCGGGATATCGCTCAAAAAAACAAGATAAAGAAGAAAATACACAGTTCGGTAAAGCAAAACAAAAAAGTTGGAAATGGGCTCAAGGCGAAGAAGAAATTTTCAAAGAAGCGGTGAATCGGTAGAAGTGGACGATGCTTTGCAAACCACGATGAATTCAGAAGAACAGAATACGGGTAAATTTAATATCTCTGACGTGGAGAACATAATAAGAAAATTTTCCGGCGAAGAATCTATGTGCGTTAAAAAGTGGTTTGGTGAATTCGAGTCTTATGCCACCGCGTTTAATTGGACTAGTGTGCAGCGTTTCGTTTTTTGCCGAAAATCCCTTTCGGGTACTGCGAAGATGTTCGTGGAGTGTGAAGCTAAACCTGTGTCGTATATTCAACTCAAGACCGCGTTGACAGACGAATTTGAGGCGAAAATATCGAGCGCTGAAGTACATAAGAAGTTGAGTGAAACAAAGAAAAAACACGGTGAATCGTGTCGGGAATTTCTTTATCGCATGCTTGATATAGCCAGTCAGGCTAACGTTGATGATGCTTCAGTGTTCAGTGACGGCATAAAAGACTCGACTTTCAATAAAACAGTTCTATACGGAGCGCATACTATGACAGCTTTTAAGGAAAAACTTGCAATTTATGAACAAATGAAAAGCGAAAGTGAGAAAACTGTACCCAGTTATAGTAAAAACATGCGCGATAGCCCCGTTAGCAACTGTCTGCCAAGAAATAGTGGAATCCGAAGGCGTAACTGTTTCAATTGCGGATCCACTGATCATGAATTTCACTCGTGTCCAGAAAAATCAAAAGGCCCAAAGTGTTTCGGATGTAATAATTTTGGGCACAAGCGTCACGATTGTCCAATTCAAAAGAAACCATGTACGAACTTGATCCAGATGACTGATGTGAGAAGGCCAGTACAGGTGACCAACGAAGTTTTATGCGGATTGATCGATACAGAAAGCGATGTTTGTGTATTGAAACAAAATCATGTGAAACGCAAAAGGACTTTGCAAAGCAAACGTCTGCATTGATGGTGTTCTTTTTGAAGACGTTGAATTTTATATCGTGGAAAATCATGTCATCAAACCGGATGTCTTCATTGGAATGAGTTTACTTAAGAAAGCGGTGGTGACGATTGAACGAGGGGTGCTGTCAATTTCGAGGACATTTGAGAAGTCATAGCGGGAAGTTCCAGATGAAACGGTGATTTCTATTAATGATACCGAAGATTCAATTGATACTCTCAAAGACAACGACCATCCTGCAGAGAACAGTTGCCACTTAGCTTCTTTATCTGACGATACATTTAAAAACAATATTATTTCATACGATTTATCGTTGCTGCAGGGTGACGTCCGTAATGCAGTTCAAGATTTAATTGTAAACTACTCTCCAAAGCAACCAGTCGAATCGCCTGTGCAAATGAAAATTGTGCCACTCGATGACGAGCCAGTTTACAAACCACCAAGAAGATTTCCACCCTTGGAAAGGAAGATAATTGATCAGCAAGTGGAACAGTGGATCCGAGAGGGTGTTGTACGGGAAGCAGTGTCAGACTATTCCAGCCAAGTCGTGCTCGTCAAAAAGAAAGATGGAACCAATCGTCTGTGCGTCGACTACCGAGCATTGAATAAGAAGATTCACAAAGACAGATATCCACTCCCCGTAATTGAAGACCAGATCGATCGCTTAGTGGACTCCCTCTACTTTACAACGTTGGACCTTGAAAACGGATTTTTTCATGTCGCTATAGAAGAGAGAAGTAGAAAGTTCACATCATCACGCAAAATGGACAATATGAATTTCTTAAAGTGCCTTTTGGGCTTTGCAACTCTCCGAGTACTTTTCAAAAGTATATTAACTATGTTTTCAGAGAACTACTTCGGGAAGGTGTCGTAATAATTTACATCGACGATCTCGTGATTCCGTCGAAGACGATAGAAGATGGGATAGCAAATCTAAAGAAAGTGCTGACAGTAGCTGCTGCCAATGGGCTGCATATTAAATGGAAGAAATGTCAGTTTCTTCAGCAAAAAATCGAGTTCCTTGGACACCGGATCTTCAAAGGCACCATCCAGCGCAAAGACGAAAGCAGTTGTCAACTTTCCGACACCAACTACTGTGAAGCAAATGCAAAGCTTCCTTGGTTTGGCTGGCTATTTTCGCAAGTACAAGTACAAGTACAAGATGCCAGTAGACTTCGCTATGGTGCCGTGCTACTGCAACGTGACGACAAAGACAATGCATTACACCCCGTTTTTTACATGAGCAAGAACACAACCGATGCTGAGAAAAACTATTCAAGTTACGAGTTTAGCTGTGATCGAAGCCGTAAAAAAGTTTCGCATTTATCTAATTGGTCAGCGATTCAAGACTGTTTCGGATTGCAAAGCATTCGAATGCACAATGAAGAAGAAAGATTTAACAACGCGAGTTGCCAGGTGGGCACTTCTTTTGAATTAATACGACTATTGGGTAGAATATCGAGCAGGAAGCAGTATGCGGCATGTCGATGCTCTAAGCCGCAATCCTGAAGTTATGTGTCTGCAAAGTGATAATAATTTTCTAAGGAAGCTTTCTGAAGCACAGCAAAATGATGAGGGACTGGAAGTAATCATTAATGTCCTTAAAGAGGGTCCCTACAAAGATTATGTGGTTTACAATGGGTTATTATGTAAAAAAAATAAATAACTCTATTCTTTTTGTCGTTCCAAAGTAATTGCGATCTTCGATAATCCGAGAAACTCACGAGAAGGCTCATTTCCATGCTCAGAAAATGAAAGAGATTCTGGGAAGAGAGCTGTTTATTCCAAATCTGGATCAACGGATCAAAAGATGCATTTCGAGTTGTGTACGATGTATCTTGGCCGAGCGGAAGTCTGGTAAAGCAGAGGGTTTGCTTAGACCAATCCCAAAAGGTGATATACCCCTTGCAACTTTCCACCTTGACCACCTTGGACCGATGCAAGTTACAAAGAAGGGGTATCGGTATAAACTGGCTATCGTTGACGCTTTTACCAAATTTTGTTGGCTTTTTCCCACAAAATCTCTTGGTTCTGAAGAGGTTCTTCAAAAGATGGAGATAATTGCCGAGATTTTTGGATATTCACATAACATCATTTCCGATAGGGGAGGCGCCTTTACTTCCAACAACTTTCAAGACTTCTGCAAAAACCATGATATCAAGCTTCATTTTGTTACTGTTGGTGTACCACGAGGAAATGGCCGAGTGGAGCGTCTTCATTCAACAGTCATTTCCTGCTTGACCAAACTTTCGATGCACTGTCCCGAGAAATGGTTCCAGCACGTAAAGCCGCTCCAGTCAATCCTGAACTCAACATATCACCGGTCTATTCAAACAACACCTTTTCATTTAATGGTTGGAACTGAGATGGGGACAAGTAAAGATTTGCGTCTGACGAAAATCATCGATGAAGAATTCCGGAACCAATTTAACGCTTCAAGAATAGAGCAGAGGAATCAAGCAAAAGAAGCAATAGCGAGAATACAAGCTGAAAACTCAAAGAACTTTAACAAGAGGCGACGACCAGCAACTAAATATTCAGTGGGTGACCTTGTGGCTATAGATCGAGTGCAGTTTGGAACTGGTTGAAAGATTCGTCCTAAATTCTTTGGACCATACCGCATAATAGCTGATAAAGTTTTTGACCGCTATGATGTACAAAAGATAGGAGAACACGAAGGACCGAAAGCAACCAACACCAGTGCCGACAAAATGAAACCATGGGCAGATGATTACGAGTCCAGCGATGATGTTTGCAATCGAGATACAGATGATGACCACTCTTCTGAGGCAGATGAGTGATTTGGATGACCGAGTGTGGTAGTGTTTGACACTTGACAGTGTTTAACAGTACTGATCATCTTTAATCATATCATGCGACACTTTTGCTTCCACCGTGGAACAACGTGGACGTAGTTTAAATTTTGCAGTAACTAATGAATTTCTTTAATATTGAATTTGCTTTCACCTACTCTTTCTTTTCTAAATTGATTAATTAATATAATATCATCCTACATTAAATCAATAAATTGTCCATTCGTGTTGTGTTTTATTTGGAACAACTCCCACATACATTGTCCTCCAAAAGTCTGCAAACCGACTTTGCAGTTGCTGTCCTTAACAGGAACAGTAGTGGACACTTCGTTAGTATAATTGTGTATCGGCTAGTAGATTCTGGCAGGGTCCTTACCTTTCCGGTGAACGATACGGAAATCGAACTGCTGTACCTTCACCGTCCATCTCGCTAACCTACCACAAGATTACTCAACCATACCAAGGAATAATGATCTGTCACGACCATAAACCGAACACCTTCGATATATGGTCGCAACTTCTCCACTGCCCATAATAGGGCCAAGCATTCCTTCTCCGTTGTGGAATAATTTCGTTCACACTTGTTCAAAGACCTGCTTAAGTAACAAATTACCTTTTCCCCATCCTCGAACGATTGACTGAGCACTACTCCTATACCACAATCCGAAGCATCCGTTTGCACCACAAATAGATGCTTAAAATCCTGGCAGGTAAGGATCGGGGACGTCACTAGGCACTCGTTTGCGCTGCGGAAACTCCCCTCGCACTCGTCCGTCCAGAAAAATTTATTCCCCTCCTTGAGGAGGTTGGTCAGAGGTTTGACCAGAACGGCAAAATTCGGTATGAACCGTCGGTACCACGACACTGTACCAAGAAAGCTCCTAACTTCCCTAACATTTCTAGGTGCAGGAATCCTAACCATACTCTGTACTTTTCTGGGTCGACGTGTAGTTCCTGTCGATCGACCACGTATCCCAAATACCTAAGAGAGGACATGCAAAAGTTACACTTTTCCCTACCTAACTTCAGACCAGCCTCCCGCAGCCGCTTGAATACTTCCCTTAAAATTTCGAGGTGTTTGTTGAACTCGCTCGTAACCACGATGATGTCATCGAGGTATACGAACAAGTGTGGCTCTAGTTCAGGACCTAACACGGTGTCGATAAATCGTTACCACGTTGTTGGTGCGCTGTGCAACTCGAAGGGCATTCTCTTAAATTGGTAGAGACCCCTATTCGGCACCGTAATGCCCGTGTATTGCAGCGATTTTTCTTTCACCGGATTCTTCCAATACGCGGACTTAATGTCCAAGGAAGATAAAAACTTTGCGTTCCTCATTTATGATCCCTTCCTTCAGCATATCCTCTAGCTCCCTATCTATGTGTCGTTGAACCGCAGGAGACACTGGATAGTACCTCTGCTTAATTGGCTCACACGACGTCCTGATCTTATGGTCTATCAAATGAGTGCACCCAATGCCGTCTGGCACATTCCGGAATGCCTCTTTTACGAACGCTGTTAGCTTTTCTTCTTGGTCTTCCTTCAACTCTGCTCTTTCCATTATCGCGGACACCGAAGCGGTAGGTTGTTTTGGAAAACTCCACTCACTGGGGCCCATATCCAACACCATTCCCACTCGGCTGAGGAAGTCCGCCCCCAAAATTAAAGTGTAGGGCAAAGTGGGTATGACCAAGGCTTCTAGGTTGAGGACCTTCCCTCGCACCTCAATTGGTAAGCATACCGTTCCTGCTACACCTATTCCTGCACCATTTGCTAAAATGACCCTATCTATATTGGCTCGTCTTAACTTCAGCCCTACTCCTACTCTTCTTACTGTCTGCCATCCATCCCTACATACGATCGTACGCGAAGAACCTAAATCTACTAACCCTAACATCCTAACACCATCTACACTGACTTCTAGATAAGGGCGTACGTCCTCTGTACCAATGTACGCTAGGTCCGGTTCCAATAGACGTTTTGTCCTTGCCGTCGGTGGGGGTGCAAATGTCTCCACGTTCGCCCTCAACATTTCCAACTTTCTCCCGAGACCCACTAGGTCTTCAGCGGACAACGGACTGTGGCTCCGCCAGACCCAACTGGATCTGATAAAATAGCGCTAGGTTCCTCTGCAGGATACCTAGCTTCCGTTTTTCAGAAAGGGGTTCCATGAGACGACCGAACATGTTGTTCATAATCGCCACGTAAACCCCAATCGACTCTTCCTTCCTCAGTGTACGTCTTCTTATCTCCTCTGAGATTAGATCATCACAGTTAGGAGGGAAAAACTCCAATTTTAGCTCCCTCACCAACTCTAACCATGATCCAACTGACCGCCTAACCGCCCTATACCAAAGAAGCGCCTTCCCACTGAACAAAGCAACTGACGATCTAAACAGCTGAGTTTCACTAACTCCCGGAGCTTCTCGCATTTCTTCCACCCTCTCCAAGAAAAAATTGACCGAACCTCCACATCTTTCGCCTGTAAAGCTGAGCCCCCACTTGGACAGGTTTTCAGCTTTCTCGGAAACCGGTGGAAGAGCCTTCGCCGGCTCGTCCGCCAGCTGATTTCTGGCCGCCGATGTTGTGGCTTGTTGCGCGTCCGTATTTATCCTTTCAATCTCCCGATCCTCTTCCTCCTCCAGTTCTTCGGCACCCTCCAACGTCGACAATAGCATAACCAAGTCGGTTTTGTTTGGATCTCCCGAGTCGCGTTAGCGCCCACTCGATCTTCGTGTGGACCTTCTTGTATTCTGAAGAGCCTCTTTGAAGAGGGCAAAAAAAAATATTCCTCTGGATACAACAAGTACCAGAACCAAGAATGAATTAAAGACTCCCCCAGAAATTCCTTTTTTTCGTTTAATAAATATTATAAAAAAATTTAATACTAAACCTCACCACACACTCCAATCAAAAATTTTTTCATACACCAAAATAAAATATTTTTCCTAAATAATTAGGTAATAAAACAAAAAAAATTCTAACTACGACACCAATAAATAAAGGACTAACAATTTTTTTTTAATATGTACAATAAATATATATTTTTTTTAATATATAATAAATATTTTCAATGAAAGTGAAACAAATTAATAAAATAATTTTTGTTTTAAGCAACAACAAAACATTTTACTCCTTCTAATCGAGGTCCCGTAAACAAACCGCGGTGTGTCTCGATTCAATACGACGAACTTCAACACTTTTTTTGACTTTGACTTTGGACCACCCTGTCCCAAGTACAAAAGTAGTCCCAAAACTTACCAAATTCGAAGGCTTGCCCAACTTCAGATTTAAGCACACTTCGCCCAAAACTCCGAAAATTTTCGCCCTAAAATGACAAAAATTTCGCCCCACGTTGGGTGCCAGAAATGTCGCACAAAATTCGACATTCAGACTCAGCTGGGGGAGGTCCGCCAACTGTTACCATGTACTTTCCCCTCCTTGGAGATGTACGCCACGTCGTCTTTCCCGGGAACGACGAAACCCTACGATAATTTGGAATTATATCCCCCTTTCGGGGGGGGGGGCAGAGTTTCCCGGCTTTGGTCCGAAAGCCGCAGCCCGCACGTCGGCACAACTGATCTTATTTACCTAGCGATAGCGAGTCGAAGATGACCCTCGATCCCTCGCCAACAATCCGCGGGATACCGTTACCGGAATCGAAAAATTACGGGATACAATCGACGCGCTCGCGTTGCAGCCTTTGTGCTGCGAAAACTGAATAAAGGATGACGGCCGAAACCGGGACCTTACGCGGTACTTTTTTTTCCACTTAACACTATCCACGAAATCCAAATATTTGCTTTGTCTAAGGAAACGGAAGGGATTCCCCAAGCACTGATAATATAAAAGGATAAAATAATTTTTTCCCACGTAGGGATACTTATCCGTTTTGTGGTTGATTCCCTCGTTGCTCCGACGTCCCGCTCGTTCTCGTTTTTCACCTCTCCCGGAACCTTTCCTCCTGGTGCTGCTCCTCCTTTTATTTCTTCCCTTCACTGAATTTAAATTTTCAAAAATGTTTTTCTTTTTTTTTGTTTGATATGGCTCCTCCTCTAGAGTTTCACTAGATTTTTTGCTTCTCACACACTGAAGGCATACTTAAAACTGCCCGCCCAGTGGTGGGGAAAAATCCCATCGCACCGGCGCACGGCTCTCGTTTCATTTGCAACCCGCACCAACACCACTCCCCAGTTCCGCTTTGATCTTCTCCACACATATTCGCCACCATACGATGGCTCAGTCTACGCACTCACACATATTCGCCACCATACGATGGCTCAGTCTACACACTCACACATATTCGCCACCACTCGCACATTTCTCCTCATTCATGCGGTGCACATCTCCTCACTCACTCACGCACGTACGATCGTACGGAACCACTGTGTGCAATTTTGTCCACTCTCTTTTTTTTTTTTTTGTTTCTTACTACTCCCTTCTCATTTTCCTCCCGCACTCGAGGTAACACCACTCGTGTTGGGGAGATTTTCTCTTCTTGTCTCTACTCTCAAAATCACACTTCCCGCTGGCCAGCCTCTCATGGTGCGGTAGTGTCTCTCTCTATGTGTCTCCAATTGCCTGTGCTGGTTCGTCGATCGTACGTCATGTTGGAGCGCCGATGCCAAGGAAAAACCATCCGAAGCACCGGTCTTCCGGTCCCGGTCTCTTACCATACTTGGTTGATAGTGTAACGGGAATCACATCCAGAACACTACCAACCTCCCCCGGCGCCGCCTTTCACACTTAATTACTTCCCATATGAGTGTTGTTGGTACGTCCGGTTGCATACTTCCAGGCGTTTGGTGATCCGCCTTAGTAGAGATGTTCGGGAGGAGAAGATTCTGGGAGAGTTTATTGCCAACATCTGCTTGGCTCTTCCCGAAATTGGTTTTATTTCTTTAAGTTTTTTTTTTTCACTATTTCCGAGGGATTTTTGTTGAAATATTACAAACTCTCTTGTTTGCAATATTTCCCCCGTACCTTTTTTTCTCAACGGATAAGTACCTCTCGTGTCACGATTCCTACCACCGCGTGCTCTCGTGCAGACTCAGGCAACAGGGGCTTCGCACATTGGCGAGGGATTGGAGGTTTTCTTTTACCTCGCTACTGGACGGACAAACAATTCCACGGGACGTACAAAATTTCGTCGCCTCTGGACACCCTGCGAATAAATATCCCTCCAAGCACTCCTGTGGATATTGTCAATTAAGGCATCACACTACTATACATGTCAGCTACCAGACACAAGGTTTCTCTCAACAGGACCCAAGCAGCATTACAGCTGCGACAGCCCCCGCTGGCACTTCTACTTCCTATGTTAAATCTCAAGAGGACATTCCTCCCAAGCTATAACATATTCCACTACAGCTAAATCACAGGCTCTTATAACCCTAATCCTCTGGCTTTGCAACAATGCAATGGTCTTGTAAGTCGGGGTTTCTAACAATATATTCCCGTCAAAATAAAGACCTTTGTCTTAAGACATAAGCTCTCGCCTTTAACAATATAACTTCTGATCAACCTTTAATGCCTGTTCACGAAAGACATGGACAAAACTAAGTTCTTTGGAGCTGGAAGAATTTAATTAATTTTAATCAACCAAAGAAAATAGATATACTCCAAAGCGCTGACTGCTTTTTCTCTGTTCTTCGTAAAGAGCAATTAATCGAAGATAATGTTGTCATTGCGCAAAATACTCTATTCGGATGAGTTGAATGTAGTTCACATTTAGCTGACACAGCTTTTTCTTTCAATCTAACCACACAGGCTAATATCGCTGATCTTAACAATACAACTATTTTAAAAACTGAAGAAGTGCCAACGAGAACTATAGCACTTACAACTGAAGAGTGACTAGCAGGAGAAATATACAAGTCTACATTCAAACGTATTGAATCTGGTCGATACACAGAAAGACTCCCCTTTAAATATGAAAGGCCCGTGTTAGGAAACTCGTACAAAGCTGCCGGAAACAGACTTCTTGCAATGAAAAGAAGATTTTTAAAAAAAACTCTAAGCTTAGGGATGAGAATAAAAAGTTACCTATCTCTATGAAACCAGTTCTACATGATTAACTGATCAAGGAAAATTACGAGTAGTATTAACTCCAACACCACGCTCTGTTCAAGGACAACAGTATTACGACGAAGCTTCGCGTCTTTGATAGATCCTGTAAATAAAGCAATGGGATCTTATTGAACGAAAAAATGTTACCAGTTCCACCTTTGCAACAGGATTTGACTATAGTTTAAGTAAGCTACCGATGCTTTAAGTACTATTTCTCTGCAGATATAAAGCAGATGTTTCGACTGATCGAAATTCAGAAATGTGATCGCGATTTCCACTGTATCTTATGGCGCGATTCCACAGATCAAGCTATCCAAGATTTTCGACTCACTACAGTCACTTACGGAACTACTCCTACTCCCTTTTTTGTCAATATAGATAAGAAGAACACTTTATCAGCTAAGTCAGGATGAGCCGCTCAATTTACCTTTGGCTTCTAAATCACAATTAGAAAATGTCTATGCGGATGATTGTATGGCAGGCGCAAATTCTATTACTGAAGCCAAGAATCTTGTAATAGAGATGAATAATCTCCTCATGGCTGGCGGCTTCATGTTAAAGAAATGGGCGTCCATCTCGCCAGAAGTTATCTCGAGTATTTCTCCAGAAGATAAGATTGACTCATTAGTGGAAGTTCCTAATAAATACAAGATATTCTTGTTAGGAAAATCCTGGAATCCAGCTATTGCCTGCTTCTTATTCAGCGTAACGCAAGGAAATTCAGATTTGAGTACAAAACGGAAACTTGTACCAGAAATATCTAAGATCTTTGACCTCTTAGGTTGGGGCTAAAGATGGGATGACACTTTATCTTCAGAAATCATTGACGAGTCAATCCAGCTATATTGCCAACTTACACTATTGAATAAAATCAACATACCCCGATTTATATTTACTACCGAAGCTGTAATTTATTGCCGTAGAACCGTGCAAGACGGCTCCCATTCTGTCAATATAGTTATAGCGAACGAAGGTAACACCACTAAAGAAAGTATCTATTCCCAGGCTAGAATTGTGTGAAGCATATTTACTTGTAAGACTCTTCCAGTTCCTGAAAAATTCGATTGGCGATAACGACGATAGTTGAAGACATACATGAGTAATCGTGCCTACTTCATCTTGGATGCTGTCTCTACAGCAAAGTGGTAACATGTTTCATCAAAGAATAAGTCTGCTGATTGAGCTAGTCGAAGTGTAGCACCCTCAGTCTTAATAACTCACAATCTTTGGTGGACTGGTTCTTCATGGTTATCACTAGAAGAAGAAGATTGGCCATTACAGAAGCTGTAACATATACGACTCAACAAGAAGAACGTCCAAGGGAGCTGACGTTCCTACAACCTACATCACAACCAACGGGTGTACGAAAATACACTATTTCGTGTTTTGGCTTAATACATTTAGTTCTACTCTGAAGATACCGATATTCTGATCGAGCTCCTCTAAAGGTCTCAGAATTACAGCATTATAAGAATCTTCCATATTCGTTTTTTCAAGAAGAATAGTTCTTCGGTGGTCTTAAATGGTTAAGACAAACTAATAAAGTTTAAGATAACAGATATTAAGGCGGCTAGCTCCCTATTCTCCCATTCGAGTTGGAGTTCGTCTAGAACACTCCAAATTCGTATTTGACCTAAACACCAAGTGGTACTACACAAAAGCCATAATCAGACAAGGAAAATCGTGGTATACTGTTATCTAGAAAATCACCACGCTGGAAAGACTATACTTACTGCTGTTCTTTGACAACACTATTGATTTATTGGACTTCGTGATTTGTTAAGATCTGTTGTGTATTGTTGTGTAGTCTGTCAACGACAAAGTAAACGAAACAATTATTAACTGATTGGCAACATTCCGAAATATTGACTAAATGTTATTTTTCCGTTCTACGATACTGGCTGCGACTACACTGGTCCATTTCTTCTAAAGCAACACAATGGCAGTAAAGGTCCACTGGTCATGGCTCTTTTCATTTGTCTCACCACAAATGCGTTACACTTTGAGCTTGTGTGTGACCTTAATACAGATTGCTACTTGGCTGCTAGAAGAGGTTTATGTTCTCGTATTTGTAGTTATAATGGGACAAACTTTGTTGGTGCTGCTCGGCAACTCGGTGAACTGCATCGACTTTTTGCTTCTAACACTAATAATAATCTAATATCTGATTTTTTGTTATCCAAGGGTATTTAATGGTAGTTGATTCCTCCTGGAGTCCCTCATTTTGGTTGTACATGGGAATCCGGAGTAAAGAGGGCAAAGTTTCATCTTAAACGAGTTATTGATCAAACTACACTTAACTTTGAAGAGATGAGACACGATTGAGGTAATACTCAACTCTCGGCCTCTCTGTGCGTTATCTGACACAGATGACATCAGCTGTTGAATGCCGAATCATTTCCTGACTACTCGACCTTTGATCGCAGTGGCTGGATCAGACGTTACAAACTTGAAACTGTCAATACTGGCAAGATGGAGATTGGTACAACAGCTTACCCAAGCATTCTGGTCGTTATGGTCATCAAAATATCTTACCTATCAGAATATCGGAATTCAACCACGGCAGAAATGGCATCGCTTTTAACCAAATATCAAGATCGATGACATCGAACAAAAAATAATATCATACTATTATATTATTATTTATTAACAACAGTTTACAACAACACATTTATCGAAACACATTTATCGAAAACTAGTTTTAGAATTTAAAATCAGTAGCAGTTACTCAGTTTGTTTGTAATCTCTATTGATTCATAGGAACGACTTAGTAATTTTTTGCGTTCGATCTAAGTTTATGTCATCATATTGTTTTTGAAATAATCATAAAGTTTTAAGAATATTGCTTTTCTGATGCAACTACTGCCTTATAAACATAATTCCTGAACGCGGTTATCGGCAACCATCACTTTGTGCTGGAAGAAACTATTCCTTCTCTCCTTTAATTGTGTGATTTATATGCACTCTCCTTCTAAAATTTGAAGAGTGAGGAGAGCCACCGTACAGGCAGCTCACACATGTTCTCAATTAAAAACAAAAAATCCTATCTGTGAATCAGCTGTTAAAGGATAGCAAATGTTATAAAAAACGCTTTCAAAATGAATTCAAGGGCTTGAGACGAAGGAAACGACTGTCTCCCTATTGGTCTCTGCATCAAAAAGAGAGCACATAAATCAGCCAATTGAAAGAAAAAAGGAATTGGTTTTTTCCACCACAAAGTAACGGCTGCTGATAGCCGCGTTCAGAAATCATGTTGTAGCAGTAATTGCTTAAAAAAAGCAATATGTTTAAAACTTTATGATTAATTCAATAACAAAATGAGGACATAAACTAAGTCTTAACGCAATTATTTTCTAAATAGTGTTCATGAACTAATAACCATTACAAAACACTGAATAACAGTTACTGATTTTAAATTCTGTAACTCGATTTCTATAAATGTATATAATTGTTATAATTGTAGTTAATAAGCATTGTGTTTGATATTATTTTTGTTCTTATTGAAATAGTACTCAAGAGGTATCTTAAATTTGTAAAAACTTTGTTATTGCGAACCAACATAATTGTGTTAAGTATTGTCATACATCTTAGTTCTGAGTTAAATTAGACAAAAATGTTTTGCAAAATATATTAGTTTCATTATTATTGTTTTTATTTTGATTTCGCTAAGCATGTTTACGAATAATATTTGTTTTTGGGTTAGGTCTTATTACTTGTAATGATTATAACACCTTTCATATTGAATGGATGTCATTTGGACAATAAAAAAAACATTCTTTAATAATAATACGAGTATATAACAGCAAATATATATATTAATTATAATATTCGTAACTTGGAATATCAATTGATAATAAGTCTTTTCCAAATGTGCGACTTTTCAGCACGCGTTATTCTCTTGTTTTCTTACATATTTCAAAAATTATTACGAATATAAATGCTTATAAATGATCCATTTATGACAAATAAATCCCATTTAAAGTTTCTATTACACTAACATGCGTATACAATTTGCAGTAGATTTTCCAAACGCGTTTTGTTGAATGTGCATAAAATGGCTGCCGAATTCACGAATAGTGGGAAATTTATAAGTGTTTGACACTATTGAGGCAAAAATTGATGAATTAGCCACCATCTTACCAATTTTGGAGGGGAAATGTAAAGATTTGTGTTGACCATCTCCTTCATTATGGTTTCCGATGGTTACTCTTCCATGGCTCATCGACTGTTATTTACGTGTTCTTGTAGAAAAACCCCAATTTCTGAAAGTTATTTACGAGACATCCAACTTTGTCATATTTTACTCACCCATGTTTACGTTAAAACAAAACAAAAAAAAACCAATAAAAACTATTCTGAACTGAAATCAATGACAGAAATTTTGATTATTTTCGCATTGTAAATATATATAAAATCTCAAAATTTTTATATTGAGTACTGCGAGATATGTTTTTGATATTCTGTTGGAAGAAATGAACAACAATGTGATCATTTTATGGTACTTTATTGATGTAGTTTAACAAAGACAAGACGAACTATAATGAGCGGTGCTTATAAATGAATTCAATAAAAAAGCGTGACGCCAACTGACAACTTAAGGTTTATAACAGCATTTTTGAAATGTGCATGTAATCCGTACACTATAATTAGAAATTCATTAACGTATATAAAATTTGTACAGAATATTGTTCAACACACCCCTTTATTGTGGACACATTTTATATTGATATTAATCCAAGATTGATTCGAAGTGAAGTAAAAACTGGTGCTGGCAGTGCCTTCGTGCAAATGTCAGCCAGAGACCAATAGAGAGACAGTCGACTCCTTCGTCTCACCCCTTGAATTCATTTTTAAAGCGTTTTTATTACATTTCCAGCCCTGAACAGCTGATGCACAGACATGATTTTTTTTTTTGTTAAATGAGAATACCTGTGAGCTGCCTATATGGTGGATCTCCTCACTCTTAAAGCTGTTAGAAGGAGGGGGCATATAAATCAAAAAATTAGAAGAGAGAAGGTATAGTGTTTTCCAACGGAAAGTAATGGTTGACGATAGCTGCGTCCAGATATGATGCTTGTAAGGCAGAAGTTTCATCACAAAAGCAATATACTGCAAAACTTTATGATTATTTCAAAAATCAAAATAAGGTCATAATTTTAGTTTAAACGCAAAAATGTTCTTAATAGTTCTTTGAACTATTGAAAATTACAAAACACTGAATAACTGCTACTGATTTTAAACACTAAAACCGGTTTTCTATAAATGTGTTTCAATCTTATAACTATTGTAATATTATGTCTGAAATTATTTTTGTTTTTATCGCCTGAAATAATACTCAAAAGGTATCTTGAATTTGTAAATATGTTCTCATTTTGAAGCGATTTAATTGTTTTAGGTATATTTAATGTGTTACAATTGTCATAGATCTTCACCCTGAGTTATATTATACAAGGTTCTATTCTTATTGTTGTTATTTTCACTGCACGATATATGTTTTATATTTGTTTTTGTGTTAGGTTTCATTGCTTTTATTGATTACAACACCTTTCTTATTGAATGGATGTCATTCGGACAATAAAAATTACATTTTGTAAGAATAATATGTACCACCAAATATTTATTTTAATTATAATACGCGTAACTCGGTACATCAATTGATAATAAATCTTTCCCAAATGTGCGACTTTTCAGCACGAGTTACTCTCCTGTTTTTCTACATATTTCATAAGTTATTATAAATATAAATGCTATCGGATTATCAATTTATTAAAAATAAACCCTTTTAAAGTTTCGGTAAGACTTACTTGCATAAACAATTTGCAGTTGGTTTTCTGAACACGTTTTGTTGGCTGTACACAAAATGGCTGATGAATTCACGAACAGTTGATAATTTACGAGTGTTTGACACTATTGAAGGCAAACATTGACAAATCAGCCGCCATCTTTTCAATTTTGGAGGGGAAACGTAAACATGTGTGAGTAAAGTGAGACAATGTTCGATGAAACGTAAATAAGTTTCAGAATTTGAGGTTATGTCCGGATTATGTGTACTAGACCACGTAAATAACAGTCAAACGATTGATTGACGAGGGGGAAATCAGCTTTTCAGTTGACCATCTCCTTCCTTATTGGTTTCTGATGTCAGCGTTTTGTTGTTTCGTAGAAATGTGTTCGACATCAATGTTTATTGTGTTTGAGTTCTCTGATATGGTGGTGTTTAACTGAAATGTGTGTTGTCTGTTTGTGGTATTCTGGATTCTCGACTAATCTGATGCTGACGTTGTTGTCACAAAATATAGTCGTTGGACTGGCATTAGCTTCTGACACAATCAGTTCTTTTAAGAATTTCATTTACGTATATAAAATGTGTACGGAATATTGTTCAACACACTTCTGTATTGTGGACACATATTATATTGATTTTAATCCAAGATTGTTTCAAACTGAAGTAAAAACTGGTGCTGGCAATGCCTTCGCGCAAATATCAGCGTTTTGTTGTTTCGTAGAAGTGTGTTTGACATCAATATGTTTATTGTTTTTGAGTTCTGTGATATAGTGGTGTTTAACTGAAATGTGTGTTGTCGTTTTGTGGTATTCTGGATTTTCGACTAACCTGATGCTGACCAGAGATAAGCAAGGAGATATTCAACCAAGAATGATAGAAAAAGAGATTGCGCAATAGAGTGTTCAATTTTCTTTCGTTCTGCGCAGCTTACGTCACGCGAGACTTCTGATTTGACAGCTCTTTGTTATTTTTTAATATCTTCATACAAATTGAAGCAGGACAAGTTATTAGTTGATTTTTTTTTCTAATATTATTCACGTTTTAAGAACTTTTTAACATAAAATAAGTTTTAAGTGTATATCCAATTGAGTTAATTTGACTATCCAATTACTTTCCGAGCTATTAAGTCAAGCATTTTGCATGCAGAGTGGAAAAAACTTTCACAGAGTTTCGTAAAGCAATAATCATAATTGTGTAAAGTTTTAGAATTGCCATTAATAAATCAATTTAACTAAATTTTTTTATTGCATGTTTTATTTCCAAAAGAGTAATGTAACAACCAAGTTATTGAAATAAAAGACGAGATTTAAATTTTGAACTAGTGGACAATTTTATTATATATTCTTTTTTTTCTGAATTGAAACTCTGTAATTTCTTTGTTTAGTTTCCTTATCCTAAAATACATTCGTGCTCTAAAATAAAGTTTTTTTTTTTATTTTCTCCCCACAGTTCACATTTTCGGTCAATTCCAAATGTGTCTTAAGATATTCGGGGCAAATCAAGAGGTCATCCCCATTCACATTTTCGAAAATTTCTTCGAGTTGCTTCATGTGAACCATTAGTGCAGATGTGAGTTTATCCAGGCCTCCTTCGTTGATATGGTTAACCCACGTAAAAGTCGTGTCCTTATTTTGAAGAATACGTATGTCGGGAATTTCATCCCCCAACTTATGGCAAATGTACCCAGCCAAGTTTTCAAGCCCATCGTAAGCTAAAGATTCCAGATTTGATTGCATTCTGATGTCGCGGGATGAAGAAGCGACTATTGCTCTCGGTTGGATTGTTGGAATTGTTCCCGCCTTCAACTTATATCCATTATTTTTGCAAAGGCCTGTTTTAAAATTGTGACTTAATATGTAAGTAAATAAACAAATCATCTTGCCCATTTCAAATTGTAAGTTTCTTTCAAAACTATCCGCAGTGAAATGTGCACTTATCCTTTCTCCTGCATAAGTGAATCCACTGTTTCCGTAGGATGTTGTGTTTTGGAACCGAATAAAACCGTACATTCGGTTTTCCCTTGTTGTTGTTTGCATTGCAGCCAAACACAGCACACCTAATTTCTCTTTATTTAATTGTTAATAAATTACAAAATATTTTTCTTTTAATTTTTTTCAAATAAACGCGCGGAAATCGCAGTCAAACCTGACATCCGTATATAAAAAGTAAACATCCGTTGTCTCAGCCTACGTCATCAAAAATTGACAGAAGGTGACAGCCATGCGTAATCTGTATTTCTATCATTCTTGTTTTGCACTGGTGGTCATGTGTGCATGATAGCACAATGTATGGATGACATCGGCACATGCAACCAGTACCGCACACAGAGGCTGGATTACGGGCTGTGTACGGAAAAGACTCGCAAGAGAGGCGGCAAAATTAAACAAAGAACCAAAGAAGAGTACGTGCAGAATTTCGCACACCCACAACTGGAAAGCGTGCGGTGGTACATGGTATGTTTCCAGTGAGAGGGAGGGTCATGAGTGAGAAATATGAATGGGAGAATGAGTGGGTGGAATGCATGATCGGTGTGGTAGGTGAGGAATGTGGAGAAAGCATTCCGATCATTCTTTGTCTGGCAGTTGAAGTGAGTGGAGCTCGGCAATACAAAAAAAAAAAAGAAAAAGAAAGGACAAAGAAAGAAAACAAAACAAAATACAAACAAGTGATTTAAAAAAAAAGAGGAAAAATAAAATAAAACGAAAGGTGTCCAAGTTGTGGAGGAAAAAAAAAACAAAACCAAGAAGAGAAGAACAGAACCGAACGGGATCGGCAGACGGACGACCAGGAAGGGAGCTGCGGAGAGCGAAAGGACAGGACAAGGAGAAGGAATATTATACGGATAAGTACCCCTCGGGGGATTCTTTTTATTAAATATATATATATATACATATAAGTGTCAATTTTTCGTGCCGTGGGGAGACTCCGTGGGAGCCCCACGACAGTTAGGACAGTTAGTTTACCCGTAGTTTTGGGGGACTCCCTTCTGGGGCCCAATACAAGTTAATTAAGTGAGTGATTCGTGTCAGCGTACGGATTCACGTGTGCGGAGTTTCGCAGCAAAAGGCTGCCCGGTTTCGTACCGAGAAGTTCCGTAATTGTTTCGGTACGAGTACCGTACCACGCGGTCGGTTAGGCTTCGGGTTCACCCTCGATCCATTATTTCTGTTGTCTGTTGTGGCGTTTTATTCGGGGAAGTTGGCCACCGAGCCCGGCGTTTGTAGATTCTTTCGAGGATCACGTGCGGGCGGAGGTTCGCTGAACCGAAGCCGATATTTCCAATCCCCATAAACCCCAACGGGAAGTCGGTTGCGGTAGCAGACCTTAGGGCGATTGGGATCCGTGGTTTGTTTGGTCGATTGGTTGCGTTTCGTCGTCCTCGACGAAAGACGACGTGGCGCCCTTTTTGTCTGTCGAATTGAAAATTTTTGAGGAATTTTGAGACCCATCCCAGCTGAGGAAAAAGTGGTCTTTTGGGACTACCATTGTCCGCGGTTGCTCGACACAATGGCTTCTTTACGTGGTCGCATCGAACGAAGGCATGTATGTAGGTGTTGATGTCCTTCATGAGGAACATGTGAGACTTCGAGTGATGTGCCGTTGGGGTTGGTTTCATCGCCCTCATCCTGCTGAGTACAAAATCTCCGGGAATCCGTAAGATTGATCCGTATAGTAATTCCGCTGGAGATGCTTTCAGTTCTTCTTTGTACGATGTCCTTAATCCAAGCAGGACTGTTGGAAGCGCTGTTGGAAGCAGGAAATGTCTTCTTTGCATATCAATGCTGCCTTGAGTGTCCGATGCCAACGCTCAATTATGTCATTAGAAGCAGGATGATAGGGTGTTGTCCTGATTTTCTCCGCACCAATGAATCGGGCTAGTGCTCGGAATAGCTGGGATTCGAATTGGGGTCGTTGATCCGTGGTAGTCTTCAATGGATTTCCATAATTGCTTATCCAGTGTGTGATAAAGGCTGCTGCTATCGTTTCCGCTGTGGTGTCCTTCAATGGTATTGCTACTGGCCATCGAGAAAATCTGTCTATGATGGTGAGACAGTATTTATAGCCACTGACCATTGGCATGATGATAATGTCCATGTTGACATGCTCAAATCTGTTATCAGATACTCCGATTACTTGCGGCAGCACACGGTTGGATCTCTGGATCTTTGATCGCTGGTCCACTTGACTGCATCCTTCTTTATTCCTGGCCAGATGTATTTTTGTTTGAGCTGGTTGCTCGTAGTTCTGCAGCTCGGATGTGGAAGGCCATGGATGTACGAAAACGCTATCTTCCGTAGGCTGGCAGGAAAATATGGTCTTACCGCACCAGAAGATACGTCGCAATAAATGGCTGTGTTCGGTGCTATTGTAATTTTTTGTAGTTTTAGTGATGTGTTATTGCCTCCACTTTGTCTGTGGTCGGCTTATATCCTTCTGGTGTTTTAGTGTAGCCTAGGTAATTCACTTCGGTCTGACCAAACACGCATTTGCTCGGATTTATTCTCAGCCCATTCCTTCTCAGCCTCTCACATTGTACGCAAATGTTCCAGGTGTTCCTCGTGGGCTTCGGACATGATGATGAAATCGTCGATGTAGCAATATACACACTTTTGATCGCGAAATTTGGAGTCCACATGCTTTTGGAACGTTTGTAATGCACATCGCAGACCGTAAGACATTTTTAGAAACTCGAACAATCCAAAGGGAGTTATTATAGCTGTCTTTTGGATGTCCTCTTCAGCCATTAGAATTTGGTGGTATGCCTTGGCGAGATCAAGAGTGCTGAAAATTTTTTTGCCGTGCAGCTTCGGAAATAAATCCTGGATCAGTGGTGGCGGGTATCTGTCCGGTGTCGTTTGGGCCTTTAATTTGCGATAGTCTCCGCATGGTCGCCACTCACCTGTCTTCTTTTGCCTAAGAAGTAATGGACTTGTCCAGGGACTTTTCGATGGCCTGATGATTCCTTTTTCCAATATGGCATTAATTTCTTTTTTCTGCCGCTCTCCATTTTTCACCGGCAAGTCTGCGAGGTCGTTCAGCAACAGGCTGTCCTTTTGTTTCGATGAAATGTACTACACCGGTGGAGATGTTGGTGGGCTGATTGACTGGTTGAGTGATGTCTATATATGTTGATATTAATTCGGTATATTTGTTGGTAAAACTGGATTGAGGTATGCTGTTCTTGTCTATTGTTGAAATCCCGTAGATTTCTGCTTACATCACCTTTCCTGAGGACTGGCATCACGTCACTGGATCGAATATTTTAAAGTCAATAATGAGCCCGTAGTGCGTAATAAGATCGGCTCCAATTATTGCTGACTTGACGTTGGCGATGGTGAAATTCCAGTTTATGTCTCGTCGTAGATCCAGGTTGAGGTTGAGTTATTTTTGTCCATATGTGTTGATGATGGTAGAATTTGCTGCGTATAGTTTATTGTTTGATTGCTTTGTGTATTTTACTGACGTCCAGGAATGCGGGATTACTGATACGACGGAGCCTGAATCAATTAACAACTTGTGACCAGAATGTCTGTCGTATATATAAAGACGATACTCACAGCTTTTATCCATGCATGACGACAGCGAGTTTAGTTTTTTGTCGTTGGTGTTGCTGTGATACTGCAAGGTGGGAAACATTTCCTTGCACTCCCAGCATAATTCTTCCGCATTATGGCTACATGACCGGGAGCGTGATCGGATTCTATATGGTGGTTTATTATTGCGTGGTCTATTGTTGTTGCACTGTGTGTTTTTTTGTTCTCGATTTTGTTCAGTCTCTCTTCAAAATATGCATCTTTCCGAGACCTGAACGATGAACTTGCTTCTCCGCTGCTATTCGTACTCATAGCCATGTCGTATTGAGCGTGGGTGTTGTTCTTCATAATGCTGTCTGCAATGTCTGCTATCTCCGTTAAATTGGCTTTGGGTACCGCTTTCAGGATGTTGTGCACATTATCTGGTAGCAAACCCAACCACTTCGTATGCAACAGATCATCCGAAGCCTTGCTAGCCAGATCTTTCATGTGCCGTAGGAGTTGTGACGGCTTTCTATACCCTAGTTCGATTTCAGACATCAATTTGTGTAGCTGGCGTTCGGATGAATTTGCGAACCTCTTAATTAGATGGTCTTTGAGTTTGCTGCGCAATGACTTTATCGGAGACTTCAGCTATCGCATATTCATCGAGGGCTTCAAGGACTGCGTCATATTGCGAGCGATCCGAATGGATGTTTCTTCTTCGGAAAACTGATTCTATTTAGTAAAACCAAAGCTGGGGCTTACCTTTCCAGAAACTCGGCAGTTTGAATGCAGTTGATATTACTGAGACTTCACTGACATTCTCGCTGGTTGTTGCAGTTGGAAGGCTTGCTCATAATTGTTGTAAATGAGCCACATCCTCCTGCAGCTTTTTTATGGGTTCCTTAAGGATTTCTTTGTCTAGGCCTTCTTCTAGTTGATTATTGAAAGGCGTAGTATTTCCCGACATCGCAATTATTAACTTTGCGTATGTTTATTTCAAATGTTCTTTATATCGGGGTAACCAATGTGGAGGATGCCTTATTGAAACAGAGAACAACTGTTTTATTCTTATAAAAATTCAACTTTATTTATATATAAAAAATATTAGCTCGATGCGCAAAACCGTCATGTTGCTTCCTTTCGATGACATGCAATTAATACGTAGTTCGTCCTTCTTTATTTCCAATGGCGAGGACATAAAGATTGTTTCCTTGGGCGCCGCTGTACACTACTTGTTAGGTTTTGTGGACCTTGTCCAATAGATGGCGCTGAAGTCACATACGGGGCAATATGTGATGCTGCCAGATGTACATATAAATTACTATTTACAGTGAAGCAGAAGAGTAAAGGAATGCAAATGAAATATTTGAATCTATACACTATTAAGTGTGAAATTTAGTCAAGTGCATTTACTTTATATAATAACTAAAGTTTTACACGTTAACAAAATAAATAGAGTACCTAATAAGAATGAAAGAGTAATTAACAAAACTTCGAAACAATTATTAAAGAATTAAAATGAAGGGAATATATATTGCAAAACATTTTTTTCTATATAGCTCATAACGATGATGTGTAACAATTGAAATACATTATAATATACTTAAGATACCTTTTGAGTATTATTTCATATATTGTAAGTAGAAGTAGTGTGGGCAGCAGATGACAGTCAAAGTGAACATAAAAGAACTTCTGACATTTCATATATCTGATAGCTGTTTACGAATTTCTACGAAAAGTCGTTTCTCTCTCTGCAAGAGAGATTTTTACCCAAACTACTCAACTACGAATTTCTATACACAAATGAAGTGGAACAGACTAATGTCATTAAGAAATGTCAAATTCACTTTTTCGCTACAGAAAAAAAAACAACATATATTGAGACACATCCAAAGGGATAATTGACCATTGCTCATTTATCTCTGTACGTACACTAACTTATTTGAGTCTCGAGAGCGTTCATTCAACGTAAAATCCGATTTTTTCGGTATACGAGAACAGTCATTGTGTTGGTTATGTGGCTTTGTACTGTTTGTGTTGTTTGTTACCGGCACAGGAACATACCAACTCTCAGAAATTAACTTATTTTCTCCGCTCGTAACTCGTTAATGGCAGTCAGGGATAAATGAGGAAAGAGATTCACAGCTTCACAGCTGATCGATCAGCTGATTTCGCCTTTGACATTCGTAAATTCGACTTATATTCACGAATTTTGAATGTTATTTACGAACCATCGAACATTATCTGATTTTACACATGCTTAGGTTTTTTCTCTAAAGAACAGCAATATGTCCACTATTTCCTGCCCCAATAGTGTGAATTTACGAACGGATTTCCTCAGCCATTTTCAAACATATATCAGACTGCGTTCCTAAGGAACAGGAGATCTTTTATTAAAATTAATGTAATGAACACCTTACATAGGATGTTATAAAATATGATGTTTTCTTTATCAATTATTTCTTTTTATTAGTAGATAGAGTCCATCCTCGTTAGCAATCACTCCACAACCGAACTTTGATAGTGTTATATGCAGCTTCCTAGCCAATAATTTCTGATTTTCCTTAGAAACAAGATCTGGTACACTGGACTTATGGAATGCTGTGGATGATTTTTAACTTTGATGAAATTATGTTTTTGGCTCGCTTTTATTCGGTATTTAAAAGGCGTGGATGAAATTTAAATTACTTTTGAATTAAACAGAATCATAATGGCAAGGGAGACGATGATGGTGAAAATTGAGTATCGCGCTGTAATTACATTTCTCACTTAGCCCTTCCTTAAAAAGTCGAAAAACTATTCATAAAGTGGCTGTTTACCAGGGTTCCGCACCTGCATCATCAACTGTGCAGAAGTGGTCAAGTGAGTTGAAGAGAGGCAGAGAGAGCATTGAAGATGACCCCCGCTCCAGTAGAAAAACTTGTTCTTGAGGATGCCCGAATAAAGGTGAAAATGATGGCAGAGATCGCCAAGCTTTCAACCGGTGCCATTCACACTATTCTTCATGACCATCTTAACATTTCAAAGGTCAGTGCAAGGTGGGTGCCACGAATGCTCACAGCGCCTAAAAAAAAGTGAGAATCGCATGCGGTAGAGAGCTTTGGAGATTATGGATCGAATTGTTACCGGGGAGGAAACATGGGTTCACCACTATGACCCATGCAGTGGCGTCAAATAAGACCCCCCCATGAATTTCAAGGTCACTCCGTCCGTCGGGAAGCTCATGGCCACAGTTTTTTGGGACTCAAAGGGAATCTTGCTCATTGAGTACAAAAAAAGGTGAATTCCACCGTTTTGTCGTTATAAGAATCCCTTCTGCTCGGGGGTGTACGGTGTAGTTGTTTCATGGTGAACACAATGTTTTGCTAATACATCTCTGACCGACGAATTCTGTTCCATTGTCAGTATGTACAGCTTTTACTGTTATTAAACTTGCTCGACTTTGGTTTAGAAATTCATTAAATTTAGATGCAACTTCTGATTTGTCATGCATGAAGTAAACGGAACTTTAGTTTGAAAAATCATCTTTAATTTCCATAAAGTATTTTGAACCTCCTATGGATGATGTCTCCATTGGTCCGCATAGATGAACATGCACCAGTTCACCAACCACATGCTTTCTTGACTTTTCTGTTTTTTCGTAGCTCTGTTTATGTGTCTTTCCGAGACCACACTCCTTGCAGAAGAACTCGCCTGTGTCCTTCATTGACAATCTTTTATGTAAAGCCGATTTTTTTTTAGAGGTGTCCAAGTCGCTTATGGCAATTTTCAATGCTGTTAATACATGAAAACTGTACACAATCTGGTTGAATAATGCTGATTGATAGCTTGCACAGTCTGGAATTAGTGCAACGTTGACCAATTGGAAGAATTTTACCACCTCTTTTTATTTCAACATGGCCATTGAGAAAACGAGTAGATGCACCATGTGAGTCGGCTGCGCTGATTAACTCTCAATAGATTGAAATTGATACCCGGTATTGAATGTATGCTTCATTGTTTCGTTGAATACTTGTGCCTGTACCATGACTTCTCCAATTCCTTCGCCGTATACAGTTTCAGGAAATTCTTCTTTATTCACTGATTGGAAACTAGAAAATGCTTCTCGTTGATAGCACATGTGGCTAGAAGCGCCTGAATCAACATACTAGCATGATTCTGCTTGACCAGAGGCTTGAACCATGAGTGGTGAAGTTGATGTCTCTTGAGACTTTTGTTGAGACAGCCTTGTGCGACACTCTTTCCACCAATGTCCCCGTTTTTTGAAGAAACTTCTCTTTGTTGTGATGAACTAATGCCTGATCTGCACAAGTTTCATAAGATTTATCGACGAGAAGCATCTCTTTCCGCATTAACCGTTGTGTTAAATTTTGCAATGTTTGTACAGTTGGAACTACTGAGTCCCATGCTGATTTGAAGTGCTTATATTTTGTTGGTAGACTGTTGACGCTGCCATTGGACCACCCATTTTTTCAAGCTGCTTGGCCATCTGCTCAATCGCTATTACTAGCCATATTGTCCTCGTCAGGTTTCCGGTAATCATAAAATTTCTGTTGTAAGGTGCTAAGACTAACACCAGAGCGTTGCTCGTAAATGGATGCAAGTTTTATCTACATTTTGGCTATCGCAAGTTTTAATTCCATTGTAGAGATTATTACTTTGCTACCTATTCTATCTATTTGCATAGATATACCCCTGTCCATCTTGGTGAAGTTCTATTTCTTTGATTTTCCAATGATTTCTCTAAAATCTGTTAAAGCGCTCGCGCTGATAACGTGTTGGACGAAATCAAGAACAGGGTTAACGTCTTATGGTAGTTTATTAGTGCATGTAGTTTTACAAAGACGAGACAAACTATAATGAGCGGCGCTTATATATGAATTCAATAAAAAAGAGTGACGCCAACTGACAACTTAAGGTTTATAACAGCATTTTTGAAATGTGCATGTAATCCGTACACTATAATTAGAAATTCATTTACGTATATAAAATGTGTACAGAATATTGTTCAACATATCCTTTTGCAAGCGTTATTATTGTCCATTGCTATTTGTTGATATAAGAAAACACTTAATGTTATATATATTTGTATGCAGTAATTCAATTACATTGAATTATAGAATAATCAATGTTATGAGATAACATTTATTAATGTTACTCTCAACAAATAAATAATGCAGAAACTTCAAATTAAGTGACATCAGTAATTGAAATATGAGGATCGTTTTTTACCAGGTATAATTTTTTGAAACAGAAAACTTTAGATTGGGTCGAATATACTCTTACTCAATATAAATAACGTTATATTAAACACAGAAAATAATAAAATTTGGTAAAACGTAATTTCAAAATCAAGTGTTTCTGAATAAATCCAGTATGCAATTTTAAGTTTCGAATATAAATTTGTTATATATAACATCCAACACCATCTTAATTTCTTTAATGCCCAAGTTTTTAAAGTTTTCTTGGAACAACTTAAAGCTGGAATTAAGACAATTATGGCGATCTGATGGAACATCTCCATTATGTCCCTACATATAGAGACGTCTAAATTTGTAGAGGACATCTGTTGGAGGAGTCAGTTGATCTGGTCCTTTCAATAATACCGAATTTAACGAAATACCACGGGCAGTAGCTGCAGCGTCCCAAACAAGTCTGACTTTCCCGGGTTTGTTCAGATTTTAGACCGGAATTACCGGCAGATACCAAGATTGGCCCTGACCTGCCCTTATCCGTAGATGACAGCTTTCATTATATTCTTGAATTTTTCGTTTGAGTTTACACGCCAAGTGTTGATCTCGCGACATTATTTTTTGAAGACAATCCATCCTTTTCTTAGCCATTGGATAGCTGTCAGCTAACTTGGTATCGTCGAATTTTCAAAGAAAAGGTTGCTACTGGCTCTTGAGATCCGCCTTCTCTGGACTTGAGCGGGAATCTGAGCTGAGCGTTGTTGGTGTCAATAGACAAGGAACAGCTTTGCGGTATGAGGAAATGGGCAGTCCTTGAATATGTTCAAATTTTTCCTTGAGTTCCTCCACTTGGAGTGTCTGCGCTGGCAATCCGAGATTCTCGACGGTGTGAACGTCGACGATTTTGAACCGCTTTGCATTGTCCTCTGTTCCGGATATCTAGAAGTTTAACAGCTGCGATTGTGCTTCGAACCTCGATGTGTTCGCAGTCCACTTTAGGCATAATGGCCTGAGCTCACCTTGAATTCCCAATCGCTTCGCAACCTATTCCTCTAGTAGGGTCACTGAGGAGCCGTCGTCAATAAAGGCATACTCTTCCATTTGGACACCATTCCCGCACAAGATAACTGGTACGACGCAAAATAAGATTGTTTCCGTCTACTGTCTTATGTGTAAAATTTTTGTGTGATGGATTCCAACCGTCTCCATGAGGCCGTTGTGTGGAAGTGGATGATGACGCCGGGTGCAGTTGTTTGTGACACACACTGCCTTCGTTTCGCATTTTTCGTATGTTTCGTTAAACATCTTCTGCACAAGCCATGCTTCTTTATCTCTGCCCATCTTCCGTTACGACTCTTTTCCAGGAAGCTTTTGCATTCGAATACTGTACCGCACTTACCGTTGCAGATGCGGCACATTTTCTCAATGGTGTCATAGTAGCGTTTAGTGCCTTCGTGGTGAGCGTTCAGGAGTCCTTGATTCTTCCATCCTTTGCTGCGATCCCTTTTGGTCTCAATATGACAACTTGGTGGCGATCGCAAAACCCTTTAAGCTGCTTCGGCCATGCCATATATCCATGCACTGAAGTGACCGAGTGTACACCTTGGCAGAGTTTGCTTATGAAGAGCCCAATTGAGGCGCATAGTTGATAAGAGCTTGTCCACAAACTCCTGCAACAACACAGGACTGTTTAAATAATCTACCAGCCCGGATCCTTCGGCTGTTGCACTCAAGTTCTGCACAGCACCGGCAAAGCTAACGATAGTTTCCAGTTTCTCGACCTTTGGACACGACATGTTTCGGATAGCTCTCAAGATGGTGTTAATAACCAGCTCCGGTTTACCAAACAGCATTCGCAAAGTCTCGATAACGCGTCGGATGCAATTAGGTTGGATAAGTAGGCTTATAACAGATTCCAAAGCGTCACCCTTCAGAGCTTTGTGCAGCCTAATGAGGTGCTCTTCGTCCACAAATCCTCCTAGGGTAGAGCTTCTCTGAAAACTGGCGATGTATAGCGGCCAATCAGCAGGGTTTCTGTCGAAAGTGGGCAAGTCTCGTGACATTAAATGTCGGGCCGCAATTTTATTTTTCGCTAAGCCCGGGTTCACTATCTCTGGCTGGATTTAGTAGGGCGTAATAATTAGAATTCCGCTTTGCATCTCGCCTGCCTGGAGAACAGGGGAAACGGGTGGAGGATTTTGCTGAGAGCAGTCGTGTATATAGATCCAGTGGGGGTCTGGCGCAGTTTCGAGGTTGGAGCTGTTTCGTCTGCACTCCACGTGTTTGTAGTGAGCTCTGGTTCCGATGAAACAGCTAGCGAGTGCAAGCCCACTTCAACAGCGGAGTTATGTTCATTCCACTTTTTAGTCCTACGTTTTCAATGACCCGTTCCACCCTCTGCAGCAGCCACTTCCGTCTCTGATGTGAAGTCATCATCCTCATCCAAGTCAAGGGCTTAACTCAGGATTTGGTATTTCTTTGTTATATACTCTTCTTCTATAGTTCCAACTCTTTCTTTTCCCGAATTTCCCTAAGGAGTTCATTGAGTAGGCCCACCATCTTGTGTGACTGTTCGTCCTGTCCTTAATACGGACGGTTTCTCCTCGGAGGGCGAACATGGACAAAATCTGTTAGGTAGGATCTAGGTGGAGCGTTGTTAACGGATTCAGGGCCGGGCCCATATGATCGGCGGTGGCAGTACTATTAGCTGTTGTAGTGATTGGCGCGGAGACGACATCTTCACAGGTGGCAGCAATTTCGGCTGCGTTTGTAGTGTCTACAGAATAGGCAGCTACTTCGTCCGCACTCGACGTTAAAGGCACTGATTCACCTATTACACTGGGACTGTTGGTGGTTTGCGTGGGTGATATTCTTACGAATTGGCTATTTGCACTTTGCACAGCAGTTGCAGTTACCCCACCTGAATAACTACTGAAAGTGCGGCACTTACCTGCACATGCTTTATACACGTACGGCTCATTCTGACGGCGCAAATGAAGTGAGTCCACGTGTCGCACTCGTCGCACTGGACCATGTAACCCGCTGTATCAGGGTGGTTACAGAAACGTTAGTGAAACGATTCGTTTGCGGACTTCTTGTTCCATTGCCTTTTCGGCATCTTGTTGTAAGTGCCACGAGTTTTAAAAAATGTTGCGGTAAATTTGACCGCAACCAAACCGTTTTGCTAAATGTACTTTTGTAAAGATAAGCCCGTATCTATTGTTCTCCTTTCAAAACCTTTATTAAACATATGTAATTACTTTCTTGTATTTAATACAGTACTTGCTCGGTTTGGGTAAATAACAATTGATTTAGTTTAAGAATATACATATGTATGAAAAAACTTTGTAAGAACGCCCTCGTTGTGGTGATGTAATTTTAATGTTCAAATAATGAGAAGTCGTCTGAACAGATATATTAGACTGCGTTCATAAATAACAGGAGGACATCGTTTTTTAAAACGAATGTAGTCAACACATATAGGATGTAATATAATATGAGAGACATTTTCTTTATCAATTTCTCTGTCTTTATTGAGTAGTAGGATGTATTCTCATATTGAGGAGTCACTATTCTAATTCATGTTATTTTTATCTATTCTAAACGATTTTAAAATTAACATCTGTAGCAGCCATATCAATTCAAAGTCAGTAGCAATAAATTCTTTTGATGTATTAGATGTAAAGTTAGAATATGTAACCGTGTTAAAACAAAAAAAAAATACCACTAAAAACTAAACTGAACTGAAATCAATAATAGAAATTTTGATTATTTTCGCATTGTCAATATGTAAAAAATCTTTAAATTTTAATATTGAGTGCTACGACATATGTTTTTGGTATCCTTTTGCAAGCGTTATTATTGTCGTTTGCTATTTGTTGATATAAGAAAAACCTTAATGTTATATATATTTGTATGTAAAAATTCATTGAGTAGGGCGTAGTAATTGGAATTCCGCTTTGCATCTCGCTTGCCTGGTGAAGAGGGGAAACAGGGGGAGGCCTTTGCTGAGGGCAGTCGTGTATATAGATCCAGTGGGGGTCTGGCGCAGTTTCGAGGTTGGATCTGGTTCGTCTCCACTCCACGAGTCTTTAGTGAGCTCGTCTGAAATTCAACACGTCCAGTTCCTTGCCTTGAGGTAGTTTGGGGTTGATCTGGTTCCGACGAAACAGCTAGCGAGCGCAAGCCCGCTTCAACAGCGGAGTTATGTTCATTCCACTCTGTAGTCCTACGATCCCCGTGACACGTTCCCCCCCTGCAGCAACCTCTTCCGTGTCTGATGTGAAGTCATCATCCTCATCCAAGTCAAGGGCTTGTTTGAGGATTTGGTAATTCTTTGTTATATACTCTTCCTCTACAGTTCCAACTCTTTCTTTTCCCGAATTTCCCTAAGGGGTACATTAAGTAGGCCCACTATCTTGCGTGAAGATACGTCCTGTCCTTAATAAGGACGGTTTCCTCGAAGGGCGACATGGACGAAATCTGTTATGTAGGATCCAGGTGGAGCGTTGTTAACGGATTCAGGGCCGGGCCCATATGATCGGCGGTGGCAGTACTATTAGCTGTTGTAGTGATTGGCGCGGAGACGACATCTTCACAGGTGGCAGCAATTTCGGCTGCGTTTGTAATGTCTTCAGAATAGGCAGCTACTTCGGCCGCACTCGGCGTGAAGGGCACTGATTCACCTTTTACACTGGGACTGTTGGTGATTTGCGTGGGTGATATTCTTACGAATTGGCTATTTGCACTTTGCACAGCAGTTGCAGTTACCCCATCTGAATAACTACTGAAAGTGCGGCACTTACTTGCACATGCTTTACACACGTATGGCTCATTCTTGATAAAGCTGTCCACGCCGGTGCAAATGAAGTGAGTCCATTTGTCGCACTCGTCGCACTGGACCATGTCTCCCGCTGAGTCAGGTTGGTTACAGGAACGGTAGTGAAACAATTCATTTGCGGACTTCTTGTTCATTTGCCTTTTCGACATCCTGTTGTACTTCACCACGAGTTTTAAAAAATTTTGCGGTAAATTTGACCGCAACCAAACCGTTTTGCTAAATGGACTTTTGTAAAGATAAACCCGTATCTTTTGTTCTCCTTTCAAAACCTTTATTAAACATATGTAATTAGTTTCTTGTATTTAACACATTTAATACAGTACTTACTCGGTTTGGATTAATAACAATTCATTTAGTTCAAGAATATAGATTTGTATGAAAAAACTTTGTAAGAATGCCCTCGCTGTGGCGTTGTAATTTTAATGTTCAAATAATAAGAAGAGAAGTCGAATTAACAGATATATTAGACTGCGTTCATAAACAACAGGAGGAAATCGTTTTTTAAAATGAATGTAGTCAGCACCGAATATGAGATGTAATATAATAGGAGAGACATTTTCTTTATCAATTTCTCTCTCTTTATTGAGTAGATGGATGTATTCTCATATTGAGGAGTCGTTCTTCTAATTCATGTTATTTTTATCTATTCTAGACGATTTTTAAATTAACATCTGTAGCACCCTACAGAATATGAAACTGTGTAAAAACAAAAAAAATCCCAATAACAACTAAACTGAACTGAAATCAGTGATAGAAATTTTGATTATTTTCGCTGTGTGAATTTTCAGCATTATCTTAATTTCAAAACTATTGATCTACTGATGCAACTATCGCTGAATTAATTGACTCTATGATTATTTCCAACTTTAGCCATTAGGTCTGTTCCACTTCACTTGTGTACAGAAATTCGTCTTTGAGTAGTTTGGGTAAAAATCTCTTTTGCAGAGAGTAACTCTACCGAAACTTGTGAAACGACTTTTCGTAGAAATTTGTAAACAGCTATCAGATATATGAAATGTTAGAGGTTTTTTTTCTTTTCGATTTGACAGCCATCTGCTGGCCACAGATTTTTATTTGGCAGAAATTCGTAGAGAGGGGAAATATATTACTCTCATTAGCTCTCTCTTCTACGGAAAAATCATCAAAAGGAATGCTTTTGGGAAGTTTCGTAGCAATTCAGAGCAATTGGAACAGACCTAATATCTTGTGGTAAAAAATCTCACTGTCAAATTGTAAACAAAATAAAAGCGGCAAATATTGTAATTTTCTGTATTCGCGAAAAACTAACATTTATACGAGAAAAATGTGGAGAAATATAGTAAAAAAGTGTGTCGGGATTAGGCACACGCACGAAACAATGTAAGTACAGATTTAGTAATTACTTTTTCTTTTTTACTTCACCCAAACGCTGAAGGCCCAGATTCGAGTCCTGGACCTTACATTTTTAAGGGCATCGTCACTTTCCAGTTGCTGACAACACAACAAATGTCGCCTTTCGGAGTTCGCAAAAAATTGTAAATTCACTCTATTTGTGAGGAAATAATATCACGCACGACACGAATTGGTGAGGCAGTAGCTAGGCTCTGGTGTATTGTGGACTGAAGTTTGGTAAAAGAATTAAAGTGTATCGAGTGCTACAAGACATGAAAGATAACAAATAATTATCATTCATGTTCAATTTACATAACTTGCCTGGAAGTGATGGGTCGGAAGAAGATAGAAAAGCTTGATTGAATATGGCAAAATTCATGAAATAATTAAAGTCAATTATCATAAAAACACACATGAAACAATCATGAACTTGATCAATATTTCTGAGAGATTTTATTACAATTTAAATTTGAATAAACACATATTATACTTTAAACTTCTTTAAATGTGCAATGATTCGCACAAACTTTTTTGAGATTTTTAATAATGAAATTCTGGAGAACATTTTTCCTTAAGGCGTATTCATCCTTTATATTTCCCAAACGTGTTAAGTAGCCATCTTTGATACTGAAGTAAGAGCTTAAACTCTGCCGTCCGATAGTACACTCACGTGCATTCTGTAACTTCTTTCCAATATTGAAACTATTTGGAAGTCATAAATATAGTTCTGAAACAAATTCAACCATTTGATGTCAAATATAATAATAATATAATATATATACTTTATATATACTATATACTTACTTTATCGCATAGTGTATACTTCTGTCTTCGGAACTACCCTACATTTGTTTTGTGCTTAATGTTAAATGTTCAATTCATTTGTGTACAGAAATTCGTAGTTGAGTAGTTTGGGTAAAAATTTCTCTTGCAGAGAGTAGCTCTACCGAAACTTGTGAAATGACCTTTCATAGAAATTCAGCTATCATATATATTAAATGTCAGAATTGTTTGTGTTTTCACTTTGACAGCCATCTGCTGCCCACAGATTTTTCTTCGACAGCAATTTATAGGGCAGGGAAATATTTTGCTCTCTCATGAGCTTTCTTTTCTACGAAAAAATCAGCTAATAGAACGCTTTTTTGGGGTTTTTCGGGCATTCGTAGCAATTCAGAGCAATTGCAACGGACCTGATATCTCAAGAAATCGTAACTTCGTTACTAGAGAGGAAGTGAGAGAACACTATGAAGACAAAAAAAAACTTCTAGGTACTTTTATTCCCAAGCAACTAGATAGATAGCTAATAATAATAATTGTCGGCGCAGTCCAAAGGGGGACCAGAGCCTAGCTTGCTCATCAACTACTCGTGTTGTGCGCGCTACTGCTCTCTCACGAGTAGAAGGGGCCTACAGATTTTTGCCGACTCCGAACGGCGAAATTTGAGAAGCTTTCTTAGACAGTTGTTACTCTTTGAGTGTTGTCAGCATCTAAGAAGAAAGCTGGGAATCGAACCTAGACCCTTCGGCGTGTGAGCTCGCACTCTACGCACTTTACTCTACACACGGCGACCAAAGATAGGTAGATACTTTATTGAAATTCATAGTTACAATTTTACTGAAAAATTATATTTTACGTTCTGGAAACAACATTTCGCAAAATCATTTTTTAACTATTTTGAAGTAAAAACTATGATCAAAAAAATTAATTTAATATGTTTTATATTCAAAATTGTGTAAAATTTCGCAAGCAAATCATTAAATGAATACAACTTCAAACATAAATAAACAAATAAATAAATAAATAATAAATATAAAAAAACATATGTATAAATATATACATAATATATAAGAATTATAATATATAAATAAATCTATAGAAAAACAAGTTGAGTACAAAATAATAAATAAATAAATGTAAGGATAAAAAGCACAGAATATAATATATAAAAGTGAAATAAATAAATATATGCAAACAATTTAAGTTAAAACATAAATAAAGAAATAATAAATAAATGCGTACAATCAACATTTTTTTTTATATACTCGGCAGATCTTTTATTAATGTATTTTTGAAATTTAAACATTTTCGTTGAGGATTTCAATTTTCCTTGCAACTTGAAGTACTCCAGTAATGTACAACTTGAAGTAGTCCAGTAATGTACAATCGACCCAATACTGATCCTTGAGGAACACCCGACGTTATGTTTTTCAAGCTTGAATTTATGTGATTTATATTTACCTGAAACATTCTGTTTTCAAGAAAACTTTTAATTATCCTTACAAGATAAAGAGAAAAACCAAATAACTTCAGCTTATGAAGAAGGCCATCGTGCCAGATGTTGTCAAAAGCCTCTTCGATATCTAAAAGGATAAGACCCGTCGATTGCTTTATTTCCATTTTTTCCTTAATGTGTTTTCAGATCCTATAAACTTGATGTGTACAACTGTGGTCTTACCTGAATCTAAACTGATAATTTGATATGATGGATGAAGATGATATTTGGGGACTCAAGAAAATACATGAGTTTAATTTTTAATATATTTTCCAATATTTTGCTAAAATTACTCAGGAGGCTAATTGGCCGATAACTGTTCGGGTTTTCGAGCGGTTTTCCTGGTTTCAGGGTAGGTACAACTTTCACAGTTTTCCATACGCTAGGAAAGTATTGGAACTTCAAGCAAGCATTTATAATATTGCATATATAAGTTACCCCAATTTCTAGAAGCTCTTTAAAGTAAATGTTCTTTAGAGCATCTTCGGTGATTTATTGCTACGTAAATTTTGAATAATGCATTGTATATCTTCATTTGTGACGAATACATCTGTTAATAGAGGCTCATTAAAATTGTTGATAATGTTGATGGACTCATCTACCAAACTACTAACTCGACTGATTTCGTTAATCAGCGGATTATTAAAGTTATGTTCAAATGAAGTTGAAAGAACAACTACCTTCTTTTTAGTAGTTATCAACGTTGAATTATTGTGTTTGAAGTGAGGAATAAACTTTCTTTAATTTTTTTATAATTTAGTTATTTTCCAGAAAGGTTTGGAATTTGGGTCAAGAGACCAAACCCTGTTGTTCCATGAATTGTTTCTGAATTTGGATATTTCACAAGTTATTTGCCTAGTAAATGATTTCATTGCATCAAAATCAAAAACCTGTCTATACCTCTTCCATTGACTTCTGAATTTGCTTCTTTGTTTAATTAAATTCAAAATGTACTTTGGAAGCACCGCTGTTCTTGTCGGTTTTGACTTTTTTGGGACTGAAACACTAACACTTTCATGCAAACAATTAGTAAACAGTTCGATTTGTTCATCAATTTGTTTGGGGTGACTTATACTATTTATATGACAGGGTGTACTTCTAAGTCGTTTTTTTATTTCAGTTCTATATCTATTCCAATTTGCATTCTTAAAATCTAGTAATTGCACATCTTTTTTACTACTATTAATAAAGTCACATTTAATTGGAATGTGATCCGAACTCAATGCGGTTATTGCAACAGGCTGCGTAACGGATTCTGACGAGTTCGTTATGATCAAGTCCAATGTTGATGGCAAGGATTTTTTGAATAGAGCAAACTCACAGGATACCTTATTATGATATCAAGTAGCAAATTACCCCACTTATTCGCTCTCATACAACTATAATTTCGATGTCTGCAGTTGAAATCACCCCCAAGTAAAAATATATCATATTTTCTGATAAGCTTACTTAGTTCACTCTTAAAAAACTCTATCTTTTGTGCATTAGGGACACCGCCGGGAAAGTAAACTGACAAGATTTTAAACTTGGAATTGTCATTTAATACACATTCAATACCGATTACTTCAAATATTTTAGTACTAAATTATATACAAAATTTTTCTTTATTGCAATGGCAACTCCACCTCCTGCTTCATTGTCATTTCTGTCTAATCTATGGCATTGATAGGCAATGTGCAAGAAAGAGACGTTACTATTTAGCCATATTTCACACACAAGCCATACATCGACATCATTATTATAGAAAAAATTGGAAAACTCAGTACATTTATTTCGAATACTCCTAGCATACAATATTAAGGGATTTTGATTTACTTAACATGATTATACAAATATTTAGTCACAAGCTGCCTTATAACTTTAAATTGTTCAAATTTGGATTTACATACACTTAACTTAGTCACCATTTCCATAGTAAGAGCGCATAATTCCTCAGTTTTCTTGAGTTGCATTATCGGTCCATTGTTGCTGCGCTGCATGTGGTTGGAGAACTGCTGTAGATGTTGATGGCGTATTCTCTCGAGATCTATTTTCCTTCAGGAGAGATGGAAAATCACTTGTACTCATATAATTTGGCACTTTTCTTGTGGTAGGTTTTGACCGATCATGAATAATCTTTGGTTTTCTCTTGAGAATTCTTTTTTGTCTTAGCTACCTTTCCGTTCCACATAATTTAGTTATTGCGTTGAGAAGTGCCGATTCAAATTGTGCTCCTTAGTCGGTTGTGAGGAACACAGGTGAGCCGAATCGAATTTCAGGAGAGATGGAAAATCAATCGTACTCATATAATTTGGCACTCTTCTTGTGGTAGGTTTTGAGCGATCATGAATAATCTCTGGTTTTCTCTTGAGAATTGTTTTCTGTCTTCTTCTTTTTCTTGTGGCACTATAGTCCGGGATAGACCTGTGGACCTAGGCCTTAACCAACATGCCTCTTCAGCCAGCACGATCTTTCGCCAGCTGTCTCCAGTTGCGCACTCCAAGTTGGTTGAGGTGCTCCACTTGTGTGCGCCATTTTAGTCTAGGTCGTCCTCTGTTGCGTTGTTCCAATGGCACGGATTCAAAGACTTTTCGGGCTGGAGCAGTGGTGTCCATACGCTCTACATGGCTTATCCATCTTAAGCGTTGTATCCGTAGACGCTTAACCAGGCGCATGTCGCTGTACAGCCCATAGAGTTCGTCATTAAATCTTCTCCTCCATATGCCATCAAGGCAAACAGGACCAAAAATCGCACGCAAAACTTTTCTCTCGAAGAGACTAAGGGCTTCCTCATCCGCCTTTGCTAACGTCCAAGATTCCTCACCATAAAGTAGGACAGGAATGATCAAGCTGTTATATAAAGCGAGCTTAGTCCTTCAAGAGAAGGATTTATTACTCAATTGCCTCTTGAAGCCAAAGAAACAGCGATTGGCAAGAGTGATTCTGCGTTTCATGTCGTCAGCGTAAGCTCAATGTCGTCAGCGTAAGCTAGCAATTGAACTGACTTCTGGAAGATCGTGCCTCTGGTGTTGACTTGTTAGTTACGCACGATCTTCTCGAGGATGATGTTTAAGAATTCACATGACAGTGCGTCGCCTTGTCTAAAACTTTTTTTGACATTGAAGGTCTCGGTGAGTTCGGTACCTACCTTGACGGAGCAGCGAGAGTTCTCCATCGTCATCCTACACAATCTGACGAGATTGGTAGGAATTCCAAAACCAGACATGGCACTGTATAGCTCGTCTCTATGCACGCTGTCATATGTAGATTTCCCTGGCCTGAAACCGCACTGATAGGGATCTATTAGGTCATGGACAACCGGTTTCAGACGCTCACACAATACGGCAGAGAGGATCTTGTATGCGATGTTCAGGAGACTAATCCCTCGGTAGTTGGCGCAGTCAAAGGGTACTCCTTTCTTGTGAACCGGCAAACGACACTGAGATTCTACTCATCGGGCATGCTTACATCCGACCACATCTTACAGATGAGCTGGTGCATCCGCCCAACCAGGTCATCTCCAGCTGCTTTAAATAGTTCTGCGGACAGTCCGTCCGCTCCAGCAGCTTTGTTCGACTTCAGCTTGGATATTGCTATCTTCACCTCGTCTAAGTCGGGGGGACTTAATGCTTGTCTCTCATCGTCCAAATTGGGTGGAACATTCTGCCTAACAGCGGGATTTGGGCCGTCATCGCCGTTCAGGAGTCTGCAGAAATGATCCTTCCAGATTCTCAGCACAAACTGCGACTCTACTACGAGTTGTCCGTTTTGGTCCCGGCAGGCCTTGGTCCGAACCTTGTATCCTCCGGATAGCTGTTTTACCTTTTGGTAAGCATAGCACCTTTTCATTTCCTCGACCGCGTGCTTCTCATGCTCCTTCTTTTTCCTTTTGAGAAGCCGGTGCTCTTCCTTTCTTCTCTGTTCTTAGAACTCACGAACAGCCCTCGTTGTTAGATGCAGCGTCGCCTTATAGACGTCTTGTTTCGCTGCATGCGCTTGCCTGCACTTGATGTCAAACCATGAGTTCCTTCTGGGTGGTGACGTGAAACCCAGCACATCAGTGGCAGCTTCTTTGATGATTTTGCCAGTTTTCTTCTATAGTTAGGGCAGGCAGCGTCAAAGTCTGAGCGAGTTTCAGGGAGACCCGATCGGCAAAGTTCCCAGCAATCGGCTGCGATTGTAGCTTTTCGACATCAAACCGTTTTGGCCTGTCTCGACTCCGTTGCTCTCTCGATATCCGGGTTCTTACCTTGGCTACAACAAGGTGGTGATCCGAGTCGATGTTTGCACCTCGGATTATTCGGAGGTCGAGAATACTGGAGGAGTGTCTGACGGCGATCGCAACGTGATCAATCTGGTTGACGGTTGATTGATCAGGAGATCGCCAGGTCCCTTTGTGAATATCCAGGTGTGGGAACCGCGTGCTAGCCACAGAGAGGTTCCGCCCCGAGGCGAAGTCCAACAGCTTGAGTCCGTTTCCGGATGTGTTGTTGTGCAGGCTGTGTTTACCGATGACTCCAGCAAAGATGTCCTCCTTTCCCACCTGAGCGTTGAAATCTCCTAGAATGATCTTGGTGTCGTAACTGGGGCATCGATCGTATGTTCTTTCTAGAAGATCATAGAAGTCATCCTTGATGTTGTCATCCTTCTCCTCTATCGGGGCGTGAGCGCATATTAGACTGATGTTCCCGAATTTAGCCTTTATGCGGATTGCTATGAGGCGTTGGCTGACGGGGTCGTAGTTCAAGACTTTGCCTTAGTCTGCCTCGGACAACAAATCTGCATCCTAAAAAGCGCCGCCTTCTCTCTCTATAGCAATTGCTGTAGTAGATATCGCAGTTCTTCATCGCTTTTATGCCAGGCCCATCCCATCGCACTTCCTGGATGGCGGTAATGTCTGCCTTGTAGCAGTCAAGGGCCTCCACAAGTTGTTCGGCTGCACGTGGCCTGTTAAGGGACCTCACTTTCCACGTGCAAAACCGAAAATCATTGTCCTTAAAACGTTTGCTGGGGTCGTCAACAGATGATCCGTCCTTATCCGAGGCATTTCAGGTTCTCTGAACTACATGATTTTGACGTGGTGAGGAAGTTACCCTCACGCACAACCCACAACGGCTGTTGTGATGGCTATCCAGGGGGCGCCGCGTGGAGGCTGTATGTCAACTTGACCTGTGCACTAACGAGGATAGCCTTGGCAGCTCGCCATGTTCAGCGCAATCAACGACGTTTACCCGCGTGCACACGCCCATGCCCCCTCTCTTAGCTTGAGATATTTTACTTTTACTTGTCTTAGCTCGAGATATTTTACTCTTCGTGGACAGTTTAAGTCAGTGTATTTATGGTTTCCCTGACAATTTTTTTTTTTTTTTATAATTGACGCGTGCAAAAGGGGATGCGAGTACTCTTAAGTGACCGGATCAAGTCACAGCACGGGCCGAAGGTATAGAGGAAGAGAGGGAGAGGAGGTACCGATGCACATTGGTTTAAATGCCTGTGGATTGGAATGAGGAGGAAAAATCGAGCTGGGAAGAGCATTCCAGATTCGTGTAGTGCGGCTAAAAAACGAGTCTCTGAATTTGACTGTACGTCCGAAAGAGGGCTTGAGGGTGAATTGATGGGCATTCCTAGCGAGGCGTGTATTCTTGAAGGGGAGGAATGCAACTGGCTAATTCGTCTGAGCATTTTTTGTTGAAATAGCGATAAAAAAGTGACAACGACGCGACATTACGTCGGTGTTCTAACGAGTCAATTGACTTCGCAATATTACTGTCACCTATAAGCAGGTGCAGGGAGGTCTTAGAAGCACCTGACCAGATAGGAGCGTTACACTCAAGTTTTGGGCGTATGTATGCCTTGTATATTGTAGCCAGATCAGAGGGGATGAAGTACTTCTTGCATCGTTTAAGGAAACCTAGACATTTCGCAGCATTTTTGGCGACCTCAAATATGTGATCGTTCCAACTAATTGTTGGGTTGATACACATACCGAGGATGGAAAGTCTTTCGGTTTCAACAACGCAAATGCCGTTCATGGATAACGGCTGATTATTTTGTGATCGCTTTAACGACAGTAGACAGCACTGTGTTTTGGAAGCATTAAATTCCACTCTATTCTTATTTCCCCAATCGATTATGCTCTCAAGGTCGGAATTTAATGTGCTTAACATACGCTTCCGTTCCGAGTCTAAGGCCGAAGTGGAGGGACGTGAGCCAAGGAACGAATATGAAAAGCTGGGGGTACTGTCATCAGCGAAGGAATGAATAGGATTAGAAGTAGCAGACAAGAGATCATTTATAAAAATGAGAAAGAGTGTCGGAGACAAAACAGAGCCCTGGGGAACACCAGCATTAATATGGTGAATATCAGACTTGAATCCATCCAAAACGACTTGTATTCAACGATTCGAACGCATTTTCGACAAAAGAGCCTGATGCCAGACCCTGTCAAATGCCTTTGAAATATCAAGCGCAACAATCTTGCTTTCTCCTAAATTGTGCAAAGATTGGTTCCACTTTTCAGTGAGATATGCCATCAGATCACCAGTGGAACGGTTGCTTCGGAAGCCGTACTGCCGGTCATTAAGAAGCTTCCGGGACTCAAGATATTTCATAAGCTGACGGTTTATCAGCGTTTCCATGACCTTGGAGAGAAGGGACGTTAGTGCTATGGGTCGGTAGGAGGTGGGTGACGAACATTCGCCCTTTTTAGGGACGGGCTGGACAAATGCAGTTTTCCACTTACTCGGAAAGAGCCCTGAAGAGTAGGACAGATGGAAAAGCTTACGCAGTGGTTTTGCCAGCGTAGAAGAACACCTCTTCAGAAGAACAGGGGGTATACCATACGGGCCAGCGGATTTGTGTATGTTTAGATCTTTAAGTACTCTTGCTACTGTACGAGTGCGAAAATGGATTTGCCCCATGGAGAAATTTACGCTCTCAAGTACAGGTGGGGACAAAGTGTTATCTGGCAGCGTTGAGCTAGCTGCAAAGTGTGCAGCAAGTAGATTAGCTTTGTCCAAAGAGCTGACAGCTGGAATGTCATTGCAAATGAGCGTTGGGATCGAAGACGAGGCTGAATTCCTTATGTTTTTTACGAAAGACCAAAAGCTTCTGCTACCCTTGGGGCATTGTAGAACTTTTTGCCTCAACTTTTGGTCAAAGGAGAATTTAACACGTCTTATTAATGCATTACAGTCATTTCGGATCCGTTTGAACTTTTTCCGGGCTCCCTCAGAAGGGTTGGCTTTATAATCCCGGAAACTCAACTCTCTCAACCTGATAGCCTCTTTGCAGCTCAAGTCGAACCACGCGTTTGCCTTAGGCTTGATGCTCTTCACTCTGTGAGGAATGAAGGACCTCATGCCCAGCGAAATAATGTTTGTGATCGCATCAGTAGCGGCATCCACGTCACTATCGAGGAAGCATAGTGACCAGTTAAAATTCCTAAAGAAGTTGTTAAGTCCGCTCCAGTTGGCTTTCTCGTAGAGCCATACTGTTCTTTTCGGAATTTGTTCTTTAACTGTGTGGGAGGAGTACGAGAATTTGGCTGACACGACACAGTGGTCGGACGAGCCTAGAGGCGACAATATATCAATTGAATATTTTTCCGGATGAGAGGTGAGAAACGGATCCAAGGTGTTAGCGGTATGATCTGCAATGTCAGGTATTCGTGTTGGCTCATTCACAAGCTGGGTTAAATTATTTACCTCAGCGAAGATTTCAACATACCTTCCTTCGGGTGTTGTCTGGCCTGAATGTCGAAGCCAAGTAGAATTGTGTACATTGAAATCGCCCGCAATAGCGATTTCAGTGCGAGGGTGCAGGGATACAATTCTTGTGATGGAGTCAGACAGCGCATCAAACTCATTATAAGTTGAGTTGCTGTCCAGGTTTGGACTTCTATAAATAAAGCAGTAGTGGATTAAATACTTACGGACAAAGAGTTTTAACCACAGAAAATTAAATTCCGGATTGGAACAGTGGCCATATTGTGGTTGAATTTGGTAAGCAACATCACTACGCACATAAATGGCGAGACCGCGGTGTAAAAAGAATAAGGGCACCAAGGCAGGTTCAAATCCGATAAATCGGTATTCTCACCCACCTGTGTTTCGCTCAGCGCCAAGACAGCTGGTTTGTGACGAGAGAGGTGGACGTAAACGGCAAAGAGATTAGTTCTCAGTCCGCGAATGTTGCTCACGTCAATACGAATTGCCCCTCATGTCAGTCGTAGGCATTTGAAAACCAACTCCGACAATGCAGTTGGTGAAAGTAAGCAGAGTTCAGAAGTGTAAATTCTGCGATTAGCTTCACAAAACAAATCAACGTAGGTGTTATGCCCGTACATTGACTTGAATTGGTCCACTAACAAAAATTCACTCTTCCGAATCCGCTATGTCAGATGTTAGGCAGACTCGGACATCGCCCCAGCCCGTCTGGTAAATCAAAGGGGAGTTGCGACCGAGAATGCCCAACAGTGGCTTGTGAAGGAGTGGGAGAGGGGGGAGCGGGCCGCGTGCGCTCTACCGAATCACTTCACTGCACTACACTGCACTACACTGCACTTTTTTTTTTGTAAGAATTTATTTATTTATTTTTTTTATTTTTTTTCCACTCGCGGAGGTGTTGGGCGGACCGCGTTAAATGTTCTTAAGAACGACGCGAGGAATTCTTTTTTTTTTTTTGTTATTTATTAAGTGCATGCAGCGACGACACGTTTGCATGCGTCGGAGGATGACACGGCACTCCCGGCATATTTAAAGGTTCCAGTTGCAGTTTTATGAGCTTGAGAGCAATTTGCACAATATGTTTTAACACTACAGTTTCTTTCACCGTGGCCATACATTTGACAATTATGGCATTGAGTTATTTTGTTTTTGATCTTCCGTTGAAACTCCCAACGAACTTAAGTATGAATAAGAATACTACGGATGTTCCTTCTCAGTTCCGCGTTCTTAGCACTTTGCTTCTCAAGAAAGATTATATAAAAAACTTCACTATAGTTCTTTTTGATCATTTTGATGTCTTTACAATTAAGCCCCAGTTTACAAAGCTTGACTTGAATAAATCAATTTTTATCTCTTCCAATCCGAAGAGAACACTTTGAATGCTCTTTCACTTTTGAGGTCATGCATGAAAAATTGACATTTTTTAACTTTTAATGACGCGCACACTAATTTGTAAGACGTTATGCACTCACAAAAAATTTCTACAAAAATCGATATTTTTTTTATTGAGTAGTTTTCTACCTTAAGTTTTTTACCAAGTTGTGAACAAATTCTCCAGATTTTTGGAGTAATTTAATTGGTGGCGCAATGGCTGTATTTACTGTTTTTGTTGCCGACATGTTGTCGTCAATATCACTTGTTTCATTTGCATCTTCTATTTCCCTTGGTTAGACAGGAGCGATGAACAGTTTGGTTTTGTTATGATGTGCTAATGCTGTAGGATGCAACTGTCGCATTGTTCTTCTGAGGCTCTCAGCAAAAGCCTGGGGATTGGAATCAGGATTGTCATTAACGAAATACTCACCATGAACTCCTAAATTGGTTCCATAGAGTATTTCAGTTGGGGAAGCGTCGATGTCTTCCTTGTATGCTGTTCTTAACCCAAGCAAAACTGTTGGAAGTGCAGTCATCCAGTTTGATTCGTCATGGCACATCAGGGCGGCTTTTTAAGGAACGGTGCTAACGTTCTATAAATCCATTTGATGCAGGGTGATACGGAGAAGTGCGAATCCTTTCCGTTCCACATAATTTAATTATTGCGTTGAGAAGTGCCGATTTAAATTGTGCTCTTTAGTCGGTTGTGAGGGACACAGGTGAGCCGAATCGGGCAATCCAATGAGTGTAGAAAGATCTTGCAACTCTATCAGCACTCATGTCCTGCATAAGAACAGCTTCTGGCCACCGACTGAACCTGTCTATCGTCGCAAGACAGTATCTGTTGCAATTACACAGAGGAAGAACGATAATGTCTATGTGCAAGTGTGTTGAAATCGATGATCAGGAACAGCAATTGATGTTGGCTTTAATTTCGTGTGCTGATGCATTTTCGATCTTTGACACAAGTTCGTGACCACTTGATGGCATCACTCCTTATGTTCGGCCATATATATTTTTTCCTGAGTTGGCAGCTTGTTGCTGCCACTTGCATGGGAGAGATTGTGAACTATCTTAAATGCCTTTCGTCTCAAGGGAGGTGGAATGTACGGCTGGACTATATTCTCAGAAATATCGCAGTATATTTTGCAGTTTGGTTTTTTATTAATTTACGAAGATCAAGTGAAGAATTTTGTATAATATTTTGAAGTTCTGTGTCTTGTGATTGTAGTGTGTGAAGTTCCTTTAAGTCCTGTTTTGTAGGCATTGTAATGATATTAATGCGCGATAACTAACTAACTAACAAGTAAACTATATCTGTTGTGAACTCAGATATGTAGTCGAGTTGTGGTTTATGTTCTGCTTGGACAACGAACTGCCTGCCTTCAAGGATGTGCTTGAAATGACTTACAGCGAGAAAAATTGCCAGTAGTTCCCGGTCATATGTGCTGTAACGACATTGCGCAAATGATTGTTTGCACGAAAACAATCCTGTAGGTTCCAAATTGTTATTTTTGAACTGTTCCAGTTTGGCTCCTACTGCAGTATTCGAAGCATCTGTCGTTAGAACCATTTTGGCTTTGGGGTCCACATGATTCAGCATTGTCGCTGTTTTTATGGTGTCTTTGCATGTTTCAAATGCCTGTTGAGCTTGGGCTGTCCAAATAATCGGTGACTTATCGTTCTTTTTTGAATTCTTGGGAATATCGTGCAATGGTGCTTGGATGTGAGCGCAGTTAGGTATATAATGTCTGTAATAATTGATGATACCAAGAAAACGAAGTAGTTCCTGAACGATAATTGGTTTCGGCTAGTTGCAAATGGCATCAATTCTGGATTCTGGAGGCCTGCAACCATCTTTACTAAGTAATTTTCGACTTGCCAAAAACACATTTTTTGATGTTAACGAGTAAACTATACTCTTGTAAGCGTTGCAAGACTTAGCGAACGTGTTCCCGATATTCTTCTCCCGATCTCGAACGCACAACAATATCGTCGATATAACGAAACACAAAATTGAATCCAAGTATGACCATGTCAATGTGTCTTTGAAATGTCTGTGATGCGTTCCTGAGTCCGAACGGCATGACGACGAATTCAAACAAGCCAAATGGGGTGATGACAGCAGTTTTTTTAATATCTTCTTCAGCCATGTGTATTTGGTAGTAGGCTTTGTCCAAATCCAGCATTGAAAAAATGGTTTTGTTGAGCAGCTTTTCCGTAAAATCCATTAAGTGTGGTAACGCATATAGATCTGGTGAGTTTGCGCATTGACTAGACAGTAATCACCACAGAATCTCCATCCGCCAATCTTTCTTTTGACAATTTGGATGGAACTTGCCCATGGGCTGCTGGATGGACGGCAGTAGCCTTTTTTGAGAAAGACATCGAAGTTAATTTTGGCTTGTTGAAGTTTTCGGCCACTGAGACGTTGTGGTCTTTCGGCAGTTGGTTGACCAGTTGTTATGATGCGATGGCGGACAGAGTTTTGTTAATTGGCTTTTAAGGTATTTGTTGGTGATAGAAATTTGCGTATATTGAATATACGGCTCCTGTCCTTTGAGGGCTAAAATGTTTGGAATGTTGGCGGGTATGATTGTTCTGGGTACTGCGAGTGATGTCGTTTCCAAATGAAAAACTAAGCCATTATGCACAAGTAAGTCCGCTCCGATAATAGCAATTTTGACATCCGCTTTTAGGAAAGGCCAGGTTATAGCGCTTCGGAACCCGAGGTCTAAGGTTGGGATATTCTCGCCATACGTGTATATGGGCGTGTTATCCTGCATAGAGGATAGTTTCCCCTCGAGTGGCTTTGCACACTTAGGGTTGTGGAATGACGCTTATTGTTTGGCCGGAATCTACGAGGAATCGCTGATGGGTTTTCCTGTCGAATACATGTAGGCGGAATGATTGTTTAAGCACGGATCTGTTGCATACCGCCTCAGATGACAACAGAGGTTTTAGTATTTTTGTTGTGAAAAGTTGCAGGGTTGGATGCATTTTTGAGCCTGATCACCAAACTTCTTATGAAAGTAGCATACTTTCAGATGAGATCGAGGAGAGGATGCTCTGGAAACGGGGTTGTGTCTGGATCGGGACCTACTATTGTTTAGTTTTGCAGATATTGCTTGAACTGTGGTTTGCAGTGTGGAAAAAGAAGATTCTAGACTCTCAAGACGTCGACTTATGTCACCGGAGCGATCTGTTGAAAAAAAAACTTCTGAATTATGGCTGACAGGATCAGTTGAAAAAACTGCATAGGCAGTGGTGTTGTCAATGATTTTGTCTGCGATTTCGGCAATAGCAGTAAGTCCAATTCTATGGCTAACGGATAAAATACCACGTACATTGCTAGGCATACGTGACATCCACAAGGTTGCTAGCATCTCATTGGGAACGTTTTCCCCTGCTCCACGACGCATCTCTCTTAACAAACTTGACGGTCGTCTGTCGCCCAATTCGAGACCAGTCATGAGTCTGTTCAGTTGCCTTTCATTCTGACTTCTGACCAAATCTGAGACTTCGTTGAGAATTTCCGGTTCCAACGAAGCGATGCTGTTGTCCGATGTTATTCTATTGTTGTAAAATTGCGCTTCAGTTTGAATGAACCAGAGTGCAGGGTTCATTTGCCAGAAAGAAGGAATGCCTAGGTTTTTTAAAGCGGAGATTCCTGATGTTCTTGATCAGCTGCAAGTGTGTCGCTTGATAAGTTCTTTGCTTCTGCATGTGTTGTTGCATTGCTAGTTGCGCTTGACTGCGTTTCATTGTTCATCATTTTACTTTTCTCTTTTCGGACAAGTGATGCAAATTTTAAACTAACAATGGAGTGAACTGTTTTAGCACTGTTTGAAGATGAAATACTGTTTTTTTATTATTATTAATACAGACGGGGTCACCAATTGTGGGAACACTATGATGACACAAGAAACTAAACTTCGAGGTTTCTTACTTCTATTCCCAAGCAACGAATCTTTTTATTATCTTAACTGAAAAAGTCGCCAAAAAACTTCGTGAGGGTTCTTGATTTGTCTGCCTCTGTCGGTGACAGATCTTAGTTTTATTGATTGGGGTGACATCTGGTGGTGGCTAGTGCCTGGCTGCCACAGAAGCTCTGTTGCGACCCCTAGCCAAAGTCTGAAGAACAAAGTGAGATTCAAAATAACAGTTTGTGTACGAGGCCATCAAAGAAAAATATGTTTATATAAATTACTATTTACAGTGAAGCATAAGAGTAAAGGAATGCAAATGAAATATTTGAGTCTATACACTATTAAGAGTGAAATTTAGACAAGTGCATTTACTTTAAATAATAACTAGAGTTTTACACGTTAACAAAATAAATAGAGTACCTAATAAGAATTAAGAAGAACAATGAAAGAGTAACTAACAAGACTTCGAAACAATTATTAAACAATTAAAATGAAGGGAATATATATTGCAAAATATTTCTTTCTAATGTAGCTCATAACGATGATGTGTAACAATTGAAATACATTATAATATACTTAAGATACCTTTTGAGTATTATTTCATGTATTATAAGTAGAAGTAGTGTGGGCAGCAGATGGCTGTCAAAACAAAACAAAAAAACTTCTAACATTTCATATATCTGATAGCTGTTTACGAATTTCTACGAAAAGTCGTTTCTCTCTCTGCAAGAGAGGTTTTTACCCACACTACTCAACTACGAATTTCTGTACACAAATGAAGTGGAACAGACCTCATGTCATTGAGAAATGTCAAATTCACTTTTGCTCTACTGAAAACAAAAACAACAACATATTTTGAGACACATACAAACGGATAATTGATCAATGCTCATTTATCTCTGTACGTACACTAATTTATTTGAGTCTCGAGAGCGCTCATTCGATGTAAAAACCGATTTTTTCGGTATACGAGAACGGACATTGTGTTGGTTATGTGGTTTTGTACTGTTTGTGTTGGTTGCTACCGGTACAGGAACATACCAACTCTCAGAAATTAACCTATTTTCTCCGCTTGTAACCCATAAATGGCAGTTAGGTATAAATGAGGAAGGAGATTCACAGCCAGAGATAAGGGAATCAAGGAGATACTCATCATAGACCAGTTTTTGCCCCTGTCCTAATACCTGTCCAATCCAGGGATTTTGTAGTTCTGTCAGAAATCCCTTGAGAATCGCCAACACTTCTACCAAATCCCTGGATCTTAGACCAAATCGGTGGATAATGGCGGCAAATCGGTGGATCCACCACAGTAATGGCGGCAAATCCGTGGATTCGGCTCCGTAATGGTTTAGTGTTTCAAACATGCTGGCAGATTAGGCGATTTGGCAAAAGATGTTCAGAAATACAACATGGGCCCATACTTGTAAAACAATGTTTTTGCAAGAATATTATAAAATACCTAAATTATTTAAGAAAAAAAGAAAAATAATTCGTAGTGTTACTATGAATTGAAAATGATAATCACAGAAAGTGATTTCGTTCTAAGATCCGCACAAACCTCTTTTATGTGTTAAAATTGATTGATGTTACATATTGATGTTTTGTACAAAATAGAAAATATATATTGAAATTTTGTACAAAAATCCTTGTTTTCATCAATAGTATAAATGAAAAGTATTACATCGAGCATAGTTAATGAACTTCTTTATTACCCAGTTTTTCGTGGTGAAATCGCTGGAGTGTTCGCGTACTCGTTAATTTTGCAAAATTTTGCACAAATTTGGGTACGGTTATAAAAAAGCAATTATAGTCAGAGTTAATTACACACTGATATTTACTAGTAATTGTTTTTTAATTCCTTAAAAGCGATTTAAAGTGCTTAATATATTTGCATATTTGGTAAAGAATAAATTATTACAAAGTGCGTGCTCGTTCTATTTAAACAATAGTAATTTAATATTAGTAATATAATTAAAAATTTAAATCAAAAGTTTGTCTTCCATATATTCATGCCGTTAACATATTTTATTTTCCTGTTAATTTTTTAAGTTAAATGCAATTCTTGTTAGATCGCTAAATATACAAAAACACATCTAATTTATTTAAGTTCGGGTGCAATAGGCCTCTTGGGGAAACCAAACATCCGGTGAACAAAAAATCGGTTAACGCACCATAAGCATACCTCATGGGTGGTGTGGAAATACTTTTCACTTCCATATAGTCGAATACCTAATATAAGAGAAAAGATTAATAACAAACAATTGTACTTTATATTATTACAAATTTATGGTTGGCGTTAAGTCCTTGCTATCACCATATATCATACTCGCTTATTAAAAGAGTTTATGCAGTTTTTTTTTTTTTGTTAACTTAATTACTGTATTGGTGACATTTCAGATTTATTAGGCAACATACTTTATTGTCGGTTCGCGTTTTAAGAATAAATATCCATTACCTGATTTATACTCTCGCACCCTTAATACTTACGCACCCTTATGATTTTACTCCCTGTCAAGATATTTCACCTCAAGAACTGCTGAGCTGTTTGCAATCAGCTGATCAAGCCAGCTCACACATATTCACAGAAACTGTTAATACAATTCAAAGGGCGAAAGACGAGGGAGTTGGATATCTCCTTACTTTTCTCTGTTCACATCTCCACAGCTGATCGATCAGCTGATTTCTCCATCGACATTCGTAAATTCGACTGATACTCACGAATTTTGAATGTTATTTACGAACCATCGAACATTATCTCATTTTACACATGTTTAGGTTTTCTCTCCAAAGAACAGCAATATCTCCGCTATTTCCTGCCGTCATAGTGTGAATTTACTCCAGAAACCAATAAGCAAGGAAATGGTCAACTGAACAGCTGATTTGACTGTTATTTACGTGTTCAAGGTGACATACCCCGGACATCAAATTCTGAAAGTTATTTACGTATCATCGAACTTTGTCTCACTTTACTCACACATGTTTAAATTTCCCCTCCAAAATTATCAATTTATGTCTTCCATAGTGTCAAACTCTCGTAAATTGTCAACTGTTCGTGAATTCATCAGCCATTTTGTGTGCAGCCACCAAAACGTGTTTAGAAAACCAACTGCAAATTGTTTACGCAAGTAAGTGTAACCGAAACTTTACAATGGTTTAGTTTTAATAAATTGATAATCCGATAGCACTTATATGTATAATAACTTATGAAATATGTAGAAAAACAGGAGAGTAACTCGTGCTGAAAAGTCGCACATTTGGGAAAGATTTATTATCAATTGATGTACCGAGTTACGCGTATTATAATTAAAGTAAATATTATTTGTTAAATATTATTCTTACAAAATGTTATTTTTATTGTCCAAATGACATCCATTCAATAAGAAAGGTGTTATAATCAATAAAACCAATGAAACCTAACACAAAAACAATTATAAAACATATATCGTGCAATAAAAATAACAACAATAATAGAACGAATATATTTTGCAAAAGATCTTTGTATAATATAACTCAGAGCGAAGATATGTGACAATTGCAACATATTAAATATACCTAAAATAATTAAATCGCTTCAAAATGAGAACATATTTACAAATTCAAGATACCTTTTGAGTATTATTTCAGGCGATACGAACAAAAATAATTTCAGACATAATATTACAATAGTTATAAGATTGATACATATGTATAGAAAACTGTTTAAAATCAGTAGCAATTATTCAGTGTTTTGTAATTTTCAATAGTTCATAAGAACTATTAAGCAAATTTTTGCGTTTAAACTAAGTTTAAGTCCTTATTTGGTTTTTGAAAAAATCATACAATTTTCAAGTATATTGCTTTTGTGATGCAACTTCTGCCTTACAAACATCATTTCTAAACGCAGCTATCGTCAACCATTACCTTGCGTTGGAAAACACTATACCTTCTCTCTTCCAATATTTTGATTTTTATGCCTCCTCCTTCTAATAGTTTGAAGAGTGAGGAGACCTACCATATAGGCAGTTCACACGTCTTCTCATTTAAAAAAAAAAAAAATTATGGCTGTGAATCAGCTGTTCAGGAGGGGAAATGTTAAAAAAACGCTAAAAAAATGAATTCAAAGGCGGGAGACGAGGGAGTTGACTGTCTCTCTATTGGTCTCTGATTTACGCACGTAAGTGTAGAAAGATTTTGCAACTGTATCCGCACTCATGTCCTGCATAAGAACAGCTTCTGGCCACCGACTGAACCTGTCTATCGTCGCAAGACAGTATCTGTTGCAATTACACAGAGGAAGAACGATAATGTCTATGTGCAAGTGTGTTGAAATCGATGATCAGGAACAGCAATTGGCTTTAATTTCGTGTGCTGATGCATTTTCGATCTTTGACACAAGTTCGTGACCACTTGATGGCATCACTCCTAATGTTCGGCCAGATATATTTTTCCTGAGTTGGCGGCTTGTTGCTGCCACTTGCATGGGAGAGATTGTGAACTATCTTAAATGCCTTTCGTCTCAAGGGAGGTGGAATGTACGGTTGGACTATATTCTCAGAAATATCGCAGTATATTTTGCAGTTTGGTTTTTTTATTAATTTACGAAGATCAAGTGAAGAATTTTGTATAATATTTTGAAGTTCTGTGTCTTGTGATTGTAGTGTGTGAAGTTCCTTCAAGTCCTGTTTTGTAGGCATTGTAATGATATTAATGCGCGATAACTAACTAACTAACACGTAAACTATATCTGTTGTGAACTCAGATATGTAGTCGAGTTGTGGTTTATGTTCTGCTTGGACAACGAACTGCCTGCCGTCAAGGATGTGCTTGAAATGACTTACAGCGAGAAAAATTGCCAGTAGTTGCCGGTCATATATGCTGTAACGACATTGCGCAAATGATTGTTTGCACGAAAACAATCCTATAGGCTCCAAATTTTTATTTTTGAACTGTTCCAGTTTGGCTCCTACTGCAGTATTCGAAGCATCTGTCGTTAGAACCATTTTGGCTTTGGGGTCCACATGATTCAGCATTGTCGCTGCTTTTATGGTGTCTTTGCATGTTTCAAATGCCTGTTGAGCTTGGGCTGTCCAAATAATCGGTGGCTTATCGTTCTTTTTTGAATTCTTGGTAATATCGTGCAATGGTGCTTGGATGTGAGCGCAGTTAGGTATATAATGTCTGTAATAATTGATGATACCAAGAGAACGAAGTAGTTCCTGAACGATAATTGGTTTCGGCTAGTTGCAAATGGCATCGATTCTGGATTCTGGAGGCCTGCAACCATCTTTACTAAGTAATTTCCGACTTGCCAAAAACACATTTTTTGATGTTAACGAGTAAACTATACTCTTGTAAGCGTTGCAAGACTTAGCGAACGTGTTCCCGATATTCTTCTCCCGATCTTGAACGCACAACAATATCGTCGATATAACGAAACACAAAATTGAATCCAAGTATGACCATGTCAATGTGTCTTTGAAATGTCTGTGATGCGTTCCTGAGTCCGAACGGCATGACGACGAATTCAAACAAGCCAAATGGGGTGATGACAGCAGTTTTTTTAATATCTTCTTCAGCCATGTGTATTTGGTAGTAGGCTTTGTCCAAATCCAGCATTGAAAAAATGGTTTTGTTGAGCAGCTTTTCCGTAAAATCCATTAAGTGTGGTAACGCATATAGATCTGGTGATTTTGCGCATTGACTAGACAGTAATCACCACAGAATCTCCATCCGCCAGTCTTTCTTTTGACAATTTGGATGGAACTTGCCCATGGACTGCTGGATGGATGGCAGTAGCCTTTTTTGAGAAAGACATCGAAGTTAATTTTGGCTTGTTGAAGTTTTCGGCCACTGAGACGTTGTGGTCTTTCGGCAGTTGGTTGACCAGTTGTTATGATGCGATGGCGGACAGAGTTTTGTTAATTGGCTTTTAAGGTATTTGTTGGTGATAGATATTTGCGTATATTGAATATACGGCTCCTGTCCTTTGAGGGCTAAAATGTTTGGAATGTTGGCGGGTATGATTGTTCTGGGTACTGCGAGTGATGTCGTTTTGACGAAAATCCATCTCGATTCCAAATGAAAAACTAAGCCATTGTGCACAAGTAAGTCCGCTCCGATAATAGCAATTTTGACATCCGCTTCGGAACCCGAGGTCTAAGGTTAGGATCTTCTCGCCATACGTGTATATGGGCGTGTTATCCTGCATAGAGGATAGTTTCCCCTCGAGTGGCTTTGCACACTTAGGGTTGTGGAATGACGCTTATTGTTTAGCCGGAATCTACGAGGAATCGCTGATGGGTTTTTCGAATAAATGTAGGCGGAATGATTGTTTAAGCACGGATCTGTTGCATACCGCCTCAGATGACAACAGAGGTTTTAGTATTTTTGTTGTGAAAAGTTGCAGGGTTGGATGCATTTTTGAGCCTGATCACCAAACTTCTTATGAAAGTAGCATACTTTCAGATGAGATCGAGGAGAGGATGCTCTGGAAACGGGGTTGTGTCTGGATCGGGACCTTCTATTGTTTAGTTTTCCAGATATTGCTTGAACTGTGGTTTGCAGTGTGGAAAAAGAAGATTCTAGACTCTCAAGACGTCGACTTATGTCACCGGAGCGATCTGTTGAAAAAAAACTTCTGAATTATGGCTGACAGGATCAGTTGAAAAAACTGCATAGGCAGTGGTGTTGTCAATGATTTTGTCTGCGATTTCGGCAAGAGCAGTAAGTCCAATTTTATGGCTAACGGATAAAATACCACGTACATTGCTAGGCATACGTGACATCCACAAGGTTGCTAGCATCTCATTGGGAACGTTTTCCCCTGCTCCACGACGCATCTCTCTTAACAAACTTGACGGTCGTCTGTCGCCCAATTCGAGACCAGTCATGAGTCTGTTCAGTTGCCTTTCATTCTGACTTCTGACCAAATCTGAGACTTCGTTGAGAATTTCCGGTTCCAACGAAGCGATGCTGTTGTCCGATGTTATTCTATTGTTGTAAAATTGCGCTTCAGTTTGAATGAACCAGAGTGCAGGGTTCATTTGCCAGAAAGAAGGAATGCGTAGGTTTTTTAAAGCGGAGATTCCTGATGTTCTTGATCAGCAGCAAGTGTGTCGCTTGATAAGTTCTTTGCTTCTGCATATGTTGTTGCATTGCTAGTTGCGCTTGACTGCGTTTCATTGTTCATCATTTTACTTTTCTCTTTTCGGACAAGTAATGCAAATTTTAAACTAACAATGGAGTGAACTGTTTTAGCACTGTTTGAAGATGAAATACTGTTTTTTTATTATTATTAATACAGACGGGGTCACCAATTGTGGGAACACTATGATGACACAAGAAACTAAACTTCGAGGTTTTTTACTTCTATTCCCAAGCAACGAATCTTTTTATTATCTTAACTGAAAAAGTCCACGCCAAAAAACTTCGTGAGGGTTCTTGATTTGTCTGCCTCTGTCGGTGACAGATCTTAGTTTTATTGATTGGGGTGACATCTGGTGGTGGCTAGTGCCTGGCTGCCACAGAAGCTCTGTGGCGACCCATAGCCAAAGTCTGAAGAACAAAGTGAGATTCATAATAACAGTTTGTGTACGAGGCTATCAAAGAAAAATATGTTTATATAAATTACTATTTACAGTGAAGCATAAGAGTAAAGGAATGCAAATGAAATATTTGAGTCTATACACTATTAAGAGTGAAATTTAGACAAGTGCATTTACTTTAAATAATAACTAGAGTTTTACACGTTAACAAAATAAATAGAGTACCTAATAAGAATTAAGAAGAACAATGAAAGAGTAACTAACAAGACTTCGAAACAATTATTAAACAATTAAAATGAAGGGAATATATATTGCAAAATATTTCTTTCTAATGTAGCTCATAACGATGATGTGTAACAATTGAAATACATTATAATATACTTAAGATACCTTTTGAGTATTATTTCATGTATTATAAGTAGAAGTAGTGTGGGCAGCAGATGGCTGTCAAAACAAAACAAAAAAACTTCTAACATTTCATATATCTGATAGCTGTTTACGAATTTCTACGAAAAGTCGTTTCTCTCTCTGCAAGAGAGGTTTTTACCCAAACTACTCAACTACGAATTTCTGTACACAAATGAAATGGAACAGACCTCATGTCATTGAGAAATGTCAAATTCACTTTTGCTCTACTGAAAACAAAAACAACAACATATTTTGAGACACATACAAACGGATAATTGATCAATGCTCATTAATCTCTGTACGTACACTAATTTATTTGAGTCTCGAGAGCGCTCATTCGATGTAAAAACCGATTTTTTCGGTATACGAGAACGGACAGTGTGTTGGTTATGTGGTTTTGTACTGTTTGTGTTGGTTGCTACCGGTACAGGAACATACCAACTCTCAGAAATTAACCTATTTTCTCCGCTTGTAACCCGTAAATGGCAGTTAGGTATAAATGAGGAAGGAGATTCACAGCCAGAGATAAGGGAATCAAGGAGATACTCATCATAGACCAGTTTTTGCCCCTGTCCAAATGCCTGTCCAATCCAGGGATTTTGATTAGAAATCCCTTGAGAATCGCCAACACTTCTACCAAATCCCTGGATCTTAGACCAAATCGGTGGATAATGGCGGCAAATCGGTGGATCCAGCACAGTAATGGCGGCAAATCCGTAGATTCGGCTCCGTAATGGTCTAGTTTTTCAAACATGCTGGCAGATTAGGCGATTTGGCAAAAGATGTTCAGAAATACAACATGGGCCCATACTTGTAAAACAATGTTTTTGCAAGAATATTATGAAATACCTAAATTATTTAAAAAAAAGAAAAATAATTCGTAGTGTTACTATGAATTGAAAATGATAATCACAGAAAGTGATTTCGTTCTAAGATCTGCACTAGCCTCTTTTATGTGTTAAAATTGATTGATCGTTACATATTGATGTTTTGTACAAAATAGAAAATATATATTGAAATTTTGTACAAAAATCCTTGTTTTCATCAATAGTATAAATGAAAAATATTACATCGAGCATAGTTAATGAACTTCTTTATTACCCAGTTTTTCGTGGTGAAATCGCTGGAGTGTTCGCGTACTCGTTAATTTTGCAAAATTTTGCACAAATTTGCTTATTCGCTATGCGATTCTGCGTACGAGAACAAAATGTTTAGTAAAAGTGAATGGGTACGGTTATAAAAAAGCAATTATAGTCAGAGCTAATTACACACTGATATTTACTAGTAATTGTTCTTTTAATTCCTTAAAAGCGATTTAAAGTGCTTAATATATTTGCATATTTGGTAAAGAATAAATTATTACAAAGTGCGTGCTCGTTCTATTTAAACAATAGTAATTTAATATTAGTAATATAATTAAAAATTTAAATCAAAAGTTTGTCTTCCATATATTCATGCCGTTAACATATTTTATTTTCCTGTTAGTTTTTTAAGTTAAATGCAATTCTTGTTAGATCGTCATATATACAAAAACGCATCTGATTTATTTAAGTTCAGGTGCAATAGGCCTCTTGGGGAAACCAAACATCCGGTGACCAAAAAAATCGGTTAACGCACCATAAGCATACCTCATGGGTGGTGTGGAAATACTTTTCACTTCCATATAGTCGAATACCTAATATAAGAGAAAAGATTAATAACAAACAATTGTACTTTATATTATTACAAATTTATGGTTGGCGTTAAGTCCTTGCTATCACCATATATCATACTCGCTTATTAAAAGAGTTTATGCAGTTTTTTTTTTTTTGTTAACTTAATTACTGTATTGGTGACATTTCAGATTTATTAGGCAACATACTTTATTGTCGGTTCGCGTTTTAAGAATAAATATCCATTACCTGATTTATACTCTCGCACCCTTAATACTTACGCACCCTTATGATTTTACTCCCTGTCAAGATATTTCACCTCAAGAACTGCTGAGCTGTTTGCAATCAGCTGATCAAGCCAGCTCACACATATTCACAGAAACTGTTAATACAATTCAAAGGGCGAAAGACGAGGGAGTTGGATATCTCCTTACTTTTCTCTGTTCACATCTCCACAGCTGATCGATCAGCTGATTTCTCCATCGACATTCGTAAATTCGACTGATACTCACGAATTTTGAATGTTATTTACGAACCATCGAACATTATCTCATTTTACACATGTTTAGGTTTTCTCTCCAAAGAACAGCAATATCTCCGCTATTTCCTGCCGTCATAGTGTGAATTTACTCCAGAAACCAATAAGCAAGGAAATGGTCAACTGAACAGCTGATTTGACTGTTATTTACGTGTTCAAGGTGACATACCCCGGACATCAAATTCTGAAAGTTATTTACGTATCATCGAACTTTGTCTCACTTTACTCACACATGTTTAAATTTCCCCTCCAAAATTATCAATTTATGTCTTCCATAGTGTCAAACTCTCGTAAATTGTCAACTGTTCGTGAATTCATCAGCCATTTTGTGTGCAGCCACCAAAACGTGTTTAGAAAACCAACTGCAAATTGTTTACGCAAGTAAGTGTAACCGAAACTTTACAATGGTTTAGTTTTAATAAATTGATAATCCGATAGCACTTATATGTATAATAACTTATGAAATATGTAGAAAAACAGGAGAGTAACTCGTGCTGAAAAGTCGCACATTTGGGAAAGATTTATTATCAATTGATGTACCGAGTTACGCGTATTATAATTAAAGTAAATATTATTTGTTAAATATTATTCTTACAAAATGTTATTTTTATTGTCCAAATGACATCCATTCAATAAGAAAGGTGTTATAATCAATAAAACCAATGAAACCTAACACAAAAACAATTATAAAACATATATCGTGCAATAAAAATAACAACAATAATAGAACGAATATATTTTGCAAAAGATCTTTGTATAATATAACTCAGAGCGAAGATATGTGACAATTGCAACATATTAAATATACCTAAAATAATTAAATCGCTTCAAAATGAGAACATATTTACAAATTCAAGATACCTTTTGAGTATTATTTCAGGCGATACGAACAAAAATAATTTCAGACATAATATTACAATAGTTATAAGATTGATACATATGTATAGAAAACTGTTTAAAATCAGTAGCAATTATTCAGTGTTTTGTAATTTTCAATAGTTCATAAGAACTATTAAGCAAATTTTTGCGTTTAAACTAAGTTTAAGTCCTTATTTGGTTTTTGAAAAAATCATACAATTTTCAAGTATATTGCTTTTGTGATGCAACTTCTGCCTTACAAACATCATTTCTAAACGCAGCTATCGTCAACCATTACCTTGCGTTGGAAAACACTATACCTTCTCTCTTCCAATATTTTGATTTTTATGCCTCCTCCTTCTAATAGTTTGAAGAGTGAGGAGACCTACCATATAGGCAGTTCACACGTCTTCTCATTTAAAAAAAAAAAAAATTATGGCTGTGAATCAGCTGTTCAGGAGGGGAAATGTTAAAAAAACGCTAAAAAAATGAATTCAAAGGCGGGAGACGAGGGAGTTGACTGTCTCTCTATTGGTCTCTGATTTACGCACGTAAGTGTAGAAAGATTTTGCAACTGTATCCGCACTCATGTCCTGCATAAGAACAGCTTCTGGCCACCGACTGAACCTGTCTATCGTCGCAAGACAGTATCTGTTGCAATTACACAGAGGAAGAACGATAATGTCTATGTGCAAGTGTGTTGAAATCGATGATCAGGAACAGCAATTGGCTTTAATTTCGTGTGCTGATGCATTTTCGATCTTTGACACAAGTTCGTGACCACTTGATGGCATCACTCCTAATGTTCGGCCAGATATATTTTTCCTGAGTTGGCGGCTTGTTGCTGCCACTTGCATGGGAGAGATTGTGAACTATCTTAAATGCCTTTCGTCTCAAGGGAGGTGGAATGTACGGTTGGACTATATTCTCAGAAATATCGCAGTATATTTTGCAGTTTGGTTTTTTTATTAATTTACGAAGATCAAGTGAAGAATTTTGTATAATATTTTGAAGTTCTGTGTCTTGTGATTGTAGTGTGTGAAGTTCCTTCAAGTCCTGTTTTGTAGGCATTGTAATGATATTAATGCGCGATAACTAACTAACTAACACGTAAACTATATCTGTTGTGAACTCAGATATGTAGTCGAGTTGTGGTTTATGTTCTGCTTGGACAACGAACTGCCTGCCGTCAAGGATGTGCTTGAAATGACTTACAGCGAGAAAAATTGCCAGTAGTTGCCGGTCATATATGCTGTAACGACATTGCGCAAATGATTGTTTGCACGAAAACAATCCTATAGGCTCCAAATTTTTATTTTTGAACTGTTCCAGTTTGGCTCCTACTGCAGTATTCGAAGCATCTGTCGTTAGAACCATTTTGGCTTTGGGGTCCACATGATTCAGCATTGTCGCTGCTTTTATGGTGTCTTTGCATGTTTCAAATGCCTGTTGAGCTTGGGCTGTCCAAATAATCGGTGGCTTATCGTTCTTTTTTGAATTCTTGGTAATATCGTGCAATGGTGCTTGGATGTGAGCGCAGTTAGGTATATAATGTCTGTAATAATTGATGATACCAAGAGAACGAAGTAGTTCCTGAACGATAATTGGTTTCGGCTAGTTGCAAATGGCATCGATTCTGGATTCTGGAGGCCTGCAACCATCTTTACTAAGTAATTTCCGACTTGCCAAAAACACATTTTTTGATGTTAACGAGTAAACTATACTCTTGTAAGCGTTGCAAGACTTAGCGAACGTGTTCCCGATATTCTTCTCCCGATCTTGAACGCACAACAATATCGTCGATATAACGAAACACAAAATTGAATCCAAGTATGACCATGTCAATGTGTCTTTGAAATGTCTGTGATGCGTTCCTGAGTCCGAACGGCATGACGACGAATTCAAACAAGCCAAATGGGGTGATGACAGCAGTTTTTTTAATATCTTCTTCAGCCATGTGTATTTGGTAGTAGGCTTTGTCCAAATCCAGCATTGAAAAAATGGTTTTGTTGAGCAGCTTTTCCGTAAAATCCATTAAGTGTGGTAACGCATATAGATCTGGTGATTTTGCGCATTGACTAGACAGTAATCACCACAGAATCTCCATCCGCCAGTCTTTCTTTTGACAATTTGGATGGAACTTGCCCATGGACTGCTGGATGGATGGCAGTAGCCTTTTTTGAGAAAGACATCGAAGTTAATTTTGGCTTGTTGAAGTTTTCGGCCACTGAGACGTTGTGGTCTTTCGGCAGTTGGTTGACCAGTTGTTATGATGCGATGGCGGACAGAGTTTTGTTAATTGGCTTTTAAGGTATTTGTTGGTGATAGATATTTGCGTATATTGAATATACGGCTCCTGTCCTTTGAGGGCTAAAATGTTTGGAATGTTGGCGGGTATGATTGTTCTGGGTACTGCGAGTGATGTCGTTTTGACGAAAATCCATCTCGATTCCAAATGAAAAACTAAGCCATTGTGCACAAGTAAGTCCGCTCCGATAATAGCAATTTTGACATCCGCTTCGGAACCCGAGGTCTAAGGTTAGGATCTTCTCGCCATACGTGTATATGGGCGTGTTATCCTGCATAGAGGATAGTTTCCCCTCGAGTGGCTTTGCACACTTAGGGTTGTGGAATGACGCTTATTGTTTAGCCGGAATCTACGAGGAATCGCTGATGGGTTTTTCGAATAAATGTAGGCGGAATGATTGTTTAAGCACGGATCTGTTGCATACCGCCTCAGATGACAACAGAGGTTTTAGTATTTTTGTTGTGAAAAGTTGCAGGGTTGGATGCATTTTTGAGCCTGATCACCAAACTTCTTATGAAAGTAGCATACTTTCAGATGAGATCGAGGAGAGGATGCTCTGGAAACGGGGTTGTGTCTGGATCGGGACCTTCTATTGTTTAGTTTTCCAGATATTGCTTGAACTGTGGTTTGCAGTGTGGAAAAAGAAGATTCTAGACTCTCAAGACGTCGACTTATGTCACCGGAGCGATCTGTTGAAAAAAAACTTCTGAATTATGGCTGACAGGATCAGTTGAAAAAACTGCATAGGCAGTGGTGTTGTCAATGATTTTGTCTGCGATTTCGGCAAGAGCAGTAAGTCCAATTTTATGGCTAACGGATAAAATACCACGTACATTGCTAGGCATACGTGACATCCACAAGGTTGCTAGCATCTCATTGGGAACGTTTTCCCCTGCTCCACGACGCATCTCTCTTAACAAACTTGACGGTCGTCTGTCGCCCAATTCGAGACCAGTCATGAGTCTGTTCAGTTGCCTTTCATTCTGACTTCTGACCAAATCTGAGACTTCGTTGAGAATTTCCGGTTCCAACGAAGCGATGCTGTTGTCCGATGTTATTCTATTGTTGTAAAATTGCGCTTCAGTTTGAATGAACCAGAGTGCAGGGTTCATTTGCCAGAAAGAAGGAATGCGTAGGTTTTTTAAAGCGGAGATTCCTGATGTTCTTGATCAGCAGCAAGTGTGTCGCTTGATAAGTTCTTTGCTTCTGCATATGTTGTTGCATTGCTAGTTGCGCTTGACTGCGTTTCATTGTTCATCATTTTACTTTTCTCTTTTCGGACAAGTAATGCAAATTTTAAACTAACAATGGAGTGAACTGTTTTAGCACTGTTTGAAGATGAAATACTGTTTTTTTATTATTATTAATACAGACGGGGTCACCAATTGTGGGAACACTATGATGACACAAGAAACTAAACTTCGAGGTTTTTTACTTCTATTCCCAAGCAACGAATCTTTTTATTATCTTAACTGAAAAAGTCCACGCCAAAAAACTTCGTGAGGGTTCTTGATTTGTCTGCCTCTGTCGGTGACAGATCTTAGTTTTATTGATTGGGGTGACATCTGGTGGTGGCTAGTGCCTGGCTGCCACAGAAGCTCTGTGGCGACCCATAGCCAAAGTCTGAAGAACAAAGTGAGATTCATAATAACAGTTTGTGTACGAGGCTATCAAAGAAAAATATGTTTATATAAATTACTATTTACAGTGAAGCATAAGAGTAAAGGAATGCAAATGAAATATTTGAGTCTATACACTATTAAGAGTGAAATTTAGACAAGTGCATTTACTTTAAATAATAACTAGAGTTTTACACGTTAACAAAATAAATAGAGTACCTAATAAGAATTAAGAAGAACAATGAAAGAGTAACTAACAAGACTTCGAAACAATTATTAAACAATTAAAATGAAGGGAATATATATTGCAAAATATTTCTTTCTAATGTAGCTCATAACGATGATGTGTAACAATTGAAATACATTATAATATACTTAAGATACCTTTTGAGTATTATTTCATGTATTATAAGTAGAAGTAGTGTGGGCAGCAGATGGCTGTCAAAACAAAACAAAAAAACTTCTAACATTTCATATATCTGATAGCTGTTTACGAATTTCTACGAAAAGTCGTTTCTCTCTCTGCAAGAGAGGTTTTTACCCAAACTACTCAACTACGAATTTCTGTACACAAATGAAATGGAACAGACCTCATGTCATTGAGAAATGTCAAATTCACTTTTGCTCTACTGAAAACAAAAACAACAACATATTTTGAGACACATACAAACGGATAATTGATCAATGCTCATTAATCTCTGTACGTACACTAATTTATTTGAGTCTCGAGAGCGCTCATTCGATGTAAAAACCGATTTTTTCGGTATACGAGAACGGACAGTGTGTTGGTTATGTGGTTTTGTACTGTTTGTGTTGGTTGCTACCGGTACAGGAACATACCAACTCTCAGAAATTAACCTATTTTCTCCGCTTGTAACCCGTAAATGGCAGTTAGGTATAAATGAGGAAGGAGATTCACAGCCAGAGATAAGGGAATCAAGGAGATACTCATCATAGACCAGTTTTTGCCCCTGTCCAAATGCCTGTCCAATCCAGGGATTTTGATTAGAAATCCCTTGAGAATCGCCAACACTTCTACCAAATCCCTGGATCTTAGACCAAATCGGTGGATAATGGCGGCAAATCGGTGGATCCAGCACAGTAATGGCGGCAAATCCGTAGATTCGGCTCCGTAATGGTCTAGTTTTTCAAACATGCTGGCAGATTAGGCGATTTGGCAAAAGATGTTCAGAAATACAACATGGGCCCATACTTGTAAAACAATGTTTTTGCAAGAATATTATGAAATACCTAAATTATTTAAAAAAAAGAAAAATAATTCGTAGTGTTACTATGAATTGAAAATGATAATCACAGAAAGTGATTTCGTTCTAAGATCTGCACTAGCCTCTTTTATGTGTTAAAATTGATTGATCGTTACATATTGATGTTTTGTACAAAATAGAAAATATATATTGAAATTTTGTACAAAAATCCTTGTTTTCATCAATAGTATAAATGAAAAATATTACATCGAGCATAGTTAATGAACTTCTTTATTACCCAGTTTTTCGTGGTGAAATCGCTGGAGTGTTCGCGTACTCGTTAATTTTGCAAAATTTTGCACAAATTTGCTTATTCGCTATGCGATTCTGCGTACGAGAACAAAATGTTTAGTAAAAGTGAATGGGTACGGTTATAAAAAAGCAATTATAGTCAGAGCTAATTACACACTGATATTTACTAGTAATTGTTCTTTTAATTCCTTAAAAGCGATTTAAAGTGCTTAATATATTTGCATATTTGGTAAAGAATAAATTATTACAAAGTGCGTGCTCGTTCTATTTAAACAATAGTAATTTAATATTAGTAATATAATTAAAAATTTAAATCAAAAGTTTGTCTTCCATATATTCATGCCGTTAACATATTTTATTTTCCTGTTAGTTTTTTAAGTTAAATGCAATTCTTGTTAGATCGTCATATATACAAAAACGCATCTGATTTATTTAAGTTCAGGTGCAATAGGCCTCTTGGGGAAACCAAACATCCGGTGACCAAAAAAATCGGTTAACGCACCATAAGCATACCTCATGGGTGGTGTGGAAATACTTTTCACTTCCATATAGTCGAATACCTAATATAAGAGAAAAGATTAATAACAAACAATTGTACTTTATATTATTACAAATTTATGGTTGGCGTTAAGTCCTTGCTATCACCATATATCATACTCGCTTATTAAAAGAGTTTATGCAGTTTTTTTTTTTTTGTTAACTTAATTACTGTATTGGTGACATTTCAGATTTATTAGGCAACATACTTTATTGTCGGTTCGCGTTTTAAGAATAAATATCCATTACCTGATTTATACTCTCGCACCCTTAATACTTACGCACCCTTATGATTTTACTCCCTGTCAGGATATTTCACCTCAAGAACTGCTGAGCTGTTTGCAATCAGCTGATCAAGCCAGCTCACACATATTCACAGAAACTGTTAATACAATTCAAAGGGCGAAAGACGAGGGAGTTGGATATCTCCTTACTTTTCTCTGTTCACATCTCCACAGCTGATCGATCAGCTGATTTCTCCATCGACATTCGTAAATTCGACTGATACTCACGAATTTTGAATGTATTTACGAACCATCGAACATTATCTCATTTTCCACATGTTTGGGTTTTCTCTCCAAAGAAACACCAATATTGTCATAGTGTGAATTTACTCCAGAAACCAATAAGCAAGGAGATGGTCAACTGAACAGCTGATTTGACTGTTATTTACGTGTTCTAGGTGACATACCCCGGACATAACCTCAAATTCTGAAAGTTATTTACGTATCATCGAACTTTGTCTTACTTTACTCACACATGTTTAAATTTCCCATCCACAATTGTCAATTTGTCTTCAATAGTGTCAAACTCTCGTAAATTGTCAACTGTTCGTGAATTCATCAGCCATTTTGTGTGCAGCCACCAAAACGTGTTTAGAAAACCAACTGCAAATTGTTTACGCAAGTAAGTGTAACCGAAACTTTACAATGGTTTAGTTTTAATAAATTGATAATCCGATAGCACTTATATATATAATAACTTATGAAATATGTAGAAAAACAGGAGAGTAACTCGTGCTGAAAAGTCGCACATTTGGGAAAGATTTATTATCAATTGATGTACCAAGTTACGCGTATTATAATTAAAATAAATATTATTTGTTAAATATTATTCTTACAAAATGTTATTTTTATTGTCCAAATGACATCCATTCAATAAGAAAGGTGTTATAATCAATTAAAACAATTAAACCTAACACAAAAACATATATAAAACATATTTCGTGCAATGAAAATAACAACAATAAGAATAGAACGAATATATTTTGCAAAACATTTTTGTATAATATAACTCAGAGCGAAGATATATGACAATTGTAACCTATTAAATATACCTAAAACAATTAAATCGCTTCAAAATGAGAAAATATTTACAAATTCAAGATACCTTTTGAGTATTATTTCAGGCGATAAGAACAAAAATAATTTCAGACATAATATTACAATAGTTATAAGATTGATACATATGTATAGAAAAAAAAATCAGTAGCAGTTATTCAGTGTTTTGTAATTTTCAATAGTTCATAAGAACTATTAAGCAAATTTTTGCGTTTAAACTAAGTTTAAGTCCTTATTTTGTTTTTGAAATAATCATACAATTTTCAAGTATATTGCTTTTGTGATGCAACTTCTGCCTTACAAACATCATTTCTGAACGCAGCTATCGTCAACCATTACCTTGCGTTGGAAAACACTATATCTTCTCTCATCCAATATTTTGATTTTTATGCCACCACCTTCTAATAGTTTGAAGAGTGAGGAGACCTACCATACAGGAAGTTCACACGTCTTCTCATTTAAAAACAAAAAAAATTATGGCTGTGAATCAGCTGTTCAGGAGGGGAAATGTTATAAAAAACGCTAAAAAAATGAATTCAAGGGAGTTGACTGTCTTCCTATTGGTCTCTGGTATATAAGAATTCAATAAAAAAGAGTGCCGCCCACTGACAACTTAAAGTTTATAACAGCATTTTTGAAATGTGCATGTAATCCGTACACTATAATTAGAAATTCATTTACGTATATAAAATGTGTACAAAATATTGTTCAACATATCCTTTTGCAAGCGTTATTATTGTCCATTGCTATTTGTTGATATAAGAAAACACTTAATGTTATATATATTTGTATGCAGTAATTCAATTACATTGAAGTATAGAATAATCAATGTTATGAGATAACATTTATTAATGTTACTCTCAACAAATAAATAATACAGAAACTTCAAATTAAGTGGCATCAGTAATTGAAATATGAGGATCGTTTTTTACCAGGTATAATTTTTTGAAACAGAAAACTTTAGATTGGGTCAAATATACTCTTACTCAATATAAATAACGTTATATTAAACACAGAAAATAATAAAATTTGGTAAAACGTAATTTCAAAATCAAGTGTGTTTGAATAAATCCAGTACGCAATTTTAAGTTTCGAATATATATTTGTTATATATAACATCCAACACTATCTTAATTTCTTTAATGTCCAAGTTTTTAAAGTTTTCTTGGAACAACTTAAAGCTGGAATTAAGACAATTATGGCGATCTGATGGAACATCTCCATTATGTCCCTACATATAGAGACGTCTAAATTTGTAGAGGACGGCTGTTGGAGGAGTCAGTTGATCTGGTCCTTTCAATAATACCGAATTTAACGAAATACCACGGGCAGTAGCTGCAGCGTCCCAAACAAGTCTGACTTTCCCGGGTTTGTTCAGATTTTAGACCGGAATTACCGGCAGATACCAAGATTGGCCCTGACCTGCCCTTATCTCCGTAGGTGACAGCTTTCATTATATTCTTGAATTTTTCGTTTGAGTTTACACGCCAAGTGTTGATTTCGCGACATTCTTTTTTGAAGACAATCCATCCTTTTCCTAGCCATTGGATAGCTGTCAGCTAACTTGGTATCGTCGAATTTTCAAAGAAAAGGTTGCTACTGGCTCTTGAGATCCGCCTTCTCTGGACTTTAGCGGGAATCTGAGCTGAGCGTTGTTGGCGTCAATAGACAAGGAACAGCTTTACGGTATGAGGAAATGGGCAGTCCTTGAATATGTTCAAATTTTTCCTTGAGTTCCTCCACTTGGAGTGTCTGCGCTGGCAATGCGAGACTCTCGACGGTGTGAACTTCGACGATTTCGAACCGCTTTGCATTGTCCTCTGTTCCGGATATCTCGAAGTTTAACAGCTGCGATTGTGCTTCGAACCTCGATGTGTTCGCAGTCCACTTTAGGCATAATGGCCTGAGCTCACCTTGAATTCCCAATCGCTTCGCAACCTATTCCTCTAGTAGGGTCACTGAGGAGCCGTCGTCAATAAAGGCATACTCTTCCATTTGGACGCCATTCCCGCACAAGATAACTGGTACGACGCGAAATAAGATTGTTTCCGTCTGCTGTCTTATGTGTAAAATTTTTGTGTGATGGATTCCAACCGTCTCCATGAGGCCGTTGTGTGGAAGTGGATGATGACGCCGGGTGCAGTTGTTTGTGACACACACTGCCTTCGTTTCGCATTTTTCGTATGTTTCGTTAAACATCTTCTGCACAAGCCATGCTTCCTTATCTCTGCCCATCTTCCGTTAAGACTCTTTTCCAGGAAGCGTTTGCATTCGAATACTGTACCGCACTTACCGTTGCAGATGCAGCACATTTTCTCAATGGTGTCATAGTAGCGTTTAGTGCCTTCGTGGTGAGCGTTCAGGAGTCCTTGATTCTTCCATCCTTTGCTGCGATCCCTTTTGGTCTCAATATGACAACTTGGTGGCGATCGCAAAACCCTTTAAGCTGCTTCGGCCATGCCATATATCCATGCACTGAAGTGACCGAGTGTACACCTTGGCAGAGTTTGCTTATGAAGAGCCCAATTGAGGCGCATAGTAGATAAGAGCTTGTTGTGAAACTTCAATTCTAATAAGTAAACTACTTACCAACTCCTAGAAGATTGAGGCTTTTCTGCTTCTGCGGTACTTTCTGCTTCGGTCTCAGTTTCTTGTCGAGCTCTTTTCTTCACATTCACGAATTTAAAATGTTGTTTTATTTTTAAAATGACAACAATTTCTCTTTTATAACTTACCTATCCATAGTGTTTATTTTCATTTTGCCGAAAACAAGAACAGCCCGTAAAATACATTAGCGATTCGAACACACAATTTTGAATTTTCAAGTCATCTGTCAATAAATGAGCCATTACATCAGCTTCTTTTCCTATGTAACTGTCATTCGCGCTGTAATTCGTTCATTTTCAGTTACTGACTGAATCAATCATTGAGTTGTTTCAGAAATGATTCAGTATTTCACACACGCTTTCCAGTCATGGGTGTGCGAAATTCTGGACGCAATCGGCTTTGTTTCTTTGTCTGATTTTGCCGCTTCTTTTGCGGGTCTTTTCCGTACACAGCCCGTAAGCCAGCCTCTCATGGAACGGGTGTCTGTGTGAGGGACTGGTTGCTTGTACCGATGTCATCGATACATTGTGCTATCATACAAACATGACCACCAGTGCAAAGGGAATCGCATCTGATGCACTTGTAATCGCTCATATATCCGCAAACATGCACATTTCAACTTGTGGTGTTGATCTTGATTGCTCATGCAGAGGGGCTCTCCTCCTGAGCATGAGCAATCTCTCTCGCTGCCTTTCTCTTATAATTCTTTTACAAGAATGATAGAAAAAGAGATTGCGCAAATAGAGTGTTCAATTTTCTTTCGTTCTGCGCAGCTTACGTCACGCGAGACTTCTGATTTGACAGCTCTTTGTTATTGTTTAAAATCTTCATACAAATTGCAGCAGGAAAAGTAATTAGTTGATTTTTTTCTAATATTATTCACGTTTTAAGAACTTTTTAACATAAAATAAGTTTAAACTGAATGTCCAATTGAGTTAATTTAACTATCCAATTACTTTCAGGGCTATTAATTCAAGCATTTTGCATGCAGAGTGGAAAAAACTTTCACAGAGTTTCGTAAAGCAATAATCATAATTGTGTAAAGTTTTAGAATTGCCATTAATAAATCAATTTAACTAAATTTTATTATTGCATGTTTTATTTCCAAAAGAGTAATGTAACAACCAAGTTATTGAAATAAAAGACGAGATTTAAATTTTGAACTAGTGGACAATTTTATTATATTTTCTTTTTTTTCTGAATTGAAACTCTGTAATTTCTTTGTTTAGTTTCCTTGTCCTAAAATATATTCGTGCTTTTTTTTATTTTCTCCCCACAGTTCACATTTTCTGTCAATTCTAAATGTGTCTTAAGATATTCGGGGCAAATCAAGAGGTCATCCCCATTCACATTTTCGAAAATTTTTTCGAGTTGCTTCATGTGAACCATTAGTGCAGATGTGAGTTTATCCAGGCCTCCTTCGTTGATATGGTTAACCCACGTAAAAGTCGTGTCCTTATTTTGAAGAAGCCAAGTTTTCAAGCCCATCGTAAGCTAAAGATTCCAATTTATTGTCCGCTAGCAGCTCTGAGTGCAGACGGGTTTGTATATTGGTGCAGTGAACTTAAAAAATTAAATAAAAAGTAGAAAGCAGTGTTTGGCGGAATTAAACAGTGTTTGGCGGAATTAAACAACAACCAGATAAAAATTACATTAACAAAGTAATCTTACCTGCAAATTGCTTTGACGAAGGAAATAATAATGTGCAAAATGTGAATAACGGTGAAATGGAGTGGTCGAAAGACGCGACACCTAACAGTACCTCAAAGAGACAGTTATCTCAAAAGGATGCCTACTCGCCTTTTTTCAAAAAAGTCAACCAACACGCAAAGTTGCGCGCAATTATTAGGAAGCAGCATCCACGTGGGGCTGTCTGGAAATAAAGAAACGTCGAAGGAATTCCGTTTAAGAGCAGAGGATTATGCAATAAAAATAAAAGCAAATTTGCCAGTAAAGCCAGTTAGCTGTGCTGTGGTTGATAACCCATATCTCATAAGAAGATACCAAAGCCACGATCCCAACAATATGTTCGATATCCAGGGAGAGGATCCTATAGAGGAAGAGGAGATATTAGAGTCTCAATACGTCAACTCAGAAAAAACTGCAAATCAACGGCAGAAGCAGAGCAAGGAAAAAAATTATAGTATATATGCTGGAAAGAAGACCACAACAAATGAAGCGGCTGAAGAAAAATTGCTATGGTGCCCTCCAATCTTCGCCAAGAATGTGCAGATAAGAGTCAGTGGTGAGTACTTGAAAGAATTGAAATGTGATGATAGTAGTTTTAAATTTTCTAAGACTGGATATAATAACTATAAAATTTTGGTGAAGGATCTAGAAGTCCATGAAAGTTTACTGCGAATGTTTGAGATGGGTAAAGTTAAGGCGCACTCCTTTAAACCCAAACAATTTAACAGATTTAGTACGGTTTTGAGAGGTATCCCTAATGAATATTCAATAGTGGAAGTGAGCGATGAGGCTCGACCCTTCTTTGAGAGTTTGCATAAAAGACTTCGTGACTCCAAAATCAAAAGTAAATATAAATAAACTGGATCTTTTTTTTTCTGTTCGTTGAAAGACAGAGAGAACTTAGTTAAATTAAAGAGATTGAAGTATTTGTTCAATATCAAAGTATCGTGGGAAAAAGTTTATAGTTCGGGATTAAAAATATGCTACCGCTGTCTGGGGTTTGGGCACATGAGTAAAGGCTCCTGCACATAGAATACGTTACTAGCATCAGCGTTACCTATACTTTGAGAGATATATAGAAAACATGTATTCTTATGGGGAGTTGTCAATAGACCAAGGCTGCCACTCACGCGACGAATGTAGTAGCTCAACTTTTAATTTTTCTCTCTCCGTTAGCGTTGACAATCGAACATTGTGACATTTCAAGAGAATTCTTTTGAATTTTAAATTTACGTTTGTTGAGTTTAAGGTTAGTTCTCGTCGAAGTCACACAGGAAAAAAAACAAAGGTTTGTATTTGCAAGTTTTAATAATAGCAATAACATTAACTTATTAAAGACATTAACGCAGCACGTTGTGAGCAGGAGCTTCGAGACATTCCGGAGTGAAAGAAGTTTTGGAAAAACATTCGGAAGGAGGAAAAAATATAAAGAAAACTTTATATTGAGTGTGAACAAAATTTTGTGCAGGACATATATCATTAAGGTTTGTAATTGCACAATTAATATAAAATACAAATAAAATTGTGACTTTTTTATGTAGATGTCCAAGGCAAAATTAATTGAATCCGCTAAATTACATATTTCTCTTTACGATAAGAGCCATTCATCTTATCGTAACAAAATTTTAAAACAAAACGACTGATAGCATGTAGCGGCTGTTGTTGTAACAGATGGTAAGCTTATTAAACTGTAAAGAGATACGTGGCTTCCCGAGGGTATGTTCTGTTCTTTTCTAGATATGTCAAAACATACATTTTATTTCCTATTAACCTAATTTGTTGTCTTAGGAGTTTTTCGAACTTATCGTGGGAAGCTGAAGGCAGCAGCATTTTCACAGAGATAAGCCCGGAACCTGAAATTTCTCCTTTATACCGTGAGTCTTTATACAACTTGGAAGCCCCACTTAATACTACACGCCGCTACCAAAACGCAAACAGAGACATCATCACGAATCGACAAACTAGTCGATTGTGTAGAACAATTCATCGTACACATTTTATGTTTTGTTTTGTTATATTTATTGAAAAAACATGTATGTATGTATAATAAAATAATAAAACTGAATTACAAAAAAGTTTTGCAAAAATATATATCTAACCGCTCTACACTATATCCGAAATAAATTGAATTTAAAGCTACAGTCAAATGAAATCAGCTGTGCGTTGAAGTATTCATTGTGTCACCCCCTTCCTTCACGTACTTCACCATCAACGGATATTTTGCCGAATCGGACAAGCTTTTTGGCATTCCGTTAATAGAACTATTAGATAGAGTTGAATCTTTCTGGCCAAACTATCAAAAAATCGCAAATGAAAAGAAAAAAACAGTTTTCTTTAAGCTTTGTAATCTCTCTAACCTCATTATGAATTGTGCTTTAATTACAGCGAATATTTCAGCGCTATCCAAAGATAATAAAAAATATAGATTGATCTCCTACTAAAAGAAAAGTCTCCTACAGCTTTGTAAGTAACTCGACAAACTCGTCAGGTTAAAATATATCTATTCAATGAAAACTATGATTTCATTGGTAACAAGGATGGTAGAGGGACGGGTATTTCTCTACGTAATTCACAAACTTTTTCAAAACATTTTCATTCCAATAGCGTTATTTCGGCAGCTATAGCTATTATACCTATCCTATATTCAAACTAAATTAATAAAAAACTAGCGATTGTCTCTATTTATATCTGCAATAAAGCAGGACCTGCACTTAAAAACGGGCTAAATGACCTTCTAAATTCTATTAATTGTTACCGGCCTTTCTATTGGGAGAGGAAGGCGCATCGATGACTGCGCCATTCTATAAAAAATCAGTCTTAAACATTCATTCATTATATATTAGTTTCTATCCTAAGTTATTATCTATTCTTTCCAAATGAATTAATTGTCAGCGAACAAATTACTACAATCAATTGTAGAACTATCCTTATTAAAATATTATTCAAGGTACAACAAAAATTGAATATATGTTCCTTAGTTCTGCAATGGATTCCATCTTAGATTAGTTACCAATTACATTTTCTAATCTGAAATGTATATAACAAATAAGTAGCTTTTAAGTTTAAAATATATTGTACTAATATCGAATAACTAAATTAAATCATACATAGGAGACTGGATTGTAAGCATAATATCAAAATGTCATATGGCTGTGCTGCTCTTTGGTTTGAGACATTAATTTAAGTGCCTACATGTAAATAATGAAAATATATCTATCCTGCTTCACAATATGTGTGGTGGAATAGAGAGCATATAGACATCTCTATCACTTTGACTTTATTTTATTTTTTTTTGCCTGTTTCTCTTTCTTTCGAAGTTCATCTGTCACATTGAATAGACAGAGTGTATTATACATCAAAGTACATGAAATTCACGTTTAAGTTGTCGAAGTACACTCAATTCTCTTTTTATGCGAATCTTTTTTATGCGGTTTTGAAGTTATACGATTTTTCCTGAGAGTCTAATTCTGATTTTTTTGTACAAGATTTTGAAGCTATGCGTTGTTTTTCTATAGTATTTTGTATGGGATTCCCCTTTTTAAATATTTCTTCTATACAGAGCAAGCAAACAATAGTTACATATGCTCAATGCTATTTGCGTAGGAATGAATTATCACTTGAGCATTTCTGGGTATCAAGAACTTCATAAAGAATTACGGAAAGATTCGCAAGGCTTAATAACTAATTTTCTTATCAAATCAGGAGAACCTTCAGCAGGCGAAACTTACGTTGAATCTATTGATGCAGTAGCAATCTCGTCACAAAATGACGTCTATTCCAGTGATGATAATGATTTCGCGCCAGTTCACAAAAGGTTGCGGGTGTTATCAGAAAGTGAGGAAAATGACTATATATAAAATTTTTTTTATAAAACTACTAATTAAAGTAATGTGAAATAAATATATTTAATTAAAAATAAAGTAATGTTATGTATTTGATTTGAATTTACCAAAACTTTATACTCTGCTCAAAATATCTCAGGTATCCTCATATTTTATTAGTTGATATCGACTTTTCTTTGCGATTTTTTGGTCCAATGAACTTTTAAAAAATCTTGGAACGTCACCCTAATTATATAATGTAATTAATGTCTTTTTTTATATGATTTTTTGGTTTTATGCGTTTTTGAAAATAATGGAACACATTCCTTCTTTTACACTACATTAGTGTATTTTTTTATGCGATTTTTTTTTTGTGCGGTTAGTTTTGGAACGCATCTACCGCATAAAAAGAGAATTTAGTGTAATTGAAAGTATTCGATTTTAATTTTGTACTATGTAATAGCAAGACCACTTCCAAGTCAGCAAAAAATAATCCTAATCAGTACCATTGTTAGTATAAAAAAAAAATAACATTGTAAATTTTGTAAATAAGTACATATGTAAAGTTAAAGCTCAACAAACTTACATATATACATACATACATACATAGAAATGTGTTTGACATCGATATGTTTATTGTTTTTGAGTTCTCTGATATAGTGGTGTTTAACTGAAATGTGCTTTGTCCTTTTGTGGTATTCTGGATTCTCGACTAACCTGATGCTGCTTTCGTTATCACAAAATATAGTCGTTGGACTGGCAGTAGCTTCTAACACATTCAGTTCTTTTAAGAATGTCCGTAACCATATTACTTCTTTCCCAGCTGCACAAGTTAATATGTATTCTGTGTGCAGTGGATGGATTATCAAGGTATTGGCAAAGTACGTTAACTGCATATGAAATGTCTGGTCTTGTGGCGACGGCAAGGTACATAAAGCTTCCCATTGCTTCTCTATATGGAATTTTCATGTTCTCCTTTTCTCTTGCAGCTTCCTGTTTCACGTTAGGATCAGCAGGTATGTATATCGCCAACGTTGAGTGCAAGAATGCGAATGTATGTACCAGTTCAGTAAACTTTTGAATCCATACTCGTGGTGCTTGTTTTAATCCATAAAGATTTTTTTTTCAGTTTCCATATCTTGTTACTCTGTTCGATTCCAGGTGGTAGTTCCAAATAGATTTCATCTTCCAAACCACCATATAAGAAAGCAGTCCGGATACCAAATTATAGCAGGTATAAATTCTTACTCGCACATATAGACATAAATACACGTAATGAGTCAAATCTTGCCACTGGTGACAACGTTTCTTTGTAATTTATTCCAGATTTCTGAAAGTAATCCTTTACAGCCAAGCGGGCCTTGTACCGACTCAATTGTCCATCTGCATTAATTTTTCGCCTCAAGATCCACTTTGACCGTATTGGCTTCATCCGTTTTTCGCGCGAGATTTTAGCTCGAGATTTTAGCTCTTCGTCCATAGCTTTGATCCAATGACATTTTTCTTCACCTGATAAGACCTCCTCATAATCCAGATTTCCTTCAGCTGCTTTTAAGTCACACAGTTGTTTAGACGTTTTGCTCCTTAATCCATAATGATGTCCTTCATCTTGATTTACAGCTGTCTCTAAAGGATCTTCTGGAAATAAAGCATTATTGTCATTTAGATTTGATAGGTTTTCTTGAAGTGCCTCATCATTTTTTTCAGACTGTCAAGTTTGTAGTACGTCTTCTTGTTCAGGTGTGACTTTCATTGGAAGAATACAAGATTTTTTCGTTTTTGAATCAGATATTTTGAAGTAAGATTTTTCTTCATTGAAACGCACGTCTCGGGCTATGACAATTCGTGTTCCATCAAACAAACGAAAACCGTTTGGTTCTTCATTATAACCAACACTGTACTTTTCCAAAGTTCGTTAGGTGATTTCCAATCATTTGCTCTAGTGGGACATATATATATTTACATATTTTGAATGTAAATAGCTTCTGCCCATAATGACTTTGGAGCTCCGCATTCATACATTATTGAGAGAGCAGTCTCTTTCACCGTTCGGTTTTGTAGTTCTATGAATCCATTCTGCTCGGGGGTGTACGGTGTAGTTATTTCATGGTGAACACAATGTTTTGCTAATACATCTCTGAAGCTCTGACCGACGAATTCTGTTCCATTGTCAGTACGTAAAGCTTTTACTGTCATCAAACTCACTCGAGTTTTGTTTAGAAATTCATTAAATTTAGATGCAACTTCTGATTTCACATGCATGAAGTAAACGGAACTGTAGTTTGAAAAATCATCTTTAATTTCCATAAAGTATTTTGAACCTCCTATGGATGATGTCTCCATTGGTCCGCATAGATGAGCATGCACCAGTTCACCAACCACATTCTTTCTTGACTTTTCTGTTTTTTCGTAGCTCTGTTTATGTGTCTTTCCGAGAACACACTCCTTGCAGAAGAACTCGCCTGTGTCCTTCATTGACAATCTTTTATGTAAAGCCGATTTTTTTTATAGAGGTGTCCAAGTCGCTTATGGCAATTTTCAATGCTATTAATACGTGAAAACTGTACACAATCTGGTTGAATAATGCTGATTAATAGCTTGCACAATCTGGAATTAGTGCAACGTTGACCAATTGGAAGAATTTTACCACCTCTTTTTATTTCAACATGGTCATTGAGAAAACGAGTAGATGCACCATGTGAGTCGGCTGCGCTGATTAACTCTCAATAGATTGAAATTGATACCCGGTATGAAGAGTACGTATTTGAATGTATGCTTCATTGTTTCGTTGAATACTTGTGCCTGTACTATGACTTCTCCAATTCCTTCGCCGTATACAGTTTCAGGAAATTCTTCTTTATTCACTGATTGGAAACTAGAAAATGCTTCTCGTTGATAGCACATGTGGCTAGAAGCGCCTGAATCAACATACCAGCATGATTCAGCTTGACCAGAGGCTTGAACCATGAGTGCTGAAGTTGATGTCTCTTGAGACTTTTGTTGAGACAGCCTTGTGCGACACTCTTTCCACCAATGTCCCCGTTTTTTGAAGAAACTTCTCTTTGTTGTGATGAACTAATGCCTGATCTGCACAAGTTTCATATGATTTATCGACGAGAAGCACCTCTTTCCGCATTAACCGTTGTGTTAAATTTTGCAATGTTTGTACAGTTGGAACTACTGTGTTCCATGCTGATCTGAAGTGCTTATATTTTGTTGGTAGACTGCTGACTCTGCCATTGGACCACCCATTTTTTGAAGCTGCTTGGCCATCTGCTCACTCGCTATTACTAGCCATATTGTCCTCGTCAGGTTTCCGGTATTCATAAAATTTCTGTTGTAAAGTGCTAAGACTAACACCAGAGCGTTGTTCGTAAATGGATGCAAGTTTTATCCACATTTTGGCCGCGCTATCGCAAGTTTGAATTCCATTGTAGAGGTTATTACTTTGCTACCTATTCTATCTATTTGCATAGATATACCCCTGTCCATCTTGGTGAAGTTCTATTTCTTTGATTTTCCAATGATTTCTCTGAAATCTGTTAAAGCGCTCGCGCTGATAACGTGTTGGACGAAATCAAGAACAGGGTTAACGTCTTATGGTAGTTTATTAGTGTATATAGTTTTACAAGGACGAGACAAACTATAATGAGCGGCGCTTATATATGAATTCAATAAAAAAGAGTGACGCCAACTGAGAACTTAAGGTTTATAACAACATTTTTGAAAAGATGTTGCGTTGACAAATGTGCATGTAAATTGTACACTATAAATAGAAATTCATTTACGTATATAAAATGTGTACAGAATATTGTTCAACATATCCTTTTGCAAGCGTTATTATTGTCCATTGCTATTTGTTGATATAAGAAAACACTTAATGTTATATATATTTGTATGCAGTAATTCAATTACATTGAATTATAGAATAATCAATGTTATCAACATATCAATGTATTCAACATATCCTTTTGCAAGCGTTATTATTGTCCATTGCTATTTGTTGATATAAGAAAACACTTAATGTTATATATATTTGTATGCAGTAATTCAATTACATTGAAGTATAGAATAATCAATGTTATGAGATAACATTTATTAATGTTACTCTCAACAAATAAATAATACAGAAACTTCAAATTAAGTGACATCAGTAATTGAAATATGAGGATCGTTTTTTACCAGGTATAATTTTTTGAAACAGAAAACTTTAGATTGGGTCAAATATACTCTTACTCAATATAAATAACGTTATATTAAACACAGAAAATAATAAAATTTGGTAAAACGTAATTTCAAAATCAAGTGTTTTTGAATAAATCCAGTATGCAATTTTAAGTTTCGAATATAAATTTGTTATATATAACATCCAACACCATCTTAATTTCTTTAATGTCCAAGTTTTTAAAGTTTTCTTGGAACAACTTAAAGCTGGAATTAAGACAATTATGGCGATCTGATGGAACATCTCCATTATGTCCCTACATATAGAGACGTCTAAATTTGTAGAGGACATCTGTTGGAGGAGTCAGTTGATCTGGTCCTTTCAATAATACCGAATTTAACGAAATACCACGGGCAGTAGCTGCAGCGTCCCAAACAAGTCTGACTTTCCCGGGTTTGTTCAGATTTTAGACCGGAATTACCGGCAGATACCAAGATTGGCCCTGACCTGCCCTTATCTCCGTAGGTGACAGCTTTCATTATATTCTTGAATTTTTCGTTTGAGTTTACACGCCAAGTGTTGATTTCGCGACATTCTTTTTTGAAGACAATCCATCCTTTTCTTAACCATTGGATAGCTGTCAGCTAACTTGGTATCGTCGAATTTTCAAAGAAAAGGTTGCTACTGGCTCTTGAGATCCGCCTTCTCTGGACTTTAGCGGGAATCTGAGCTGAGCGTTGTTGGCGTCAATAGACAGGGAACAGCTTTACGGTATGAGGAAATGGGCAGTCCTTGAATATGTTCAAATTTTTCCTTGAGTTCCTCCACTAGGAGTGTCTGCGCTGGCAATCCGAGATTCTCGACGGTGTGAACTTCGACGATTTCGAACCGCTTTGCATTGTCCTCTGTTCCGGATATCTAGAAGTTTAACAGCTGCGATTGTGCTTCGAACCTCGATGTGTTCGCAGTCCACTTTAGGCATAATGGCCTGAGCTCACCTTGAATTCCCAATCGCTTCGCAACCTATTCCTCTAGTAGGGTCACTGAGGAGCCGTCGTCAATAAAGGCATACTCTTCCATTTGGACACCATTCCCGCACAAGATAACTGGTACGACGCGAAATAAGATTGTTTCCGTCTACTGTCTTATGTGTAAAATTTTTGTGTGATGGATTCCAACCGTCTCCATGAGGCCGTTGTGTGGAAGTGGATGATGACGCCGGGTGCAGTTGTTTGTGACACACACTGCCTTCGTTTCGCATTTTTCGTATGTTTCGTTAAACATCTTCTGCACAAGCCATGCTTCCTTATCTCTGCCCATCTTCCGTTACGACTCTTTTCCAGGAAGCGTTTGCATTCGAATACTGTACCGCACTTACCGTTGCAGATGCAGCACATTTTCTCAATGGTGTCATAGTAGCGTTTAGTGCCTTCGTGGTGAGCGTTCAGGAGTCCTTGATTCTTCCATCCATTGCTGCGATCCCTTTTGGTCTCAATATGACAACTTGGTGGCGATCGCAAAACCCTTTAAGCTGCTTCGGCCATGCCATATATCCATGCACTGAAGTGACCGAGTGTACACCTTGGCAGAGTTTGCTTATGAAGAGCCCAATTGAGGCGCTTAGTTGATGGGAGCTTGTCCACAAACTCCTGCAACAACACAGGACTGTTTAAATAATCTACCAGCCCGGATCCTTCGGCTGTTGTACTCAAGTTCTGCACAGCACCGGCAAAGCTAACGATAGTTTCCAGTTTCTCGACCTTTGGACACGACATGTTTCGGATAGCTCTCAAGATGGTGTTAATAACCAGCTCCGGTTTACCAAACAGCATTCGCAAAGTCTCGATAACGCGTCGGATGCAATTAGGTTGGATAAGTAGGCTTATAACAGATTCCAAAGCGTCACCCTTCAGAGCTTTGTGCAGCCTAATGAGGTGCTCTTCGTCCACAAATCCTCCTAGGGTAGAGCTTCTCTGAAAACTGGCGATGTATAGCGGCCAATCAGCAGGGTTTCTGTCGAAAGTGGGCAAGTCTCGTGACATTAAATGTCGGGCCGCAATTTTATTTTTCGCTAAGCCCGGGTTCACTATCTCTGGCTGGATTTAGTAGGGCGTAATAATTAGAATTCCGCTTTGCATCTCGCCTGCCTGGAGAAGAGGGGAAACGGGTGGAGGATTTTGCTGAGAGCAGTCGTGTATATAGATCCAGTGGGGGTCTGGCGCAGTTTCGAGGTTGGAGCTGTTTCGTCTGCACTCCACGTGTTTGTAGTGAGCTCTGGTTCCGATGAAACAGCTAGCGAGTGCAAGCCCACTTCAACAGCGGAGTTATGTTCATTCCACTTTTTAGTCCTACGTTTTCAATGACCCGTTCCACCCTCTGCAGCAGCCACTTCCGTCTCTGATGTGAAGTCATCATCCTCATCCAAGTCAAGGGCTTAACTCAGGATTTGGTATTTCTTTGTTATATACTCTTCTTCTATAGTTCCAACTCTTTCTTTTCCCGAATTTCCCTAAGGAGTTCATTGAGTAGGCCCACCATCTTGTGTGACTGTTAGTCCTGTCCTTAATACGGACGGTTTCTCCTCGGAGGGCGAACATGGACAAAATCTGTTAGGTAGGATCTAGGTGGAGCGTTGTTAACGGATTCAGGGCCGGGCCCATATGATCGGCGGTGGCAGTACTATTAGCTGTTGTAGTGATTGGCGCGGAGACGACATCTTCACAGGTGGCAGCAATTTCGGCTGTGTTTGTAGTGTCTACAGAAGTGGCAGCTATTTCGTCCGCACTCGGCGTTAAAGGCACTGATTCACCTATTACACTGGGAGTGTTGGTGGTTTGCGTGGGTGATATTCTTACGAATTGGCTATTTGCACTTTGCACAGCAGTTGCAGTTACCCCATCTGAATAACTACTGAAAGTGCGGCACTTACCTGCACATGCTTTATACACGTACGGCTCATTCTGCCGGCGCAAATGAAGTGAGTCCACGTGTCGCACTCGTCGCACTGGACCATGTAACCCGCTGAGTCAGGGTGGTTACAGAAACGTTAGTGAAACGATTCATTTGCGGACTTCTTGATCCATTGCCTTTTCGGCATCTTGTTGTAAGTGCCACGAGTTTTGAAAAATGTTGCGGTAAATTTGACCGCAACCAAACCGTTTTGCTAAATGTACTTTTGTAAAGATAAACCCGTATCTTTTGTTCTCCTTTCAAAACCTTTATTAAACATATGTAATTACTTTCTAGTATTTAATACAGTACTTGCTCGGTTTGGGTAAATAACAATTGATTTAGTTTAAGAATATACATATGTATGAAAAAACTTTGTAAGAACGCCCTCGTTGTGGTGATGTAATTTTAATGTTCAAATAATGAGAAGTCGTCTTAAGAGAAGTCGAATTAACAGATATATTAGATTGCGTTCATAAATAACAGGAGGACATCGGTTTTTAAAACGAATGTAGTCAACACATATAGGATGTAATATAATATGAGAGACATTTTCTTTATCAATTTCCCTGTCTTTATTGAGTAGTAGGATGTATTCTCATATTGAGGAGTCACTATTCTAATTCATGTTATTTTTATCTATTCTAAACGATTTTAAAATTAACATCTGTAGCAGCCATATCAATTCAAAGTCAGTAGCAATAAATTCTTTTGATGTATTGGATGTAAAGTTAGAATATGTAACCGTGTTAAAACAAAAAAAAAAAAAATACCACTAAAAACTAAACTGAACTGAAATCAATGATAGAAATTTTGATTATTTTCGCATTGTCAATATGTAAAAAATCTTTAAATTTTAATATTGAGTGCTACGACATATATTTTTGGTATCCTTTTGCAAGCGTTATTATTGTCGTTTGCTATTTGTTGAGTAGGGCGTAGTAATTGGAATTCCGCTTTGCATCTCGCTTGCCTGGTGAAGAGGGGAAACGGGGGGAGGCCTTTGCTGAGGGCAGTCGTGTATATAGATCCAGTGGGGGTCTGGCGCAGTTTCGAGGTTGGATCTGGTTTGTCTGCACTTCACGAGTCTATAGTGAGCTCGTCTGAAATTCAACACGTCCAGTTCCTTGCCTTGAGGTAGTTTGGAGTTGATCTGGTTCCGACGAAACAGGTAGCGAGCGCAAGCCCGCTTCAACAGCGGAGTTATGTTCATTCCACTTTGTACTCCTACGATCCCCGTGACCCGTTCCCCCCCTGCAGCAACCTCTTCCGTGTCTGATGTGAAGTCATCATCCTCATCCAAGTTAAGGGCTTGATTGAGGATTTGGTATTTCTTTGTTATATACTCTTCCTCTACAGTTCCAACTCTTTCTTTTCCCGAATTTCCCTTAGGGGTACATTGAGTAGGCCCACTATCTTGCGTGAAGATTCGTCTTGTCCTTAATACGGACGGTTTCCTCGCAGGGCGACATGGACGAAATCTGTTATGTAGGATCCAGGTGGAGCGTTGTTAACGGATTCAGGGCCGGGCCCATATGATAGGCGGTGGCAGTACTATTAGCTGTTGTAGTGATTGGCGCGGAGACGACATCTTTACAGGTGACAGCAATTTCGGCTGCGTTTGTAATGTCTTCAGAATAGGCAGCTACTTCGGCCGCACTCGGCGTAAAGGGCACTGATTCACCTTTTACACTGGGACTGTTGGTGGTTTGCGTGGGTGATATTCTTACGAATTGGCTATTTGCACTTTGCACAGCAGTTGCAGTTACCCCATCTGAATAACTACTGAAAGTGCGGCACTTACTTGCACATGCTTTACACACGTATGGCTCATTCTTGATAAAGCTGTCCACGCCGGTGCAAATGGAGTGAGTCCATGTGTCGCACTCGTCGCACTCGTCGCACTGGACCATGTCCCCCGCTGAGTCAGGTTGGTTACAGGAACGTTAGTGAAACAATTCATTTGCGGACTTCTTGTTCCGTTGCCTTTTCGGCATCCTGTTGTACTTCACCACGAGTTTTGAAAAATGTTGCGGTAAATTTGACCGCAACCAAACCGTTTTGCTAAATGGACTTTTGTAAAGATAAACCCGTATCTTTTGTTCTCCTTTCAAAACCTTTATTAAACATATGTAATTAGTTTCTTGTATTTAACACATTTAATACAGTACTTACTCGGTTTGGATTAATAACAATTCATTTAGTTCAAGAATATAGATTTGTATGAAAAAACTTTGTAAGAATGCCCTCGCTGTGGCGTTGTAATTTTAATGTTCAAATAATAAGAAATCATCTTAACAGAAGTCGACATAACAGATATATTAGACTGCGTTCATAAACAACAGGAGGAAATCGTTTTTTAAAATGAATGTAGTCAACACTGAATATGAGATGTAATATAATAGGAGAGACATTTTCTTTATCAATTTCTCTCTCTTTATTGAGTAGATGGATGTATTCTCATATTGAGGAGTCGTTCTTCTAATTCATGTTATTTTTATCTATTCTAGACGATTTTTAAATTAACATCTGTAGCACCCTACAGAATATGAAACTGTGTTAAAACAAAAAAAATCCCAATAACAACTAAACTGAACTGAAATCAGTGATAGAAATTTTGATTATTTTCGCTGTGTGAATTTTCAGCATTATCTTAATTTCAAAACTATTGATCTACTGATGCAACTATCGCTGAATTAATTGACTCTATGATTATTTCCAACTTTAGCCATTAGGTCTGTTCCACTTCACTTGTGTACAGAAATTCGTCTTTGAGTAGTTTGGGTAAAAATCTCTTTTGCAGAGAGTAACTCTACCGAAACTTGTGAAACGACTTTTCGTAGAAATTTGTAAACAGCTATCAGATATATGAAATGTTAGAGGTTTTTTTTCTTTTCGATTTGACAGCCATCTGCTGGCCACAGATTTTTATTTGGCAGAAATTCGTAGAGAGGGGAAATATATTACTCTCATTAGCTCTCTCTTCTACGGAAAAATCATCAAAAGGAATGCTTTTGGGAAGTTTCGTAGCAATTCAGAGCAATTGGAACAGACCTAATATCTTGTGGTAAAAAATCTCACTGTCAAATTGTAAACAAAATAAAAGCGGCAAATATTGTAATTTTCTGTATTCGCGAAAAACTAACATTTATACGAGAAAAATGTGGAGAAATATAGTAAAAAAGTGTGTCGGGATTAGGCACACGCACGAAACAATGTAAGTACAGATTTAGTAATTACTTTTTCTTTTTTACTTCACCCAAACGCTGAAGGCCCAGATTCGAGTCCTGGACCTTACATTTTTAAGGGCATCGTCACTTTCCAGTTGCTGACAACACAACAAATGTCGCCTTTCGGAGTTCGCAAAAAATTGTAAATTCACTCTATTTGTGAGGAAATAATATCACGCACGACACGAATTGGTGAGGCAGTAGCTAGGCTCTGGTGTATTGTGGACTGAAGTTTGGTAAAAGAATTAAAGTGTATCGAGTGCTACAAGACATAAAAGATAACAAATAATTATCGTGCATGCTCATTTTACATAACTTGCCTATATGGAAGTGATGGGTCGGAAGAAGATAGAAAAGCTTGATTGAATATGGCAAAATTCATAAAATAATTAAAGTCAATTATCATAAAAACACACATGAAACAATCACGAACTTAATCAATATTTCTGAGAAATTTTATTACAATTTAAATTTGAATAAACACATATTATACTTTAAACTTCTTTAAATGTGCAATGATTCGCACAAACTTTTTTGAGATTTTTAATAATGAAATTCTGGAGGACATTTTTCTTTAAGGCGTATTCATCCTTTATATTTCCCAAACGTGTTAAGTAGCCATCTTTGATACTGAAGTAAGAGCTTAAACTCTGCCGTCCGATAGTACATTCACGTGCATTCTGTAACTTCTTTCCAATATTGAAACTATTTGGAAGTCATAAATATAGTTCTGAAACAAATTCAACCATTTGATGTCAAATAATATATATACTTTATATATACTATATACTTACTTTATCGCACAGTGTATACTTCTGTCTTCGGAACTACTCTACATTTGTTTTGTGCTTAATGTTAAATGTTCAATTCATTTGTGTACAGATTTTCGTAGTTGAGTAGTTTGGGTAAAAATTTCTCTTGCAGAGAGTAGCTCTACCGAAACTTGTGAAATGACCTTTCATAGAAATTCAGCTATCATATATATAAAATGTCAGAAGTGTTCATCTGCTGCCCACAGATTTTTCTTCGACAGCAATTTATAGGGCAGGGAAATATTTTGCTCTCTCATGAGCTTTCTTTTCTACGAAAAAATCAGCTAATAGAACGCTTTTTTGGGGTTTTTCGGGCAAATTCGTAGACATTCGTAGCAATTCAGAGCAATTGCAACGGACCTGATATCTCAAGAAATCGTAACTTCGTTACTAGAGAGGAAGTGAGGGAACACTATGAAGACAAAAAAAAACTTCTAGGTACTTTTATTTTCAAGCAACTAGATAGATAGATAATAATAATAATAATTATCGCTACAGTCCAAAGGGGGACCAGGGCCTAGCTTGCTCATCAACTACTCGTGTTGTGCGCGCTACTGCTCTCTCACGAGTAGAAGGGGCCTACAGATTTTTGCGGACTCCGAACGGCGAAATTTGAGAAGCTTTCTTAGACAGTTGTTACTCTTTGAGTGTTGTCAGCATCTGGGAAACGAACCTAGACCCTTCGGCGTGTGAGCGTCGCACTCTACCCACTACGCCACGGCGACCAAAGATAGATAGATACTTTATTGAAATTCATAGTTACAATTTTATAAAATATTTCGGAATAGACGCAGCCTTACAACTGAAAAATTATATTTTACGTTCTGGAAACAACATTTCGCAAAATCATTTTTTAACTATTTTGAAGTAAAAACTATGATCAAAAAAACTTAATTTAATATGTTTTATATTCAAAATTGTGTAAAATTTCGCAAGCAAATCATTAAATGAATACAACTTCCAACATAAATAAATAAATAACTAATATAAAAAACATATTTATAAATATATACATAATATGTAAGAATTATAATATATAAATAAATCTATAAATAAACAAGTTGAGTACAAAATAATAAATAAATAAATGATAGATATATAAATAAAAAGCACAGAATATAATAAATAATAGTGAAATAAATAAATATATGCAAACAATTTAAGTAAAAACATAAATAAAGAAATAATAAATAAATGCGTACAATCAACATTTTTTTTTATATACTCGGCAGATCTTTTATTAATGTATTTTTGAAATTTAAACATTTTCTTTGAGGATTTCAATTTTCCTTGCAACTTGAAGTACTCCAGTAATGTACAACTTGAAGTAGTCCAGTAATGTACAATCGACCCAATACTGATCCTTGAGGAACACCCGACGTTATGTTTTTCAAGCTTGAATTTATGTGATTTATATTTACCTGAAACATTCTGTTTTCAAGAAAACTTTTAATTATCCTTACAAGATAAAGAGAAAAACCAAATAACTTCAGCTTATGAAGAAGGTCATCGTGCCAGATGTTGTCAAAAGCCTCTTCGATATCTAAAAGGATAAGACCCGTCGATTGCTTTATTTCCATTTTTTCCTTAACGTGTTTTCAGATCCTATAAACTTGATGTGTACAACTGTGGTCTTACCTGAATCTAAACTGATAATTTGATATGATGGATGAAGATGATATTTGGGGACTCAAGAAAATACATGAGTTTAATTTTTAATATATTTTCCAATATTTTGCTAAAATTACTCAGGAGGCTAATTGACCGATAACTGTTCGTGTTTTCGGGCGGTTTTCCTGGTTTCAGGGTAGGTACAATTTTCACAGTTTTCCATACGCTAGGAAAGTATTGCAACTTCAAGCAAGCATTTATAATATTGCATATATAAGTTACCCCAATTTCTAGAAGCTCTTTAAAGTAAATGTTCTTTAGAGCATCTTTACCCGGTGATTTATTGCTACGTAAATTTTGAATAATGCATTGTATATCTTCATTTGTGACGAATACATCTGTTAACAGAGGCTCATTAAAATTGTTGATAATGTTGATGGACTCATCTACCAAACTACTAACTCGACTGATTTCGTTAATCAGCGGATTATTAAAGTTATGTTCAAATGAGTTTGAAAGAACAGCTACCTTCTTTTTAGTAGTTATCAACGTTGAATTATTGTGTTTGAAGTGAGGAATAAACTTTCTTTAATTTTTTTATAATTTAGTTATTTTCCAGAAAGGTTTGGAATTTGGGTCAAGAGACCAAACCCTGTTGTTCCATGAATTGTTTCTGAATTTGGATATTTCACAAGTTATTTGCCTAGTAAATGATTTCATTGCATCAAAATCAAAAACCTGTCTATACCTCTTCCATTGACTTCTGAATTTGCTTCTTTGTTTAATTAAATTCAAAATGTACTTTGGAAGCACCGCTGTTCTTGTCGGTTTTGACTTTTTTGGGACTGAAACACTAACACTTTCATGCAAACAATTAGTAAACAGTTCGATTTGTTCATCAATTTGTTTGGGGTGACTTATACTATTTATATGACAGGGTTTACTTCTAAGTCGTTTTTTTATTTCAGTTCTATATCTATTCCAATTTGCATTCTTAAAATCTAGTAATTGCACATCTTTTTTACTACTATTAATAAAGTCACATTTAATTGGAATGTGATCCGAACTCAATGCGGTTATTGCAACAGGCTGCGTAACGGATTCTGACGAGTTCGTTATGATCAAGTCCAATGTTGATGGCAAGGATTTTTTGAATAGAGCAAACTCACAGGATACCTTATTATGATATCAAGTAGCAAATTACCCCACTTATTCGCTCTCATACAACCCTAATTTCGATGTCTGCAGTTGAAATCACCCCCAAGTAAAAATATATCATATTTTCTGATAAGCTTACTTAGTTCACTCTTAAAAAACTCTATCTTTTGTGCATTAGGGACACCGCCGGGAAAGTAAACTGACAAGATTTTAAACTTGGAATTGTCATTTAATACACATTCAATACCGATTACTTCAAATATTTTAGTATTTAATTTGGTACTAAATTATATACAAAATTTTTCTTTATTGCAATGGCAACTCCACCTCCTACTTCATTGTCATTTCTGTCTAATCTATGGCATTGATAGGCAATGTGCAAGAAAGAGACGTTACTATTTAGCCATATTTCACACACAAGCCATACATCGACATCATTATTATAGAAAAAATTGGAAAACTCAGTACATTTATTTCGAATACTCCTAGCATACAATATTAAGGGATTTTGATTTACTTAACATGATTATACAAATATTTAGTCACAAGCTGCCTTATAACTTTAAATTGTTCAAATTTGGATTTACATACACTTAACTTAGTCACCATTTCCATAGTAAGAGCGCATAATCCCTCAGTTTTCTTGAGTTGCATTATCGGTCCATTGTTGCTGCGCTGCATGTGGTTGGAGAACTGCTGTAGATGTTGATGGCGTATTCTCTCGAGATCTATTTTCCTTCAGGAGAGATGGAAAATCACTCGTACTCATATAATTTGGCACTTTTCTTGTGGTAGGTTTTGACCGATCATGAATAATCTCTGGTTTTCCCTTGAGAATTCTTTTTTGTCTTAGCTACCTTTCTGTTCCACATAATTTAGTTATTGCGTTGAGAAGTGCCGATTCAAATTGTGCTCCTTAGTCGGTTGTGAGGAACACAGGTGAGCCGAATCGAATTTCAGGAGAGATGGAAAATCAATCGTACTCATATAATTTGGCACTCTTCTTGTGGTAGGTTTTGAGCGATCATGAATAACCTCTGGTTTTCTCTTGAGTGGACAGTTTAAGTCAGTGGATTTATGGTTTCCCTAACAATTTGCACATTTGAAGATTCCAGTTGCAGTACATTCTGCAGTTTTATGAGCTTGAGAGCAATTTGCACAATATGTTTTAACACTACAGTTTCTTTCACCGTGGCCATACATTTGACAATTATGGCATTGAGTTATTTTGTTTTTGATTTTCCGTTGAAACTCCCAACGAACTTGAGTATGGAGAATACTACGGATGTTCTTTCTCAGTTCCGCGATCTTAACACTTTGCTTCTCAAGAAAGATTATATAAAGGATTTCACTTTATTGATCGTAGTTCATTTTGATCATTTTGATGTCTTTACAATTTAGCCCCAGTTTACAAAATTCGACTTTGAATAAATCAATTTTCATCTCTTCCAATCCGAAGAGAACACTTTGAATGCTCTTTCACTTTTGAGGTCATGCGTGAAAAATTGGCATATTTTAACTTTTAATGCCGCGCACACTAATTTGTAAGACATTATGTACTCACAATTATTTTTTACAACAATCGATATTTCTTTTATTGAGTAGTTTTCTACCTTAGGTTCTTTCATCAAGTTGTGAACAAATTCTTCAGATTTTTGGAGTAATTTAATTGGTGGCACAATGGCTTTATTTACTGTTTTTGTTGGCGACATGTTGTCGTCAATATCACTTGTTTCATTTTCATCTTCTACTTCCAAGAGATGGTAATAGTTTTTAGAAAACATTTCCCCTTGCTCAGACATTGCAGAGGGATTTTTAATCTTCTAAGATTTTCACTATTTAGACTCCGTACTTGCTTCAGGATTTCGGACCGTTTCGATTTGTAAGAGAAGGGAAAAATGTTGTCTTGCTCTTATGAAAGCACAGAATCTTTTTATTATTTTAACGGAAAGCCTACGCCAAGAAACTTGGCGCCGGTTCTCGATTTGTCTGCCCTCTAACGGTGACAGATTTTAGTTTTGTAGCTCGTTGCCACAAGTATGTCCTACTTGGAGTTAATTAAAAGGCGAGGAGTCGATTTATGTATACAATATTTTATTTAGATAAGTTATCATCGGCGATTTCAATGTAAGTATTGATCAGTGTCACTATCCCACTGCTAGTTATGATCCGTGTGACTTTCTAATTGCGAGTGTCTTTTGTGTGACCCAACCCATTCCTTTTATTGCTCCGTAGGCACATGCCCACGTTGCATCCCTCGGCGTTGGTGGGATGCGCAGGATATCCTCTTGTGCGTCGCGGGCACCGTTGGGTTCGTTGGGTTGTTTACCCAACGACGTACGGTCCGCGATCGCAGATGTTATTTTGCGTGGAAGGATATCCTCGCGTGGGTTATGTGCCGTTGGGTTAGTTCACGTACTGCGATGTGCTGCTGAGTGTGCCATTGCGTAGTCCGTTCTGTATGCTCAGCGGCACTGGTTGTCTGCCACAAGTACTCCCCCTCCAGTGACTGCGTCACGGATTTAGTTGGAAGCGCACTTGTTTCCTTGATGTCCTAGAATACGTTCTAAGTGCTTCGCTTCTGGTATTGGTTGCAGTGGATGTTGATGATGAAGTTGATGTGGATGGTTGTGGTAGGCTGGATGGGCTATTGCTGCGTGGATGCTGTCGATCTTCTTCAATTGTAGTGGATGATGATGATGTGATGTTATCTGGGATATTTTCAAAGAAAGCTGGTTTAAGTCTTTCTGTTGACAGTGTTGTTGGTCCGACAAACGCTCCAGCACTTCGTATGGCCCATTATACGGCTGCTCACAAGGCTTCTTGACGGAGTCGACCCCGACGAAGGCATGTGTGCAGTTGTACAGTGTTTTGTGCACAAATTATCGTCGTCTGTGATGATGTGCTGAAGGTGTTGATTTGACTTGTCGCATGTGCTCTCGGAACTTTTCCACAAAGATTTGAGGGTCTGGCAAAACTTCTTCGTGTGTGAAAAATTCGCCAGGTAGTCTCAGTGTGGTTCCGAGGACAAGTTCTGCTGCAGTTGCTGAACATGATGGGCATGTTGATGAGGTTGATGCGGGAATATGCGTCTGCTACAACGTTGTCTCCACCAGAAACAAACTGAATTCTTGTCGAGAATCGGGCAATTTCCTCTAGTTGCCGGGCTACGCGATCACAGGCGTGATCGAATTTCTGGTTGAATGCATATATCAACGGGTTGTGGTCTGTGAGGATAATGAGTTCGCGGCCTTCGATAAGGTGACGAAAATGCCTTACTGCTCTGTATATGGCCAAGAGCTCTCGGTCGTACACCTTGTATCGCGATTCTCTCGAAGTTAGTTTCTGGGAGAAGAAACCAAGAGGCTGGATATTGTCGCCGATGCGCTGGTCTAGTGCGGCTCCAATTGCTGAATCTGATGCGTCACATCGGAGGATTAAGGGAACACCTGAACGTGGATGGGCTAGTTGCACTGCATCCCTCAGTTTGTTTTTGCATTGGTTGAATGCTTCCTCTGCTTCAGGTGTCCACTGGATTGGCTTTTTGTCTCCTTTCTTGGCTCCGATTGTCAGGTTTACCAGCGGAGTTTGTATCGTTGACGCACCAGGCATACAGCTACGGTAGAAGTTCCAGGTTCCTAGAAACTTCCGCAGTTTGTCCATCGTTGCTGGCTTAGGATAATTGGTCAAGGCCTCAACCCGGTCCGTGGGAGGCTTTATCTCAGCTTTGTTGACGGTGTATCCTAAGTATCGCACTTACGGGTGTCCGAAGCAACACTTGGATACGTTGATGGTTAGTCCAAACTGCTGAAGTCTCTCGAAGACGATGGGCAAGTGTTGGCGATGCATCTCTTCGTTTGGCGACGCGATGATGATGTCGTCAATGTAGCAGAAGCAGAATTCAAGTCCTCTCAGCACTGTGTCCATAAATCGTTGCATCGTCTGCGCTGCGTTGCACAATCCAAATGTCATCACGTTGAATTCGAAGAGGCCGAATGGTGTGATGACGGCTGTCTTGGATCGGTCTTCTGGGGCGAGTGGTATCTGGTTATACGCTCTCTGCAAGTCCAGTTTGGTGAAGATGGTGCAGCCGGTGAGTTGATGGCTGAAGTCTCGAAGATGTGGTATGAGATACCTGTCGGGAACGGTGATTTTGTTGAGGCGACGGTAGTCACCGCACGGTCTCCATCCACCAGATTTCTTCTGCACCATTTGCAGGGGAGATGCCCACTCGCTGTTTGATGGCTTGCAAATTCCCAGTCGGACCATGTTGTCAAATTCGTCCTTCGCTGCTTTGAGTTTATCGCCGGCTAACCGACGAGCTCTTTCCGCAACTGGATGTCCTCTGACAACAACGTGATGTTGGACGTGATGATCTGCAACGCATTTGTTGTCGTCGCACGTGATGTCAACGAAGTTCTTCAGTATGTCGGCGAAGCGATTGGTTTCATCGATCGTTTTCAGCGATGGTTGGGAGCTGCTGACTTTGCTGCCGCAAACGCTTAATTTGGTGATGTTATCACTAGGCGTTCAGCGTTTTAAGCGTATCGTCAAGTCGAAGTGATCGATGAAATCCGCTCCTATGATCGGCTGTTGAACATCGGCTATGATGAAAGTCCAACGAAACTCGCGTCGAAGTCCCAGATCGAGTACCAGAGTTCTTGTACCATATGTTGGCATTGCAGTACCATTGGCAGCGTAAAGTTGACGCGATGTATTTGTCGGGTTTTCGGCAAATTTTTTCGGTAGGACAGAAATATCGGCGCCGGTGTCAACTAGGTAAGGTGACAGTTGTAGTTGCCGTGAGCGACCGCCTTTATGCCCAGCGGCGATCCTAGTTTTCCGAATGTTTCGGACAATCGCCAAACTTCTGGTGGTAGTAGCACAACCCATTCTTGTTAGTCTGGGTGAGTCTGGACCTACTTTTCGATCTGGTTCGGGATGTTGATCTGGTTTCGTGGACTCTCTTCAATTGATGAATCTCCTGACGTAGAAATTGAATAGACTTCCTGATGTCGTCCAACGTTGAATCGGCTTGTCTATTGATGACTTGGATGTCCTGTGTGGGCTGCAAAGTGGTCGAAATAGGGCACAGCTGTGCGTTAGACATGTCGAAGATTTTGTCGGCGACTTCGACTAGCTTATCCAAGTCTTCTTGTCCTGTTGCCAGCAACACTGAGCGCATGTTTTCGGGCAGTCTATCGAAGAACAATGTTCTCATGATAGACGTATCACAGCTACCGCCAGCAAGATGCCTCATGTGCGCCAAGATGTCGGATGGTTTTCTGCCAGTCATATCTTCACCCCGAAGCATTCGTCGTAACTCACTCTGGTGATGGAGCGAAATGGTGCATGAGTCGCTCTTTGAGTGTGACGAATTTGTTGGCTGATGGTGGATTATTTGCTAGGTCTTCTACGGCTCTTAAGGCGTCGCCTTCAAGACAAACTAGCAAATTGGCGTACCGTTCGTGGTCGTTGACCACACCTCCAAGTTTGAACGCCAATTCCACTTGAGTCAGCCACAGCTGAGGATACTCCGGGTTGAACTTCGGCACGTTCGCACGTTGGAGACTATGTCGCGACGGTTGACTGTTCGGTAGTAACGGAGCTGGATGTTGTACGGTTGCTCCAGAACCTGACGAAGATTGCGCTTTGAAGTCAAGCTTGAGCGACTCGATTGCTTCATTTACCGCCTGAAGCTGATCGCGAAGTTATTTTATCAACTCGGTGTTGACTTCGTCTGTGGCCATTGTTTCGCGATCACTTTCAACGTCAGATTCGAACACTAGCTTCCGTTTACTCCGTAACTCGTAGGACATTTACAAACACGATTTCGTCAATAACGAAACTTCAGATCGTTTTTGAAATCACGTCGGGGTCACCAATTTGTAGCTCGTTGCCACAAGTATGTCCTACTTGGAGTTAATTAAAAGGCGAGGAGTCGATTTATGTATACAATATTTTATTTAGATAAGTTATCATCGGCGATTTCAATGTAAGTATTGATCAGTGTCACTATCCCACTGCTAGTTATGATCCGTGTGACTTTCTAATTGCGAGTGTCTTTTGTGTGACCCAACCCATTCCTTTTATTGCTCCGTAGGCACATGCCCACGTTGCATCCCTCGGCGTTGGTGGGATGCGAAGGATATCCTCTTGTGCGTCGCGGGCACCGTTGGGTTCGTTGGGTTATTTACCCAACGACGTACGGTCCGCGATCGCAGATGTTATTTTGCGTGGAAGGATATCCTCGCGTGGGTTATGTGCCGTCGGGTTAGTTCACGTCTTGCGATGTGCTGCTGAGTGTGCCGTTTCGTAGTCCGTTCAGTATGCTCAGCTGTACTGGTTGGCCGGACCGTTGGTGTGGTTGTCTGCCACAGTTTTATTAATTGGGGTGACATCTGGTGGGGGCTAGTGCCTGGCCGCCACATAACTCCCTCCTTAGTGAGAAAGTCACGATATATTTTTAAATGTCGCTTTCTTCTTATTTTTTGATGTGTCAATTATTGTGCTGTCACTTTCGCTTTGCAGATGTGCTGGTTTCCGACTTTCCACAGATATTGTCGTTTCTCGTCCATCAACTTTGATTTTGTAGAGCCGGTCGTTGATTCTGTCGATGACTGGAAATGGTCCGGCGTAAGGTGCCTGAAGAGGCGTTTTCTCGGCGTCACATCGGAGAAATACGTGTGAGCAGTTCTGGAGCGATGAACAGTTTGGTTTTGTTATGGTGTGCCAATGCTGTAGTTCTTCTGAGGCTCTCAACAAAAGCATGTGGATTGGAATCAGAATTGTCATTAACGAAATACTCACCACGAACTCTTAAAATGGTTCCATAAAGCATTTCAGTTGGGGAAGCGTCGATGTTTTGCTTTCCAATGAGTGTAGAAAGATTTTGCAACTGTATCCGCACTCATGTCCTGCATAGAAACAGCTTCTGGACGCCAACTGAACCTGTCTATCATCGTAAGACAGTATCTGCTGCCATTACACAGAGGAAGAACGATGATGTCTATGTACATGTGTTGAAATCGATGATCAGGAACAGCAATTGATGTTGGCTTTTATTTCGTAATCTGATGCATTTTCGATCCTTGACACAAGTTCGTGACCACTTGATGGCATCCCTCCTGATGTTCGGCCAGATATATTTTTGCCTGAGTTGGCGGCTTGTTGCTCTGCCACTTGCATGGAGGAGATTGTGAACTATCTCAAATGCCTTTTGTCTCAAGGGAGGTGGAAAGTACGATCGGATTATATTCTCAAAAATATCGGAGTATATTTTGCAGTTTGGTTTTTTATTAATTGACTAAGATATAGTGAAGAATTTTGTATAATATTTTGAAGTTCTGTATCTTGTGATTGTAGTTTGTGAAGTTCCTTTAAGTCCTGTTTTGTAGGCATTGTAATGACATTAATGCGCGATAATGCATCAGTAACAAAGTTTTCTTCGCCATGCAAGTAAACTACAGTGGCTCCAAGCCAAACTCGGACATCTACTCAGTAACACAATTGAAGATTGATGAATAATTAAAGAAAAGAAATAGACGAAAATCATTATTAGTTTTAAACAATATATATATTCATTAGTTGTTTGACAAAATTTTATAAGCAAACTTAATTAAAAAAAAAATACAGCTCGATTCCTAAGGGAACTCAATAAAATAATAATCCAAACTCGGACGGCTATTTTTAAAGTTAACACAATTTAAGATTATTAAGTTTTTAAATAAAATTAATATTTTGTGTGAAGGCCTTTGTTCTTTATAACCATTTGCGGCCTTGAAGGGAGTGATCGAACTAATTTTGTGCAAAAATTAGGTTCAATTTTATTCCACTGCTCAATAACGCTTTTCAACTGCATCTTGTTAGAAATCTGATGTTTTCTAAATTTTCGGTCCAGATACTCCCACAAATTGGCTTTAACCTGGCTCTTCTACCATTCAAATCCGCTTTTTGAAGAACATTCCTCATTGTTGATGGACTCGCATGCTTTCCCAAATGTTCCGCCGCTATGACTGCGAGCTCTGGCGCCCTCAAAAAGGGATTAATTTTTACTTGTCTTACTAAGAAACGTTTATCAACTTCGTTAAAAATTTTTATGTGCCTTTTTTCGCTTGTTTCCTACCTGATTATTACACCGAAACCGTTTAATTATATCTATATATTATCAACGATTTTTGCGATATCTCTCACAGATTTCCCGTCTTCTGAGTGTTTTATAATTAATTTTCTCATTTCGAGGGTATTTTGACAAGGACAACGAACTGCCTGCCGTCAAGGATGTGCTTGAAATGACTTACAGCGAGATAAATTGGCAGTAGTTCCCGGTCATATGTGCTGTAACGACATTGCGCAGATGATCGTTTGCACGAAAAAATTCCTATAGGCTCCAAATTGTTATTTTTGAACTGTTCCAGTTTGGCTCCTACTGCAGTATTCGAAGCATCTGTCGTTAGAACCATTTTGGCGTTGGGGTCCACATGATTCAGCATTGTCGCTGTTTTAATGGTGTCTTTGCATGTTTCAAATGCCTGTTTAGCTTGGGCTGTCCAAATAACCGGTGGCTTATCGTTCTTTTTGGAATTCTTGGTAATATCGTGCAATGGTGCTTGGATGTAAGCGTAGTTTGATATATAACGTCTGTAATAATTGATGATACCAAGAAAACGAAGCAGTTCCTGAACGATAATTGGTTTCGGCTAGTTGCAAATGGCATCAATTCTGGATTCTGGAGGCCTGCAACCATCTTTACTTTTTGAATGTCCCAAGTAAGTAATTTCCGACTTGCCAAAAACACATTTCTTGATGTTAACGTTTAAACCATACTCTTGTATGGTTGCAAGATTTAGCGAACGTGTTCCCGATGTTCTTCTCCCGATCTCGAATACACAACAATATCGTCGATATAACAAAACACAAAATTTAATCCACGTAGGACCATGCCCATGTGTCTTTGAAACTGTGAAGTGTTCCTGAGTCCGAACGGCATGACGAAGAATTCAAACAAGCCAAATGGGGTGATGACAGCAGTTTTTTTAATATCTCCTTAAGCCATGTGTATTTGGTAGTAGGCTTTGTCCAATCCAGCACTGTAAAAATGGTTTTGTTGAGCAGCTAACGGATACCGATCCTGCTGAGTTTGCGCATTGACTAGACAGTAATCACCACAGAATCTCCATCCGCCAGTCTTTCTTTTGACAATTTGGATGGAACTTGCCCATGGACTGCTGGATGGACGGCAGTAGCCTTTTTTGAGAAAGACATCGAAGTTAATTTTGGCTTGTTGAAGTTTTTGGCCACTGAGACGTTGTGGTCTTTCGGCAGTTGGTTGACCAGTTGTTATGATGCGATGTCGGACAGAGTTTTGTTAATTGGCTTTTAAGGTATCTGTTGGTGATAGAAATTGCGTAACTAATTCAATATATATGCCTACCGCCTCAGATGACAACAGAGGTTTTAGTATTTTTGTTGTGAAAAGTTGCAGGGTTGGATGCATTTTTGAGCCTGATCACCAAACTTCTTATGAAAGTAGCATACTTTCAGATGAGATCGAGGAGAGGGTGCTCTGGAAACGGGGTTGTGTCTGCATCGAGATCTTCTCTTGTTTAGTTTTGCAGATATTGCTTGAATAGCGGTTTGTAGTGTGGAAAAAGAAGATTCTAGACTCTCAAGACGTCAACTTATGTCACCGGAGCGATCTGTTGAAAAAACTTCTGAGTTATGGCTGACAGGATTAGTTCAGAAAACTGCATGAGCAGTGGTGTTGTCAATGATTTTGTCTGCGATTTCGGTAAGAGCAGTAAGTTCAATTTCATGGCTAATGGATAAAATACCACGTACATTGCTCATCATATGTGACATCTCCAAGGTTGCTAGCATCTCATCGGGAACGTTTTCTCCTGCTAGACGACGCATCTCTCTTAACTAACTTGACGGTCGTCTATCGCCAAATTCGAGACCAGTCATGAGTCTGTTCAGTTGCCTCTCCTTTGAAACAACGTACTTATCTGATACCGGTTGTTTCTGGACCAAATCTGAGACTTCCTTGAGAATTTCCGGTTCCAACGCAGCGATGCTGTTGTCCGATGTTATTCTATTGTTGTGAAATTGCGCTTCAGTTTGAATGAACCAGAGTGCAGGGTTCATTTTCCAGAAAGAAGGAATGCGTAGGTTTTTTAAAGCGGAGATTAGTGGTTTCCTTTTTCATGTGTTGTTGCATTGCCAGTTGCGCTTGACTGCGTTTCATTGTTCATCATTTTACTTTTCTCTATTTAGACAAGTAATGCAAATTTTAAATTAACAATGGAGTCAACTATTTTAGCACTGTTTCAAGATGAAAAACTGCTTTTTTATTATTATTAATACAGACGGGGTCACCAATTGTGGGAACACTATGAAGACAAAAAAACACAACTTCAAGGTTTCTTACTTCTATTCCCAAGCAACGAATCTTTTTATTATCTTAACGGAAAAAGTCTACGCCAAGAAACATCGTGAGGGTTCTTGATTTATCTACCCTCTGTCGGTGACAGATTTTAGTTTTATTGATTGGGGTGACATCTGGTGGTGGCTATTACCGGGCTGCCACAGAAGCTCTGTGGCGACCCATAGCCAAAGTCTGAAAAACAAAGTGAGATTCAAAATAACAGTTTGTGTACGAGGCCATCAAAGAAAAATATGTTTATATAAATTACAATTTACATTGAAGCAGAAGAGTAAAGGAATGCAAATGAAATATTTGAATCTATACACTATAAAGAATGAAATTTAGACACGTGCATTTACTTTAAATAATAACTAGAGTAAACAAAATAAATAGAGTAATTAACAAGAATTAAGAAAAACAATGAAAGAGTAATTAACAAGACTTCGAAACAATTATTAAACAATTAAAATGAAGGGAATATATATTGCAAAACATTTCTTTCTAATGTAGCTCATAACGATGATGTGTAACAACTGAAATACATTATAATATACTTAGGATACCTTTTGAGTATTATTTCATATATTATAAGTAGAAGTAGTGTGGGCAGCAGATGGCTGTCGAAGTGAAAACAAAAAAACTTCTGACATTTCATATATCTGATAGCTGTTTACGAATTTCTTCGAAAAGTCGTTTCTCTCTCTGCAAGTGAGATTTTTAACCAAACGAATTTCTGTACACAAATATAGTGGAACAGACCTAATTAAGAATTGTCAAATTCACTTTTTCCCTACAGACAACATAAACAACAACATATTTTGAGACACATACAAAGGGGTAATTGACCAATGCTCATATAGATCTGTACGTACACTAATTTATTTGTGTCTCGAGAGCGCTCATATGACGTAAAAACAGATTTTTTCGGTATACAAGAACGGACATTGTGTTGGTTATGAGGTTTTGTACTGTTTGTGTTGGTGTTACCGGTATAGGAACAAACCAACCAGAGTTAAGCAAGGATATATCCAACTCCCTCGTCTTCCAACCATTGAGGTAAGTTGACAGCGTTTTTTATAAACCCCTGGCTGGGAATACGTCTTGATCAGCTGATTCCAAACAGCTGATCAGTTATTGAGGTGAAATATCTTGACAGGAAGTAAAATCATAAGGGTGCGTAAGTATTAAGGGTGCGAGAGTATAAATCAGGTAATGGATATTTATTCTTAAAACGCGAAACGCAATAAAGTTTGTTTCTAAATAAACCTAAAATATCACCAATAAGTAATTAAGTTGACAACCAAAGAACTGCTTAAACTCTCTTAATAAATAAGTATGATATATGGTGATAGCATGGATTCAACGCCAGTCATAAATTTTTAATAATATAAAGTACAATTTTTGGTTATTAATATATTTTGTTTGATTAGGTATTCAATTATATGGAATGAAGACGTAAATACAAATTGATTATAAGGCTTAAAATATTTTTTGAAATGCATTTCCACACCACCCATGCGGTATGCTTATGGTACGTTAACCAAATATATTAAGCACTCAAAATCGCTTTTAAGGAATTAAAAGAACATTTACTAGTAATTATCATTGAGTTATTAACTCTGACTATAATTGCTTTTTTATAACCGTATCCGTTCACTTTTACTGCATATTTTGTTCTCGTACGCAAAATCGTATAGCGGATAAGCAAATTTGTGCAAAATTTTGCAAAATTATCGAGTACCGAACTTTCCTGCGATTTCACCACGAAAAATTTAGTAATATAGGAGTTCATTAACTTTGCTTGATGTAATCATAATATTATTCATTTATACCATTGATGAAAACAAGGATTTTTGTACAAAATTTCAATATATATTTTCTATTTTGTACAAAACATCAATATGTAACATCAATCAATTTTAACACATAAAAGAGGTTTGTGCGGTTCTTAGAACGAAATCACTTTCTGTGACATATGCGTGATTCATAGTAACACTATGAATTATTGTTCTTTTTCAAATAATTTAGGTATTTCGTAATATTCTTGCAAAAACATTGTTTTACAAGCATTGGCGTAGGCATTCATTGCGAAATATTTTTTTAAGACTCATTTTGTATATCTGAGCACCTTTGGCCAAATCGCCTAATATGTTTGAAAATCTAGACCATTACGGATCCGAATCCACAAATTTGCCGCCATTACTGTGGTGGATCCACCGATTTGCCGCCATTATCCACGGATTTGGTCTAAGACCCAGGGATTTTGCAGAATGTTGGTGATTCTCAAGGGATTTCTCACACAACTACTAAATCCCTTGATTGGACAGGCCTATGGCCAGGGGCAAAAAGTGGTCTAAGATGCCCCATAGTAATTTCAAATAAATAGCAAATAGCACCAAAACGACAGCGAAAAAATATCAAAATGAAAATCGTCTGGAAGTCTCTCAAAGGCAGCGTTCGCCGTGTTCTCTTGCGTTGGTTTCATCAAATAGCCGGATGTACGAGGGGCGTTCAATATACTCTCGGTATCGATACGAAGGAAAATGCGAATTCAATTTGAATTGTTCTTATTTTTCAATATAATTTCCTCTAACATCAATGTATTTGTTACATCTTGAGATAAGCTTTTTCAAACCCTCAAGAAAATAAACTTGCAAACTATCCATTTATTGCCAACTTAAGCTCTTCATCATCCGAAAATATATTTCCACGAAGACATTTTTTCAAATCCCGAAACAGGATATAGTCACTAGGGGCAAGGTATGGGCTATAGCGCGGTGTTGGATTTCTTCGAAACCACAATCTCGCGCAGCAGCCTTGGAAACTCGCACCGAGTGAACAGGAGCGTTGTTTTGAAGAAGCAACACACCCGTTTGCTTTCAAAGTTATAGTGGTGAACCCATGTTTACTCCTCAGTAACAATTCAATCCATAACACCGTCCGCGTTCTCAGTACACATCTCCAAAAGCTCTCTACCGTATGCGATTCTCACTTTTTTTTGAGGCGCTGTGAGCATTCGTAGCACCCACCTTGCACCTTACCCCATCTGAATAACTACTGAAAGTGCGGCACTTACTTGCACATGCTTTACTGATAAAGCTGTCCACGCCGGTGCAAATGGAGTGAGTCCATGTGTCGCACTCGTCGCACTGGACCATGTCCCCCGCTGAGTCAGGTTGGTTGCAGGAACGTTAGTGAAACAATTCATTTGCGGACTTCTTGTTCCGTTGCCTTTTCGGCATCCTGTTGTACTTCACCACGAGTTTTGAAAAATGTTGCGGTAAATTTGACCGCAACCAAACCGTTTTGCTAAATGGACTTTTGTAAAGATAAACCCGTATCTTTTGTTCTCCTTTCAAAACCTTTATTAAACATATGTAATTCCTTTCTTGTATTTAATACAGTACTTACTCGGTTTGGATTAATAACAATTCATTTAGTTCAAGAATATAGATTTGTATGAAAAAACTTTGTAAGAATGCCCTCGTTGTGGCGATGTAATTTTAATGTTCAAATAATAAGAAATCATCTTAAGAGAAGTCGAATTAACAGATATATTAGACTGCGTTCATAAACAACAGGAGGAAATCGTTTTTTAAAATTAATGTAGTCAACACCGAATATGAGATGTAATATAATATGAGAGACATTTTCTTTATCAATTTCTCTCTCTTTATTGAGTAGATGGATGTATTCTCATATTGAGGAGTCGCTATTCTAATTCATGTTATTTTTATCTATTCTAAACGATTTTTAAATTAACATCTGTAGCACCCTGTAGAATATGAAACTGTGTTAAAACAAAAAAAATCCCAATAACAACTAAACTGAACTGAAATCAGTGATAGAAATTTTGATTATTTTCGCAGTGTGAATTTTCAACATTATCTTAATTTCAAAACTATTGATCTACTGATGCAACTATCGCTGAATTAATTGACTCTATGATTATTTCCAACTTTAGCCATTAGGTCTGTTCCACTTCACTTGTGTACAGAAATTCGTCTTTGAGTAGTTTGGGTAAAAATCTCTTTTGCAGAGAGTAACTCTACCGAAACTTGTGAAACGACTTTAGAAATTTGTAAACAGCTATCAGATATATGAAATGTTAGAGTTTTTTTTTCTTCTCGATTTGACAACCATCTGCTGGCCACAGATTTTTATTTGGCAGAAATTTGTAGAGAGGGGAAATATATTACTCTCATTAGCTCTCTCTTCTACGGAAAAATCAGCAAAAGGAATGCTTTTTGAGAGTTTCGTAGCAATTCAGAGCAATTGGAACAGACCTAATATCTTGTGGTAAAAAATCTCACTGTCAAATTGTAAACAAAATAAAAGCGGCAAATATTGTAATTTTCTGTATTCGCGAAAAACTAACATTTATACGAGAAAAATGTGGAGAAATATAGTAAAAAAGTGTCTCGGGATTAGGCACACGCACGAAACAATGTAAGTACAGATTTAGTAATTACTTTTTCTTTTTTACTTCACCCAAACGCTGAAGGCCCAGATTCGAGTCCTGGACCTTACATTTTTAAGGGCATCGTCACTTTCCAGTTGCTGACAACACAACAAATGTCGCCTTTCGGAGTTCGCAAAAAATTGTAAATTCACTCTATTTGTGAGGAAATAATATCACGCACGACACGAATTGGTGAGGCAGTAGCTAAGCTCTGGTGTATTGTGGACTGAAGTTTGGTAAAAGAATTAAAGTGTATCGAGTGCTACAAGACATAAAAGATAACAAATAATTATCGTGCATGCTCATTTTACATAACTTGCCTATATGGAAGTGATGGGTCGGAAGAAGATAGAAAAGCTTGATTGAATATGGCAAAATTCATAAAATAATTAAAGTCAATTATCATAAAAACACACATGAAACAATCACGAACTTAATCAATATTTCTGAGAAATTTTATTACAATTTAAATTTGAATAAACACATATTATACTTTAAACTTCTTTAAATGTGCAATGATTCGCACAAACTTTTTTGAGATTTTTAATAATGAAATTCTGGAGGACATTTTTCTTTAAGGCGTATTCATCCTTTATATTTCCCAAACGTGTTAAGTAGCCATCTTTGATACTGAAGTAAGAGCTTAAACTCTGCCGTCCGATAGTACATTCACGTGCATTCTGTAACTTCTTTCCAATATTGAAACTATTTGGAAGTCATAAATATAGTTCTGAAACAAATTCAACCATTTGATGTCAAATAATATATATACTTTATATATACTATATACTTACTTTATCGCACAGTGTATACTTCTGTCTTCGGAACTACTCTACATTTGTTTTGTGCTTAATGTTAAATGTTCAATTCATTTGTGTACAGAAATTCGTAGTTGAGTAGTTTGGGTAAAAATTTCTCTTGCAGAGAGTAGCTCTACCGAAACTTGTGAAATGACCTTTCATAGAAATTCAGCTATCATATATATAAAATGTCAGAAGTGTTCATCTGCTGCCCACAGATTTTTCTTCGACAGCAATTTATAGGGCAGGGAAATATTTTGCTCTCTCATGAGCTTTCTTTTCTACGAAAAAATCAGCTAATAGAACGCTTTTTTGGGGTTTTTCGGGCAAATTCGTAGACATTCGTAGCAATTCAGAGCAATTGCAACGGACCTGAAAGAAATCGTAACTTCGTTACTAGAGAGGAAGTGAGGGAACACTATGAAGACAAAAAAAAACTTCTAGGTACTTTTATTTTCAAGCAACTAGATAGATAGATAATAATAATAATAATTATCGCTACAGTCCAAAGGGGGACCAGGGCCTAGCTTGCTCATCAACTACTCGTGTTGTGCGCGCTACTGCTCTCTCACGAGTAGAAGGGGCCTAAAGATTTTTGCCGACTCCGAACGGCGAAATTTGAGAAGCTTTCTTAGACAGTTGTTACTCTTTGAGTGTTGTCAGCATCTGGGAAACGAACCTAGACCCTTCGGCGTGTGAGCGTCGCACTCTACCCACTACGCCACGGCGACCAAAGATAGATAGATACTTTATTGAAATTCATAGTTACAATTTTATAAAATATTTCGGAATAGACGCAGCCTTACAACTGAAAAATTATATTTTACGTTCTGGAAACAACATTTCGCAAAATCATTTTTTAACTATTTTGAAGTAAAAACTATGATCAAAAAAACTTAATTTAATATGTTTTATATTCAAAATTGTGTAAAATTTCGCAAGCAAATCATTAAATGAATACAACTTCAAACATAAATAAATAAATAACTAATATAAAAAACATATTTATAAATATATACATAATATGTAAGAATTATAATATATAAATAAATCTATAAATAAACAAGTTGAGTACAAAATAATAAATAAATAAATGATAGATATATAAATAAAAAGCACAGAATATAATAAATAATAGTGAAATAAATAAATATATGCAAACAATTTAAGTAAAAACATAAATAAAGAAATAATAAATAAATGCGTACAATCAACATTTTTTTTATATACTCGGCAGATCTTTTATTAACGTATTTTTGAAATTTAAATATTTTCGTTGAGGATTTCAATTTTCCTTGCAACTTGAAGTACTCCAGTAATGTACAACTTGAAGTAGTCCAGTAATGTACAATCGACCCAATACTGATCCTTGAGGAACACCCGACGTTATGTTTTTCAAGCTTGAATTTATGTGATTTATATTTACCTGAAACATTCTGTTTTCAAGAAAACTTTTAATTATCCTTACAAGATAAAGAGAAAAACCAAATAACTTCAGCTTATGAAGAAGGTCATCGTGCCAGATGTTGTCAAAAGCCTCTTCGATATCTAAAAGGATAAGACCCGTCGATTGCTTTATTTCCATTTTTTCCTTAATGTGTTTTCAGATCCTATAAACTTGATGTGCACAACTGTGGTCTTACCTGAATCTAAACTGATAATTTGATATGATGGATGAAGATGATATTTGGGGACTCAAGAAAATACATGAGTTTAATTTTTAATAAATTTTCCAATATTTTGCTAAAATTACTCAGGAGGCTAATTGACCGATAACTGTTCGTGTTTTCGGGCGGTTTTCCTGGTTTCAGGGTAGGTACAATTTTCACAGTTTTCCATACGCTAGGAAAGTATTGCAACTTCAAGCAAGCATTTATAATATTGCATATATAAGTTACCCCAATTTCTAGAAGCTCTTTAAAGTAAATGTTCTTTAGAGCATCTTTACCCGGTGATTTATTGCTACGTAAATTTTGAATAATGCATTGTATATCTTCATTTGTGACGAATACATCTGTTAATAGAGGCTCATTAAAATTGTTGATAATGTTGATGGACTCATCTACCAAACTACTAACTCGACTGATTTCGTTAATCAGCGGATTATTAAAGTTATGTTCAAATGAGTTTGAAAGAACAGCTACCTTCTTTTTAGTAGTTATCAACGTTGAATTATTGTGTTTGAAGTGAGGAATAAACTTTCTTTAATTTTTTTATAATTTAGTTATTTTCCAGAAAGGTTTGGAATTTGGGTCAAGAGACCAAACCCTGTTGTTCCATGAATTGTTTCTGAATTTGGATATTTCACAAGTTATTTGCCTAGTAAATGATTTCATTGCATCAAAATCAAAAACCTGTCTATACCTCTTCCATTGACTTCTGAATTTGCTTCTTTGTTTAATTAAATTCAAAATGTACTTTGGAAGCACCGCTGTTCTTGTCGGTTTTGACTTTTTTGGGACTGAAACACTAACACTTTCATGCAAACAATTAGTAAACAGTTCGATTTGTTCATCAATTCGTTTGGGGTGACTTATACTATTTATATGACAGGGTGTACTTCTAAGTCGTTTTTTTATTTCAGTTCTATATCTATTCCAATTTGCATTCTTAAAATCTAGTAATTGCACATCTTTTTTACTACTATTAATAAAGTCACATTTAATTGGAATGTGATCCGAACTCAATGCGGTTATTGCAACAGGCTGCGTAACGGATTCTGACGAGTTCGTTATGATCAAGTCCAATGTTGATGGCAAGGATTTTTTGAATAGAGCAAACTCACAGGATACCTTATTATGATATCAAGTAGCAAATTACCCCACTTATTCGCTCTCATACAACCCTAATTTCGATGTCTGCAGTTGAAATCACCCCCAAGTAAAAATATATCATATTTTCTGATAAGCTTACTTAGTTCACTCTTAAAAAACTCTATCTTTTGTGCATTAGGGACACCGCCGGGAAAGTAAACTGACAAGATTTTAAACTTGGAATTGTCATTTAATACACATTCAATACCGATTACTTCAAATATTTTAGTATTTAATTTGGTACTAAATTATATACAAAATTTTTCTTTATTGCAATGGCAACTCCACCTCCTACTTCATTGTCATTTCTGTCTAATCTATGGCATTGATAGGCAATGTGCAAGAAAGAGACGTTACTATTTAGCCATATTTCACACACAAGCCATACATCGACATCATTATTATAGAAAAAATTGGAAAACTCAGTACATTTATTTCGAATACTCCTAGCATACAATATTAAGGGATTTTGATTTACTTAACATGATTATACAAATATTTAGTCACAAGCTGCCTTATAACTTTAAATTGTTCAAATTTGGATTTACATACACTTAACTTAGTCACCATTTCCATAGTAAGAGCGCATAATCCCTCAGTTTTCTTGAGTTGCATTATCGGTCCATTGTTGCTGCGCTGCATGTGGTTGGAGAACTGCTGTAGATGTTGATGGCGTATTCTCTCGAGATCTATTTTCCTTCAGGAGAGATGGAAAATCACTCGTACTCATATAATTTGGCACTTTTCTTGTGGTAGGTTTTGACCGATCATGAATAATCTCTGGTTTTCCCTTGAGAATTCTTTTTTGTCTTAGCTACCTTTCTGTTCCACATAATTTAGTTATTGCGTTGAGAAGTGCCGATTCAAATTGTGCTCCTTAGTCGGTTGTGAGGAACACAGGTGAGCCGAATCGAATTTCAGGAGAGATGGAAAATCAATCGTACTCATATAATTTGGCACTCTTCTTGTGGTAGGTTTTGAGCGATCATGAATAACCTCTGGTTTTCTCTTGAGTGGACAGTTTAAGTCAGTGGATTTATGGTTTCCCTAACAATTTGTACATTTGAAGATTCCAGTTGCAGTACATTCTGCAGTTTTATGAGCTTGAGAGCAATTTGCACAATATGTTTTAACACTACAGTTTCTTTCACCGTGGCCATACATTTGACAATTATGGCATTGAGTTATTTTGTTTTTGATTTTCCGTTGAAACTCCCAACGAACTTGAGTATGGAGAATACTACGGATGTTCTTTCTCAGTTCCGCGATCTTAACACTTTGCTTCTCAAGAAAGATTATATAAAGGATTTCACTTTATTGATCGTAGTTCATTTTGATCATTTTGATGTCTTTACAATTTAGCCCCAGTTTACAAAATTCGACTTTGAATAAATCAATTTTCATCTCTTCCAATCCGAAGAGAACACTTTGAATGCTCTTTCACTTTTGAGGTCATGCGTGAAAAATTGGCATATTTTAACTTTTAATGCCGCGCACACTAATTTGTAAGACATTATGTACTCACAATTATTTTTTACAACAATCGATATTTCTTTTATTGAGTAGTTTTCTACCTTAGGTTCTTTCATCAAGTTGTGAACAAATTCTTCAGATTTTTGGAGTAATTTAATTGGTGGCACAATGGCTTTATTTACTGTTTTTGTTGGCGACATGTTGTCGTCAATATCACTTGTTTCATTTTCATCTTCTACTTCCAAGAGATGGTAATAGTTTTTAGAAAACATTTCCCCTTGCTCAGACATTGCAGAGGGATTTTTAATCTTCTAAGATTTTCACTATTTAGACTCCGTACTTGCTTCAGGATTTCGGACCGTTTCGATTTGTAAGAGAAGGGAAAAATGTTGTCTTGCTCTTATGAAAGCACAGAATCTTTTTATTATTTTAACGGAAAGCCTACGCCAAGAAACTTGGCGCCGGTTCTCGATTTGTCTGCCCTCTAACGGTGACAGATTTTAGTTTTGTAGCTCGTTGCCACAAGTATGTCCTACTTGGAGTTAATTAAAAGGCGAGGAGTCGATTTATGTATACAATATTTTATTTAGATAAGTTATCATCGGCGATTTCAATGTAAGTATTGATCAGTGTCACTATCCCACTGCTAGTTATGATCCGTGTGACTTTCTAATTGCGAGTGTCTTTTGTGTGACCCAACCCATTCCTTTTATTGCTCCGTAGGCACATGCCCACGTTGCATCCCTCGGCGTTGGTGGGATGCGCAGGATATCCTCTTGTGCGTCGCGGGCACCGTTGGGTTCGTTGGGTTGTTTACCCAACGACGTACGGTCCGCGATCGCAGATGTTATTTTGCGTGGAAGGATATCCTCGCGTGGGTTATGTGCCGTTGGGTTAGTTCACGTACTGCGATGTGCTGCTGAGTGTGCCATTGCGTAGTCCGTTCTGTATGCTCAGCGGCACTGGTTGTCTGCCACAAGTACTCCCCCTCCAGTGACTGCGTCACGGATTTAGTTGGAAGCGCACTTGTTTCCTTGATGTCCTAGAATACGTTCTAAGTGCTTCGCTTCTGGTATTGGTTGCAGTGGATGTTGATGATGAAGTTGATGTGGATGGTTGTGGTAGGCTGGATGGGCTATTGCTGCGTGGATGCTGTCGATCTTCTTCAATTGTAGTGGATGATGATGATGTGATGTTATCTGGGATATTTTCAAAGAAAGCTGGTTTAAGTCTTTCTGTTGACAGTGTTGTTGGTCCGACAAACGCTCCAGCACTTCGTATGGCCCATTATACGGCTGCTCACAAGGCTTCTTGACGGAGTCGACCCCGACGAAGGCATGTGTGCAGTTGTACAGTGTTTTGTGCACAAATTATCGTCGTCTGTGATGATGTGCTGAAGGTGTTGATTTGACTTGTCGCATGTGCTCTCGGAACTTTTCCACAAAGATTTGAGGGTCTGGCAAAACTTCTTCGTGTGTGAAAAATTCGCCAGGTAGTCTCAGTGTGGTTCCGAGGACAAGTTCTGCTGCAGTTGCTGAACATGATGGGCATGTTGATGAGGTTGATGCGGGAATATGCGTCTGCTACAACGTTGTCTCCACCAGAAACAAACTGAATTCTTGTCGAGAATCGGGCAATTTCCTCTAGTTGCCGGGCTACGCGATCACAGGCGTGATCGAATTTCTGGTTGAATGCATATATCAACGGGTTGTGGTCTGTGAGGATAATGAGTTCGCGGCCTTCGATAAGGTGACGAAAATGCCTTACTGCTCTGTATATGGCCAAGAGCTCTCGGTCGTACACCTTGTATCGCGATTCTCTCGAAGTTAGTTTCTGGGAGAAGAAACCAAGAGGCTGGATATTGTCGCCGATGCGCTGGTCTAGTGCGGCTCCAATTGCTGAATCTGATGCGTCACATCGGAGGATTAAGGGAACACCTGAACGTGGATGGGCTAGTTGCACTGCATCCCTCAGTTTGTTTTTGCATTGGTTGAATGCTTCCTCTGCTTCAGGTGTCCACTGGATTGGCTTTTTGTCTCCTTTCTTGGCTCCGATTGTCAGGTTTACCAGCGGAGTTTGTATCGTTGACGCACCAGGCATACAGCTACGGTAGAAGGTCCAGGTTCCTAGAAACTTCCGCAGTTTGTCCATCGTTGCTGGCTTAGGATAATTGGTCAAGGCCTCAACCCGGTCCGTGGGAGGCTTTATCTCAGCTTTGTTGACGGTGTATCCTAAGTATCGCACTTACGGGTGTCCGAAGCAACACTTGGATACGTTGATGGTTAGTCCAAACTGCTGAAGTCTCTCGAAGACGATGGGCAAGTGTTGGCGATGCATCTCTTCGTTTGGCGACGCGATGATGATGTCGTCAATGTAGCAGAAGCAGAATTCAAGTCCTCTCAGCACTGTGTCCATAAATCGTTGCATCGTCTGCGCTGCGTTGCACAATCCAAATGTCATCACGTTGAATTCGAAGAGGCCGAATGGTGTGATGACGGCTGTCTTGGATCGGTCTTCTGGGGCGAGTGGTATCTGGTTATACGCTCTCTGCAAGTCCAGTTTGGTGAAGATGGTGCAGCCGGTGAGTTGATGGCTGAAGTCTCGAAGATGTGGTATGAGATACCTGTCGGGAACGGTGATTTTGTTGAGGCGACGGTAGTCACCGCACGGTCTCCATCCACCAGATTTCTTCTGCACCATTTGCAGGGGAGATGCCCACTCGCTGTTTGATGGCTTGCAAATTCCCAGTCGGACCATGTTGTCAAATTCGTCCTTCGCTGCTTTGAGTTTATCGCCGGCTAACCGACGAGCTCTTTCCGCAACTGGATGTCCTCTGACAACAACGTGATGTTGGACGTGATGATCTGCAACGCATTTGTTGTCGTCGCACGTGATGTCAACGAAGTTCTTCAGTATGTCGGCGAAGCGATTGGTTTCATCGATCGTTTTCAGCGATGGTTGGGAGCTGCTGACTTTGCTGCCGCAAACGCTTAATTTGGTGATGTTATCACTAGGCGTTCAGCGTTTTAAGCGTATCGTCAAGTCGAAGTGATCGATGAAATCCGCTCCTATGATCGGCTGTTGAACATCGGCTATGATGAAAGTCCAACGAAACTCGCGTCGAAGTCCCAGATCGAGTACCAGAGTTCTTGTACCATATGTTGGCATTGCAGTATCATTGGCAGCGTAAAGTTGACGCGATGTATTTGTCGGGTTTTCGGCAAATTTTTTCGGTAGGACAGAAATATCGGCGCCGGTGTCAACTAGGTAAGGTGACAGTTGTAGTTGCCGTGAGCGACCGCCTTTATGCCCAGCGGCGATCCTAGTTTTCCGAATGTTTCGGACAATCGCCAAACTTCTGGTGGTAGTAGTACAACCCATTCTTGTTAGTCTGGGTGAGTCTGGACCTACTTTTCGATCTGGTTCGGGATGTTGATCTTCTTCGTGAGGTCGATCGCTGGTTTCGTGGACTCTCTTCAATTGATGAATCTCCTGACGTAGAAATTGAATAGACTTCCTGATGTCGTCCAACGTTGAATCGGCTTGTCTATTGATGACTTGGATGTCCTGTGTGGGCTGCAAAGTGGTCGAAATAGGGCACAGCTGTGCGTTGGACATGTCGAAGATTTTGTCGGCGACTTCGACTAGCTTATCCAAGTCTTCTTGTCCTGTTGCCAGCAACACTGAGCGCATGTTTTCGGGCAGTCTATCGAAGAACAATGTTCTCATGATAGACGTATCACAGCGACCGCCAGCAAGATGCCTCATGTGCGCCAAGATGTCGGATGGTTTTCTGCCAGTCATATCTTCACCCCGAAGCATTCGTCGTAACTGCGACTCTGGTGATGGAGCGAAATGGTGCATGAGTCGCTCTTTGAGTGTGACGAATTTGTTGGCTGATGGTGGATTATTTGCTAGGTCTTCTACGGCTCTTAAGGCGTCGCCTTCAAGACAAACTAGCAAATTGGCGTACCGTTCGTGGTCGTTGACCACACCTCCAAGTTTGAACGCCAATTCCACTTGAGTCAGCCACAGCTGAGGATACTCCGGGTTGAACTTCGGCACGTTCGCACGTTGGAGACTATGCTGCGACGGTTGACTGTTCGGTAGTAACGGAGCTGGATGTTGTACGGTTGCTCCAGAACCTGACGAAGATTGCGCTTTGAAGTCAAGCTTGAGCGACTCGATTGCTTCATTTACCGCCTGAAGCTGATCGCGAAGTTATTTTATCAACTCGGTGTTGACTTCGTCTGTGGCCATTGTTTCGCGATCACTTTCAACGTCAGATTCGAACACTAGCTTCCGTTTACTCCGTAACTCGTAGGACATTTACAAACACGATTTCGTCAATAACGAAACTTCAGATCGTTTTTGAAATCACGTCGGGGTCACCAATTTGTAGCTCGTTGCCACAAGTATGTCCTACTTGGAGTTAATTAAAAGGCGAGGAGTCGATTTATGTATACAATATTTTATTTAGATAAGTTATCATCGGCGATTTCAATGTAAGTATTGATCAGTGTCACTATCCCACTGCTAGTTATGATCCGTGTGACTTTCTAATTGCGAGTGTCTTTTGTGTGACCCAACCCATTCCTTTTATTGCTCCGTAGGCACATGCCCACGTTGCATCCCTCGGCGTTGGTGGGATGCGAAGGATATCCTCTTGTGCGTCGCGGGCACCGTTGGGTTCGTTGGGTTGTTTACCCAACGACGTACGGTCCGCGATCGCAGATGTTATTTTGCGTGGAAGGATATCCTCGCGTGGGTTATGTGCCGTTGGGTTAGTTCAAGTACTGCGATGTGCTGCTGAGTGTGCCGTTGCGTAGTCCGTTCAGTATGCTCAGCTGTACTGGTTGGCCGGACCGTTGGTGTGGTTGTCTGCCACAGTTTTATTAATTGGGGTGACATCTGGTGGGGGCTAGTGCCTGGCCGCCACATAACTCCCTCCTTAGTGAGAAAGTCACGATATATTTTTAAATGTCGCTTTCTTCTTATATTTTGATGTGTCAATTATTGTGCTGTCACTTTCGCTCTGCAGATGTGCTGGTTTCCGACTTTCCACAGATATTGTCGTTTCTCGTCCATCAACTTTGATTTTGTAGAGCCGGTCGTTGATTCTGTCGATGACTGGAAATGGTCCGGCGTAAGGTGCCTGAAGAGGCGTTTTCTCGGCGTCACATCGGAGAAATACGTGTGAGCAGTTCTGGAGCGATGAACAGTTTGGTTTTGTTATGGTGTGCCAATGCTGTAGTTCTTCTGAGGCTCTCAACAAAAGCCTGTGGATTGGAATCAGAATTGTCATTAACGAAATACTCACCACGAACTCTTAAAATGGTTCCATAAAGCATTTCAGTTGGGGAAGCGTCGATGTTTTGCTTTCCAATGAGTGTAGAAAGATTTTGCAACTGTATCCGCACTCATGTCCTGCATAGAAACAGCTTCTGGACGCCAACTGAACCTGTCTATCATCGTAAGACAGTATCTGCTGCCATTACACAGAGGAAGAACGATGATGTCTATGTACATGTGTTGAAATCGATGATCAGGAACAGCAATTGATATTGGCTTTTATTTCGTAATCTGATGCATTTTCGATCCTTGACACAAGTTCGTGACCACTTGATGGCATCCCTCCTGATGTTCGGCCAGATATATTTTTGCCTGAGTTGGCGGCTTGTTGCTCTGCCACTTGCATGGAGGAGATTGTGAACTATCTCAAATGCCTTTTGTCTCAAGGGAGGTGGAAAGTACGATCGGATTATATTCTCAAAAACATCGGAGTATATTTTGCAGTTTGGTTTTTTATTAATTGACTAAGATATAGTGAAGAATTTTGTATAATATTTTGAAGTTCTGTATCTTGTGATTGTAGTGTGTGAAGTTCCTTTAAGTCCTGTTTTGTAGGCATTGTAATGACATTAATGCGCGATAATGCATCAGTAACAAAGTTTTCTTCGCCATGCAAGTAAACTACAGTGGCTCCAAGCCAAACTCGGACATCTACTCAGTAACACAATTGAAGATTGATAAATAATTAAAGAAAAGAAATAGACGAAAATCATTATTAGTTTTAAACAATATATATATTCATTAGTTGTTTGACAAAATTTTATAAGCAAACTTAATTAAAAAAAAATACAGCTCGATTCCTAAGGGAACTCAATAAAATAAGGAACAATCCAAACTCGGACGGCTATTTTTAAAGTTAACACAATTTAAGATTATTAAGTTTTTAAATAAAATTAATATTTTGTGTGAAGGCCTTTGTTCTTTATAACCATTTGCGGCCTTGAAGGGAGTGATCGAACTAATTTTGTGCAAAAATTAGGTTCAATTTTATTCCACTGCTCAAGAACGCTTTTCAACTGCATCTTGTTAGAAATCTGATGTTTTCTAAATTTTCGGTCCAGATACTCCCACAAATTGGCTTTAACCTGGCTCTTCTACCATTCAAATCCGCTTTTTGAAGAACATTCCTCATTGTTGATGGACTCGCATGCTTTCCCAAATGTTCCGCCGCTATGACTGCGAGCTCTGGCGCCCTCAAAAAGGGATTAATTTTTACTTGTCTTACTAAGAAACGTTTATCAACTTCGTTAAAAATTTTTATGTGCCTTTTTTCGCTTGTTTCCTACCTGATTATTACACCGAAACCGTTTAATTATATCTATATATTATCAACGATTTTTGCGATATCTCTCACAGATTTCCCGTCTTCTGAGTGTTTTATAATTAATTTTCTCATTTCGAGGGTATTTTGACAAGGACAACGAACTGCCTGCCGTCAAGGATGTGCTTGAAATGACTTACAGCGAGATAAATTGGCAGTAGTTCCCGGTCATATGTGCTGTAACGACATTGCGCAGATGATCGTTTGCACGAAAAAATTCCTATAGGCTCCAAATTGTTATTTTTGAACTGTTCCAGTTTGGCTCCTACTGCAGTATTCGAAGCATCTGTCGTTAGAACCATTTTGCCGTTGGGGTCCACATGATTCAGCATTGTCGCTGTTTTAATGGTGTCTTTGCATGTTTCAAATGCCTGTTTAGCTTGGGCTGTCCAAATAACCGGTGGCTTATCGTTCTTTTTGGAATTCTTGGTAATATCGTGCAATGGTGCTTGGATGTAAGCGTAGTTAGATATATAACGTCTGTAATAATTGATGATACCAAGAAAACGAAGCAGTTCCTGAACGATAATTGGTTTCGGCTAGTTGCAAATGGCATCAATTCTGGATTCTGGAGGCCTGCAACCATCTTTACTTTTTGAATGTCCCAAGTAAGTAATTTCCGACTTGCCAAAAACACATTTCTTGATGTTAACGTTTAAACCATACTCTTGTATGGTTGCAAGATTTAGCGAACGTGTTCCCGATGTTCTTCTCCCGATCTCGAACACACAACAATATCGTCGATATAACAAAACACAAAATTTAATCCACGTAGGACCATGCCCATGTGTCTTTGAAACTGTGAAGTGTTCCTGAGTCCGAACGGCATGACGAAGAATTCAAACAAGCCAAATGGGGTGATGACAGCAGTTTTTTTAATATCTCCTTAAGCCATGTGTATTTGGTAGTAGGCTTTGTCCAATCCAGCACTGTAAAAATGGTTTTGTTGAGCAGCTAACGGATACCGATCCTGCTGAGTTTGCGCATTGACTAGACAGTAATCACCACAGAATCTCCATCCGCCAGTCTTTCTTTTGACAATTTGGATGGAACTTGCCCATGGACTGCTGGATGGACGGCAGTAGCCTTTTTTGAGAAAGACATCGAAGTTAATTTTGGCTTGTTGAAGTTTTTGGCCACTGAGACGTTGTGGTCTTTCGGCAGTTGGTTGACCAGTTGTTATGATGCGATGTCGGACAGAGTTTTGTTAATTGGCTTTTAAGGTATCTGTTGGTGATAGAAATTGCGTAACTAATTCAATATATATGCCTACCGCCTCAGATGACAACAGAGGTTTTAGTATTTTTGTTGTGAAAAGTTGCAGGGTTGGATGCATTTTTGAGCCTGATCACCAAACTTCTTATGAAAGTAGCATACTTTCAGATGAGATCGAGGAGAGGGTGCTCTGGAAACGGGGTTGTGTCTGCATCGAGATCTTCTCTTGTTTAGTTTTGCAGATATTGCTTGAATAGCGGTTTGTAGTGTGGAAAAAGAAGATTCTAGACTCTCAAGACGTCAACTTATGTCACCGGAGCGATCTGTTGAAAAAACTTCTGAGTTATGGCTGACAGGATTAGTTCAGAAAACTGCATGAGCAGTGGTGTTGTCAATGATTTTGTCTGCGATTTCGGTAAGAGCAGTAAGTTCAATTTCATGGCTAATGGATAAAATCCCACGTACATTGCTCATCATATGTGACATCTCCAAGGTTGCTAGCATCTCATCGGGAACGTTTTCTCCTGCTAGACGACGCATCTCTCTTAACTAACTTGACGGTCGTCTATCGCCAAATTCGAGACCAGTCATGAGTCTGTTCAGTTGCCTCTCCTTTGAAACAACGTACTTATCTGATACCGGTTGTTTCTGGACCAAATCTGAGACTTCCTTGAGAATTTCCGGTTCCAACGCAGCGATGCTGTTGTCCGATGTTATTCTATTGTTGTGAAATTGCGCTTCAGTTTGAATGAACCAGAGTGCAGGGTTCATTTTCCAGAAAGAAGGAATGCGTAGGTTTTTTAAAGTGGAGATTAGTGGTTTCCTTTTTCATGTGTTGTTGCATTGCCAGTTGCGCTTGACTGCGTTTCATTGTTCATCATTTTACTTTTCTCTATTTAGACAAGTAATGCAAATTTTAAATTAACAATGGAGTCAACTATTTTAGCACTGTTTCAAGATGAAAAACTGCTTTTTTATTATTATTAATACAGACGGGGTCACCAATTGTGGGAACACTATGAAGACAAAAAAACACAACTTCAAGGTTTCTTACTTCTATTCCCAAGCAACGAATCTTTTTATTATCTTAACGGAAAAAGTCTACGCCAAGAAACATCGTGAGGGTTCTTGATTTATCTACCCTCTGTCGGTGACAGATTTTAGTTTTATTGATTGGGGTGACATCTGGTGGTGGCTATTACCGGGCTGCCACAGAAGCTCTGTGGCGACCCATAGCCAAAGTCTGAAGAACAAAGTGAGATTCAAAATAACAGTTTGTGTACGAGGCCATCAAAGAAAAATATGTTTATATAAATTACAATTTACATTGAAGCAGAAGAGTAAAGGAATGCAAATGAAATATTTGAATCTATACACTATAAAGAATGAAATTTAGACACGTGCATTTACTTTAAATAATAACTAGAGTAAACAAAATAAATAGAGTAATTAACAAGAATTAAGAAAAACAATAAAAGAGTAATTAACAAGACTTCGAAACAATTATTAAACAATTAAAATGAAGGGAATATATATTGCAAAACATTTCTTTCTAATGTAGCTCATAACGATGATGTGTAACAACTGAAATACATTATAATATACTTAGGATACCTTTTGAGTATTATTTCATATATTATAAGTAGAAGTAGTGTGGGCAGCAGATGGCTGTCGAAGTGAAAACAAAAAAACTTCTGACATTTCATATATCTGATAGCTGTTTACGAATTTCTTCGAAAAGTCGTTTCTCTCTCTGCAAGTGACCTAATTAAGAAATGTCAAATTCACTTTTTCCCTACAGACAACATAAACAACAACATATTTTGAGACACATACAAAGGGGTAATTGACCAATGCTCATATAGATCTGTACGTACACTAATTTATTTGTGTCTCGAGAGCGCTCATATGACGTAAAAACAGATTTTTTCGGTATACAAGAACGGACATTGTGTTGGTTATGAGGTTTTGTACTGTTTGTGTTGGTGTTACCGGTATAGGAACAAACCAACCAGAGATCAGCAAGGATATATCCAACTCCCTCGTCTTCCAACCATTGAGGTAAGCTGACAGCGTTTTTTATAAACCCCTGGCTGTGAATACGTCTTGATCAGCTGATTCCAAACAGCTGATCAGTTATTGAGGTGAAATATCTTGACAGGAAGTAAAATCATAAGGGTGCGAGAGTATAAATCAGGTAATGGATATTTATTCTTAAAACGCGAAACGGCAATAAAGTTTGTTTCTAAATAAACCTAAAATATCACCAATAAGTAATTAAGTTGACAACCAAAGAACTGCTTAAACTCTCTTAATAAATAAGTATGATATATGGTGATAGCATGGATTCAACGCCAGTCATAAATTTTTAATAATATAAAGTACAATTTTTGGTTATTAATATATTTTGTTTGATTAGGTATTCAATTATATGGAATGAAGACGTAAATACAAATTGATTATAAGGCTTAAAATATTTTTTGAAATGCATTTCCACACCACCCATGCGGTATGCTTATGGTACGTTAACCAAATATATTAAGCACTCAAAATCGCTTTTAAGGAATTAAAAGAACATTTACTAGTAATTATCATTGAGTTATTAACTCTGACTATAATTGCTTTTTTATAACCGTATCCGTTCACTTTTACTGCATATTTTGTTCTCGTACGCAAAATCGTATAGCGGATAAGCAAATTTGTGCAAAATTTTGCAAAATTATCGAGTACGCGAACTTTCCTGCGATTTCACCACGAAAAATTTAGTAATAAAGGAGTTCATTAACTTTGCTTGATGTAATCATAATATTATTCATTTATACCATTGATGAAAACAAGGATTTTTGTACAAAATTTCAATATATATTTTCTATTTTGTACAAAACATCAATATGTAACATCAATCAATTTTAACACATAAAAGAGGTTTGTGCGGTTCTTAGAACGAAATCCCTTTCTGTGACATATGCGTGATTCATAGTAACACTATGAATTATTGTTCTTTTTCAAATAATTTAGGTATTTCGTAATATTCTTGCAAAAACATTGTTTTACAAGCATTGGCGTAGGCATTCATTGCGAAATATTTTTTTAAGACTCATTTTGTATATATGAGCACCTTTGGCCAAATCGCCTAATATGTTTGAAAATCTAAACCATTACGGAGCCGAATCCACAAATTTGCCGCCATTACTGTGGTGGATCCACCGATTTGCCGCCATTATCCACGGATTTGGTCTAAGACCCAGGGATTTTGTAGAATGTTGGTGATTCTCAAGGGATTTCTCACACAACTACTAAATCCCTTGATTGGACAGGCATATGGCCAGGGGCAAAAAGTGGTCTAAGATGAGTATCTCCTTGATTCCCTTATCACTGATACCAACACTCAGAAATTAACCTATTTTCTACGCAACTCGTAAATGACCGTTAGGGATAAATGAGGAAGGAGATTCATAGTTTCACAGCTGATCGATCAGCTCATATCTCCTTCGTCATCCGAAAATTCGACTGATATGCACGAATTTTGAATGTTATTTACGACCCATCGAACATTATCACAATTTACATATGCTTGGGTTTTCTCTCCAAAAAAAACGCAATATGTCCGCTATCTCCTACCCCCCTAGTTTAAATTTACCGCCGGATTACCTTTATTCAGCAGCCATTTTCAAACATATATCAGACTTCGTTCGTAAGGAACAGGAAAAGATCTTTTATTAAAATTAATGTAATCAACACTTTATAGAATGTTATAATATATGATGTTTTCCTTATCAATTATTTCTCTTTATTGAGTAGATAGAGTCCGTCCTCGTTAGCAATCACTCCACAACCGAGTTTTGTTAATGTTATATGCAACTTCCTAGCCAATAATTCCTGGTTTTCCTTAGAAACAAGATCTGGTACACTGGTTGTGGATGATTTTTAACTTTGATGAAATTATGTTTTTGGCTCCCTCTTATTCGGTATTTAATAGACGTGGATGAAATCTTGTGTGGCTCAAAAAGCAGAAACCTTCTCTCTTCTCATTTACTTTTCAATTAAACAGAATAGAACATAATGGCCACGGAGACGATGATGAAACTGGGCATCGCGCTGTAATTAAATTTCTCACTAAGCAGGAAAAAGTCAAAAAACTATTCATGAAGAGATGGTGGCTGTTTACCAGGGTTCCGCACCTTCATAATTGACTGTGCAGAAGTGGTGAAATGAGTTCAAGAAAAGCAGAGAGAGCACTGAAGATGACCCCCGCTCCAGCGCCCCGCCTAGTGCTTGTACGGGAGAAAGCACCAAAGAAGTCGAAAAACTTGGTCTTGAGAATGCCCGAATAAAGGTGAAAATGATAGCAGAGATCACCAAGCTTTCAACTGGTACCATTCACACTATTAATCATGACCATCTTAACATTTCAAGGGTCAGTGCAAGGTGGGTGCTACGAATGCTCACAGCGCCTCAAAAAAAAGTGAGAATCGCATACGGTAGAGAGCTTTTGGAGATGTGTACTGAGAACGCGGACGGTGTTATGGATTGAATTGTTACTGAGGAGTAAACATGGGTTCACCACTATAACTTTGAAAGCAAACAAGAGTTCATGCAGTGGCACAAAAAAGGAACGGGTGTGTTGCTTCTTCAAAACAACGCTCCTGTTCACTCGGTGCGAGTTTCCAAGGCTGCTGCGCGAGATTGTGGTTTCGAAGAAATCCAACACCGCGCTATAGCCCATACCTTGCCCCTAGTGACTATTTCCTGTTTCGGGATTTGAAAAAATGTCTTCGTGGAAATATATTTTCGGATGATGAAGAACTTAAGTTGGCAATAAATGGATAGTTTGCAAGTTTATTTTCTTGAGGGTTTGAAAAAGCTTATCTCAAGATGTAACAAATACATTGATGTTAGAGGAAATTATATTGAAAAATAAGAACAATTCAAATTGAATTCGCATTTTCCTTCGTATCGATACCGAGAGTATATTGAACGCCCCTCGTACATCCGGCTATTTGATGAAACCAACGCAAGAGAACACGGCGAACGCTGCCTTTGAGAGACTTCCAGACGATTTTCATTTTGATATTTTTTCGCTGTCGTTTTGTTGCTATTTGCTATTTATTTGAAATTACTATGGGCGAATTCGATTTTTGGAAGTAATCAGCCAATCGAAACCTACCACTTGTCAGAAACCAATAAGACCTATTGGCCTCTACCACTTGCTAAAGAATGCATGAAATATTGTTTGGGAATAAGATAGATGTGTGTTTTCTTTTTGGTACTCCGTAATGGTCGAGTTATTGAAACATAGCGGCAGATTCGGCGATTTACCCAATGGTGTTCAGATATGTAACAGGAGACAAAAAAAACATTTCACAATTAATGCTTACACATATGTTATGTTATATGATTTGAAAAACATACTCATGCATCTATCACAGAAAGTGATTCCGTTCTAAGACCCGCACTCACCTCTGTTTTGTCTGACAATGATTCTCTTAAAAAAACAGATGTTATACATTGATGTTTTGTACAAAATAAAAAATAAATATTGATATTTTGTACAAAAATCTGCGTTTTCATCAATGGTATAAATGAAAAATATTATGAACGCATCAAGCACAATTTATAAACTCCTTAATTAAGCAACTTTTCGTGATGAAATGGAATTATGTTCGCGTACTCGTTAATTTTGCAAAATTTTGCCACAAATTTGCTTATTTCCTATGCGGTTTGGCGTACGAGTACACAATGTGCAGTAAAAGAGACTGGGTACGATTATAAATATTTAATTATAGCTAGAGTAAATTACTTTCCGATAATTTCTAATAATTTGTTCTATTAATTCTTTAAAAGCGATTTAAAGTGCTTAATATACTTGCATTATTGGTGAAGACTAGATAATAATAAAGTGCACTTCCGCGTTGTATCTTAAAAGAGATTTAAATGCAAATTAATTCCTGAGGGTGGATATTGCGAAGGGGTCATGAAAGCCAGACGTGCAGTTTGCCTTTCTCAACATTAGGGACAACAGATGCTTATTTTATTAGAACTCGATTTTATTTTATCACTAATTTTTGCAACAGGGATTTGAGGGACCCTATTTTCAAAAATAAGATGCTCCGTATTAGAAATTTGTACAAATATGTAAATCAAATGTTTGTCTTCCATTTGTTCATGTCGTTAATATTTCTTATTTTTCTGTTAATATTTTAAGTTAAATGCAATCCTTATTAGATTTTAAAATCGATAAATTTACAAAGACGTATCAATTTTTTTTAGTTCGGGTGCAGTAGAAAAAGATATATTACCAACAAGAAAGAAATAAATCATATTTAAAGTTCCGATTACACTAATTTGTGTAAACAATTAGCAGCAGATTTTCCGAATGCATTGTATTGAATGTACACAAAATGGCTGACGAATTCACGAACAGTGAAAAATTATGAGTGTTTCACACTATTGAGACCATAGACCAAAATTTTTTCGTTTTTAAAAGAGAAAACGTGTGAACTGCCTATATGGTGGATCTCCTCACTCTTCAAACTGTTTGAAGGAGGGGGCGTATATATCAAACAATTGGAAGAGGGAAGATATAGTGTTTTCCAACGCAAAGTAATGGCAGAAACCAAAAAGAAGGAGATGGTCAACTGAACAGCTGATCAAACAGCTGATTTCCCCTTTGTAAATCGATCGTTTGACTGTTATTTACGTGTTTTAGTAGACTTAACCTCAAATTCTGTAAGTTATTTACGTATCATCGAACATTGTCTCACTTTACTCACACATGTTTACGTTTTGATTTATATGCCCTCTCCTTCTAACAGTGTGAAGAGTGAGGAGATCCACCGTGTAGACAGTTCACACGTATTCTCATTTGAAACAAACAAAATCCTTTTTGTGCGTCAGCTGTTCAGGAGTGGAAATGTTATAAAAAACGCCATCAAAATGAATTCAATGGAGGAGACGAGGGAGTTGACTGTCTCCCTATTGGTCTCAGGTAATGGTTGACGATAGCTGCGTTCAGAAATGATGTTTGTAAGGCAGAAGTTGCATCACACAAGCAATATACCTAAACATTTTATGATTATTTCAAAAACAATATAAGAACATACAATTTTCTTAATAGTTTTTATGAACTATTGCAAATTACAAAACACTTAATAACTGCTACTGATTTTAAACACAAAAACCCGTTTTCTATACATATGTATCAATCTTATAACTATTGTAATAATATGTCTGAAATTATTTTTGTTCTTACCTCCAGAAATAATACTCAGAAGGTATCTTGAATTTGTAAATATGTTCTCATTTTGAAGCGACTTAATTGTTATAAGTATATTTAATGTGTTACAATTGTCATATATCTTCGCTCTGTGTTATATTAGACAAAGATGTTTCGCAAAATATATTCGTTGTATTTTTATTGTTGTTATTTTCATTGCATGGAATATGTTTAATATTTGTTTTTGTGTTAGGTTTTATTGTTTTTATTGAATGAAATGAAAATAATAATTTTGTTGGAATAATATGTATATATTTATTTTAATTATAATACGCGTAACTCGGAACATCAATTGATAATACATCCTTCCCAAATGTGCGACTTTTCAGCACGAGTTACTCTCCTGTTATTCTACATATTTCATAAGTTATTATATATATCAATGCTATCGGATTATCAATTTATTAAAAATAAATCCTTTTAAAGTTTCGGTGACACTTAATTGCGTAAACAATTTGCAGTCGATTTTCTGAACACGTTTTGTTGACTCTACACAAGATGGCTGATGAATTCAGGAACAAATGACAATTTACGAGTGTTTAACACTATTGAAGGCAAAAATTGACAAATCAGCCACCATCGTTTCAATTTTGGTGGGGAAACGTAAACATGGGTGAGTAAGGTGAGACAATGTTCGATGATACGTAAATAACTTTCAGAATTTGAGGTTATGTCCGGGTTATGTCTACTAGAACTCGTAAATAACAGTCAAACGGTCGATGGACAAAGGGGATATCAGCTGTTTGATGAGCTGTTCAGTTGACCATCTCCTTCCTTATTGGTTTCTGATTGAGACAAAAATTGACGAATTAGCCGCCATGTTGCCAATTTTCGAGGGGAAACGTATAGATGTGTGAGTCAAATGAGACAATGTTCGATTTTACGTAAATAGCTTTCAGAAACTTGGGTTTTTTCTACAAGAACACGTAAATAACAGTCAAACGGCCGAAATGTAATGTGGAAATCAGCTGTTTGATGAGCTGTTCAGTTGTGTTTCGGGTTTTTACCAAGTGATAGATTTAATGTTTTCTCATACGTTTTACTTTCGTGGGTAAATTTTTTTTATTGAATTGTTGTTGTTATGTCTTCAAACTACAAACAATTAACAAAGTTATTGGAGAGTTGGCCGTTAGATAAAAGCAAAGTGGGAAGGTTGGTACTAATAACAAGTTTGATGTGTTAAAATAAATTTAATAATGTGTATCGAGAATGAATTTCAGGGTTTACTGAGCTTTGATACCAATCTAAGTGAATTTTAATAAAATCAAATGGTTTCTTAACGTTTGCCTTTCTGTCATAATATTTCCAAAATATAATTACGTTATGTGGGATATCACCTTTTCATCTGTTGCGCAACTTTCGACTAGTTTGATTTATTAATTTGCTTGACTCAGACAGCAGCATACGTACAACGCGGTTTGGACAACTTTAAATACCTGTACATACAGTCAATCAATCTCATATTCGTCCAGAAGGTACAAAGTAACATTTTTTCGATTTATTCAAGAACCACAAAAACTTTAAGTCATTTGGTTATGAAATCGAAGATCCAATTTATATCTACTGTCAAACAAAAAAAAGGACCATCCATGTTAACAAAAGCAACTTCTTAGGGTTTTGGTGCAGAATTCCATGCTTAGTTCTTTGAGCTAGTTTTTGAATAGTAGAATGTGGTCTGCCAATGAAGTTTGATAGTTGTACTAAACAATTTTTCATTTCAATGCACATTTCACACTCTCTACTTCCCATTTTGTAAATTTCTTTTATTTTTTGAATTCAAGACACAGAACCAAATAAGAAAACGTTTAGAGGTCAGAAACCCATTTGGCATATTTTTTTAAGTTACTTGTTCTTGATTTTGCGAATAAAAAAACGTTTTCATCGTTTTCTGCACATCTTAAGATTATTATTTTTTTTTTTTTTTATAATTGACGCGTGCAAAAGGGTTTGCGAGTACCCTTAAGTGACCGGATCAAGTCACAGCACGGGCCGAAGGTATAGAGGAAGAGAGGGAGAGGAGATACCGATGCACATTGGTTTTAAATGCCTGTGGATTGTAATGAGGAGGAAAAATCGAGCTGGGAAGAGCATTCCAGATTCGTGTAGTGCGGCTAAAGAACGAGTCTCTGAATTTGACTGTACGTCCGAAAGAGGGCTTGAGGGTGAATTGGTGGGCATTCCTAGCGAGGCGTGTATTGCGGGTGAATTCTTGAAGGGGAGGAATGCAACTGGCTAATTCATCTGAGCATTTCTTGTTAAAATAGCGATAAAAGAGTGACAACGACGCGACATTACGTCGGTGTTCTAACGAGTCAATCGACTTCGCAATATTACTGTCACCTATAAGTTTTATCGCTCGCTTTTGAATTCTATCTAGTAGGTGCAGGGAGGTCTTAGGAGCACCTGACCAAATAGGAGCATTATACTCAAGTTTTGGGCGTATGTAGGCCTTGTATATTGTAGCCAGATCAGAAGGGGTGAAGTACTTCTTGCATCGTTTAAGGAAGCCTAGACATTTCGCAGCATTTTTGGCGACCTCAAATATGTGATCGTTCCAACTAATTGTTGGGTTGATACACATACCGAGGATGGAAAGTCTTTCGGTTTCAACAACACAAGTGCCGTCCATGGATAACGGCTGATTATTTTGTGATCGCTTTAACGACAGTAGACAGCACTGTGTTTTGGAAGCATTGAATTCCACTCTATTCTTATTTCCCCAATCGATTATGCTGTCAAGGTCGGAATTTAATGTGCTTAACATACGCTGCCGTTCCGAGTCTAAGGCCGAAGTGGAGGGACGTGAGCCAAGGAACGAATATGAAAAGCTGAGGGTACTGTCATCAGCAAAGGAATGAATAGGATTAGAAGTAACAGACAAGAGATCATTTATAAAAATGAGAAAGAGTGTCGGAGACAAAACAGAGCCCTGGGGAACACCAGCATTAATATGGTGGATATCAGACTTGAAGCCATCCAAAACGACTTGTATTGAACGATTCGAAAGGTAATTTCTAATCCATTGAAGAAGAGACTCATCGATCCCAAAAGCACGCATTTTCGACAAAAGAGCCTGATGCCAGACCCTGTCAAATGCCTTTGAAATATCAAGCGCAACAATCTTGCTTTCTCCTAAATTGTGCAAAGATTGGTTCCACTTTTCAGTGAGATATGCCATCAGATCACCAGTGGAACGGTTGCTTCGGAAGCCGTACTGCCGGTCATTAAGAAGCTTCCGGGACTCAAGATATTTCATAAGCTGACGGTTTATCAGCGTTTCCATGACCTTGGAGAGAAGGGACGTTAGTGCTATGGGTCGGTAGGAGGTGGGTGACGAACTTTCGCCCTTTTTAGGGACGGGCTGGACAAATGCAGTTTTCCACTTACTCGGAAAGAGCCCTGAAGAGTAGGACAAATGGAAAAGCTTACGCAGTGGTTTTGCCAGCGTAGAAGAACACCTCTTCAGAAGAACAGGGGGTATACCATCCGGGCCAGCGGATTTGTGTATCTTTAGATCTTTAAGTACTCTTGCTACTGTACGAGTGCGAAAATGGATTTGCCCCATGGAGAAATTTACGCTCTCAAGTACAGGCGGGGACAAAGTGCTATCTGGCAGCGTTGAATATATATAATAATATAATATAAATATATATATTATATTATTATATATATTATATATTATATATAATAATATAAATAATGTTTGTGATCGCATCAGTAGCGGCATCCACGTCACTATCGAGGAAGCATAGTGACCAGTTAAAATTCCTAAAGAAGTTGTTAAGTCCGCTCCAGTTGGCTTTCTCGTAGAGCCATACTGTTCTTTTCGGAATTTGTTCTCTAACTGTGTGGGAGGAGTACGAGAATTTGGCTGACACGACACAGTGGTCGGACGAGCCTAGAGGCGACAATATATCAATTGAATATTTTTCCGGATGAGAGGTGAGAAACAGATCCAAGGTGTTAGCGGTATGATCTGCAATGTCAGGTATTCGTGTTGGCTCATTCACAAGCTGGGTTAAATTATTTACCTCAGCGAAGATTTCAACATACCTTCCTTCGGGTGTTGTCTGGCCTGAATGTCGAAGCCAAGTAGAATTGTGTACATTGAAATCGCCCGCAATAGCGATTTCAGTGTGAGGATACAGGGATACAATTCTTGTAATGGAGTCGGACAGCGCATCAAACTCGTTATAAGTTGAGTTGCTGTCCATGTTTGGACTTCTATAAACAAAGCAGTAGTGGATTAAATGCTTACGGACAAAGAGTTTTAACCACAGAAAATTAAATTCCGGATTGGAACAGTGGCCATATTGTGGTTGAATTTGGTAAGCAACATCACTACGCACATAAATGGCGAGACCGCGGTGTAAAAAGAATAAGGGCACCAAGCTATATCCAGGCAGGTTCAAATCCGATAAATCGGTATTCTCACCCACCTGTGTTTCACTCAGCGCCAAGACAGCTGGTTTATGGCGGGAGAGGTGGACGTAAACGGCAAAGAGATTAGTTCTCAGTCCGCGAATGTTGCTCACGTCAACACGAAATTGCCCCCTCATATCAGTCTTAGGCATGTGAAAACCAACTCCGACAATGCAGTTGGTGAAAGTGAGCAGAGTTCAGAAGTGTGAATTCTGCGTTAAGCTTCGCAAAACAAATCAATGTAGGTGTTATGCCCGTACATTGACTTGAATTGGTCCACTAACAAATATTCACACTTCCGAATCCGCTATGTCAGATGTTAGGCAGACTCGGACATCGCCCCAGCCCGTCTGGTAGAACAAACGGGAGTTGCGACCGAGAATGCCCAACAGTGTTTTGTGAAGGAGTGGGAGAGGGGGGAGCGGACCGCGTGTGCTCTACCAATGCACTTCACTGCACTACACTGCACTTTAAATTAGGTTTTCGTTTTTTTTTTTTTTTTTTTTGTTACACTCGCGGAGGTGTTGGGCGGACCGCGTTAATTGTTGTTTGTGTTTTTCGGCGCGAGGAATAAACTGAACTTTTTTTTGATTTGAGTGCATGCAGCGACGACACGTCTGCATGCGTCGGAGGATGACACGGCATGGGTCCATTGAACTAACGACTTTGGCAACGGATTTAAAGAAAGATGCAAAATTAAGAAACTACTATACGCGTTCGAGTACATGTTTTTCAAAGAGGCCCTAAATAAAGTCATTTTCGTGTGACTAGGACCATATTCTTTGTAAGGCTACGATATTCGTTAACTTGAATTAAAGCTTGCCGACAAAACAGGAAAACTTCAATGATCCATAGAATACTATGTATTTGCATATAACATTCTGCGAAATGTCCCACCGAATCAGGGACAGTTGTAGTTCAAGTTGTATGTATTTTGAAAAGAACTTTAGCCCTAATTGTGCCAACAAAAATAAATATTATGTCGTGTTTTTCAGCTTTGTATGAAGAAGTGTAAACTGCCCTTCTATGTGCTTTTAAAAATGCATTTCAGAAAAAATACTTTTGATACGAAAGTTAAATTGCATGTGAATAATGTTGAAGAAGGTTTTTCTATATTTAAGGCAATTCAAATTAAATATATAGTGTGGTCGCCGTGGCGTAGTGGGTAGAGTGCGACGCTCACACGCCGAAGGGTCTAGGTTCGATTCCCAGCTCAACACAAATTTTTCGAATTTTTCACGGCACCACCTTTTTCGAGCTGCTGACAACACTCAAAGGCTCTGGTCCCCCTTTGGACTGTAGCGCCACGACACGCTTCGGATCGTTATTTTGTTGGAACATCCACACCAAAGACATATCCTCGGCATGTGGCAACATTATGCTCTGGAGTATGTTCATATAAATTTCCTTTGGCATAATCCCTTAAGATACGATGGCAAACATGCACATATGTACCTTTATGCTGCCATACTACACTTTTGATACGTGTATTTTTTATTTTGTTGGGGGAAAAAATATGAGTTATGTCGGCCAGAGTATAGGTTTGTCCCAGTACTTTCTGTACCAAATTCTGAAGTCTGTCATTTGTTATAAAGTGAGGGTAAATCTTTCTAAGAAAGATAGGGTAAGCTCTTAAGAAGTCTTGAATTCCCTTTTTCGATACACAGAACAAAAACAAAAAAATTTAAGACACACACCGATATAATGGGTCAATGCTCACCTTTCTCTGTACGCACACCAATTAATTTGACCATAAACTAAATTTTCTTGTGTTGAAATGGTCAGGGTAAAGAAATATTTTACTCTCTCGAGAGAGAGCGCTCATTTGAGGTAAAACCCATTTTTTCGGTATACGGGAACGGACATTGTGTTGATTTGTGTTGTTTTTTTGTACTGTTTTGTGTTGTTTGTTTCGGGCACGGGAACACACCTTATGTTGTATTTATTTTTTGTCCATAACTGTATTTGCCATATTTTTTCCACTGCAGTTACTGAGCTCTCAGTATTTGACAGTTTCTAGTCGTGGTAAACCAGGGATCGACTTGTTTATTTCCTTTTCATCCATCAAAATATCGAATGTTATTTACGAGTTTTGATGGAAATACTGGTTATCACACGTAATATTTACTAACAACAGCTATATAAACGATCTAAGTTTTAAAATACAAGTTTTAGAATTCAAAATCAGTAGCAGTTATTATGCATTTTGTAATGTTTGGCAGTACTATTGAGTAAATTATTGCGTTCAAAATATGTTTCTTTCATATGTTTCTGAATTAATCATAGTTTTGTGAGTATTCCTTTTCTGATGCAACTACTGCCTTCCAAATATAGTTTCTGAACGTTTACTTTGTGGATAAAACTATTTCTTCTCTCTTTCAATTGTGTTATTTATATGCACTCTCCTTTTAATAGTTTGAATTGGAATCAGCTTTTCAAGGAGGGAAAACGCTGTAAAATTGTATACAAGGGCGGGAGATTAGGAAACTGTGGGTCTCTTTCCCTTATTTGTTCCTGCTGTAAACGAATTGTACTTTTTTTTAATATATACGAAGGTTGCCTTTTATATTTCGGGATAAGAGAACAAAAACAAATATTAATCATCTAAAATAGCTTTATTGTTTTTCATAATATTCCCCATTAAGATCTATACGTCAGGACTATACAGCGGATGGCTCATCAAATCGATGTTTTGAGTGCTCAAAAATGCAGTTGTTTGAGCCGATGTATGAGAGCTCGCATTGTCGTGGTGAAGAGTGATCCATCTTCGGCGGATGAGTTTATCGATTTCTTGGAAGACAGCTGGCAAACAAATGGGTTGTGTATCACTCAGAATTATTTGTTCTGCGTTGTTCTAGTGGTACGGTTGCGACATGTCCAGTTTTTCCGAAAAAAACAGGCGGCCATTTGCTTGGAAGTGCTTCGGGCGCGAGCAACTTTTGTTGGATTTTGCTCAATTTGAAACACCCATACAGTCGACTGCTGTTTATTTTCGGGCTCATACGCGTAAATCCACGATTCATTATCTGTCAAGATGTCATAAAGGTGTTTCGAAGCACCGCGATTGTATTTTTATTGTATATTGTATATTTCTTTCGACCAATTGACACGAGCCTATTCTTGAGCGGCTGACAAATTGTGTGGAATCCAACGCGAAAAAATTTTTTTGACGGTCAAATGTTCATGCATGTTCTTTAACACGGTCACAAAGCTTTCCTTTCTGGTGTAGCCCAAGCAATAAAACAGTTGGCGTAAAACCCGTACTTCTATTGACAGTGTTGTTCAGCGCGAAATCTGCTTTAACCAAGTGATTATCCCAATCATTGGTTGTGTTGGAATCACATTCTTTGGATAACATCGGCACAAGTATACGATTTACACGCTCTACTTGTCCATTTGATTGAGGAGATCGCGTGGCAATTCTTACGTGCTGAATATTATTTTCGCGTAGAAAGTTGTTGAATTCCATTGACTTGAAAAAGGTTCCACGATCTGATACATTACGATCCGGCCGTTTAGTTTTGTAAATGTCGTGAAAGCATCAATAACAAGGAGAACATGTTTTTCGCGACTGAGAATTAGGCAAAGGACACAGGTGGTAGATATGAAGTGTATGAAATGGAACATCTTTGGGTATGGAATGTAAGTTTCCTTCAACTTTGTTTAAGTGTGGAGAGAAATATATGCATTTTAAACAGCCTTTTATGCGTTTTTTTATTTTAATAGCACCCGGATAGATGCTGAAATCACTTTTCTATCCCAACGTGACACTTCACTTCATGATGCGTACTTATTACTTCGGTCTTCATATTTGATAAAACGTAAAAGTTGACCTTGCCTTTGCACTTCCAGTATATAAGACCGTCCATCATCTAATAAAATGAGGCTTTCGCGCTTTTCTTACTCAGATAAAATCGCTTTAACATTGGATCGTACTTTTGGGTAGCCGCGAAAGCTCAAATAATCCGTCTTCTGCATACAAAACGTTAAATACCGACTTAAAACGTTAACGTGCGACATCCTTTTCTATGTTCAACGATGTTGTCGAAGTGGAATTTATCATCGGCCTGTTTTTGCATAAAAATTGTACCGTAGTCAACTGAATTTGCATCACTGCAGTTCTGTGGCGTTATGAGGGCTGAATAAAGATAAGACTTGGGATGCTATAAGTAAAGATTCTAACACTTCAAAAGTTTCCATTTCCTTTTTACGGAATATGAATGGTGTATCCCTTTTCAAAAGGTCATAGAGTGGTTTAGCCACATTCGCAAAACCTCTAATGAATTTGCGGAAATTGGAACAGATTTCCAGAAATCTGTGCACATTCTTAGTGGTGGAATGTACAGGAAAACTTTTAACCGTGCTTAAGTTACTGTCAATTGGTTGAATACCATCTTTAGTGACTTTATATCCGAGATAGATGATTTTGGTTTGCAAAAAAATACATTTGTTAAACCTGAGCTCTAATGAATGTTCATTTCTAATATTTATTACTTCGTGTAAAACATAAAGAAGACCTTCAATAGACTGACTAGAATGGCATCCGGGTATATTCGAACTGCCGTTGTGGCGTTATAAAATCTTCATCGATTCATCTGTCAATTGGGCATGATGAAAGCCATTTCTATAAAACAAAGGTGGTAAAAAGTAATTTATCGAAGTTGATCAAGATGAGGGGTATACATGAAATCACACATAAACGGAGCTCGTTATTTTTTTCTATATTTCGAGATTTTGGTTTAAGCGGGTCTAACAATCTCTTTTATTTTGTCTTTAACACTTTCACACAAATTGTTACTCGTTTTATCGTTGAAATGAGACTCACCACAATCTGCCGCTTATCATCAATTGTATCATGAGTAACTTGGAGTCGACCTCTGAATGGACTTCATTAATTTGTAATTTTCGCAGTTTCTGTTTCAATTGCCGAATTTCCTCTTTCTTCTTGCACATTCGTTGAAGTTTTGCTTTCTCCTCACCTAGTTGTTCCTCGTCCTCACTGCTTTCCTCAGGCATTGTTCTCTAGAGTCTGAAGCAAACTCGTTGATCAAAGCGGCATAATCGTTATATTTTTGACTCAAAGTTTAAACTCTGCCATGGTACCGGTAGTAGGAAGTTTAATTAATCTGACAATACCTTTGAGATTCCAGAATCTCTATCCACTTCTCATTATTATATTTTCACTTTTCACTACTCGAAATTAACTTGGAATCGAACCAAGTACCACGAGTAGCAGTAGTAAATTGAAATGTATACTCGACTGTACAGCAGATCTAATAAAGGTAAAGGTGGGCGCAAAAAATTAAACACTTGATTGACAGGAGGCGTTATCTTTATTTCGCAACGAAAGGAAGAGAAGTGACATAAAACCGCCTACTGCTTCTATTTATAGCAAAGTGAAGATTCGGTTCAATAACCTGATCAGATGGTCCTAAGATTATTACTTTCGGCTGCAGAACGTTTTCCAGTTAAAATAATCATCATTGCGAATATAAGAGTAACTAACAATAACAAATACTTCTAAATTTACTTTTATTTTTCAGTTCGCATTAGTTCTGAAACAAAAATTTACAAGTTTCGAACATTAATCCAACTGCGTACTTTGTTTGAATTTACTTTCATTTATGAATACTTAATGAAACAAGTATCCGTACATACATCTGTCCATCATATGTTCTGTACACTAAATACACTGAATTTTCTGAGTGATTGGATAAACAGTTTAAGTGACTGGTTTAGAATGACTGAAAAGGGCTTGGCTCACCCGACCAAATGGGGGAGTTATATTCAAGCATTGAGCAAGTATTTAAGTATATTTTATACAATGTGGCCGCCGTGGCGTTGTGGGTAGAGTGCGACGCTCACACCCCGAAGGGTCTAGGTTCGATTCCAGTCGAATTTTTCACGGCTGTCGAAGAAAGCTTCTCAAACTTCGCCGTTCGGAGTCGGCAAAAAACTGAAGGTCCCTTCTACTCGTGAGAGAACAGTAGCGCGCAAAACACGAGTAGTTGATGAGCAAGCTAGGGCCTGGTCTCCCTGTGGACTGTCGCGCCAACAATAATTATTATTATTATACATTGTATCTAGATCAAAAGGCAAGGACCATTTACGGAGAAATATTATTTTAAGAACGCTCAAGTGTCAGTAAAAACAACATTGTTTTTACTCTTAGCCGAAATAACATATTCTGTTTTAACTGAAAGGTGAAAAAAGAGGAGAAAGACCGGATACAGAATGTAGTCTTGAGAAACACCAGCATTCATAGGATGAAGTGAGAGCGATACTCTCTTACCGAATTTCCTAGGTTCGATTCCCAGATTGTACACTGCGCCAAAACTAGAGTTTTTATAAAAAAAACTGTAGGTCCCATCAACTCCTGAGAGAATAGTAGCGGGCACCACAGAAGTAGTTGATAAGAAGACTAGGCCCTGGTCCCTTGTTGGCTGTCGCGCTATCATTTATATATTGCATTAAGTTCTACGTTAGATTTGTTACTTGTTCCTTTACATATTTCTGAATAATGGGTTGAAAATTATTTTTGTCCGTAATTTTTTTCTCAAACATTTTATTACTATATCACTAACTTTTTCATTCTATTTGTTCAAATTTGTTATTTACTAATATAAGGTTGTCAAATATCCGTTTGTTTGCTCTTCTTTTTTGCTCATTCAATGCTTCATAAAAAGTGTTACAGTGACCGGATTTAGTTGCGCCGTTTTGTTCAACAATCTGTTTCCATCTAGACGGCAACTTCATAGAACCCCCTCGTAGAATCCCTCCTTCTTATTTGCGAAGAACTCGGACAGCCATATTTCATAAGCATCTTAGTTCAACTTCACACCACCAAGGGCGTTCGGCCAATTCTGGACGCTTCTGGCCGATCACCTGCTTCAAGCGGTACAGTTGTTCGCAGTAGATCTTAGAATTAAACGTCTGGCCAATTCCACCAAACACACAGCAAAACCTTCCTGGCCATCAATCCCGACTTCAATCAATACCCTTCAACCACGACTGTTTCGCTTGATATTGTGGTATGTGACCCATTTTTCGTCGTCAGTCACCATCCGCTTAAAAAATAGTTCGAGTTCGTTCCGTTTTAGCAGCATATCGTAGGCGTTGATTCGGTCCAGAAGGTTTCTCTGCGTCAAATCATGCGGCGAGATGCCACATGCCGGTCTAACTCTGTGATTTCCATGATTCGATCGGTATTCGTCGTCTTCCGTCAGGTCTTCCGCCGGCTGGCTTATCCATGGTGTCGTTTTTACCGGCTCTTAATCGTCGAAATCATTCCTCCGCGATTCGAAGTGATAGAGTACCATCCCCCAAAACACCATTAATCTCACGGAACGTTTCTCTAGCGGATTTACCTTGAACGAAGGAAAACTTAAAAAAAAACGCGAATTTCGGCGTTAGTGAAGTTCATGCTTACACGTCTATAACTGTTGAACGCAATATCAAAACTAATAATGCATAGCGTCGTTTTGTGGCTTATGTCAAGACCTTTCAAAACGATAAATAGTATTACTATTATTGTACATAACCGGAAAATTCAAAAGACAAAAACTGCTCATCAATATGTATGTACTTGCAAACTGCTGAAACTTCAAGGTAATCAAGACAGCTACATCGGCACTGAAATCAAACTTGCCAACCGCTGTTTTTTTCGATTCAAAAGGTAGTTGAGAAACTTTTTAAAAGGGCTAAGTTTTCTTCTTATAACAGCTTAATCATCCCAGTCCAGCTTTACTTGAACGTTACAAGCGGATGAGGAGGCTTTTACTTTTTGAGAAAGAAGGTGTGTGTTCTGTTTTTATCCTCTAATAGGAATTGGAGGAGAAGATTAAATGATACACTTTATGGGGTGTATGACGGCATGCGCTTGGGAAAACGTCTTTGGATATAACGTTCAAGAATGCCATGTAGACTGTATGTATACCACCGCTGCGAATCGAAAAGTCTTTGAATCCAAGCAATTAGAACAACGCAACAGAGGTCAGCCCAGATTGAGATAGGGCACATAAGTGGTGAAGGACCTCAACCAACTTGGAGTGCGCAACCGAAGGAAACTGGCGAATGATCGAGCTGGCTGGGGAGGCATGTTGGTTAAGGCCCAGGTACAAAACGGTTTGTACCCCCACACAAAAAACTTATTTTGTTATTTTCGTGTTCCTGAAACTTTTATAATCTGGGCTTTAGTTTATTAAACTTTTTTGTTGTCTTTTGAAGGTCGTGTTTGTTTCATACAGAAATGAATCTTATTCTGTAGAATTGCTATGTTTGGCAAAATATGGCTTGTATATATCATTAAAATCATTTGCAATGTTAAAAGTAGAGGAATTCGTTACTTCAAATTTGGGAAATTAGATTTTAGAATATACATATTTTCAAGGTAATATTACAATAATTTTTATTATTTCTTTCATGAAACTGTTTTCATCGTCGTCAAACGGTCGATTGACAAAGGGGATATCAGCTGTTTGATGAGCTGTTCAGTTGACCATCTCCTTCCTTATTGGTTTCTGATTGAGACAAAAATTGACGAATTAGCCGCCATGTTGCCAATTTTCGAGGGGAAACGTATAGATGTGTGAGTCAAATGAGACAATGTTCGATTTTACGTAAATAGCTTTCAGAAACTTGGGTTTTTTCTACAAGAACACGTAAATAACAGTCAAACGGCCGAAATGTAATGTGGAAATCAGCTGTTTGATGAGCTGTTCAGTTGTGTTTCGGGTTTTTACCAAGTGATAGATTTAATGTTTTCTCATACGTTTTACTTTCGTGGGTAAATTTTTTTTATTGAATTGTTGTTGTTATGTCTTCAAACTACAAACAATTAACAAAGTTATTGGAGAGTTGGCCGTTAGATAAAAGCAAAGTGGGAAGGTTGGTACTAATAACAAGTTTGATGTGTTAAAATAAATTTAATAATGTGTATCGAGAATGAATTTCAGGGTTTACTGAGCTTTGATACCAATCTAAGTGAATTTTAATAAAATCAAATGGTTTCTTAACGTTTGCCTTTCTGTCATAATATTTCCAAAATATAATTACGTTATGTGGGATATCACCTTTTCATCTGTTGCGCAACTTTCGACTAGTTTGATTTATTAATTTGCTTGACTCAGACAGCAGCATACGTACAACGCGGTTTGGACAACTTTAAATACCTGTACATACAGTCAATCAATCTCATATTCGTCCAGAAGGTACAAAGTAACATTTTTTCGATTTATTCAAGAACCACAAAAACTTTAAGTCATTTGGTTATGAAATCGAAGATCCAATTTATATCTACTGTCAAACAAAAAAAAGGACCATCCATGTTAACAAAAGCAACTTCTTAGGGTTTTGGTGCAGAATTCCATGCTTAGTTCTTTGAGCTAGTTTTTGAATAGTAGAATGTGGTCTGCCAATGAAGTTTGATAGTTGTACTAAACAATTTTTCATTTCAATGCACATTTCACACTCTTTACTTCCCATTTTGTAAATTTCTTTTATTTTTTGAATTCAAGACACAGAACCAAATAAGAAAACGTTTAGAGGTCAGAAACCCATTTGGCATATTTTTTTAAGTTACTTGTTCTTGATTTTGCGAATAAAAAAACGTTTTCATCGTTTTCTGCACATCTTAAGATTATGTATGGGTCCATTGAACTAACGACTTTGGCAACGGATTTAAAGAAAGATGCAAAATTAAGAAACTACTATATGCGTTCGAGTACATGTTTTTCAAAGAGGCCCTAAATAAAGTCATTTTCGTGTGACGAGGACCATATTCTTTGTAAGGCTACGATATTCGTTAACTTGAATTAAAGCTTGCCGACAAAACAGGAAAACTTCAATGATCCATAGAATACTATGTATTTGCATATAACATTCTGCGAAATGTCCCACCGAATCAGGGACAGTTGCAGTTCAAGTTGTATGTATTTTGAAAAGAACTTTAGCCCTAATTGTGCCAACAAAAATAAATATTATGTCGTGTTTTTCAGCTTTGTATGAAGAAGTGTAAACTGCCCTTCTATGTGCTTTTAAAAATGCATTTCAGAAAAAATACTTTTGATACGAAAGTTAAATTGCATGTGAATAATGTTGAAGAAGGTTTTTCTATATTTAAGGCAATTCAAATTAAATATATAGTGTGGTCGCCGTGGCGTAGTGGGTAGAGTGCGACGCTCACACGCCGAAGCTCAACACAAATTTTTCGAATTTTTCACGGCACCACCTTTTTCGAGCTGCTGACAACACTCAAAGGCTCTGGTCCCCCTTTGGACTGTAGCGCCACGACACGCTTCGGATCGTTATTTTGTTGGAACATCCACACCAAAGACATATCCTCGGCATGTGGCAACATTATGCTCTGGAGTATGTTCATATAAATTTCCTTTGGCATAATCCCTTAAGATACGATGGCAAACATGCACATATGTACCTTTATGCTGCCACACTACACTTTTGATACGTGTATTTTTTATTTTGTTGGGGGAAAAAATATGAGTTATGTCGGCCAGAGTATAGGTTTGTCCCAGTACTTTCTGTACCAAATTCTGAAGTCTGTCATTTGTTATAAAGTGAGGGTAAATCTCTCTAAGAAAGAAAGGGTAAAGCTCTTAAGAAATCTTGAATTCCCTTTTTCGATACACAGAACAAAAACAAAAAAATTTAAGACACACACCGATATAATGGGTCAATGCTCACCTTTCTCTGTACGCACACCAATTAATTTGACCATAAACTAAATTTTCTTGTGTTGAAATGGTCAGGGTAGGGAAATATTTTACTCTCTCGAGAGAGAGCGCTCATTTGAGGTAAAACCCATTTTTTCGGTATACGGGAACGGACATTGTGTTGATTTGTGTTGTTTTTTTGTACTGTTTTGTGTTGTTTGTTTCGGGCACGGGAACACACCTTATGTTGTATTTATTTTTTGTCCATAACTGTATTTGCCATATTTTTTCCACTGCAGTTACTGAGCTCTCAGTATTTGACAGTTTCTAGTCGTGGTAAACCAGGGATCGACTTGTTTATTTCCTTTTCATCCATCAAAATATCGAATGTTATTTACGAGTTTTGATGGAAATACTGGTTATCACACGTAATATTTACTAACAACAGCTATATAAACGATCTAAGTTTTAAAATACAAGTTTTAGAATTCAAAATCAGTAGCAGTTATTATGCATTTTGTAATGTTTGGCAGTACTATTGAGTAAATTATTGCGTTCAAAATATGTTTCTTTCATATGTTTCTGAATTAATCATAGTTTTGTGAGTATTCCTTTTCTGATGCAACTACTGCCTTCCAAATATAGTTTCTGAACGTTTACTTTGTGGATAAAACTATTTCTTCTCTCTTTCAATTGTGTTATTTATATGCACTCTCCTTTTAATAGTTTGAATTGGAATCAGCTTTTCAAGGAGGGAAAACGCTGTAAAATTGTATACAAGGGCGGGAGATTAGGAAACTGTAGGTCTCTTTCCCTTATTTGTCCCTGCTGTAAACGAATTGTACTTTTTTTTTATATATACGAAGGTTGCCTTTTATATTTCGGGATAAGAGAACAAAAACAAATATTAATCATCTAAAATAGCTTTATTGTTTTTCATAATATTCCCCATTAAGATCTATACACAAGTCAGGACTATACAGCGGATGGCTCATCAAATCGATGTTTTGAGTGCTCAAAAATGCAGTTGTTTGAGCCGATGTATGAGAGCTCGCATTGTCGTGGTGAAGAGTGATCCATCTTCGGCGGATGAGTTTATCGATTTCTTGGAAGACAGCTGGCAAACAAATGGGTTGTGTATCACTCAGAATTATTTGTTCTGCGTTGTTCTAGTGGTACGGTTGCGACATGTCCAGTTTTTCCGAAAAAAACAGGCGGCCATTTGCTTGGAAGTGCTTCGGGCGCGAGCAACTTTTGTTGGATTTTGCTCAATTTGAAACACCCATACAGTCGACTGCTGTTTATTTTCGGGCTCATACGCGTAAATCCACGATTCATTATCTGTCAAGATGTCATAAAGGTGTTTCGAAGCACCGCGATTGTATTTTTATTGTATATTGTATATTTCTTTCGACCAATTGGCACGAGCCTATTCTTGAGCGGCTGACAAATTGTGTGGAATCCAACGCGAAAAAATTTTTTTGACGGTCAAATGTTCATGCATGTTCTTTAACACGGTCACAAAGCTTTCCTTTCTGGTGTAGCCCAAGCAATAAAACAGTTGGCGTAAAACCCGTACTTCTATTGACAGTGTTGTTCAGCGCGAAATCTGCTTTAACCAAGTGATTATCCCAATCATTGGTTGTGTTGGAATCACATTCTTTGGATAACATCGGCACAAGTATACGATTTACACGCTCTACTTGTCCATTTGATTGAGGAGATCGCGTGGCAATTCTTACGTGCTGAATATTATTTTCGCGTAGAAAGTTGTTGAATTCCATTGACTTGAAAAAGGTTCCACGATCTGATACATTACGATCCGGCCGTTTAGTTTTGTAAATGTCGTGAAAGCATCAATAACAAGGAGAACATGTTTTTCGCGACTGAGAATTAGGCAAAGGACACAGGTGGTAGATATGAAGTGTATGAAATGGAACATCTTTGGGTATGGAATGTAAGTTTCCTTCAACTTTGTTTAAGTGTGGAGAGAAATATATGCATTTTAAACAGCCTTTTATGCGTTTTTTTATTTTAATAGCACCCGGATAGATGCTGAAATCACTTTTCTATCCCAACGTGACACTTCACTTCATGATGCGTACTTATTACTTCGGTCTTCATATTTGATAAAACGTAAAAGTTGACCTTGCCTTTGCACTTCCAGTATATAAGACCGTCCATCATCTAATAAAATGAGACTTTCGCGCTTTTCTTACTCAGATAAAATCGCTTTAACATTGGATCGTACTTTTGGGCAGCCGCGAAAGCTCAAATAATCCGTCTTCTGCATACAAAACGTTAAATACCGACTTAAAACGTTAACGTGCGACATCCTTTTCTATGTTCAACGATGTTGTCGAAGTGGAATTTATCATCGGCCTGTTTTTGCATAAAAATTGTACCGTAGTCAACTGAACTTGCATCACTGCAGTTCTGTGGCGTTATGAGGGCTGAATAAAGATAAGACTTGGGATGCTATAAGTAAAGATTCTAACACTTCAAAAGTTTCCATTTCCTTTTTACGGAATATGAATGGTGTATCCCTTTTCAAAAGGTCATAGAGTGGTTTAGCCACATTCGCAAAACCTCTAATGAATTTGCGGAAATTGGAACAGATTTCCAGAAATCTGTGCACATTCTTAGTGGTGGAATGTACAGGAAAACTTTTAACCGTGCTTAAGTTACTGTCAATTGGTTGAATACCATCTTTAGTGACTTTATATCCGAGATAGATGATTTTGGTTTGCAAAAAAATACATTTGTTAAACCTGAGCTCTAATGAATGTTCATTTCTAATATTTATTACTTCGTGTAAAACATAAAGAAGACCTTCAATAGACTGACTAAAATGGCATCCGGGTATATTCGAACTGCCGTTGTGGCGTTATAAAATCTTCATCGATTCATCTGTCAATTGGGCATGATGAAAGCCATTTCTATAAAACAAAGGTGGTAAAAAGTAATTTATCGAAGTTGATCAAGATGAGGGGTATACATGAAATCACACATAAACGGAGCTCGTTATTTTTTTCTATATTTCGAGATTTTGGTTTAAGCGGGTCTAACAATCTCTTTTATTTTGTCTTTAACACTTTCACACAAATTGTTACTCGTTTTATCGTTGAAATGAGACTCACCACAATCTGCCGCTTATCATCAATTGTATCATGAGTAACTTGGAGTCGACCTCTGAATGGACTTCATTAATTTGTAATTTTCGCAGTTTCTGTTTCAATTGCCGAATTTCCTCTTTCTTCTTGCACATTCGTTGAAGTTTTGCTTTCTCCTCACCTAGTTGTTCCTCGTCCTCACTGCTTTCCTCAGGCATTGTTCTCTAGAGTCTGAAGCAAACTCGTTGATCAAAGCGGCATAATCGTTATATTTTTGACTCAAAGTTTAAACTCTGCCATGGTACCGGTAGTAGGAAGTTTAATTAATCTGACAATACCTTTGAGATTCCAGAATCTCTATCCACTTCTCATTATTATATTTTCACTTTTCACTACTCGAAATTAACTTGGAATCGAACCAAGTACCACGAGTAGCAGTAGTAAATTGAAATGTATACTCGACTGTACAGCAGATCTAATAAAGGTAAAGGTGGGCGCAAAAAATTAAACACTTGATTGACAGGAGGCGTTATCTTTATTTCGCAACGAAAGGAAGAGAAGTGACATAAAACCGCCTACTGCTTCTATTTATAGCAAAGTGAAGATTCGGTTCAATAACCTGATCAGATGGTCCTAAGATTATTACTTTCGGCTGCAGAACGTTTTCCAGTTGAAATAATCATCATTGCGAATATAAGAGTAACTAACAATAACAAATACTTCTAAATTTACTTTTATATTTCAGTTCGCATTAGTTCTGAAACAAAAATTTACAAGTTTCGAACATTAATCCAACTGCGTACTTTGTTTGAATTTACTTTCATTTATGAATACTTAATGAAACAAGTATCCGTACATACATCTGTTCATCATATGTTCTGTACACTAAATACACTGAATTTTCTGAGTGATTGGATAAACAGTTTAAGTGACTGGTTTAGAATGACTGAAAAGGGCTTGGCTCACCCGACCAAATGGGGGAGTTATATTCAAGCATTGAGCAAGTATTTAAGTATATATATATACAATGTGGCCGCCGTGGCGTTGTGGGTAGAGTGCGACGCTCACACCCCGAAGGGTCTAGGTTCGATTCCAGTCGAATTTTTCACGGCTGTCGAAGAAAGCTTCTCAAACTTCGCCGTTCGGAGTCGGCAAAAAACTGAAGGTCCCTTCTACTCGTGAGAGAACAGTAGCGCGCAAAACACGAGTAGTTGATGAGCAAGCTAGGGCCTGGTCTCCCTGTGGACTGTCGCGCCAACAATAATTATTATTATTATACATTGTATCTAGATCAAAAGGCAAGGACCATTTACGGAGAAATATTATTTTAAGAACGCTCAAGTGTCAGTAAAAACAACATTGTTTTTACTCTTAGCCGAAATAACATATTCTGTTTTAACTGAAAGGTGAAAAAAGAGGAGAAAGACCGGATACAGAATGTAGTCTTGAGAAACACCAGCATTCATAGGATGAAGTGAGAGCGATACTCTCTTACCGAATTTCCTAGGTTCGATTCCCAGATTGTACACTGCGCCAAAACTAGAGTTTTTATAAAAAAAACTGTAGGTCCCATCAACTCCTGAGAGAATAGTAGCGGGCACCACAGAAGTAGTTGATAAGAAGACTAGGCCCTGGTCCCTTGTTGGCTGTCGCGCTATCATTTATATATTGCATTAAGTTCTACGTTAGATTTGTTACTTGTTCCTTTACATATTTCTGAATAATGGGTTGAAAATTATTTTTGTCCGTAATTTTTTTCTCAAACATTTTATTACTATATCACTAACTTTTTCATTCTATTTGTTCAAATTTGTTATTTACTAATATAAGGTTGTCAAATATCCGTTTGTTTGCTCTTCTTTTTTGCTCATTCAATGCTTCATAAAAAGTGTTACAGTGACCGGATTTAGTTGCGCCGTTTTGTTCAACAATCTGTTTCCATCTAGACGGCAACTTCATAGAACCCCCTCGTAGAATCCCTCCTTCTTATTTGCGAAGAACTCGGACAGCCATATTTCATAAGCATCTTAGTTCAACTTCACACCACCAAGGGCGTTCGGCCAATTCTGGACGCTTCTGGCCGATCACCTGCTTCAAGCGGTACAGTTGTTCGCAGTAGATCTTAGAATTAAACGTCTGGCCAATTCCACCAAACACACAGCAAAACCTTCCTGGCCATCAATCCCGACTTCAATCAATACCCTTCAACCACGACTGTTTCGCTTGATATTGTGGTATGTGACCCATTTTTCGTCGTCAGTCACCATCCGCTTAAAAAATAGTTCGAGTTCGTTCCGTTTTAGCAGCATATCGTAGGCGTTGATTCGGTCCAGAAGGTTTCTCTGCGTCAAATCATGCGGCGAGATGCCACATGCCGGTCTAACTCTGTGATTTCCATGATTCGATCGGTATTCGTCGTCTTCCGTCAGGTCTTCCGCCGGCTGGCTTATCCATGGTGTCGTTTTTACCGGCTCTTAATCGTCGAAATCATTCCTCCGCGATTCGAAGTGATAGAGTACCATCCCCCAAAACACCATTAATCTCACGGAACGTTTCTCTAGCGGATTTACCTTGAACGAAGGAAAACTTAAAAAAAAACGCGAATTTCGGCGTTAGTGAAGTTCATGCTTACACGTCTATAACTGTTGAACGCAATATCAAAACTAATAATGCATAGCGTCGTTTTGTGGCTTATGTCAAGACCTTTCAAAACGATAAATAGTATTACTATTATTGTACATAACCGGAAAATTCAAAAGACAAAAACTGCTCATCAATATGTATGTACTTGCAAACTGCTGAAACTTCAAGGTAATCAAGACAGCTACATCGGCACTGAAATCAAACTTGCCAACCGCTGTTTTTTTCGATTCAAAAGGTAGTTGAGAAACTTTTTAAAAGGGCTAAGTTTTCTTCTTATAACAGCTTAATCATCCCAGTCCAGCTTTACTTGAACGTTACAAGCGGATGAGGAGGCTTTTACTTTTTGAGAAAGAAGGTGTGTGTTCTGTTTTTATCCTCTAATAGGAATTGGAGGAGAAGATTAAATGATACACTTTATGGGGTGTATGACGGCATGCGCTTGGGAAAACGTCTTTGGATATAACGTTCAAGAATGCCATGTAGACTGTATGTATACCACCGCTGCGAATCGAAAAGTCTTTGAATCCAAGCAATTAGAACAACGCAACAGAGGTCAGCCCAGATTGAGATAGGGCACATAAGTGGTGAAGGACCTCAACCAACTTGGAGTGCGCAACCGAAGGAAACTGGCGAATGATCGAGCTGGCTGGGGAGGCATGTTGGTTAAGGCCCAGGTACAAAACGGTTTGTACCCCCACACAAAAAACTTATTTTGTTATTTTCGTGTTCCTGAAACTTTTATAATCTGGGCTTTAGTTTATTAAACTTTTTTGTTGTCTTTTGAAGGTCGTGTTTGTTTCATACAGAAATGAATCTTATTCTGTAGAATTGCTATGTTTGGCAAAATATGGCTTGTATATATCATTAAAATCATTTGCAATGTTAAAAGTAGAGGAATTCGTTACTTCAAATTTGGGAAATTAGATTTTAGAATATACATATTTTCAAGGTAATATTACAATAATTTTTATTATTTCTTTCATGAAACTGTTTTCATCGTCGTCAAACGGTCGATTGACAAAGGGGATATCAGCTGTTTGATGAGCTGTTCAGTTGACCATCTCCTTCCTTATTGGTTTCTGATTGAGACAAAAATTGACGAATTAGCCGCCATGTTGCCAATTTTCGAGGGGAAACGTATAGATGTGTGAGTCAAATGAGACAATGTTCGATTTTACGTAAATAGCTTTCAGAAACTTGGGTTTTTTCTACAAGAACACGTAAATAACAGTCAAACGGCCGAAATGTAATGTGGAAATCAGCTGTTTGATGAGCTGTTCAGTTGTGTTTCGGGTTTTTACCAAGTGATAGATTTAATGTTTTCTCATACGTTTTACTTTCGTGGGTAAATTTTTTTTATTGAATTGTTGTTGTTATGTCTTCAAACTACAAACAATTAACAAAGTTATTGGAGAGTTGGCCGTTAGATAAAAGCAAAGTGGGAAGGTTGGTACTAATAACAAGTTTGATGTGTTAAAATAAATTTAATAATGTGTATCGAGAATGAATTTCAGGGTTTACTGAGCTTTGATACCAATCTAAGTGAATTTTAATAAAATCAAATGGTTTCTTAACGTTTGCCTTTCTGTCATAATATTTCCAAAATATAATTACGTTATGTGGGATATCACCTTTTCATCTGTTGCGCAACTTTCGACTAGTTTGATTTATTAATTTGCTTGACTCAGACAGCAGCATACGTACAACGCGGTTTGGACAACTTTAAATACCTGTACATACAGTCAATCAATCTCATATTCGTCCAGAAGGTACAAAGTAACATTTTTTCGATTTATTCAAGAACCACAAAAACTTTAAGTCATTTGGTTATGAAATCGAAGATCCAATTTATATCTACTGTCAAACAAAAAAAAGGACCATCCATGTTAACAAAAGCAACTTCTTAGGGTTTTGGTGCAGAATTCCATGCTTAGTTCTTTGAGCTAGTTTTTGAATAGTAGAATGTGGTCTGCCAATGAAGTTTGATAGTTGTACTAAACAATTTTTCATTTCAATGCACATTTCACACTCTTTACTTCCCATTTTGTAAATTTCTTTTATTTTTTGAATTCAAGACACAGAACCAAATAAGAAAACGTTTAGAGGTCAGAAACCCATTTGGCATATTTTTTTAAGTTACTTGTTCTTGATTTTGCGAATAAAAAAACGTTTTCATCGTTTTCTGCACATCTTAAGATTATGTATGGGTCCATTGAACTAACGACTTTGGCAACGGATTTAAAGAAAGATGCAAAATTAAGAAACTACTATATGCGTTCGAGTACATGTTTTTCAAAGAGGCCCTAAATAAAGTCATTTTCGTGTGACGAGGACCATATTCTTTGTAAGGCTACGATATTCGTTAACTTGAATTAAAGCTTGCCGACAAAACAGGAAAACTTCAATGATCCATAGAATACTATGTATTTGCATATAACATTCTGCGAAATGTCCCACCGAATCAGGGACAGTTGCAGTTCAAGTTGTATGTATTTTGAAAAGAACTTTAGCCCTAATTGTGCCAACAAAAATAAATATTATGTCGTGTTTTTCAGCTTTGTATGAAGAAGTGTAAACTGCCCTTCTATGTGCTTTTAAAAATGCATTTCAGAAAAAATACTTTTGATACGAAAGTTAAATTGCATGTGAATAATGTTGAAGAAGGTTTTTCTATATTTAAGGCAATTCAAATTAAATATATAGTGTGGTCGCCGTGGCGTAGTGGGTAGAGTGCGACGCTCACACGCCGAAGCTCAACACAAATTTTTCGAATTTTTCACGGCACCACCTTTTTCGAGCTGCTGACAACACTCAAAGGCTCTGGTCCCCCTTTGGACTGTAGCGCCACGACACGCTTCGGATCGTTATTTTGTTGGAACATCCACACCAAAGACATATCCTCGGCATGTGGCAACATTATGCTCTGGAGTATGTTCATATAAATTTCCTTTGGCATAATCCCTTAAGATACGATGGCAAACATGCACATATGTACCTTTATGCTGCCACACTACACTTTTGATACGTGTATTTTTTATTTTGTTGGGGGAAAAAATATGAGTTATGTCGGCCAGAGTATAGGTTTGTCCCAGTACTTTCTGTACCAAATTCTGAAGTCTGTCATTTGTTATAAAGTGAGGGTAAATCTCTCTAAGAAAGAAAGGGTAAAGCTCTTAAGAAATCTTGAATTCCCTTTTTCGATACACAGAACAAAAACAAAAAAATTTAAGACACACACCGATATAATGGGTCAATGCTCACCTTTCTCTGTACGCACACCAATTAATTTGACCATAAACTAAATTTTCTTGTGTTGAAATGGTCAGGGTAGGGAAATATTTTACTCTCTCGAGAGAGAGCGCTCATTTGAGGTAAAACCCATTTTTTCGGTATACGGGAACGGACATTGTGTTGATTTGTGTTGTTTTTTTGTACTGTTTTGTGTTGTTTGTTTCGGGCACGGGAACACACCTTATGTTGTATTTATTTTTTGTCCATAACTGTATTTGCCATATTTTTTCCACTGCAGTTACTGAGCTCTCAGTATTTGACAGTTTCTAGTCGTGGTAAACCAGGGATCGACTTGTTTATTTCCTTTTCATCCATCAAAATATCGAATGTTATTTACGAGTTTTGATGGAAATACTGGTTATCACACGTAATATTTACTAACAACAGCTATATAAACGATCTAAGTTTTAAAATACAAGTTTTAGAATTCAAAATCAGTAGCAGTTATTATGTATTTTGTAATGTTTGGCAGTACTATTGAGTAAATTATTGCGTTCAAAATATGTTTCTGAATTAATCATAGTTTTGTGAGTATTCCTTTTCTGATGCAACTACTGCCTTACAAATATAGTTTCTGAACGTTTACTTTGTGGATAAAACTATTTCTTCTCTCTTTCAATTGTGTTATTTATATGCACTCTCCTTTTAATAGTTTGAATTGGAATCAGCTTTTCAAGGAGGGAAAACGCTGTAAAATTGTATACAAGGGCGGGAGATTAGGAAACTGTAGGTCTCTTTCCCTTATTTGTCCCTGCTGTAAACGAATTGTACTTTTTTTTTATATATACGAAGGTTGCCTTTTATATTTCGGGATAAGAGAACAAAAACAAATATTAATCATCTAAAATAGCTTTATTGTTTTTCATAATATTCCCCATTAAGATCTATACACAAGTCAGGACTATACAGCGGATGGCTCATCAAATCGATGTTTTGAGTGCTCAAAAATGCAGTTGTTTGAGCCGATGTATGAGAGCTCGCATTGTCGTGGTGAAGAGTGATCCATCTTCGGCGGATGAGTTTATCGATTTCTTGGAAGACAGCTGGCAAACAAATGGGTTGTGTATCACTCAGAATTATTTGTTCTGCGTTGTTCTAGTGGTACGGTTGCGACATGTCCAGTTTTTCCGAAAAAAACAGGCGGCCATTTGCTTGGAAGTGCTTCGGGCGCGAGCAACTTTTGTTGGATTTTGCTCAATTTGAAACACCCATACAGTCGACTGCTGTTTATTTTCGGGCTCATACGCGTAAATCCACGATTCATTATCTGTCAAGATGTCATAAAGGTGTTTCGAAGCACCGCGATTGTATTTTTATTGTATATTGTATATTTCTTTCGACCAATTGGCACGAGCCTATTCTTGAGCGGCTGACAAATTGTGTGGAATCCAACGCGAAAAAATTTTTTTGACGGTCAAATGTTCATGCATGTTCTTTAACACGGTCACAAAGCTTTCCTTTCTGGTGTAGCCCAAGCAATAAAACAGTTGGCGTAAAACCCGTACTTCTATTGACAGTGTTGTTCAGCGCGAAATCTGCTTTAACCAAGTGATTATCCCAATCATTGGTTGTGTTGGAATCACATTCTTTGGATAACATCGGCACAAGTATACGATTTACACGCTCTACTTGTCCATTTGATTGAGGAGATCGCGTGGCAATTCTTACGTGCTGAATATTATTTTCGCGTAGAAAGTTGTTGAATTCCATTGACTTGAAAAAGGTTCCACGATCTGATACATTACGATCCGGCCGTTTAGTTTTGTAAATGTCGTGAAAGCATCAATAACAAGGAGAACATGTTTTTCGCGACTGAGAATTAGGCAAAGGACACAGGTGGTAGATATGAAGTGTATGAAATGGAACATCTTTGGGTATGGAATGTAAGTTTCCTTCAACTTTGTTTAAGTGTGGAGAGAAATATATGCATTTTAAACAGCCTTTTATGCGTTTTTTTATTTTAATAGCACCCGGATAGATGCTGAAATCACTTTTCTATCCCAACGTGACACTTCACTTCATGATGCGTACTTATTACTTCGGTCTTCATATTTGATAAAACGTAAAAGTTGACCTTGCCTTTGCACTTCCAGTATATAAGACCGTCCATCATCTAATAAAATGAGACTTTCGCGCTTTTCTTACTCAGATAAAATCGCTTTAACATTGGATCGTACTTTTGGGCAGCCGCGAAAGCTCAAATAATCCGTCTTCTGCATACAAAACGTTAAATACCGACTTAAAACGTTAACGTGCGACATCCTTTTCTATGTTCAACGATGTTGTCGAAGTGGAATTTATCATCGGCCTGTTTTTGCATAAAAATTGTACCGTAGTCAACTGAACTTGCATCACTGCAGTTCTGTGGCGTTATGAGGGCTGAATAAAGATAAGACTTGGGATGCTATAAGTAAAGATTCTAACACTTCAAAAGTTTCCATTTCCTTTTTACGGAATATGAATGGTGTATCCCTTTTCAAAAGGTCATAGAGTGGTTTAGCCACATTCGCAAAACCTCTAATGAATTTGCGGAAATTGGAACAGATTTCCAGAAATCTGTGCACATTCTTAGTGGTGGAATGTACAGGAAAACTTTTAACCGTGCTTAAGTTACTGTCAATTGGTTGAATACCATCTTTAGTGACTTTATATCCGAGATAGATGATTTTGGTTTGCAAAAAAATACATTTGTTAAACCTGAGCTCTAATGAATGTTCATTTCTAATATTTATTACTTCGTGTAAAACATAAAGAAGACCTTCAATAGACTGACTAGAATGGCATCCGGGTATATTCGAACTGCCGTTGTGGCGTTATAAAATCTTCATCGATTCATCTGTCAATTGGGCATGATGAAAGCCATTTTTATAAAATAAAGGTGGTAAAAAGTAATTTATCGAAGTTGATCAAGATGAGGGGTATACATGAAATCACACATAAACGGAGCTCGTTATTTTTTTCTATATTTCGAGATTTTGGTTTAAGCGGGTCTAACAATCTCTTTTATTTTGTCTTTAACACTTTCACACAAATTGTTACTCGTTTTATCGTTGAATTGAGACTCACCACAATCTGCCGCTTATCATCAATTGTATCATGAGTAACTTGGAGTAATTGTTGTAATTTTCGCAGTTTCTGTTTCAATTGCCGAATTTCCTCTTTCTTCTTGCACATTCGTTGAAGTTTTGCTTTCTCCTCACCTAGTTGTTCCTCGTCCTCACTGCTTTCCTCAGGCATTGTTCTCTAGAGTCTGAAGCAAACTCGTTGATCAAAGCGGCATAGTCGTTATATTTTTGACTCAAAGTTTAAACTCTGCCATGGTACCGGTAGTAGGAAGTTTAATTAATCTGACAATACCTTTGAGATTCCAGAATCTCTATCCACTTCTCATTATTATATTTTCACTTTTCACTACTCGAAATTAACTTGGAATCGAACCAAGTACCACGAGTAGCAGTAGTAAATTGAAATGTATACTCGACTGTACAGCAGATCTAATAAAGGTAAAGGTGGGCGCAAAAAATTAAACACTTGATTGACAGGAGGCGTTATCTTTATTTCGCAACGAAAGGAAGAGAAGTGACATAAAACCGCCTACTGCTTCTATTTATAGCAAAGTGAAGATTCGGTTCAATAACCTGATCAGATGGTCCTAAGATTATTACTTTCGGCTGCAGAACGTTTTCCAGTTGAAATAATCATCATTGCGAATATAAGAGTAACTAACAATAACAAATACTTCTAAATTTACTTTTATATTTCAGTTCGCATTAGTTCTGAAACAAAAATTTACAAGTTTCGAACATTAATCCAACTGCGTACTTTGTTTGAATTTACTTTCATTTATGAATACTTAATGAAACAAGTATCCGTACATACATCTGTTCATCATATGTTCTGTACACTAAATACACTGAATTTTCTGAGTGATTGGATAAACAGTTTAAGTGACTGGTTTAGAATGACTGAAAAGGGCTTGGCTCACCCGACCAAATGGGGGAGTTATATTCAAGCATTGAGCAAGTATTTAAGTATATATATATACAATGTGGCCGCCGTGGCGTTGTGGGTAGAGTGCGACGCTCACACCCCGAAGGGTCTAGGTTCGATTCCAGTCGAATTTTTCACGGCTGTCGAAGAAAGCTTCTCAAACTTCGCCGTTCGGAGTCGGCAAAAAACTGAAGGTCCCTTCTACTCGTGAGAGAACAGTAGCGCGCAAAACACGAGTAGTTGATGAGCAAGCTAGGGCCTGGTCTCCCTGTGGACTGTCGCGCCAACAATAATTATTATTATTATACATTGTATCTAGATCAAAAGGCAAGGACCATTTACGGAGAAATATTATTTTAAGAACGCTCAAGTGTCAGTAAAAACAACATTGTTTTTACTCTTAGCCGAAATAACATATTCTGTTTTAACTGAAAGGTGAAAAAAGAGGAGAAAGACCGGATACAGAATGTAGTCTTGAGAAACACCAGCATTCATAGGATGAAGTGAGAGCGATACTCTCTTACCGAATTTCCTAGGTTCGATTCCCAGATTGTACACTGCGCCAAAACTAGAGTTTTTATAAAAAAAACTGTAGGTCCCATCAACTCCTGAGAGAATAGTAGCGGGCACCACAGAAGTAGTTGATAAGAAGACTAGGCCCTGGTCCCTTGTTGGCTGTCGCGCTATCATTTATATATTGCATTAAGTTCTACGTTAGATTTGTTACTTGTTCCTTTACATATTTCTGAATAATGGGTTGAAAATTATTTTTGTCCGTAATTTTTTTCTCAAACATTTTATTACTATATCACTAACTTTTTCATTCTATTTGTTCAAATTTGTTATTTACTAATATAAGGTTGTCAAATATCCGTTTGTTTGCTCTTCTTTTTTGCTCATTCAATGCTTCATAAAAAGTGTTACAGTGACCGGATTTAGTTGCGCCGTTTTGTTCAACAATCTGTTTCCATCTAGACGGCAACTTCATAGAACCCCCTCGTAGAATCCCTCCTTCTTATTTGCGAAGAACTCGGACAGCCATATTTCATAAGCATCTTAGTTCAACTTCACACCACCAAGGGCGTTCGGCCAATTCTGGACGCTTCTGGCCGATCACCTGCTTCAAGCGGTACAGTTGTTCGCAGTAGATCTTAGAATTAAACGTCTGGCCAATTCCACCAAACACACAGCAAAACCTTCCTGGCCATCAATCCCGACTTCAATCAATACCCTTCAACCACGACTGTTTCGCTTGATATTGTGGTATGTGACCCATTTTTCGTCGTCAGTCACCATCCGCTTAAAAAATAGTTCGAGTTCGTTCCGTTTTAGCAGCATATCGTAGGCGTTGATTCGGTCCAGAAGGTTTCTCTGCGTCAAATCATGCGGCGAGATGCCACATGCCGGTCTAACTCTGTGATTTCCATGATTCGATCGGTATTCGTCGTCTTCCGTCAGGTCTTCCGCCGGCTGGCTTATCCATGGTGTCGTTTTTACCGGCTCTTAATCGTCGAAATCATTCCTCCGCGATTCGAAGTGATAGAGTACCATCCCCCAAAACACCATTAATCTCACGGAACGTTTCTCTAGCGGATTTACCTTGAACGAAGGAAAACTTAAAAAAAAACGCGAATTTCGGCGTTAGTGAAGTTCATGCTTACACGTCTATAACTGTTGAACGCAACATCAAACTAATAATGCATAGCGTCGTCTTGTGGCTTATGTCAAGACCTTTCAAAACGATAAATAGTATTACTATTATTGTACATAACCGGAAAATTCAAAAGACAAAAACTGCTCATCAATATGTATGTACTTGCAAACTGCTGAAACTTCAAGGTAATCAAGAGCTTCGTCTACTTTGGCACCGTGGTAAATAGGGACAGCTACATCGGCACCGAAATCAAACTTGCCAACCGCTGTTGTTTTCGATTCAAAAGGCAGTTGAGAAACTTTTTAAAAGGGCTAAGTTTTCTTCTTATAACAGCTTAATCATCCCAGTCCAGCTTTACTTGAACGTTACAAGCGGATGAGGAGGCTTTTACTTTTTGAGAAAGAAGGTGTGTGTTCTGTTTTTATCCTCTAATAGGAATTGGAGGAGAAGATTAAATGATACACTTTATGGGGTGTATGACGGCATGCGCTTGGGAAAACGTCTTTGGATATAACGTTCAAGAATGCCATGTAGACTGTATGTATACCACCGCTGCGAATCGAAAAGTCTTTGAATCCAAGCAATTAGAACAACGCAACAGAGGTCAGCCCAGATTGAGATAGGGCACATAAGTGGTGAAGGACCTCAACCAACTTGGAGTGCGCAACCGAAGGAAACTGGCGAATGATCGAGCTGGCTGGGGAGGCATGTTGGTTAAGGCCCAGGTACAAAACGGTTTGTACCCCCACACAAAAAACTTATTTTGTTATTTTCGTGTTCCTGAAACTTTTATAATCTGGGCTTTAGTTTATTAAACTTTTTTGTGGTCTTTGGAAGGTCGTGTTTGTTTCATACAGAAATGAATCTTATTCTGTAGAATTGCTATGTTTGGCAAAATATGGCTTGTATATATCATTAAAATCATTTGCAATGTTAAAAGTAGAGGAATTCGTTACTTCAAATTTGGGAAGTTAGATTTTAGAATATACATATTTTCAAGGTAATATTACAATAATTTTTATTATTTCTTTCATGAAACTGTTTTCATCCTTTGGAATTTAACTTAATACGTACGCAATGAAGGCCTCATTGAGATTGAGGATTTATAGCGAAGTGTTGATAAGAAGGTAATCGGCTGTGATATAAGTGATGCACAAGAAGAGTGTCAAGAAAACGAACGACAACACAATTTCATTTGATTTTAAGTTTATTTATTTTCCCGATGGGGAAAAACATATCAGCTTGCTTAAAACAACCTTCACTTCCACATTATTAGGTACAATTAAACCAAATTCAACAACAAAATCATGACCAGAACAATAGCAACAACATTTAATACTTATGCGCTACATTTATATAGCAGACAAAAACAACGAGGACATCACCAAAACACCAAAAAAAAGTTGAATAACTTAGCACGTACTTATTTAGAATAAAGCGACTAGTTTTTACTCCCATTTTGAGTTTTTCTTTCTTGACGTAAACAATAAAGACTTGATGAGAAAATATTAAAATATTTTAATTGTCCCATATGTGATTAAAGCCGACTTCAGATAGAATGGAGAATTCGTAGTTCACTTAAAAAATTTACCATCTAACATGTCCTCCGGCTGATTCGATCTCAAATTGTTTACACTTTTTTCAATTTATTCATTAAAATCAATTTTTATGATGTCATCCCTATAAAGTATTACACATTTCTTTCAATTTCTGTTTTGTTTACAACATCAGTATGACATGTTTACAAAAATTCGTGGAATTTCTCACGGTTCTAATAGAAAGAATTGATTAGTTTATGCCGTCGTACAGCCCATAAAGTTTCCTCTAAATCTTCCCCTCCAAATGCCTTCAACGTAGGATTAAATATCGTACGCAGAACTTTGTCACTATAAATTTGGAATACGAGGAAATTTAGGAAGCTTGCAATAGAATCTATGAAAAATCACATTTGTTCTCAAAAAAAAGATCGGATCAAAAGTAATTGCACAAAAAGCAATGATTACCTACAAGAATTGTAATAAAAGTTTATTTAATTAAATAATACAATAATTTAATTTTTGAAATTTGAACGTGTTACTCCGAAGTACGCTATTAGTATATGTAACTTTAATTAACGCAAATTATTTTAAACTGGTATTATGGTTTTAATATCCTGTTGTACTTTCTAAAAAAGTCTAATATATTCTTGTTTACTTTCAGAGATCTGGGGGAATATCTTCGAAGTATTTTAAATCAATTGCGAAATCCAAGAGGAATTCAAATAGTCAATATCTCAACTGTACACATAGATTCGTTAGAACGGCTCTCCAAAAGTGTATATTGCAATAAATATAAGCGAATATTTTCTTCAACAGCAACTGGGCTTACAGCTCAGCAGTGTAGCCAAGTTCTTTCATCGGAATTTTTACAATATTTAAACAATTCTGCTAAAAGCGAAAAGGAAAATTAAGTAAATGTATTACCTAAAGAAGTTACTCGAAAGAACATTTATGAAAGCATTCAAAACGTCGCAGTGTTTTTTTTCTTCTGATATTAATTTTCAACATATACCAATATTAGTAAAAGAAGCGGTACACTATCTGAATGTGGGACCTAACAAAAAAATTATTGATATGACATTTGGTGGTGGTGGACATACTCGAGCTATTTTGAAAAAAAATCATAGTGTCAAAGTGTATGCATTAGATAGAGATCCCAAAGCTTTTAAAAGAGCAGTACTTCTATCAAAAGAATATCCAGAGCAAATTATACCTCTTCTGGGGAAATTCTCAGACTTGCCCAAGAAACTGAGTATTATGGGAATAAAACAAGGAGCAATTGATGGAATATTATTTGATTTTGGATGTTCTTCAATGCAAGTCGACCATCCACTTCGGGGTTTCTCTTTGTTGAGAAAAGGTAAACTTGATATGCGCATGAGTATAAATGATGATCCAGTAACAGCCCTAGATGTCCTATCTAAAATTGACGAAAATGATTTAGCAA